>CM053577.1:94123856-94228856 GCA_028646485.1 Cryptoprocta ferox | reverse complement strand
TTCCTTGATGATGAGGGATGTTGAGTATCTTTTCATGTGTCTGTTGGCCATCTGGGTGTCTTTTTCAGGAGTTTTCATTTTAATTTATAACCACAAATTTCAAGTAGCTATTTAATACTACCAAACAATCATACTTTGGATTCCTATTCTGCTTACTGCTCCTCCCTATAGTTGATTATCTCAAAACTTTTCCTTTTTTCTTGAATTCCCAATACCTACACCCTGTGTTCTTAACCCATAATCCTGAATTCTGTTTCACCAAAAATAGTAAAGCAACCCTAGTATCACAGATACCACATACCCACATAGCTTCTCTAATACTCCTTCTTCCCACTACTTGCATAGATAATGCTCTTATCTCAATTGCTCTTGCTATAGGGTAGACCCCAGATCCTCTCCACTATTCAAGGATATGCAGAAGCAATTTTCCCTTTTTTCCTCTGTAATCAAAAAATTATTTCTCACCATACAAGCATGCCACTATTTCTCAGATATTATGAAAACAATTACTTTCAAAATTGTCTGGATTCATTTTCTTCAGTTCTTCTCTGCTGATGTTTTCTTAAACCTCTCCATTTTTTTATTCCCCCACTCTTCTTCACAAAAATACTTATTATAAGTTTACCAATGGCTTTCTCATTGCTATATGCATAAGTCAGAATCCAGACTTGCCAATTTTCTCCTTCTGGTTTTTCTTTACTGGCTGTGATTTTTCAGTCAACTTCAGCTAGTTTTTTCCCCCTGTACTTCTACACTTCTTACTGTTGCAATGTCCCAGACTCATTTCTTGGTGCTTTGCTCTCTTCTTTTCTCAGTCATTCTCTTACCAGTCTCTGATCTCATCCTGGTTCTAAGTACCATCTAAGTATGTCACCAAATAAATTGATATCTCCAGTCCAGGTCTCTCTCCTGATCTCCAGACTCATACATTCCATGGTCTCCTTGACATCCCCACCTAGATCCCTAATAAATGATTCACATTCAGCACTTTTAAAACTAAATTCCCAATCTTCCCCTTTTTACTCGATGAGTAGCATCTATCATCTATCATCTATTGATGACATTAACATCTTTCCATATGCTCTGGCTGGAAACCTTGAAATTCTTGGAATTATCTTTTATTCCTTTCCTTGCAACTCACTTCAAATTTCAAAAACTCTATTGGCTCTTCCAACTTATATCTAGAATCCAACTACTTTTTATTGTCTGAACTACTACCACCCTTGCTTGAACCACAATTACTTATTATTTTGTACATGGATTTCCTGCACTTAACTTTGCCCTCAACAGTCTATTGTCAATAGAGAAATGTTCCTTTTAGAACATTAGTCAGATCTGGTCACTCCATTGCTCAGAACTCTATAATTTTCCCATTTCCCACAGAGTAAAAGCCAAGGTCTTTACAAAGGCCTACCTGATCTGAGGACTCCCCCATCTGCCTGCCAACAGCCTCCTCAACTTTCTGATCTCAATTTCTGTTAATCTGTACGTTGTTCTTCCTGATTTGGTATTTTTTAATTTTCAGGAATCCACACCCCATCTATCTCCCTCTGCATAAAATGTTTTTAATCATTTGTTTCTATGTCACCATCTACTCTTTGATTAGATCTCATCTTCTCAGTGTGGCTTCCTAACTGTCCTATTCGATGCTGCTACCTGCCTTCCCCTCTAGCACTTCTGATCCCCTTTCCCTAATGTATTTATTTATTTTTATAACAATGATCACTTTCTAACATGCTATTTAACTTAATTAGCTTTTTGTGTTGATTGTGATCCTCTGTCTCCCCTCTCATGAGACTTCATGAGAGGAAGTGCCTATATTATTCATCAGTGTTGTCAAACCACCCAATACAGTGCTGACCCATAATGAATTTAACGCTTTTTTTATCCAAAGAATGAATATTTTACCTTATGCTCAATGCTAGTTCTTGTTCAGTCTTTAAATGAAGCAGGTCTTTTGTCAAGAAACAGAGTGAGGAGAAGTTGGAAGAAAGAGCTGAGGCACTCCTCTGCTTTAAACTGAAATTTGTAATTCTTGGGCCCATGCTCATCAAATCAACTCTGTCCTTAGTCCACAGCCCAGAGAGTTTGGTGGGACTCAGAATAAACCCCTTGGAAATATCTTTGCTGCCATATGCTACTCTTTGCCATTATTTTTGCTTCATCTTGCTCCATCTTTCAACCATTGTCTCTGGTGGTTTGCCCAGGACATCAGCAGCCCATTGACCTTCCAGTGTGATTTCTTGTTGAGCTGCCTTCCCATAGGTATAGTGGGAAGGGACTGACATACTGTGATTGCCATGGCCTGCCCATGGCACACATTATAAAGATCTTGAGAGGTATTTCTGGGCTGTCTTCATACTTTTAAGAGGAAAATGTACTTGTTAAGGTCTAGAGATGAATGGGAGGGTTGTGACAAGTGTTGTTGCTCAGTATCTACTCTTGTTTGGGTACAGAACAAAATGTATTTTTTCATTATTACTCAAAATTGTTATTTGGGATTATAGCTGTTTGTTTGGCTCACTAAAGATAGAAAGTCAGTACTGAGATTTAAAAGTCCATTTTGTCTATTTTTTTTTCATTCCTAATTGTTGAATGACTTTTCAGGAAGGCAAATGACATATAAATGCCTTTGTACTTCTGCTACAACTAGAAATTCAGCTCAGCTTGAGTTCCATTTGCCTTTGGCTTGAAAGTCATATTCCTTCTAAACCTCTCCTTTCCTATGTATTTTCATTAATAATTTTTGTCTTTTCTAGTGATGTTCTTGATTTGGAAAAATTTTCGTAGTACATAGTTGGTGATTGAAATGATGTTTATTCTCATTTAGAGAACTATGAAAATGCCAACATTGATGCGGAGCATTTCTTGATTTATTGGAGCTGATCACTTATCTCTACTACCTATTTAGCCATGCTGGTCATGTTTTCTTCACTCTACTCTTAAATGTGTTCATGCTGAGGTTGA
This sequence comes from Cryptoprocta ferox, assembly GCA_028646485.1. NCBI lineage: Eukaryota > Metazoa > Chordata > Mammalia > Carnivora > Eupleridae > Cryptoprocta > Cryptoprocta ferox. Next base: position 94,225,889 of record CM053577.1, on the reverse strand, counting down.
ACAAGATATAAATATGTTTATATTTAATTATACAGACACTGTTTGTGTATCTTCCATGTTCAGTATGTCAGTTGCAGAAATGTGTTCACTTTTATAAACTCCTAGGAAATTGAGACCTTTATAAATTTCCCTCACATGTGTGGCAATTAGCAAGGCTCATTCTGCTAGTCGGCAAATTGCTTTTGGAGAAGATGTTTATTTTTCAGAAATATTTCAGGTCACCTGGGCACTGTTAGGTGCCCTGGAGCAGTAGATTTTAATTCATTTCTCCATTAGTAATTCCTGATGGTAATTACTGCATTCAGAAAATTAATGCATCAGTGAATTAGAGAGTAATCAAATAGCCCAAGTAAGTTAGTGTTCCTTATCAGAGAGCTTAATATTTTCCTATGAAGCACCTTACAAATTTATCACAACAAATTCTATTTGCTGCCCTTTCTGTAGAAGACAAAGCTATTAGATTAAACTTACTTGAACAAATGAATTTAAACCTCTATCAAGTGCCCAGCTCTAGGGAATACAAGGAAGATTAACACATAGTCCTGCTCTTAAGGAGTTTAAGGAATGAAGTAGACACTAGCATAAGGTAATAAAAGCTATATATTTCCATATATATAAGCACAGACTTGTGGTAGGTAGAAAAACACTTGTAATGCCTTCCTTTACTCCTAATAATCTTATTTTGCTCCTAATAATCTTATTTTACTCCTCTCTCTTTTCTTTCCAAAACATCTGTTCACCTCTATTATGGACACTATGTTGTAAAAGGATTTAATTGAATAAAAAATACCATGTATTATTTCAACTTTAGAGATGTTAAAACGTGGTTTGTGTGTGTGTGTGTGTGTGTGTGTGTGTGTGTATAGTATTTGAGATTTTTTTTAATCCTCACTAGGATTCTCTATATTGTGGTCTTATTCCACATCTACATATCATACAGTATCTTATATCTCTGTTCATCAAAGGTTCTGAGCTTTCTTTAATCCCTCAGTCAGAAGTTGGTAAAGTAGTGTAGTTAACACATTTACATATGATCTCAAGAATCAACAGTAGAACTAAAATTTTAAAAATATTCAGGAGTTATAAATTTTAGAAAATTAAAGGAAATAATTGGGATAAACATTGACTCTTACTCATACTGTGATCTTGTTTGTGGGACAGAATTTTACTGAAGATACAGTAGTCTATATGTCACCAAAAGAGAATGATAAAATAATTCTAGGATCTATTTTGCTATTGTTCAATAATGTCTTATGTGAAAGTTCATTTATTCAACAAATATTTATTGATTACCTGAATGTTTTAGAAATTGTTTTAGATGCTAGTGATATATCAGTAGACACAAATCCTGATCCTTATGAAACTTATAGTCTACTGAATGACATATAGCTATTAGGCAAAAAAAAAAAAAAATGTGTTTTGGCGCTAAACATGTGTGTGTGTGTGTGTGTGTGTGTGTGTGTGTGTGTATCTGGGTTCATTTTTTTCTTTTCTTGTTTTTCTTTTTGTTTTTTGAGGTCTTCTTGTTTGCAACAATTTGAATGGATATAAGGGATAAAACATTAAGCAAAGTAAGTCAGAGAAAGAGAAATACCATATGATTTCACTCATATGTGGAATTTAAGAAACAAAACAAGGAAACAGAGACAAACAAAGACCAAACTCTGAAATACAGATAACAAACTAAGGGTTACCAGAGGAGAGATTGGTGGGGGACAGGTGAAATAGATAAAGGAGATAAAGAATACACTTAGTGTATGAGCACTGAGTAATGTATAGAATTGTTGAATCATTATATTGTATACCTGAAACTAATGTGACACTGTTAATTATGGGTAAATTAAAAATTCATATCAACTTTTTTGCTTACAAATATTATATAGTAACTCAGAAAGGAAACAAATTTTGTGAAATAGAAGCTGGAATAAAAGCAAATATTACCACAGTCCAAGAATAGATTGAATAATAACAAAGGTGTTCGGTAAGTAGATTGTCAATGATAACTTCAAATTTTTTAAATCAAATTGAACACATAAGAAATGATGCAAAATGATAGAAACTGAACATATCTCCCATATATAACTGTGAAGACATCAGGTTTGAGTGAATCATCAAAAAATCAAATCAGAGCTCTCTGTAAACTTTGATGCTAATTCATTATATGACTTAAATTGGGTACAAACAGAATGCTTTCTAAATTTCTCTTTTCTATATGTTCAATAAATATTAAAAGAGATTCCATATTATTCTTGATACTGTGCTGAATAGTAGACATGGAGACAAAAATTAAAAAAAAAAACAACAACACTCCTTGCCTTCACACTACAAGCAGATATTAAACAAAAGCCCATATGGTAAATTTTACAAAGACAGGGTAGAAAGTGGTAAGAGAGCTTACAATGCTTGAAATAGACTTGAAGATCTGAGAAATGTCTCTGACGCAGAAATGTCTGAGCTGAGATGTATGGGTTGAATAGATCCAGGCTAACAGGCAACTTGTAAAAAGGCCCTATGATCAGAAGGACACGAAATGTTATATAAACACAAAGAAAGTCATGTTTGCTGAATCTCAGAAGGCAGGGATTTGTAGCCCACTTTACAGAATGTAGTCAAGTATGTTAAGTATTTGGTTAAGAATCATGAGCAGTGGGAGGTCACTGAAGTGTTTTTTTTTTTAATGATTTTTTTTAACGTTTATTTATTTATTTATTTATTTAACTTTATAGTTTATTGTCAGGTTGGTTTCCATATAGCACACAGTGCTCTTCCCCACAAGTGACCTCCACCAAGACCATCACCCCCCATTACCTTTCCCCCTTCCCCTTCCCCCCTCAGTTTTTTTCAGTATTCAAGAGTCTCTCGTGTTTTGTCTCCCTCCCTCCCTCTCCATCTTTTTCCTCCTTCCCCATGGTCCTCTGTTGGGTTTCTCCTGTTAGACCTATGAGTGCAAAAATATGGTATCTGTCCTTCGCCTGACTTATTTCGCTTAGCATGACACCCTCGAGGTCCATACACTTTGCTACGAATGGCCAGATTTCATTCTTTCTCATTGCCATGTAGTATTCCATTGTATAGATGAACCACATCTTCCTGATCCATTCATCAGTTGATGGATATTTAGGCTCTTTCCATGATTTGGCTATTGTTGAAAGTGTGGCTACAAACATTGGGGTACATGTGCCCCTATGCATCAGCACTTCTCTATCCCTTGGGAGGTCACTGAAGTGTTTTAAATAGGAAGGTGGTATTATCTTTCTTTGTATTTTTTTAAAGATTGCTTTGACGATAAAGAATGTGATATAAAATGGCAAATTGGAGTAAGCCAAGTAAAAGATAACAGTGTGGACTTGATAAGATGGTGGAAGAGTTGGAGAGACATGAATGGATCCAAAAAAACTGAAGGAGAGGAGCGCCTGGGTGGCTTAGTTGGTTAAGCGTCTGACTTTGGCTCAGGTCATGATCTCACAGTCAGTGAGTTCGAGCCTGCTTCCGGCTCTGTGCTGACAGCCCAGAGTCTGGAGCCTGCTTCAGATTCTGTGTCCCCCTCTATCTCTGCTCACTCCCACTTACACACACTCTCTCTCTCTCTCTCTGAAAACTAAACATTTAAAAAAATTAAAAATATTTAAGGGGAAAAGATGGCAGGTGTGACATAGTTTTGTAATAGACCATGGATAGTGAGACAGGGATGGAGTTCACTATTGGGCCTGATGATTTTGAGGTGTCTTTAAGATATAAATATGAAGATAGGCATTAAGGAAGCAGATATACTGATCTCAAGGTCATAGGAGAGATAAGGTTTAAAGATGGATGGGACTAAACAGAATAAGAAAAAAGCAAAGATTCATTGAGACTACACCGTGGGAAAATCCAATATTTAATGACTGGCTAGAAAATGATGAGTCTACAAAGAAAGAAAGGAAGAGGCAGCACATTTTAAAAAATCTTTTGTTTGTTTAAATATACAAATTTGAATTGAAATCCAGAGTGAGTGAAGAGATTGATCTTAGAAAGAGACTGAATGGCAACCCTCTTGTATCAGCAAAGAAGGCAAAAAGTCTGAGATTAGATGAAACTATTTTAGCATTCAAGGTAGTGGTAAATTGAGGAAAATTCCTATCAAGTTATCCTTTTTTAAATATTTTATTTATCTCCAGGTTGTTGAAGGTAAGGTTATGTTTAGAGGGAAGAGGCAGTGGGAGGGTCGCATTATCAGACTTTTGAGGTGTAGAATAGTGATAGTTGACATTGGTCTTCTAAATGATTAGGAGAAGGAGTTTCCCAGAGAAACCTGAAGAAATCACTACACATTGCTAATGGTACCCTTCAGCCCTCTCTTATATGCTTTCTGCAGCTGTAGTCAGCTGGTGGTGTTTTCAGGGAGAAACAGGCAGTTGAATTCATTCAAGATGGGCAGTTTTCCAGATGAGTGTAATAAAGAGTCAGAAAAAACAAGGGATTTAGGTATGAGTATTGACCTAAGTATGGGTCAAATGGCAGAAAACTTACTAAGACCAATGAAAAGGGAGGGTTGATGGATTTGGAGAAAATAGAAAAATCGCTGGATCAGAGGCCATGATGATTTTAATTTCAGTGATTTTCTGATTCTCTAATTTATTCTTCTTTTAGATTTTTTAATCATTATTTATGAGAAAAGAATATAATCATGTAATAGTAAGGCAGTAATATTTTACAGATTGTGAATACAGTGTTAAAGGGTAATTAAAAGTCCTAATTTTTATGTTAGTGACTAATTATGTTGTAATACTGATTGTTGACTTTGTAGTCATAAACCTTTGATAGCTATCTATATATCTATCCATCCATTGATCCCTCCATCCAATCAAAGATACTTGCTGTATAAGAAAGTATAAAAATGTTTCAGAATGAGGTTTCTAGTATATTTTTCCATATTTTCTATATATATCATAAATAACAAGTATTCCATGAGCATTACTTAGTGCCATTACAAATTATTTGACTTAGCTTTAGAGAGATCACCACTTGTTTTTCCCCATTCATCCTTTTTTCTTCTTTTTGCCTCTTCCTTTCTGAATAACAACTAAATATTAAGCCTGAATTTTCTTGCTCAGTTATGTTTAACCCATGGCAAATTGATAAACTCTGAGCAGATGTTTTAATTAGAGGTTTTTAATGCATGGCAGTCTAAGACAGTTGAATGAACATTTCAACAGCACTTCAAAAAATGCAAATAAATATGTGATCATTAGTATAGACAATACAAAAACATTTCATTTGGGTGTTAGGATATCTTTGAACTGCCAAAAGCTTAGTTCTTTCTTGTTTTATTTATTTATTTATTTATTTATTTATTTATTTTGGTGTGGAGGGGCTACTGGTTTGAATAACAGTAGTGGTTGCAACAAACAGATGTTTAAAATTTCTTGTTCACATAATAGTTCAAGATGGGTGATCCCAGTTTCTGTGTGGCTCTCTTCTACATGGTTTTGGGACACAAGCTCTTTACACATTGTCACTCTGACATCTCTTAGCATCACATGGGATCTTATTCAGCTGATGGAAAATGAAGAGCGTGAGGAGGGCTTCTTTAATTCACTTATTTAAAACCTTGGCTCAACATTGACACTTATCACTTCATTCACGTTCCTTTGGCTAGCACTCAGTCACATGGCTTCCCCTGACTGCAAAAGTGGTTGTAAAGGATTTGACAGGAACATCTTAATATCAAAATAAATAGAGTTATATTTTGGAGGAGAATTCCAAATTTTCATAAATCTTAAAGAAAAAAAGGCAAAGACACAAATTCTGAGTTTGTGGAGTGCTGACATGGTCCACATCTGCCAGACCTCTGTGAGTATGGGTTCTGTTTTTAGAAAATATTCATTGAAAATTTTTGAGGATCACTGCTTCATATTTTATAAATTAATACATGTATTTGGTACCAACTTTATCCATAATCACTAAGGTAGTACTATTGCACAACCCTCATACTTACAAATTTTTATGAGATGAGAATTATTATTCTTTTCTACCAGAAATCAGAGACAGAATGTTAAAACAACAGCAACAACAACTTTTCAGTTCCCTCTGGCTTCAATAGGAATTTCCTACCAATACTACAAGGAAAGTCCAGTGCCAAGTTTCATTACATGTCTCTTTACCACCTAGGTTTTCTGAAGCAATTGCTATAATATCTTTTACTAAAACTTTTTTTTAGTTTTTATTTTTAAGCAATCTCTATACCCAACCCATGGGGCTCGAACTTAAAACCCCAATGTCAAGAGTCTCATGGTCTACTGACTGAGCCAACCAGGTACTCCATTACTAAAAATTTTCTTACGATAAAAATAAATATATCCTTTTCTCGTATCTAAAATTCTAATATTACTTTGACCACACATATTTAATCTGTACATAAAGACTTCTGCTTGATTTTTCAACAAGAAAGTTTTTTTTAAGGCTGTAAGATGTGTCAAGTACCATGTTAGGCATTAAGAATGCAAATACTAATTATATACTCTGCCCCTGTCCTCAAGTAAGTTGGGACAGAAAGAGAGAGAAAAAGAGAAGAGAGAGAAGCAGGTGCTAACACACAGTGTCTTAAGTGTAAAGATGGAAATAGGATAGGAATTTATATTGAGTAGTGAGGTTATGCATTATATAGGAAGGCTCATAACTCTCAATTAAGGGGCCAGAGAAGACTCCGTGGAAGAGGTGGATCCTGCCATAGAGTAAGTGGGATTTACTAAAGGTATATGGGAAGAGAAGATCGTGTTTCAGGAAAAGTGTGTAGCAAACACATAATTTCACAGTGAGAGAGAATATTTAAGGAATTGGAAAAACTTTAATATGGGTTGAGTGTAGAATGAGGAAGAATCTAGTAAAAAAAATAAGACTAAGTTGTAGCCAAGTCAGAGGGGCATTCTATTTAATCATAAGTTTCCTTCGGGCACCTGGGTGGCTCAGTTGGTTAAGCATTTGACTCTTGATTTCATCTTAGTTCATGATCTCACAATCTGTGGGTTTGAGCCCCACATCTGACAGCACGGAGCTGACAGCACGGAGCCTGCTTGGGATTCTGTCTGTCTCCCTCTCTCTCGGCCTGTCCCCTGCTTAGTCTCTATCTCTCCATCAAAATAAAAATAAACTTTAGAAAAAAATAATAAATTTTCTTACTTATCCTGAGAAGCCTAGCCTGGCTCTGACTGCTTCACCCTGAGTTTGTTTCACACTCCTCCATTATCTCTATGCTAATTTACATGTCATTTTTGTTTCAGCAACATTGTTTCCTTTACAGTAAAATTTCCCCAAAGAGTCCACTGACATCTCTACACCCCATATCCTGTGAAATCGTGTTCCCAGTTAAAAGACCAAGTCTTTCACATTTACAAGCAATTCAGTTCAGCATCCTAGTTCTGAGTCATTCTACCCTGAGATGAGATAGATTTGAGAGCAGCAACTGTAGCCAGAGAAAAGAAATGGGATTTCAATGGGACTTCAAACAGGGTTTGAAAGGGAAAAGGAATCTTTCTTTCTTTGCACTCTATGGCAGAGCTGAGCTCTAGAAAATACATACATACACTTGGCTGACCTTCAAGTGGTTATAGTCTAGTGATGGAGACAGCCCTGTAACCTTATAAAGTAAGTGCATTGGTTCTGAAATGAATGGAAGAGGAAAGTATATGGGAGCACAGAGGAAGGGAGCCCACCCAGGGGTATGCAGTTTCATTGGAGATAGCACAAGGGAGGAGGAAAGTAGGAAATTACCCTAAAATAAAGGTGAATGAATAAATTATTCCTTTGCATTTACTCTACTGTGAACTCTTTACTCTTGCCCTTTAATGGTTTTGGCTTGGACAATACTTCAACTTTTATTCTTCCATTTTAAAGGTTTATTTTTAAATTAATTAAGTGAAAAACATACCTGAAGATATTTGGGTAAATGATATGTGGTGATGATTTAATTTTTTTCTCCTCCAAACTCTGAGCTAAAAGTATTAAGGCCATATAATGAATAACCCTCTTCTCCCATACTCTTTATAATGTATTATATTGCTTATCAAATTCTTATATAAATTGATTATATAAGTTGTCCTGTTCAAAATACTCACTGTTATTCAATGTCTTCCACTTTATTTTAATATCAGATGGTGTTTACATTGCTTCATTGCTCTCATTTTTTCAATGTTTACCCAGTTACTTTTCCTGTTTATTTTCTCCAATGAGATAAAAAAAAAATGCAGAGCAACTTAATTAGAGCTTGGTTTATTTATAAAGAATATAACATAGTTTTGTTTGTTTTTACTTTTTAAAGGCTATTAAGAACCATGTATTTATTTTTCTTTAGAGAAATGCTATTCTTCAAGAATTTTGTTTCTGTAATTCTTTTTTTTTCTCTTCTATATACCCTGAGATTTTCATATTTTTCATAAATTCGACTTTCAGAGATGAGGCTATTTGGCTGCTAAGCTGTTATTCAATTCCATTTATATTCCCCAGGTTGAAGTATTTAGTTATTTATTTTTTAACATTTATTTATTTTGAAAGAGTGAGAGAGGGAAAAGGAGAAGGAGAGGGGTAGAGAGAGAAAAAAAGAGAGAGAGAGAGAAACAGAGAGACAGCAAGTAGGGGAAGGGCAGAGAGAGAGGGAGAAAGAGAATCCCAAGCAGGCTCCGTGCTATCAGCACCAAAGCCCAGTGCAGGGCTGTAACTCACAAACTGTGAAATCATGACCTGAGCCAATATCAGGAGTCAGATGCTTAACTGACTGAGACACGCAGATGCCCCTGAAGTATTTCAATCATAAGTAAGGTTAAAAATAAAAGAAATGTTAAAATAATAATTTGATTAAACTGACTAAAGAATTTACTAATTTCCAAACTTAAAATATTTTGTCCATCTAAGATCTATAAAAGACCATGGATTTTATATACAAAATAACCTAATGTAAAAGAAGAGGACATAGGGATATAGATTTTCCAGGGATTACATGCTGGTTAGCTGCAGAACCAACTCTCAGTTCAAGCCACTTCAATACTAATCTTGTTTGATAAACCACTGGGACACAGCACAGTGTTAACAGTATGTGTGTTGAAGTCAGGCACATCTTAATCATCTGACTGCCATTTGTTTAGCTGTATTTAGCCTTTTGTAAGCTGAGAATAAAAGGGTGCTTGTGAGGCATAATTGAGAAGCGACAGAGTATTTGTATGCTTGATATCTGAAAGCATTTAATAAATGTTAACTACTATTAGTGAATAATACCGAAAGTGGGAATCATTTGGGCTATATTTGTAAATAGTTATATGTTGTAATGACTTTTTAAATTTGCTATACTTTGCCCCAAATCTACAACATTTTGAAATAGGTTAAATTTTTATTTTTTAAAAAATGTTTTTAATGTTTATTTATTTTTGAGAGACAGAGAGAGACAGAGGAAGAGCAAGGGAGGGGCAGAAAGACAGGGAGACACAGAATATGAAGAAGGCTCCAGGCTCTGAACCGACACCAGGCTTGAACTCACAAGCTGTGAGATCATGACCTGAGCCGAAGTCCAATGCTTAACCAACTGAGCCCCCCAGCTGCCCCTGAAATAGGCTAAAATTTTTAAATGACACTCTCAAATTATATTATTCATATTCCTTCCTTGTGAACAAAAGCTGAACTTCTCATCTTAAAAATTTACCTGATTATATGGAAAATAAAACCATCATGTGCATAATAAACAAGTGAAGTCACCTAAAAGATTCTTTAAAAATTGACACAATGTTCCTTTTCTAATGCTTTCAAAAATGTTAAATTTATGCATTATAATGTGGTTATAACATAGTTTAATTTTATTTCAAGATTTCTCAAGCAAATTGAGAACTGCTATTCTTTTTAAAGTTTATTTCTTTATTGTTTTGAGAGAGAGTGTGAGCAGGGAAGGGGCAAAGACAGAGGGAGAGGGAGAGAATCCCAACATGGGGCTTCATCTCACAAACTGTGAGATCATGACCTGAGCTGAAATCAAGAGCTGGAGGCCTAACCGATTGAGGCACCGAGGCACCCCGCCACAATTGCTATTTGGAAATTGACTTCAGAATGAATTTTGCTAGGGAATAGAATGTGGAATTACATTGTGTAATTTGATATTTTCCAAAATTTGGATGAATTTTATTGAAAATATTAGCTTCAATGACACTGTTTGTGTTCTGTAAATACTTTTATTTTCTTAAAAGACACAAAAAATGGGGCAAACCACTATTTAGTACAGTTTAGAGAAAATAAAATATCTTTTATGTGTTAGAAGTATGATTGGAAGTTTCTTGGGTTGAGAGCGAAAACATCTAATTAAATACTATTTCTTGATTTTCTTGGGGAAAACCTGGACAGAATATGGATTTACACTTTTTGAATAAAAGTTAAGAACCCATGATTTTTGTAGGAAAAAAGATTACATTAGGTAATAGAGAAAACTAGTGAAATTTGGAAAGGAAATTAGCTCTGGTGCACTGACAGGTACAGAAAATATTCTACTGTACACATCAAAATGACTCAAGAGAAAAACCAGAATCTTATTTCACGTGTATTAAATTGTCCAGGCCTTTGAGAACTCTCTAGCTGGGATAGAGGACTCACTATATATTTTTTTCCTTTAAATTAAATATTTATGATGTTAAATCTTTATGTGTTGGTTCTTAGATCAAGATCAGGTTTTTTGTTTGTTTGTTTTCCTTTTATTTTGTTTTTGTTGTTTTTGTTTTTGTTTTTGTTTTTGTTTTTGTTTTTTTAGAGCCAGGAATCATCTTTCTATCCTGAGTTTTAAAAGTTTTGGTTAGGGGAATGCCTGTCTAGTTCAGCCTGTAGAGCATACAACTCTTGATCTCAGGGTCTTTAGTTTAAGCCCCACATTGGGTGTAGAGATTACTTAAAAATAATAAAGAGTTTTGGTCATAATGAATTTTTAAAATGTATTAGAAATTTTTGATTTTTGTTGAGAGACAACTGGATGGCTCAGTTGGTTAAGTGTCAGACTTCACCTCAGGTCATGATCTTGCTATTCGTGAGTTCAAGCCCCATGTCAGGCTCTGTGCTAACAGCTCTGAGCCTGGAGCCTACTTTAGATTCTGTGACTTCTTCTTTCTCTGCCCCTCCCCCTTTTGTACTCTGTCTCTCTCTCTCTGTCTCTCTCTCTCAAAAATAAACATTAAAAGAAAAGAAATTTTTAATCTATGATGAGATGAGTGAATGCTTTTCAATAGTTGTAATGTTATATTCTATCAATGAATTTATGAAGTTAACCAGTTATATTCTAGAATTTATCATGTTGTGAAGGCTCATAGGCTTTATACACTGATGTGCATGATTTGTTAGCATTTTATGTCAAGTTTTACAATTTTACTTATCAAGGAAACCAAAAATAAAGTTTGTTTTATGGTATCACCTTTTTAGATTTTGGAACATTATGATAGTTTCATAAAATAAATTGGATAATTTTCAGCAACTTTTAAATTTCTGGAGCTATATATAAGGAAATTTTTCCTTAAAACTACCTGATTCTAAAGCCATTTGGGTGTAATAATTATTTTATATCTTTACTAGTGTAGCTTATATTCATTTACTTAATCTGGCTTTTAACTCTTTGATTAAATAGATATTTTTCCAGAAAATTAACTTTCAGGTTTGGTAAGTTGATTATCATAATAATATGCTGACATAATAGTAATAGTTGCTAACTCCTTTGTGTAGTGTTTAAATTCCTGGCACTGTTCTAATATTTCACATACATGAACTGAACAGCATAATCCTACCCTAGATACAGTTAAAAATATTCTCAAACTATGTATAACTAAAAAAGCATTTTAATAACAAGATTCTGATATTTTGGCTTAAAAACACTGGATTATATTTATGTTTATATTTACTTGTATAATATACATAGAGAGATTACTATATATAAGTATGTGTGTGCTTTTTTAAAAAAAGTTATTTTGTGGAACTATTAAAATTATACACAAAGTTGAATCATTCAACTGTGAAGAAAAAAATAAAGTAGAAGTTACCTAATTTCATAAAGCGTGAAATCAAAACCAACAAATTTTCTTAATTAATAGAATAAAATATTAGTATTATAAAAATGTAGTCCTCAACCATCAAATTTATATAAAGTAAAAAGCATAATAACTATCAGGAAAACTGTCATAAAATATTTGCTGAGGAAAACTATAACATAATTTGCTGAAATTCTGATGTCTTGTTTCAAGATACCATGGAGCACTGTGTGAAGTTTTATCAAATGAACACTTTATGCCTTTATTTTAGTTTCCTGAAGAATCAGTTCTGATTCATGATAACCTTAGACTCACGTGTGAAATCTATTGAAACTAGCTTCCTTACCTTACCTGCTTTCCTTTTAACTTGTTCATAATACTTACACTTTATTTATCTTGTTACCTATATGTCTCAGCCTGTACTCTGCTCATGTCATCAATGCATAAAAGCAAAATTCTCTTTCAGTCTACTGGGAATGCAAATTCAATTGTGTAGAGAGTTATAGTTAATAATTTTTCTGAGGTATCATCTTTTTCTAAGAGCACAGGGTAATGTTTTATATACCATGATTATGTGTTTGCTGTCATGTAGTTTTTCCCTTTCACCTTTTCCAAAAACTAAAAGATATCTATCCAGACTCTGTGGTTGCCAAAGGACAGGGTCATAGCTTACTCTTTGCCTCACTCACTATCTTCTTGGTCTCTGGTGTAATCCCCAGTCTACATTCTGAATTGAAGTTCAGGTTGATGTGCACAGCTCCTAGCTCCATCGTTGTGTTATGTTGACACTTCTACTCAAGCCCTACCGTACCAACATGGGACATGATGCTAAGTGCCTATTAGTGTTTGTCACTACTGGATAAATATTCCTGCTCTACAGCCAATTATTATACTTTATCAGGAGTATGTGGCCTCAAATGTTTTGCTTCACTATCTTCTTTTAGGCACCATCCTTATGTCTTTTGGGAATTACTAGGAATGGCTTAGGTTAAACACAAGTATGGATAATGTGGTTGAAAGACAAGAGTCTTTTCATACACAAGTAGGTACAGGACAAAGATTGCAGAGCCTTGTTAGTTATGGTGAGACTTTTGAACCTTATCCCGAGCTTTAGAGAAGTTAGTTTCAAGGGCTTTCAACAGGAAAATTACATAATTTGCATTTTTAAAAAAGGTCACTGTATGTTATGCTTAGAGAATGAAATTATGGGGTTGAAGGTGGAACAGGAAGAACAATTAGGAAATTGATATCAGAAACTCTGATCAAGAAATAATGGTAGCTTGGACTAGGTTGGTAGTTCTAAATATGAATAAATGAGTGTGAGATATATCTTTTTTTTTTGTATAATTGGCAAGATTGGTAATTTGTTGAAATGGATGTTGATTGGAGGGGTATGTGTCACAAACAAGTCCCAAGTAACCTTCATGAGGAAGAGGTTGTATAGATGTTCCATTTACTGGCATGGAGAACAGTGAAAGAGGAGCAGGTGGAAATAGAAGGATCAAGAATTCAACTTAGATTATTGAATTTGAGATTTCTGGAGACATTCAAAAGGAAAGGTCAAATAAGCAATGATATGTATTTATGGAGTGAAACCATAGGCTTTTATGAACCCAAAGATAAACCATTGAAAATGACCAGGATTTAGATGGTAGCTGAAACTGTGGGAAGGGTTAGGAGGGTTGCAGAAAAAAACCTGAGGCACTCCAATATTTTAAGGTCAAATAGAGAAGGAGGGGCTAGTAAAGGAGACTAAGCAGAAATGGTGAGAGATGGAAGACCAAGCTAGCTATCACACAGACCTGGGGGAGAGAGTGTTCCAAGAAGGCAGGAATGGTTAATAGGATGAAATGTTGTTGAGAGGTTATAGAAAAGAGATACTGAAAAATGCCTTTTGGGCTTGGTGATATTAAAGTCTTCAGGAAAAGAAAGAATAAATAGCAGTTGGTTCTTGCTAAATCTTTGCATTTGTATCTGTGATTATAATTGCAGGTGCAAATCACATTAAAATATTTTTGATTTCCATCTTAAGTCCTGCCAGATTTGACTTCTCCTATGTGAGTTTACTTGGCATTCATGTTTTTTTTTTTTTATTGTATGTGAATTAAACATGATGAAAAAAAACCCTAATTAGTTAGGGTTATATAAAGGCTAAAGAATTCTTTGGCTATTATACTGAATGGCTTCTAAAAATATTTTAACTTCCTTGAAAAAATGTACAATTATTTAAAAATGCCTCCCACATGGATTCTTTTTTTAAGTTAAAAAAATTTTTTTAGTGTTTATTTTTGAGAGAGAGACAGAGACAGAGAGTGAGCAGGGGAGGGGCAGAAAGAGAGGGAGACACAGAATCCAAAACAGGCTTTCAGGCTCCGGGCTGTCAGCACAGAACCTGATGTGGGGCTCCAACTCACCAACTTCGAGATCATTACCCGAGCCAAAGTCAGGAGCTTAACCGACTGAGCCACCAGGCACCCCTCCCACATTGATTCTTAACTGAAAATTTAAATAAATTTTACTGTACAATGATTATCTACTAGACACCTGGGTGGGATATGAGATGTCGAGGATAATGAAATGAAAAGCACGAAGAGCCTTAATAAGTAAAATAAAATAAGACCTACAAATTTGGTGCCACTATTAAAACTATCAATCAACCATTCAAAGAGGCCACTGGGAGTCCTGTAGACTCTTGTGATTCTTTGAGTTCAACTCACTAACAGAAGAATGACAGTGGAGAAGGACCTGGGGATGGTGAAACTGATAAATGAGTTTTATTTTTCTTCTGTTTTCAGTGCTGATTGAATTGTGTTGCCTTTGTCTGTCAGTACTGAATCAAAGTGACAGAACTGTTTGTGCTCCATTTGTTTTCTCTTGTTTGACATTGGTGTCTCATTGATTTGTCATCTCAAACACTGACTAGGTCCATTCTACTCTGTAACTGTTATTACTACACACTGATGGTTTACAAAACAAAACAGTAGCAGCCAAAAAAAAAAAAAAAGCTTCATTGTTATTTAGGTACAGGCATGGTAGGAGCATTGTTTTAAAAAGAATTCTTAGAGGGGCACCTAGCTGGCTCAGTTGGTTAAGCCTGGGACTTCAGCTCAGGTCATGATCTCCCTGTTCATGAGTTCACAGAGAGCCCTGCGTTGCACTCTGTGAGGACAGCTCAGAGCCTGGAGCCTGCTTCAGATTCTGTGTATCCCTGTCTCTCTGTCCCTCCCATGCTCATCCTCTGTCTCTCTCCCTCAAAAATAATAAACATTAAAAATTAAAACATATATAACAATGTGTGTGTGTATATATATATATATATATACATACATATACACACATACCGACACACATACATAAAGGTCTCTAAAATCATTTTTGCTTCAGGACAGATTGTGAGGGTAACACTATAGAGCATAAATAGCTGTGTTTTGGAGTCAGGTTTAGATTCAAACGCTAGTGCTGTCCTTCTTCCTGGGTGATATCTGGCAAGTTATTTAATCTAATCTCTATATATCTGTTTTCTCATCTATGACATTGGATAATACAGTGTGTGTGCCACCTAGTAGACTACTCACTTTATACTTCACTTAATTATTTTTAAGTTCAAACTTTTTTTTTTATTACTCTGAACCTGTTTTCAGAATTATTTTTAGAAACAATAATTCGGAGCTGATTAGTATTTCGATTTATTAGTTCACCTTTTTTTAATCCAGGTTACTCGGGGAACACAAGTAGTTAAATAAGGAATAGATGGGAAGAAGAAATGTGACTATAAGAGCAAATGATTAATTTCTTTGGTAAATGTGATAAAAGTTTCATGGCCTTAGATAATATGATTCTTTTGTACCAAGAAGGCCATATAAGTGGTAGGAGTTCGGTCACATACACTTTAACTCTACTAGATTGTGTAAAATCAGCATGCTTGGAAATAATAATTTCCTTGTTGGTAAACATGAAGGAAAGACATGATACATGAACAAATGGTTCCATTGAGGAAGATGATTATTGGCAGTTCATCTGATTTATAAAGAACTGGGGCAATGGGTTATGCCAAGGCTGAGCATGGCTTTCGGTAATCAGAAAAGTATACTTTACCTTCTTGTTGAATGAGTGTTAATGTCTGTGGATGCTTTGGGCTTGGGGGTGCCTGTGTGATGGGATTTTACTAGCCCCCAGTAGAGTGCTTCCTTATAAATTTAGCTTCAATTCTTTTTTGTGATTTTGTTTTATAAACTAATACCTTCTGTGGTAAATGTTGCACTCGAAATTTCAAATGTGACAGAATTGACATGGAGGTTAGGTAAAGTAAATGTTCATGAGTTTCTAGAGATGTGTGGTGGGAGAGGGGATATCAGGAATAGAAAGTACACTGGCTTCTGACTTCTTTCTGTCAGCTGGAGTGTCGATCTGTTGTTCCTTGAAAAAGAGAGCACTTTCAGGGTAATGACTGTAGATTTTTAGAAATCAAATATTACATGCTTACCTCTTCAGAATCTGGGATCAAGATTTTATCCTGTATTCTAAGAATATGATATATATGACATTGCTGATGAATGAATGAATTGGCAGGTTTTGTTAAAAGGCGTGTGTTGCCATGGCAATTTACAATGTCTTCTCTGAGCAGAAACATGTAGGATATAACTGACTACTTTAGTAAGACTAAAAAGAAAGTCATTCCAAGTCTACATTACAATAAAAAGGAAAAAGTTGCAGAAATATAAATTTTGTAGTTGATGAATGAGTACTACTTGTGATATTAAGTGACAACTTTGATGATTTATTTTGATCCTCAAATAAATGCAGTAAATATTCTTTTCCATCCCCATGATTGTCACGATTATATTCATTAAATTTCTGGATACAAGTGAGATGTTTGGATATGATGAACACAACCTTGACTGGAATATTGTTATAATGACCAAACTGTTCTTTTTGTCTTCAACCCTATACATTTTCCATTTTAATCTATCTTTATGCACCATCACCAGCTTTATCTTTTTATGGTTGTTTATAATTCTCCTCCTTCCAAACCTTTCATGGTATCTCTATGAATGCACACAGAGTTGCTCTTGGCATTATTTCATGCTTTCCCCCCAGGTCTGTCCTCATTTTCTCTTGGAATTATCTACAAGTCACTCAAGGCCCATATGCCTTCTCTCATCTCAACTATAAATGATTCCACACATTTCTGTCTTCTGCTAGTCCTATTTTTTATCGCTTGTGTTATTGGTTGTGCTTTAGACACTAGTGCCAATTTATTCACTTATCATGTAGTATTGGAATGTTACTTTACCTCCTTGAGCCTTAGTTACTTTATCTATTAAGCAAAGAAATTGGAGTGGAGGGCCGCCCAGCTGGCTCAGTTGGTTAAGTGTCAAGCTCTTGATTTTGGCTCAGGTCATGATCTCATGGTTCATTGGCTTGATCCCTGCACCAGGATCCACACTGACAGCAGTGAGCCTGCTTGGATTCTCTCTCTCTCTCTCTCTCTCTCTCTCTCTCTCTGCCCCTCGCCCGCTCTCACTCTGTCTCTCAAATTACATAAACTTTAAAAAAAAGAAATTGGAGTGGAGTCATTCAATTCCTTGTGCCATATGGTCTTGACAATTCAACTCTGCCATTAGCTGACAGAGATATGTAAATAAATGAGCTTGACTTTTCGCATAAAATTTTATTTATGACAATAGGCAGTGGGTCAGATTTAGCCTGAGTCATAACCTGGAGTACACTATAATCTCTGAGTCTCCTTACAGACCTGAGATTTCATGAGAAGATAAGCCATTTCTATTCCTAACATCAAAAGACTGAAGTTTTCCCTCAAAGTATATCTTCAGAAGATACTACCCTAGTTAATTGTCATTGTTGATGATGGATAGTTTTGATCTTGTACTCTCTCCTAAGTACATTTCACATAATTGTGAACATCTTTACGTGAATTCTGTCAATATAGTATATGCAGGGGTTTCATTCTCTTAGTCCCACAGCAGACCATTATGACCAGAGCATATCTGGGCACAACTGTGTTGTTATTTTCTTCCATACTGCTTTTTATAGGTCAAATGACATGTGGTATTATACTTACAATATTTTTGCTTTCTGAAATATCAGGATAGGGTAGGATAAGCAATATATCAGCAACACAGTGAACAGTATTGGTTGAATGATCTATTAATATCAGGAGCACACATCATTTCTGACATTTCTATGCAAAATTTTTTTAATCCTTCACAAATGTCCATTGGCTTCTCCAAACTATGACAAAATTGGTAGTCCTTTGGCAGAATCTATCAATGAAAGTAACTGATGTGGGGTGCCTTGGTGGCTCAGTTGGTTAAGCATCCGACTTCAGCTCAGGTCATGATATCACAGTTCATGAGTTTGAGTCCTGCGTCAGGCTTTGTGCTGACAGAATCTGGAGTCTGCCTCAGATTCTGTGTCTCCCTCTCTCTCTGTCCCTACCCTGCTCATGCTCTCTCTCTCACACAAATAAATAAACATTAAAAAAAGTCTAAAAAAAGTGACTGATCTTAGATTGAGTAAACCTGACTTGATTTACATTTTGCTTCAGTGGAAAATGAAGGGAGATGGGGAATGCCCTCATCTGATTTTGCTTTTCTCTACAGCCTGTTTTCTTTCATCTTTGAGCTAGCATTAATTAGTACCCCCTAAAGCTCTCTATCATGTTCGACATTGCTACACTCACCAGGCCTGAGCATTTTTTTGAACATTACAAAGTGTCTCTGGTAGAACATTCACAAGGCAACAAAAGTCTGCTTATCTTTGCCCCATTCTTACTGTAATAATCTTTCAAATCTTTGTGTAAAGGGAGCTGAGAGTCTGTCTATCTGCAATCTCACCTTTAAAAGCAGAATTCTATATCCAGAGTAGTCCTGTTATTGTTATTGGTTTGAGGCTCATCTGGTGGTTTCTTTATACTTATATCCTATCTGATTTTCATTTCCTTAATAAGAAGGGTTGGAGTTCCATATCAGGCTCTCTTATATATTTGTTCCCTATTTTCCTCCTAAATTTCCTGTTCTAGTAGGCTGTACTGCATAAGATTTCTTTACATGTTCACTGTTCAGAAACTTTCTTTTTTATCTGGGTGGGTCTATAATCACCAGACTAATACAGAATTGGTCTGCCCAGAAAGCATGAGTTTGAATTCCTATTGTTAGTCCTTTGGGCCCATGCTGGGATCCCAGAAGTGGTAAATTGTCAGATGCATTGCAACACTTTGGTCTATATGATTCTGGTACAGTATATTACACCTACCATCAATATAAAATAAAACTTCTTTCTCCTTGTAACTCCAGACTCTTAGATGAATATGAGATCTGCTTTAAAGAACTTGATTCTTAAGCAGAGGTGATCTTGACATGTGAATTAAGAGATAATTATTCTCATCAGAGAAGAATTCCACAATCTGTAGGAAGGCTCTTTCACAATTTCTTTTAATAATCAGCTTTCCTTGGTTCATACAGTATTTTACCTGTCAGAAACTCTCAAAAGTCATGAATTTAAAGGTTAACATGCAGAACCACTGTAAGTAGAGAGAACTCAAAAGTAGATGAAGCCACTCTGTAATTACAGTCTTAGGCAATGACACATCAACCTGATAGTCAGAAACACATCTCCTTGCAACGTGAAGTGCACAAATAACACCACTTTGGATGCACCTGTTCATTCAACTTTGAAATCCTAGAGTTAACCTTGACTCTTTCTTCTCCCTTTATATTGATATATAAACTGGCCAACAAATTCCATCACTTTTTTTAAGTTTTTATTTAAATTCCAGTTACACAGTGTAATATTATTTTCAGGTGTACAATATACTGATTCATCACTTACCTACAACAGCCAGTGCTCATCACAAGTGTAGTCCTTAATCTCCATCACCTATTTAACATAACCCGGCCCTGCCCACCTCCCCATCTGTTTCTTCTTTATAGCTAAGAGTCTTGGTTTGCTTCTCTATTTTTTAGCCCCATGTTCATTTGTTTTGTTTCTTAAATTCCACATATGAGTGAAATCATATGATATTTGTCTTTCTCTGACTGACTTATTTCACTGAGCATAATACGCTCCCTCACGTTTATCTCCAAAATAGCTCTCAAATCTGTGTCCTCCTGTTCATTCAGTTCACTTCAATTCACTTGTTGCACATGTAGTTTAATTCACTTGCTCACAAATATATATTTAGGGTTGACTCCAAATGCCATAATCACTGTTCTAGGTGTTGGAGATACAGGTGTTCAAAGAATGAATGATATTTCATTTATGGGTCTTGCGTTCTTATTCAGAATTTCATTATATCTTGCATTAATGACCAACATCCATCTCACGCTGTGAATCTCCTTCCCCTGGAATCTGTCTCCCACCTAACGCCAAAGTTGTCTCTCTGAAAGACTATCTGGATCATATCATTACCATATTAGAATGACTCTTAATCCCAACTTTATAAATGCTAAGGTTGGCGGTTATGTGTGCCCATGACATGGTGGCCCGAGTCAAATGTGCTTTTCTAACTTGATTTCCTGCTGCTCCTTCACTGCTCTTCAGTCCCACAGGACCAAGTGCTGCTCTTAGAATAGGCTAAGATGACGTTACTGGCTTTCTCGTGACTTTGCACTTATTGTGCCAAAAAATCTACACTTCTATTTGTACATCAAGAACTTCTACTCACTCCTATGAAGGGAGATATCTTTGCCCTCTGCAGACAGTTAATTTCTATGTCTGCTACCCATAGAAAAATAAAACATGCTTTATAAAAGCAGCAATTATGGATTCAAGTGAATTTTTTGGTTCAAATTATTTTCTACTTGTTTATGTTTCATTTCCCTCCCATTAGATATATTTCTAACTCTGTATCAGGATCCATCAATTCTCAGGCATTCTCAGGGAACGAGGTATGATAGGAGCCCAGGTTTTTTCAATACTAGCATTTTCCCAGGCATCACTAAATTTTGAGAGAAAAGAAGTATCAAAGGATCTTAAATAATTGAAACAATCACTCTCATTAGATTGTCAGCTTCATGAAGGCAAAATATATATCTTCTTTGTACAACACAATAGTTTGCTGAATAAAGGCAGAAATAAGTGAATGAAATACATAAGACACTCTGTGCTTTTTTTTTTTTTTTGAAAGATATACTTACAGGAATATACATATTATTTTAAGAAACTTGTATCTTCAACTCTCTCTTATTTGCCATATCTAATATGATCACCACTGAATGTATGGACCTCAAGCACAAAATCAACCAAAACCAAGGGACAAACAAAAACAACAACACTATGACTTAAAATCCTATTCAAAGTAGTTACCGGGTTCCAATAATTTTAGTATCTAGAAATAGCTTAAAATATGGTTTTCAGAAAATGTAGTATTGATTAGCACAGTTATCTGAAAATAAAAAAAATCCTTTTTAAAGAGAACATTCATAATGAAATTCATAACATTAGTACCTTAGCGATAAAAAATCTTACATCATCCTTTAATGGGTTTTAAGCTTTACTCCAGAGAATTTATGGTCTCTCCAGAAAGACTCTTGATATTATGCAAAAGAGTAGTATTTCCAGAAGTATCTAAAAGTGGGCATATAAGATGAATATAACAGGAAGAGCTTAAATGATCACATGCTTGAAGTGAGAGAGGTAAACATAGAATAGGGAATCTTCAGTTCTCAGTCATCCTCAGCAAATGGCTGCCCAGAGGTTTTCAGTAGTAGCATTTTCCCAGATGTCACCAAAGTTTGAGAGAAAAGAAGTATTAGTGGGTCTTAAATAATTGAAACAATTTAACTTAATTGGGTAGAAAAAATGCAAAAGAACAGTCTAGAGTTCATATGAAGTAGGATTTTTTGAAGCAAGAAAAGCTACTCTCAAGATCTTTCAAACTTGTGACCCTATTGTATAATTTGTTTCAAATTAGCAGGGTTAGGGAAACATTCTCAACAGAGTAAGGTTATGGTCCTGGTCTATCTAAAATGTTTATGAATAGTCCTTAAAATGAAGATATATAAATGAAGGAAAGAAGAGTATAAATAATTTAGAGTATATATGAATGCAATGAAGATCCTTTTGTCCTCAAATATAGCCATTGACTTAAAAGAGGATATTTGTGAAAATATACTATTTCTAGAATTTTCATCCTATTGGTATAATGGCAAGCTAAAGTCCAGTACCACAATTCAGAAATTATAATTATAACTATAACCATAACTATAACTAACTCTATATATAACTCTGTAAATATACATATATACAGAGAAAGAGAGAGGAGAGAGAGAGGGAGAGGGAGAGAGAGAGAGGGAGAAATGCCCTTCATAGACCCAGAAGAGAAGAACTCTCTCCTGTAAATGAACAATATAAGTAGTATTCTTGCCTTGTACCAGTTAACCTTTATTTTTGTTTGGATAAAAGTTTTAATTATATGAATTTGCTATGATAGCAGTGGGAATTCTCCTAGGGCAAAGTGATTTTTCCCAGTCTTTCAGAGAGCATGAGATATTTAGAAAACAACTCATAGGTTTATTTCTCTGCAATACCCGCCTGTGGCTCAATGCATTGATTACCATCTTAGAAACTGTCTAAAAAAGATATAGGCAAGAAAAGATAACTGAAATTTGCAGTGCAAACATTAGATCCTGTGATGGCTAGACCTCGGTGGTCACTTGACACAGAGGCTGTAACATAGGGAACTGCACAACAGCTTCCTCAATGAGGTGTGATATGTCCTTTTTATCTGAAATTTGTGTAAAGGTTAGTATCTTTCGTATATAATTTTCTTTCACAAGCATCCTAGTCTCTGAAACTCTCAAACACAGTGGCTTTCCTTTCTTCTTCCTCTCTCTCCTCTATTTGAAGACTTAATTTGTTTTTCTGTCCATTTTGAGAATGTGTGTAATAACTTGAACTTGGCATTCTCTCTGAACTACAAAAGTATTTTAACTAATGCTTCATAAAGTTATAATAAACAGTAGCTGTTTCCTGAAACCTATAGCAACTCCAAAATGTTGCTAGACTTGCAAAATAAGAATTATAGCTATCATATCATTGAAAATATTATTTAGATAATCTTAACAAAATGTAGAAAACATGAAGAACACAGGCCATTGAACAAAAATTAAAATGGTAGTTTGTATTTCTTAGATATCTCCCAACTGAAGTAGTTTAGTTTAGTTTAGTTTAGCCTGGGTGGCTCAGTCAATTAAGGGTCCGAGTCTTGAGTTTAGCTCATGTCATGATCTCATGGTTTGTGAATTCAAATCCTGCATTGGGCTCTGGGCTGACAGATCAGAGCCTGCTTGGGATTCTGCCTCTCTTTCTCTCTCTGTCCCTCCCCTGTTTGCTCTCTCTCTCTCTCAAAAAAAAAAAAAAAAAAAAAAAAAAAAAAAGCCCTGCAAAATGGTTTTCAAAATTAAACTAGGTTGAACTTACACATTAAAGTGCTCAGAATGTTTGAATCCTTAAAGTATTCCAGTCTCCTATCCCTGTGTGTAGCAGAAAACCAAGAGAGAGATGGGGACCAGGGCAATCACCACTCCTAGCCTCTATCAGGAAAAAAAAAAGAAAGAAAGCAAAGTTGTTCTTCAGTGTTATACCAACTTCCAAATCATTTTTTCTTCCCTCCTTTTTTGTACCAAAGGATCTCAATGTATTAATATATTTTCTCAAATTTCCCCATGATCTCCACCACACACCTGCCTTTTTTAGGCAATACCTCTGTGTGATGGTGCCATCATTTTATTCTGAACCCTATCAAAAACAGCTTTCTGACAAATGGTCATGTTGACAGTATTTGAATGAATTTGTCTCTCTTCCAGGAATGGGATACTGGGATTTAACTTGAAGGAACTCTGATGTTGAGACCTGATGAGTATAGATGAGTATAATCTGAGCAAGTAAATAAGGTTATGTTCAAAAAGAAAACTGCAGGCACATTTTTGTAGGGCGATGATGGCAATTCCATAGTAAAACAGATGGGCCATAAGGAAAATAGAAAAGATAAACTCTAGCAATAACTTACATTTTATCAAGATGCAAATCAAACATTTTTAACCATGCCAATATTTTGTATTATTATTTGTAGATGGGGCACACTGAAAGGAGCGCAAGGACAGAAAGAAAAATTCTGGGTAGGTACCTCTTTCCAACTGCATTTCTACTGCGATGTGAATAGTTTAGAATCATCTGTGTCTCTACCACCTGATTTGTGTTACTTAGTCACATTCTAAATTATGGTAATACAGTAATACTGTTTGTAATAATGGTATTTTCTCCAGCAGAAAATTCATTATAATCATTTGTATTAAAGTAACAGTTTTTCTCAATTCCTCTTATTTCAAATTATAATAGAAGAAAAAGTATTTTTTTCAAAGGAAGAATGAACAGGGAAGCATTTTGTTTTGTCCTCATCCATATTAAAGTAATGGCTAGACTTCTCTCATATGCTAATTGATGTTCTTACATTATTTTTGCTACAGATGATGCTTTGTAATGTTAGTATCAATTTTATGTATTGATATAAGCTTATATATTTCCTATAGTGGTAAAGAGCTTTATTTTTGCTTCTGCCAATTATAACAAATACATGTTCCTTCACTGAGAAAGAAACAATGTCTCGTATAAAAATTAATGGAAGGTTACACCTAAGAAACATTGTAAAGAAGACTGGAACATATTACCTCAAATATCCATTTAATTGCAATGAACTTTGATGAATCATTCCAGGTCTTTATATTACATATATTTTAATTTTAATTTTAATTTCTGCAGAAAAGCAGAAATAGAATGCATAGGTAATGGTAATTATTATGAAATTTGAATTTGAATATATATAGTAGAGGGCATATTATAACTTATAGAACATTAAATATTAGTAGTGATATTCATCAGAGTGATTCTTATTAATTAGATTTCTTCACAAAGCACTCCCAAAAATCAATCACCCAAGTATGTGGTACAGAATGGGAATATACACGATACTTGTTGCTTGAGTGAGTGAATAACATTAATCTATGCAATCAGGAACAATTAGGTCACTAAAATAGTTTCCATTTTACATAAAAATTAATATTTGGTTTAATTAAAATATGAAATCCTTAAGTAGTACTAGTGTTCTGTAAGAATTATGAAGGGTCTGAGATGTTATCCCACTTGAATTAAGGAACATGGCTCAGAAGAAAAAAAGTACTGAACTGACGCTCACATCCAGATCAACAGCCGGATGTCACCACATAGGTCCTCACACTTTGGTCTTGCAGTGATAAGAGGCAACAACCTTTTTCCATACAAGTAGCAGCTGATACTTCATAAATGAGGGACAGAGAACAATGGATTTTCTCCATTTATATAGAGGAGACAGGCAACCTCCTCTTTTCCTGCAAGGAGAGAAAAAAAAATTATTCCATTAAAATGGGATGGAAAGGGTCTTATGTTCTTACCCTTACCCTTAGGAATATAAATATGTCTTTGCAAGGGCCAGATAAATACAGATAATGTCTTCAAATGCTGAACTTCATCCTTTTTTAACATGTAAATACCAAGGGAGATAATGTTCCAGTATTCTTGGCACCACGGAGCTTAATTTAAGACCTTGTCTGCTTTCTGACTCTTTGGCCCTCTTGGGGAGATAAGAGAAGTTTTATTATCCTTTTGGATCAGATCAATTAACTAGACAAATGGCTACAGATCTAATTCTCATTGAATGTGACGATAAAATATTTCTGGCAGAAGTGAAAGCAAATATTCTCTATCTCTATATCATATACACTTTTTGTGCGCCAGTAGATAAGAGTCTTTTTTTGCAAGGGCAATGAGTTCAGAAAAGTTTTATTGCCCCACAATTATATATGAACATTTTAAAACATTTACATGTAGGCCTATAAGATAGTAAATTAAAATTTAAAAAGTAGATGACTTCCATTACTGAGTAAAATGTAATACATAACAATAAGCCATAGATACCACTAAATAAGTTGAACACAGTATCAGAATTAATTTTCCAAACCATATTTTTAAAGAAATGAGAGAGCTGAATCTGGAGAAGATTTTCCATCCTGTGAGCATTTGGTAGGTCTGGGATCAAGCTGAAGGTTACTTTTGAAATATGCAGAGAGAGAGAGAGAGAGAGAGAGACCTCTAGGAGAGAGAGAATCCAGCTGAATTAGAATTTAGAGGAAATCCAAACACAAAGCTATCTCTTCCCATGGAATGTTTACCAAATTGCTAGAACAGTGTGAGTAGGTAAGGAGGGGAATGAGAAGGCAAAGTGAAATCTGCACCTTTGACGAACGTGCTGGAAGAGTCAACTGGAAGAGAGCTGGAAACACATATGCCCTGACGTGACTCAGCTTCTGCACAAATTGAGGTGATTAGTTCCTCACCATATCTCTTTAGGAGAAGAAAGGGATAACCTTCTTAGGATAATAATACCAAGGTCAATCTATAATTATTGGGACAACATATCCAGCTTACATTTAAAAATTCTGAAACATATGAAGGAGAAAATGTGACCAATAACTAAGGGGAAAAACTATCAGTAGAAGTAATAGATAATTTTAGATGTTGGCTTTAAAAGAGCCATTGTAAAAACCTTTTTAAAAATATAGATGAAAGATGGAGACTTAAAAAAAATTTAATGTTTATTTTTTGGGAGAGAGAGAGCGAGCAGGGAAGGGGCGGAGATAGAAGGAAACACAGAATCCAAAGCAGGCTCCAGGCTCTAAGCTGTCAGTGCAGAGCCCGATAGGAAGCTCAAACTCACAAACTGCAAGATCATGACCTGAGCCCAAGCTGGCCACATAACTGACTCACCCTTACACGTATCCCATGAAAGACGGAGACTTTTAATAAAGGGTTTAAATATGTATAAAAATGAATTATTGAATTTGTGAGTGCAATGTTTGAAATTAAGAACTTGATGGATGGGTTAAATAGCAAACAGAATTAGTGATCTTAAATAAAATTCAATGAAATTTGTAGTACACAGAGAAAAACACAATGAAAGAACAAAAGCAAATACAGAACAATGTGAATACAAATGGTAGGACACACTCAAACAGTTTAACACACATGTAATTGTATTATCAGAAGGATTGAGAGAGAGAGAGAGAGAGAGAGAGAGAGAAGGAGTCAGAATCAATATTTAAAAACTTGATAGCCAATAGTTTTCCTAAACTGAAGGATATCAACCCAAAAATTCAGAAAGCTCAATAAACTCCATGAAGGAGGAAAAAAAAAAAAACATGCCCAGGCATCAGGCATTTAATAATCAAACAGTTTAAAGTAAAAAAGAAAAAGAAAAATTTAAAAATGGTAGAGTTTTTTAAATGATAGGTTAACCTCAGAAAAAAAAATAGCCTAACTGATGGCTAGCTGGGGAAAGGATATCTTTAATAAATGATGATGAGAAAACTATATTCACAAGCAAAAGAATGAAAGTGGACCCCCCCTTTCACACCACTTACAAAAATTAACTCAAAATGGGTTAAAGATTTAAATATAAGACCTGAAACTGTGAAGAAAACAGGGAAAACACTCCTTAACATTGATCTTTGCAATGACTTCCAGGATAGGACAACAAAAGCACAGTGACAAAAACAAAAATAAACAAGTGGACTACATCAAACTGGAAAGCTTCCACACAGCAAGACAAAAAGCAGAAACAAAAGTAACAATGAAAGTCAACCTAAGGAATGCAGAAATTACTTGTAAATTATGTTTCTTATATCCAATATTTAAGGAACTCATACAATTCAGTAGCAAGAAAACAAATAATGAGATTAAAAACAAACAAAAAATCTGAATACACTCAGTTCCAAAGAAGATACAAAAATGGCCAACAGGTACATGAAAGGTGCTCAACAGCACTAGTCATTATGGAACTGTAAAACTACAAACAAATATCACCTCACACCTGTCAGAATGGCTAAAATCAACAACACAAGAAATGACAAATGTTGGTGAGGATGGGGAGAAAGGGGAACCCTCTTGCACTGTTGGTGGGAATTCAAACTGGTGCAGCCACTCAGGAAAACAGTATGAAGGGTCCTCAAAAGTTAAAAATAGAACTACCTTATGATCCAGTAATTGAACTACTAGGTATTTACCCAAAGAATACAAAAAACACGAATTCAGAGGAATACATGCACCCCAATGTTTATAGCAGCATTATATGCAGTAGCCAAATTATGGAAACAGGCCAGTGTCCATCAATAAATCAATAAAGGAGACTTGGTATATATGTACAATGGAATATTAGCCATGAGCAAAGAATGAATTCTTGCCATTTCTTTATAGCTAGAGAGTATTATGCTAAGGAAAAAGTCAGAGAAAGACAAATACCATATGACTTTACTCATGTGTAGAATTTAAAAAACAAAACAAATGAGCAAAGGGGAAAAAGAGTGAGAGGGAGGCAAACCAAGAAACAGACTCTTAACTATAGAGGACACACTGGTGGTTATCAGAGGGAGGTAGATGGGGTGATGGGGATTAAGGAGTGTACTTGTGACGAACACCAGGTGTTGTATGTAAGTACTGAATCACTATGTTGTATACCTGAAACTAATATTACACTGTATGTTAACTAACTGGAATTTAAATGAAAACATTTAAAAAAAAATAACACCAAATCCTTCTCAAACTCTTTCAAAAATTTGAACAGGAAGGAACAATCTGAAACTCATTTTACAAGGCCAGCATTACCCTGATAACAAAGCCAGAAAAGGGCACTACGAGAAAATAAAATATCCCTGATGAATAAAAATTCAAAAATTCTCAAAAAAAAAATCCTAGCAAACTGAATTCAACAGCAAATTAAAGTGATCATAATCATGATCAAAGGGATTCATGTGGGGTGTGAGGATGGTTCAACATAAGCAAATCAATAAGTGTGTTATATTACATTAATAAAATGAAAGATAAAAATGAGATGATCATCTCAATATAGACAAGGCATTTGACAAAGTTCACATTCTTTAATGATTAAAAATTCTCAAAAATTGGGTTTGAAAGAAATATACCTCAACATAATAAAGGCCATATGTGACAAACACAGAGTAAACATCATATTCAATAGTGAAAGATTAAAAGCTTTCACCCTATGATCAGGAGCAAGACAAAGATGTTCACTCTTACTTCTCTTATTCAACATACTGGAAGTCCTAGAAAGAGCAATTAGACATGAGAAAGAAAAGGCATCCAAGTCAGATTAGAAGAAGTAAACTGTCTCTTTGCAGATGAAATTATCTTATATATATAAAATCCTAAGGACTCTATCAAAAAACTACTAGAACTAATAAATCAACAAAGCAGCAGGATACAAAATCAACATACAAAAATCAGTTATATATTTATATACTAACTGAACTATTCTAAAAAATATGATAAAAACAAAAATACGTATACTTAGTATAAATTTAACCAAGGATGTGAAATATCTGTATACTAAAAATGATGAGAAATTGATAAAAAAAAGTTGAAGAAGACACAAATAAATGAAGTGATAGCCCATGTTCATGGATCAGAAGAATTAATATTGTTATAATGTCCATACTACCCAAAACCATCTATAAATTCAATGCACTCCCTATTAAAATTCCAATGACAATTTTTACAAAAATGAAAAATATCCTAAAAGTTGTGTGGAACTACAAGAGACCCTGAACAGCCAAAGTAATCCTGAGAAAGATGACTGGAGGCATCACAAATTTTGATTTCAAATCTTATTTCAAAATTTTAATAGTCCAAACAGTACATTACTTGCATAAAAATAGACACACAAACCAATAGAACAGGATCAAGAACACAGAAATAAAGCCACTTATATATAATCAACTAATATTTGACAAAAAGGCCACGAAGAGACAATGGAGAAAGCATAGTCTTTTCAATAACTGATGTTGAGAAAAGTGTTTAACCATATGCAGAAGGATGGTATTGAAACCCTATTGTACACCACACATAAAAGTTAAGTCAAAATGAATTAAAGACTTAAATGTAAGACCAGAAATTGCAAAGACACAGGAAGAAAGCACAGGGGAAAATCTCCTTGACGTTGATCTTTGCAAAGATTGTTTGGGTATGACACCAAAGGTGCAAAGACAAAAGCAAAAATCAACAAGTGGAACAAGGGCTTATGCCTAGCAAAACAGTAAGCAAAATAAAAAGGTAATCCATGGGAGAAAATATTTGCAAACCATCTTTCTGATATGGGGTTACTATCCAAATATATATAAGGAACTCATACAACTTAATAGTGAAAACCACACATAATCCAACTAAAATTGGGCCAAAGATGTGAATGGACAATCTCTTCCTGATATAATACAAATGGCCAATAGATAGCTGAAAATGTACTCAATATCATTAGCCATCAGGGAAATGAAAATTAAAACCACAATGAAATATTACTTCACACTTGTTAGAATAGCTAATATCAAAAAGGAGAAAACAAGTGTTGGCAAGGATGTGGAGAAAAAGGAACAGTCATGCACTGTGTGGAGAAAAAGGAACAGTCATGCACTGTTGATGGGAATGGAAATTGGTGTGGCCACTGTGGAAAACAATTTGGAGGCTCCTCAGAAAAGTAAAAAATAGAATTGCCATATGATTCAGTAATCCCACTTCTGGGAATATATCCTTCAAGGCTATTTCTGTTACATTTATTTGTGGTCAACTAGCTCCCTTCCAGTCTTCAGGATAATCTTTTTATACTTCATTAAAGTTTTTTTGCCCCCTACCCCAAACACTTATTCAGGCAAGCTCTAAACCCCAGGAGACATTCTGGACCTAGTCTAACTTTTTAGTTAATCTCATATTTTAAAATTAAAAATAAAAGTAGAAAGAAAATGTTTAATTCTTATTGAATTTACTTTCTGAACATTTCTCAAATACTTTCCCTATTTCTATTCCTAGTTTTCCTGCCCCTATGAAGACATGAGATTTGATTATTATAAGTTTACTAGCTAGTCTCCCTGCCTCTTCTGTTTACCCTCTTAAATCCATCCTTCTCATTATCATATGGAGTAATGTCATCAAAATATAAATTTGTCCACCTTGCTCTCCTGCTAGAAGCAACGTAAGAACTTGTCATCATTTTCACCATTATTTTCTCAGTATGTATTTCCTTAACTCCCTTTCAGCTTCATAACCCACCAGATTGCTTCTGTTTTATGATCTAATTATAATAATTTCATTGCTTCATTTCAGTGTTTCATGCTGCTCCATGTTTTGCTGCTTATGCTTTTACTGTTTTTCTTTACCTGAATCTCCTTTCCTCCTGTTTTTATCTGGTTAATTTATTCCCAGGCTTTAATATGGATCTCATATAGCACTTTTTTGATGACGACTTTCCTGAACCACCCGAATAAATGAGATGCCCCTCAGTTGTCTTCAGTAGCACCCTGTGCATAGTTCTACCCGAGTACTTGGCTTATGTTGTTGTCCTTCATTAGACCTTAAGCTCCCTGAACACAGAATAAGATGTTATTTATCTTTGTTCCCCTGGTGCCTAGCACAGAGCAAGTTACATAGGAGACACTATAATTGCAGCTTGTCTGATATCGTTTGATATGGGATTTCAAATATATGTTACCATTGTATGCGTGGGAACTGAGGTTTTATACCAATTCTAGTTATTGTGAACTTGAGTGGACATGCATATTAATGTAACTGATAAGTAACTGTTTTATTCTTATTTAAAAAATATTTAGGCTCTTAATAATTGTGATCTATAATAAGTCAAAACCATTTAAAGCTACATATGAGTTCCTTGTGTTTTTACAGTCAGGATTAAATATCCAATGATGATATTCATCATTTCTTTCTCTCTCTCTCTCTCTCTCTCTCTCTCTCTCTCTCTCTCTCTCTCTCTCTCTTTTTCCTGCAGATTGCTGCCAATTCCTGGGGAAAGTCATGGGGAGAGAATGGCTATTTCAGGATTCTTCGAGGAGTAAATGAATCTGACATTGAAAAGTTGATTATTGCAGCTTGGGGCCAACTGACAAGTTCAGATGAACCATAACATATCATTAAATTT
Source organism: Cryptoprocta ferox (assembly GCA_028646485.1). NCBI lineage: Eukaryota > Metazoa > Chordata > Mammalia > Carnivora > Eupleridae > Cryptoprocta > Cryptoprocta ferox. The sequence continues at coordinate 94,193,828 of CM053577.1, read as the reverse complement.
CTATAAGACCATGCACTTAAGTAACCCCTTAAATTGAAATTAAGCAAAGTGAGGTTCTCTGTGACAGTGGAATCTTTGTCTCTTCACATTGTTATTATAATGTGCCTGTTTTCTTATTTCACCCCAGGCTCCCTGCTTCTGCTTCCTTTATATCACTGAGTATATAAAAACACTAATAGAGGACAGCAGAGTAGTTAAATGATTTTAAAGTTCTCTGGTTGTCTTTTTTTCTCTCATGATAGTGTTCTTTTCAACTTGGATAGTTCACAAAAGTGTAACAGTGCTTGTCTTAAAAGTTCATGACATTGTAGAAATGAAATAGCTTCTGTCTTTAACAAATGAGATTTCAGACCAAAAAAAGAAAAAACCATGGAAACACCAATTTACAATCTTCATGATTTTTTTTCAAACAAATACTGCTGTCTTTATTCATATCTTGCTTATAAGTTGCAAAAAGTAATGGAAATAGAGTATTGTTTCTCTCAAAAGGCTAACATTTTGTTTCTTTCCATTTTCTTAACCTAACTTGCAATCTGAACTAAAAAGGAAAGTAAGTCTCCATAGAAAATAACTATTCTTTATGGTAGTTCACTCTTTATACTGTGTAATGGCCTGTGCTCTAAAAAAGACGGTGTCTGGGAGGGAAAATTTTCCACCACCTCTCTTGGCTCTTTTGGCTGATCGAATAATTAAATTAACATAGGACAGGGTAACGAAAAACAAATTGAATTATGTATATACAGGGACCCTATAAGAATATGAGACTCAAACAGGGGACTGAAGCAGGCAGCTTTTACACCTCTTAGATAATAAGTAAGTAAGTAAATAAATAAATAAATTTTGAAGAATTGATAAGACAAAGAAACCCAGGTTTGGGTACTAATTAGTGAAGAAACCAAACAGACCTGGTTTACCTCATTTTCTCAGCCCTGAATATCCTATCCCTGGTGATCAGAGTGTCTGTTTATTTCCTGGTTCAAGAAAGCTGCTTTTCACGTAAGAGATTTATTTCCTTTTTTCAGGAAGACAGAGAAGAGTGTCATTGTACTGGCTATTCTCAAATAATTTTAATTCAAGGTAGTCAGTATGTTAAAGTGGCATATTCTGTGGCAGCCTGGCCTGAACCCATCATTGGTTAAGTAATAGAAAAGCTTAGAGGCTAACAATGGAAGTACAGTGTTAACACACACACACACACACACACACACACACCAGACATACACACACACACACTCATACACACACACATATTTTTTTTGAAACCAGTACATTTTGTATAAGGTCTATTTAAAACCAGTTGCAAAACTGTATTTGGAAATGTAACATATTTACCCCTGAAAACAGCAACCTGATGCCATGAGTCAGAAAGAATAAATAGACTTTTATCACAGCCATTTCACAGTTCAGTACTTGAGAGTCTAAAAAGTAAGCTAAACTGGCACTAATTTGCATCTAATTTTTATTTTAGTTGTCTATAGTCAGAGAAACAAAAATAGCATCCTCATAATGGTTGGGAAAGGATAAAATCTTTTAATAATTCACTGGCATCTTAAATGGCAAACTAATAAATGAAAAAGCAAAGCTGATCAGTAAGTGATCATAGCCAATTAATATTACAATGGTGGGATATCCATGGTCTTCAACTTCTGTATACTCTGTTATCTGAATTTTCATTGTGGAACTTTTCTGTGCTTTTGTGCCCAAAGGTGCCCTGATTAGATAAGCTGTACAAGTTGAAAATGTAAGGAAGCCAAGCACAGAATGGTGAGTGTAGCGGTGGTTTCTTTTCCCGTTAATCACTGCAGCTTCATCAGAAGCAGCTCTATGTACTTGGGTCTGCCCTAGATTATACCCAGAGGGCTGATTCCCCTTGTTGGGATTGGCCAAATTTACCCCAGTGGGCTGAGAAATAATTTGGTTTTGTCTCAGTTTGGATTCTTCTAGAAGCAGCCCCTGAGGCAAAGGTTTGAGTGTGCATAATTTGAGCAGTGAAGGGAACATTGAAGAGAGTGGGTAGGGATGCAGGATCACTGAAGGCAGACAACAGAGGCTATGTTACCAAGAAAAGTAGTACCAGAGGTAATGTGTTCTTATCTCACCCAGGAAGGATATGTGTTTGTTGAGCACTGCTCCAAAGGGCCATGAATTTCCTGGTTGGTCTGGTCTGGCAGGTTACACTGTCAAGAAAAAACCCACAGGCAAAGAAAAGCAGGTTCTGGTAGTTAGATGTCAGCCTGATGGGCACTGAAATGACACAGATGAGGTAATGTGTCTGTGCCACAGGTTTTAACACATTTTAAAACATTCCTTAGATGATAAAGGCTAAGGAAATAATAAATGATAATGCATTAAAATGCCAGAGAACTGGGGCGCCTGGGTGGCTCAATCGGTTAAGCGTCCAACTTCTCTCTCTTTCAAAAATAAATAAAACATTTAAAAAAATGCCAGAGGACTAACCTCACTACTAAAAACACCTAGGGGAATGAGTTGATACAGCCTTTTCCCTGTTAGGTAAAAAGTGTTGGAATTGATTTTCTCATTGTGGTTTGTGGGTCTAGATTATAGGCTTAGATTGTGCTGTTTTAAAATTTACCACCTTTCTGAGGATCCCAATTGGTAATGAAACTAATACCAGAGATTTGAAGAAAAAACAAAGAAAATATCACAATAGTAATCCCCGTAGGAAGACACGAAGATACATTTGTCTAGCAGTAAGACTAAGATCTAAAGAAGAGACCAAGACTAGCTGGGACAGAAGTATATCAGTGAGAGAAGGAAAATACTATTCCTAAGGTTTGTTGAGTCAGTGTCGTTCTCTGAATGATGTTCTTCTCAGTTTTACAACTTAAAATTTTTTTAATGTTTATTTTTGAGAGAGAGAGAGAGAAAGAGTGAGAGAGAGAGAGAGAGAGAGAGAAAGGGAGAGAACTTGAACAGGGCAGGGGCAGATGGAGAACAGGGCAGGGGTAACATAAGAAGCAGGCTCCAGAATCCAAGCTGTCAGCACAGAGCCTGATCAGGGCTTGAACCCATGAACCATGAGGTCATGACTGAAGTTGAAGTCTGACGCTTAACTGACTGAGCCACACAGGCACCCCTCACTTTTATAACTTTAAAGAGCATGTTTGGCTCTCTTTATTATCCAAAGGCCCTGAATCAACCTTCAGGAAATAATGGTTGGCATATTATTTCACCAACTCTAGGGACTATTTGTAGAATTGATTTGATTAATGACTGATGGTTTCTCCTGCACTGTGGCTTTCTTGGCCTGCAGGTATGCCCTACTCTCCTCAGCTTGCACTGAACAATGAGAAAGACCCCATGTTTGGAATGTATGTCTTTAGAGTTCCAGTTTATTTGTATATATGTAGTCTTTTTGTTTTGTGTAAAGCGTATACAAGGGAAACATTGTTCATAAAGATCATTTAACTCATCCAGAGCAGTGTATCTCAGATTGGATTACCCTGTGTGCACCAGGACCTGGTTTTATTCCTGTTCAATCAGAAGTTTGTGCCATTTATATACTTTTTGTGAGTTCCAGTTGAAACTTGCTATTGTGTATAGTCTTTCCTGGAAAAAGAGGAGATAGTTCCAATATGGCACATTGAATTAAAGCTTGCTCACTCCACTCAGTTGAGTAATGCTTTTTTTCTTCAGGTGTCATTAGGAAATGTACTTAAGGAAGAAGTGGTAAAGACTTTGAAGATAGAGCTCATGCCTTGTCCTGCTTTATAATGTTTGAGTCTTATCTCATTCTATTGTAAACAATGAGAAGCCCTCCCCAGGTTTCTAAAATGGATAATCACAAATTGTCTTAATGCATAAAATGAAAAAGTAAGCATAAAATGGAATTAAATTTGTTAGTTGATATCACCTGAAAAGAAAGGAAACCTATCTTAAGTTTCTCCAACAGAAGGAATATAGTGAAAGGACTCAATTACATAGGTGATAGAGGAGCAGAGAAAGTGACAGAAGACGGTGAACCAGTCCAGGATAAGGAAGAGTCAGAAGCCGCCATCATCCCCTGAAGAAACAAAGTGAAGCAGGGCACTACTGGAATCTAGGGGTTGGTGTTCCAGCTATCTGCTGGAAACATGACTGGCCAGTATGATGGAAGGGGAAGTCATGAAAAGACATGGTATTGCCCGTTTGCCACCTAGGCAGAAAGGACGGGAGATAAACACTGAGGCATATCCCTTCCTTACACCTTCCAAACTGTCATCAGTGCCTCTCACTGGCTTACGCTGTTGAAAGATAACTGACACAGGTTAGAAATTCAGCTGTCAGGGTCAGCTTTTACCCTTTCCAGATGCAGAGGAGAAGAGAGTAAGGGCAAAGGATAAACAAGAAGATAAACATAAAAAATACATTTTTGGTGAGTTCCATATAGATATGGAAATTAAGATTACATAAAGAACAGTTTCCCAGTGATTGATTAGATCCTGAACTCAGTTCCTTGGTTAACGCATGTGTCTTAAGTACTGTAATGTCTGATGGTACATGTTTGTTGTTTTTGTTGTTGTTAAAATCTTTTGACCTCTAGGGAATATATTATATTCCCTGTAGGGAAAAATTCCCATTTTCTTCACAGTAATTTCTGGGGACTTTGTATGTCATTTTAACATCATTGCCTACAATTATGGTAATCTGATCTCAAGACACTTATTTTTCTTTGGATGGATGTTGATTCCATTTTCAAAAGAAAAAAAAGGAGGAAAAAGTGAGTATTATCTCATAAACTGCCATTTTATGAAATGTTTCAAGGGAGAAAAGCTTCAGTCTATCAGGGGCCACTGTATCAGAAAGGGCACACAGACATCCCCTCCCCAGAAAAGTCAATGAGGGTTGAAAAGAAAAATAAAATCAGTCTAATACTATCAAGAATCGAAAATTGAATGAAGAGAGAAAGGTTTTCCATCTTCAGTTGTGAACAATATTGCATATAATTTAGCTACCATATCTGATAGAAATGATTAAAAAGTCATTGACAGGTAAATCATATAGAGGGGATTTCTCCTGAGACACCACCAGTAAAACTCTCATTACGTAGAAAAAGAGTGGCTGGCACTATTCTTCCCTCTATTATCTGTCCTCTCTCTGTAACCACCACCCCTGTAAAAACAAGCTGTTTATGTTTCTTCTGAGACCACAAGGGGAATAAGTGTCTAGTTGCGTAGAATTTAAGATTTACGTTGTATTATAACCACCATTTTAAAGATTCACAGTTCGCCGTCAGGCCACTGAGAAGTCCTACAGTAAAGTCTGGCAAAGCAGTGCCTCAATTCAGTTCTCACTTACCTGGACCATGTACTCTTCTGCGATGACCAACAAGTACACTTATATACGGTGGCTCCACATATGACCACAGACTCAGAGACAGTCCCTGTCCTGTCTTATCTCACAAACGACTCTGTTGTAAAATGAACTTTGGCAGACACCGGCCTAGATATAGCTTTTAAGGAGAAGTTGGTATACGCTAACCTCTGAGTATTACTATAGCAGGAACATTTACCTTTGTCTACAAATAAGCTTTGGTGCCACTCTCAGAATGCACCCTTTCGCTGGGTGTACTTTAGGTCTGAGCCAGTCTGAAATGTCTTATGACAGTGCATTGGTGTACAAAGTCAAAGATTGCAGTGTATTAATACCACTAAGGTATGTGAGAGAACTGCACTTCAGTGAAGTGTGTTTTAAGGACAGCCCAAGAGTCCAGTGATCTTTATATCAAAGATTTCCTACTTACCCAGTAAAGGACAAAAATTATTGTCTGTGAGGGATACATCTCAAGAAGGTTATGAATGTCCAAGTGTTTGTACTAGACCTCATTTGATAGGATGGTACAGAACCCTGTGTCAAACTAGCATAAGCCAGAAAGGAATGACATTGACCTATGAAATGGGGGGGACCAAGAGGGGAATCTAGCTTTACACGTGGTTGGTTCCTGGTATTTAAATGATTCCATTAGCACTTTGTCTCTCTCTCAAGGTCTTAGCTCTGTTTGACTCCATATGGCTTCGTTCCAAGTACATTTCCTCTGCAGGGCAGCAAGAGAGATACTGAAAGCTCCCTGTCAACAAATTATAGTCATTGAGACTCAGTTTCTGAGTCTTTAAAGTGGAGTTTTTAATACTTATATACCTTGCTGTCATGAGTGGTAATTGAGAGAGTATGTGCAAAGCATTTTGCATGATTCCTGTCATGGAGTAATTTGTAAATAGATGATAGCTATTATCATCACCAATCTCATTATTACCTTTATGATAATTATGGTGGAAGGAATCTTACAGATCTAAGTTACCAATAATTCCAACCCTCTGCTGTACAAGTTACAGATGATGACTTTTTGTTTTGTTTTGTTTTGTTTTGTTTTGAGAGAGAGAGTGTGTGTGTAAGCATACATGGGGGAGGGAGAGGGGGAGAGAGAGAGAGAGAGGAAGAGAATGAATCTCAAGCAGGCTCCACACTCTGCACAGAGTCCAATGTGGGCACACTCTGCACAGAGTCCAATGTGGGGCTAGATCCCACAATTGTGAGATTATGACCTGAGCCAAAATCAAGAGTCAGTAACTCAGTGGACTGAGCCACCCATGCATCCCTATAGACTTCTGATTAATGACTAAGAGCCATCATCTTTCTAGACTGCTCACTTTTTCTTCAGGTTAGTCATATCTTACGAAGCTAGTTTTCCCCTCTTGATCACCCCTACTTTATAGGTCAGCATTAGTAGGTGGCTTTCTTTCAGTACAGGCTATAATTACTCTCAGAACTGGGTCATAGTTTGCAGTACTTAAATCCTTGCACCAGAGATATCAAAACTGTGCAAGTCATTGATCTATGACTTTCTTTGGAATAACAAAACCACAAATGTTAAATCTTCCAATTTCAAGAACATATTTTGTATACTCTAAGTTGATCACCATAAGAGCTTGGTAAGATGATATCCAGTAATCTGTAAGTTGCTCTAAGGTAAAGACTAGGTCTTATTCCTCAGTCTTCCTATGAGCAGTATAAACACAGTTTATATACAACAAATATTTGCTAAATGAATTATTAAGTGAATGAACATTGAAAACATCATTTTGGAACAGATATGCTTTAAACTTATCATACTACTTTGTCATTACTGCTTTACTTCCCTGTATCCCCCACTACAATATCATTTCCTGGAGGGCATGGAACATGCTCATGTAATGACCAGCCCTAGCACAGTGTCTGGCATAAATAATTTCTACTGACAATTTTTTACAATTTATATATATAATATATGTAATATTATATATAATTCATTGTCAAGTTAGCTAGCATACAGTGTATATAGAGTGTGCTCTTGGTTTTGGGGGTAAATTCCTGTGGATTCATCACTTACGAACAACACCCAGTTGAAATATCTTATGACAAGTGCCCTCCTCAATGCCCATCAACCATTTTCCTCTCTCCCCCTGCTCCATCAACCCTCAGTTTGTTCTCTGTATGTAAGAGTCTCTTATGATTTGCCTCCCTCTCTGAAACTATTTTTCCCTTCCCCCATGGTCTTCTGTTAAGTTTCTCAAGTTCCACATATGAGTGAAAACATAGGATATCTATCTTTCTCTGACGGACTTACTTCCCAAATTTTAAGGAAGTTTTGTTTCTAATTACAAAAATCATTAACATTTTTTCTCATTAGAAAGAGTATAGCTTTCTTTTGGTGAACCACAAATGACTTGCTTAACTCATTAAACATAGAAAATCATTGTGAATGCAGTGAAATTTAGTTTCTTATGTACTCAGTTTATTATTTGCCTTGTCTGTTCACTTCCTTATCATGCTTTTTGGTGAGCAGTGTTCTAAATTTCATGTAGCAAAATGAAGCAAACTTACTCATTTCATGGTTAATGCTTTCTGTGTCTTATGATCTACTTCATCTTGAATCACTTAGTTTTGATATTTATATATATACATAAATTATATAATTTGTATACAATTATATTAATATATATCATGTAACTAATATAATTATATAATATATATCTGTATAAATAATGTATTTATGTTATATATGATGAATATATGAATATAAATATGATGGCTATATATGTAAATATGTATAATATACATAACAAAGAGACTTAAGAACAAATAGTTGGTAAGACGCAGAAAGAATTAACCACGAAATGAGTAAGTTTGCTTCATTTTGCTACATGAAATTTAGAACACTGCTCACCAAAATAAATAATATATAAAGGAAAGAGACAAGACAAATGAGAAAAATATATTTGAAACAAATATAAGCAACAAATGTATATGTGTATATATACGTGTGTGTGTGTGTGTGTGTGTGTGTGTGTGTATGTGTATATGCATTTCATGTTTTTGTGTTATTGGGATATATTAACTTATTCATATTAATATTTTAATCTCTCCAGATCTGCATTTATTTTTTACTTTTCATTCCTAATATTATTCATTCTTTAATTTATGCACCTCTCTTTTTCTTACTTTCTTAAACAAGTTAATCAGAGACTTGTCTATTTCATTTCCCTTTTCAAAGAAACAAATTTCAATTTCATTGTACTCTCATCTGTGCCTTTGTTTTCTGTTTAATTAATGACTCCTCTCATCTTTATTGCCTTCTTTTTAATTTATTTGCATTTATAAAGTTTTTATACAATTTATAACTATTTTGTATCATCTTAAATAAGATTTTTAGTTTATTAATTTTGAGCTTTTTTTGTATTCTAATTTAAGTATTTATTAAGTATGGTGCTCTCTAAATGATGCCTCTCAGTATAATCATTGCTTCCTTTAGCATTTATAATTACTCATTTTAAAAGAAAACACATTTTTGGGGTACCTGAGTGGCTCAGTTGGTTAAGCATCTGACTTTGGCTCAGGTCATGATCTCATGGTTTATGGGTTCAAGCCCTGCATCAGGCTCTGCGCTGACTCTGTGGAGCCTGCTTAGGATTCTCTCTCTCCCTCTGTCTCTCTGCCCTTCCCCAACTCACTTTCTCTCTTTCTCTCACAAAATAAACAAATAAGCTTTATATAAATATATAAATACATAAATAAATAAAACATTTTCTACATAGTCAAACGTGAGGAAAATTGCATCACTGCCAGTTATATTTTATTTCTCATGTACTCTCTAAGATCATCTTTATTCAGTGAGTTTACAAGTGTAATGCAAAAATAATTTAATAGCACAGTATGAACACTGTGATTTGATAACTAGCTGCACTAAGGTATCTTGTGTTGCAAGAAACATGTTTTAGTCATATAGATTCTAATATATATTTGAAACTAGAAAACTCGCAACAGGCTAGTTTGTAGATACATTTCCTCATGAAGCCGTGTTCCTAGGGAAAACCACTCTCTGTGTGCAGGCTGTTCTGTGTTAGTTCTAGATTTTCATGTTATAACCTCTTTTTTCAAGAAGTACAAGCTATAGATCATTTCTTCCTTAGCCCACTAGCTTTCTACAGTGACAAAGAAAATAAAATAGCAAGAAAGTCAGCCAAGATGTAAGTAACTTTGGCATTTAAAAGTCAGTTTCAGATTTTGTAATATGTTATATCTCTCTTTAAGGTATTTTTCTTTTATTTGGTATCTTGAATTCCCAGGTAAGTTCTCAGTAAAGAAAAGAGGTATTTGCTCAAAGGAAGTAAACTTATTTATCACTGCAATTACTATTGATAATTGCCATTTACAATCTCTTTAACATTTAACCAACCCTATCTAATCTATGCTTTTGATTCATGATTTAATATGACATGAGATATCTTTCCTGGAAATAAATATTAATTTAAAATTGAAATAAGTCCACGGTTGAAAAAAAATCCATTTTGGTTATTTGTCAGAGTACTTTACATATTGATATGCATATGAACACTACTTAAAAGGATTATAGAATGATTAAGATAATGTACTAGTTGATAATCAGAATAGCATTTTTCCTATTTTAATATAGTGTTGACAGGCACCTGCGAAGTACAGGAAAACTTGGCCTCAGTCTTCTTTTTCAATATTATCAGGTAAAGCAGCTTTAAGAGCTTTGGGAAGTTACACATCTATATTATTTTATTTATTCATTTTCAACCAAGTTAATATATTAATCTTACTTACATTCATTTGAGCCTTTGCTATGGACTGAGTGATAGAATAAGTACTGTTCATACAGTCTCTTACTTTAGTAGGTGTTCTGTGTAGCTCAGGAAGATATAATGTAAAGGGGACATAGGCTATATCTCCTTTAACCACAGAGTGTCTTTCCTTCTCTCCTAACGTGTTGCCAGGTACAAGGAAGGCAGAGGCAAGAGAACACAGATCTTCCCAAATCTTTGAAGCTGGTTTCTCACTCCTGAAGAGCCAGTCCTGCAGGTGGCTAAGAGTAGGCAGCTTGCCTTCAGAGTAATTGTTTTAAGTCCAGTGTCTGTATTTTCTGAACCAGCCATCAGAATGCCCAGTGTACAAGTGCACTTAGGGAGGTAGTGAAACAGTCTATTAGACATTATGACTTCTCCGGAAAAATCTAAGACCCATGAATACTGTGTGCATAGGCCTCTAAAAATGCAGAATCAAATCTCTGCTAATTTTCAAATTATTCTCCGAGGATTACCCAGGACAAGAGTAGGGTTGGGGTGGGAGGTGTGTGTGTGTGTGTGTGTGTGTGTGTGTGTGTGTGTGGTGAGGGGAGGAGAGATGGAAATGTAAGTATCCATTTTCCAGGCTTCTCAGGGCTTGCTGCTGAGGGAGGATGGCCTCAGCATTCATTTGTTGCCAGTGGTTTTAATATTGTGATGTCTTCTATGGTAAGAGCACACACATGTGCCCACACGTACATGCATCCACATACACAGGCTTTTGGAACTTTGAAGGTAGGGGTGTCTTTCATGTCCACATCTGGGAGTTTATTATTTAAATAAAAATTTACTGGGGCACCTGGGTGGCTCAGTTGGTTGAGCCTCCGACTTTGGCTCAGGTCATGATCTCACCACTTGTGGGTTCGAGCCCCATATCAGGCTCTGTGCTGACAGCTCAGAGCCTGGAGCCTGCTTCGGATTCTGTGTCTCCCCCTCTCTCTGCCCCTCCCATGCTCGTGCTCTGTCTCTCTGTTTCTCAATAATAAGTAAATGTTAAAAAAAAAAAGAAATTTATTGAGGGGCCTGCTCTGTGTTAGACTCTCTGCCAGGTACTAGAGATATTTTGGGCAAAAGGTCAGACTTAGATTTTATTCTGGCAGGAAAACAATATACATTAAGTAAATAATTACAATAAATTCTGAGGGGTATTTTGATGGAAAATTCCACATGACTAGGAGCTGTAGCAGGAGAAACTGGTAGAAATTAGTGTTGGTGAAGGTGTCTTCAAGAGCAATGTTTAGGTTGATACCTGAAGGAAAAGTAGGAGTAGGCCAGAGTAAGTAGGCCTACATGGCCAATAATTAGGTTTTAGGCAGGGCTGGAGGGAGGAGTTATCCCGAGGAAGTCTAGTAGAGGTTCTTTGTAAGTGGGTGAGAGAAACTGGCAATGAGGCTGCCAGAAATGAAGAAAACAAGCAGATCGTAAAGGGTTGCAAAAATTATGTTACAGAGTTTTGCCTTTATTCCCAAAGCAGTGTTTGTGTGGGGGGAGGGGATGTCAAAAGATTAAAAAAGTCAGTCTAACTGCTGTTTGGAGAGTAGATATGAGGAGGCCAAGACTGGAGATAAGAACTCTGGTCTGCAGTCCAGTGTGAAGCTTGGGGTTAGAGATGGCAATGGTTCAGACTAGGGAAGTGGAGAAGGAGTGTCCACGTAGGCAAAATATTTAAGGATCTTAACTGAGGACCAATGTGAGGGAGAGAGGAGATTCTAGACTGACTTCCAAGTTTTGGGTTACTGAACAAAATTAAGCCTCAGGGATTTTTGCATTTCCAGGATTTCTTGAATTTGTCCTTGAAATACTGCTTTGAAGGGAGAATTTAATTTGCTGAGCATGAATAGCCCATGCATCAGCCCATCTGGTACCTACATCAACAGATACTTTTGAGGGTCTACTTTATTGCAGATTATTGAGAACAGTCCTAGTCACATAGGGACAAAGAAAATGGACATGGTTTTTATCATCTAGTGAGAAAACAGATGAACAAACAACCCAAATATACTTAGCATTTAAGGTCCATAAAGGAAACAGGCTTCAATGAGGAAAAGTAATGGAAATGGAGAAAGGAGGATCCACCCAGACAGTGTAGGCATACATAGAAAACTTTTGGGAGGGGGTGGAGTGTGGAGTTGGGGTGGGTTGTGACGGGATGGACCAATGTGATTTTGATAAAGTAGCAGAGAACAGATTCATGTGGATTGTGGAGGCCTCAGTAAAGAAGTTGAATGTTATTCTCAGTGCAGTGGGAAGTCACTGAGCAACTATTATCAGTTTAACTGCTCTGTGGGAATGGGCTGGAGAGAACTAAAGACAAGGATGGAGAACCACTAAACAAGCTATTGCAGTAGTCCAGGTGAAAGGTAAGAGAGGCTCAAACCAGAGCAGAAACTAAGGTCTGGGAAATACAGAGAAGTAGAAAGAAAGAAGACTTAGGTATGTAATTCGGCAAGACTTTTAGGTTTTTCCCTTTATCAATTGGACTGATAGTAGTGCCATTCACTGAGATGTGGGGGAATGAGGAAAAGCAGGTAATGACATAAGGCCAAGAGTTCACATTCGGTTATGTTAAATTGGTATGGCCACAAGTCTTCCACAGTCCTGGAGTGACATAGGAGAGACTGAAAGACTCCCTGTCCCATTTATAGGGAAGAGAAGTAGCAAGAGTGGCCTCTAAGTTTGGATGAATCAGACAAAATGAGAATAGACTGGAGACTGACAGTGAGATAGACATATCAAGAGACTGAGGGATGATCCTGCCCAAGACCAGATAAGATAATGAGAGTATCATTTCAGCATATGCCAGTATGAACAGATACAGTTGATGAGATCTGAATACCTTTCTCCCCAACCCCCTACCACACAGTGCTGCAAAGGAAGGCCAAACGAGTCCTAGGACTTAGTTCCCAGAAAGCAGTCAAGAAAAAGAAAAATCCTCAGTTAACTAATTTTGAAATAGAAATGACCATGTACAAAGAATTGATTAATATTACATTACTTGCCCATATATTGGATGGGCAACTAATAGAAATTAAACAGCATTATAAAAGTACTAAAAATATGCTTTATGTATATGTGTGTGTGTGTGTATTTGTGTGTGTTGTGCCTGTGTGTGTTTGCATGTATAATGTATATTGTTTTCATGTTGATTGGAATTTTTTTGAGAGGGAAAACTTTTGTATCCTCAACTGTTTTTAATATAATGTTTATTCTAAAAAGATATTTAATATATGATCACTGATAAATGGCCAACATTTTAAAGCACTTAATATTAAAGAACTGATGCAAAAAACTGATGAGCATTCCAGTATATGGCCAAGTTTAGTACCAGAAATGTCTGTAGAATGAGATGATTTTGATTAACCAAAATCCCAGAACAACAAGAAACCAATAAAAATTGGGTTTTAATAGCAGCAGGAAGTTGAATTTAGTACAGTTTCATATGATGTAAATCCACAGAAGGTTTTTGCTAAAATTTAGATGGCTTTCCTTGGCCACATACACAAACATTCTCTATTGAATGAAACTCCATGTATTCTTTGTAATCTATGCAGGAAAAACTGTCTAATGATAAAAATAGTCAAAACTGACCACTTGTGCTATTTTTGCTCTAACAAATGCTAAGTTAACTACAAAAATTTGATTTAAAAAAGGAAAAGAAAATAAAAAGCAAACTTCTGAAACTCCATGATTCTTGGTTCATATAAACACTAAGTAAAATAGCAGAGCAGCATAAGTCCTGCCTTTTGACTTTGTAATGCTCTGTATGAAACCTAATTTAGACTTGGGAAAAATTATATCATCACCCAAGCTGGCTTTGTACTTAAAGCATTAATGAGAAGTGGAGGACTTTTCAATAAAGTGTAAAGAAAAGATCCTTAGAAATGGGGGCAAAATAAAAGATGAAAAGACTTTGATTTTGGCTCTGTGGGGGGATTGAGAGCTCATGCAAAAAAGGCACTACTTATTGTGTTAATTACCTAGCAGTATCATCAAAATTCTTCTCCAGCACCTTCCCTGCACCTCTCTCTTATGCTCTTCTACTTTTACTTTTGGAAAGAAATTTAAACTTCTGAATAGATTCTGTGATGGGAGTCACTCCAGAATTAGTAAAATGGAGAGGGTAAACATGCAAAAAATTACAGATTCTTCCCTCCTTCTGGGTATTTTCCAAGCTAGAGCCCTAGAAGTATGTTTGTGAGTGAAATATTATGTTGCCCCTATATTATTATCATTTGAACTCTGTTGAAGAACTATTTAAAAACCCAGCTGAGAATAATGAGCAGAGAAAAAGCTGTGCTGAAATTAAATATCATCTTTGAAGGTAATTCAAAATAATTACGTTTATCTATTTCTTAAGAAACCAATTAGGGATGCACTGATCCTGTGGACTATCTAATATATTCCAGCATATGACACATGAAAGTGGTAAACCTACTTGAAAAACTTTGGTACAAAATATTGTTATCTAGAAAGATGCCTGAATACCATACATTTTTCCAGAGACTTACTTAAATAAACATGTGTCATTAAATGATCCTATCAAATTAAATTTCCCTTTATTTTTTGGAAACCGAGGGAACACGAATTTTTGTTTATTTTCAAAAACTAGAACATCAGCTCAAATTAGAACAGCCTAGACAAGACACTTATTTATTCATATAACTGGGAAAAATAGAGATGAAGCCAGGCATTGAATCAACTGGATCCAGAGCCCAAGTGGTGACCTCCCCATTCTCTCTATCTCATGTCTTCCTTGCTCTCTTTTTCTCCACCTCTATGAGCTTTGGTCTCATCTCATGCCAAAAAAACAAAAAACAAAAAACAAAAAAAAGAACAGACTTTATCCATTTAGCAGGGGAATTGATCATTAGTGGTTTTAGGCTTGCACCATCTTAGTGATCCCAGGGGAGTGGTTCTCCAAATGTTTCCCTGGAACTAGTATCATCAGCAATACCTGGAAACATTTTAGAAATGCAAATGTCAGGGTCACATCCCAGACCTACTGACTCAGAAACTCTGGACATGGGCTCCCCGTCCTCAATCTGTGTCTTAATATACCCTCCATGTGATCCTGAAGTTTACTAAAGTTTGGAGAGAACCATTGCCCTAGAAGAAAGACAACCATTGCTGTCTCCCACAGCATACATGAATATCAGGCAGAGGCTCTCATTGACTTGGCTTAAGTTATGTCTCAAACCTTTGGATGGTTAGCTAGAGGCATAGAACTAGAAAAATGTAATATGCTTGGCCTGAAGTATATGTTCACACCCCTGACCAGGGCAATGAGATTTTGTCTTTGGTAGCCCCTTCAGAAATATATGAAGCAGTGAAAGATGATATCCTCAAAGACAAGGAAAATGCCATTACCAAGGAAAAGAGGGAGGATGCAGGATTGACCGGAACACAGAAGAATGGACCTCCTTCTCCAACCCAAAGGTGACCACAGTTCAGTATTTATCTTATACATTCCTTGAAAGTAGCACAGAACATGTACTGATGCTATCAATTCCATCTTACCAACATTCTTGGGAAGCAAAAGTCATGTATATCAGCTTGGCTTTTACTACCCCAGAAAAACATAACAAAATTTAAATGATTTGTCCAAGGTTATTTATGTAATAATGGAATGAACCCAGACTCCAAAAGGATAAATGAGCAAGTCAGGAAACATACTCTGCCAGTTAGACATGGCAGACCTCCTAGCAAAACAAGATTTGCTGGTATGATCCCATGATTGACACTATCTGGAAAATAATGTTCTCCCCTTTACCTGATTATTTAACTGTATTTATTTTTTAAAATATTTATTTATTTTGAGAGAGAGAGAAAGCACACAAATGGGGGATGGGCAGAGAGAGAGAGAGAGAGAGAGAGACTACTAAGAGAATCTATGCTGAGCATGGAGCCCACCATCAGGGCTCCATATCATAAACCATGAGATCATGACCTGAGTTGAAATCAAGAGTCAATGCTTAACCTACTGAGCCACTCAGGCACCCCTGACTATTCAACTTTATGTGTTCAAACCAAAATGTAGGAGAGAGAGAAAATAGATTACAGATTAGATTAATTAGCAAGACAAAATAACATCTCTTTATTGATAAAGAATATCTCTAAAACAAACTACTTGGAAATAGCAGAGTTCGTTAAAGTTTCATCAAAAAGAAATCTCACTCTCTTTCTCTAAAAATAAATAAATGAATAAACATTAAAAAGCACAGAGGGGCACCTGGGTAGCTCGGCTGGTTAAGCGTTCAACTCTTGATTTTGGCTCAGGTTGTGATCTTGCAGTTCATGAGTTTGAGCCCCATGTCAGGCTCTGTGCTGACAGCATGGAACCTTCTTGGGATTCTTTCTCTCCCTCTTTCTGCCCTTCCCTCTCTCTATCTCTCTCAAAAATAAATAAATAAACATTAAAATAAATACCAAAAAAGTGTGCAAGCTTGGAAGTCTATATTAAAGGGAAGCAAATAAAGTTTAGCATTGTATCTTAAGCCTAACAAAAGTGCAACTGTGAATGCTTAGAAAGCAATATGTTTCATTAACCAAATCCCTGTCAAACAGATTTGTTTCAACTAATTCCAGAGATACTTTGACACTTTGAAGAACATAATTTTAGAAGTCTTCTTTGATTGCTGTCTGAAATAACTACAACTAAAATACGTGAACACCTTTTACAATTTTAAAATAAAGCTTGCTGCGAATTCCTTGCCGAGGGAAGATTTGAGAGCCAATGAGCTTTGGGTAATCTACATGCAAAATCTTAGTAGATGGTTAGTACTTAATTTTTCTTCCTGTTCTATTTACGTCTACAAATTAGAACAATATTTTGCACAGTTGTAAAGGACCATTTGTCAAAAATCTTTAAATATTTTCCTCATATTTTGAATGCTGCCCTCTCAAGATAAGAATGCATAAACCTGTATTCCTCAGCTTCCCTTCCCATTAGGGTGAGATAGATGATCTAGGTTCCTCCAATGAGATAAAATCTCCCTGAACTTTGGTTTGTAATTGGGCTCAGTGAACAGTCTCCACATGGAAAATGTACTTTGCTGGCTTAGGTAGTAGAATCAGACTATTGTTTCTGGGGTTGACAGGGTGACAAGTTCCTAATTGAACCTGTTCAGCCTGGTGTTTCTGGGACTGGCAGTGGGTAATACACAGCACCTCATATTAAAATTTTCAGTTATAGCAGAATCAAAATTGTTGTGCCGTCATTAGAGTGTGAAGCAATCTGCTCAGGTCGGGTCTGTAGTAGATGTTTCTGATGTTACTAATGATTCTTTTGACGATTCAGCATAGCTCTATAGATGTCTTACTGCTTAAATTAGCTAAGGTGGATTCTGTTGTCAGACACTAAGAGTCCTGAAAAACACAAAGAAATAAGGCATTCTTAAAGATGGCTGCTTATTCAGCTGTGTTGTAATCTGATCAATTTTTTTTTATTTCTTCCAATACTCTGTAAATATATGTTTTAATTAATTATATTGGTTTTACAAGCTGGATGGTAACAGGATGCCAAGGTGATTTGTATGTCTTCCAGTGTACCATACTACAAGGAACTTCCCCCCTCCTCTACCAAGGAGATATATATTTATATTAATTTTGCCTCTTCTATGGGACTGATATAATATGACATCCTTCAATGTTTATCATAAGTATGTATCAAAAAGAATCCTTCCAGAAGGAACAAAAGGACCCAGAATGATAGTGCTGTAAATTTAATATTGCCTTTAAGAATTAAGAGGAAATGAGATTTCATAAAATACTTGTTTAGGAATGATGAATTATATTCTCCTCCCTGCTACATGCTTTTGGACAAGTCACTTAACCTTCCTGGGATGTAGTGTGCTCTTTCTTTTACAAAGTAAGGAAAATAACATATTTTTCTTTCCTATCATATAGGGACTCTGTGGAGAGAAGTCAGTTTTAGAGTATATGGTGTCAAAAAGTAGTATAAATTACCTTTTGTTTGAGCAGTGCATCGTCCATAAACAAAAGGTTATTTCTCAAAGAAAAAATAAACAGGAAACAGGATTGCTATAATAGAAAACCTCAGGCAGATACTCTACATTGTGTTTTGAAATGTAAATAATTTATATGAAGGCAAGAGAACATGATCTATTTTAAATAGAAAAAAAAATTACTGGGGCACCTGGGTGGCTCAGTCAGTTAAGCGTCCGACTTCGGCTCAGGTCATGACCTCACGGTTCGTGGGTTTGAGCCCTACTTCAGGCTCTGTGCTGACAGCTGGGAGCCTGGAGCCTGCTTCAGATTCTGTGTCTCTCTCTCTCTCTGTCCCTCCCTCACTCATGCTCTGTTTCTGTCTCAATAATAAATAAACATAAAAAAATTTAAAAAAAGAAAAAATACTTTGCTTAAATGTAAGAACTAATGGAGCAAAATTAATTAGACGATGTTAAAAACACACATACACAAACACACAAGGGGCTCCTGAGTGGCTCAGTTGGTTAGTTGTCCAACTCTTGGTTTCAGCTCAGGTCATAATCTCACTGTTTTGTGAGTTTGAGCCCCACATTGGACTCTGTGCTGACAGTGCAGAGCCTGCTTGGGAGTCTCTCTCTCCCCTCTCTCTGCCCCTCCTATACTCACCCTGTCTCTGTCTCTCTCAAAATAAACTTAAAAAAAATTAAAAACAAACAAACAAACCTAGGGAGTTCTTTAAATACTGCTTTCTGATTTCAGATATGAGGTCTGGAACTAGAAAGACAAAACTACCAATCAATAATCTTTTATGTGTTGATTCTTCTGCCACAAAGATTAAAAAAATCAGGAATATACTTGACTCCAGGTAACTTCTGTTTAAAGATACCATGAATCTAGAAGGAATGAGAATTCCTCAGATTAATTGAGAGCATATACAGATTTCAACAATAAGCAATCTTGAGCACCAGAAGAGATCTGCTTTCATTTAATGGGCACATCCTCTTCCCTGAATCAATAAAATTGGATACATTTAAAAGCAAATAGAAATAACTTTAGACTTTATTGTAAGTCTTGAGAATATGGAGTGGATTGGAGAGAGTGAGAATAAACAGAGAAAAAGGTAAAGCATTAACTTCCCTATATGTCTTAAAATTTTAAGATCAAAAAGAATTTCATATAAATTAAAAATTGAAAGTTAAACTTTATGAATAGGAAATGTAAAACTCAGGTTTCTTAGGTCTTGTAAAAAATTTTTAATAAAAGCAGCGAAAAAGAAAAAAATAAGAAAATGGTAGGAGATAAAAAAGGAAAAGAAGGGGCGCCTGGGTGCCTCAGGATGTTAAGTGGCCAACTCTTGATTTTGGCTCAGGTCATGACCTCATGGTTCATGAGATTAAGCCCTGTATCAGGCTCTATGCTGACAGTGCAAAGACTGTTTTTGATTCTCTCTCCCTTTCTCTCTCCACCTCCATCCCCAGTCCCCCCCAACTCATGCATACACCTGTGAATGCTCTCTCTCTCTCTCCCTCAAAAATAAATAAACATAAAAGAAAAGATACCCAAAGAAAGGAAGGAAAGGAAAGGAAAGGAAAGGGAGCCAAGGGAGGGTGGAATAGGAAAGAAATATGGTAAGTGGATGAAAAATATGGGGAACATCTTGGATTTTCTGCCACTCTGCTGCAAACCCTTACACTGCTTTTATTCATTTTATTCAACAAATGTTTATTCACCAGTAAAGATGAAGATGGGCATAAAAACAAATAATTTTATCTAAGTAATAAAGGTTCACAAAATTATCTGAGCCCACAAAAAAAAGATTATCCTTTGGGGTCACTTTTTTCAGGTCAGACTCACTATGGAGGAAACAAATATATGGAGTATTGATAATAAAGTAGAAGCTCCTCATTTGAGAAGGGGATGAAGAGGGAATAACAAATGAGGAATGTAGCAAAGAGAGAAGTGAAAAATCTCTGCCTACTCCCACCTCTGCTTATATCTGTCTTTGATTCATTTTTATTTATACTATAGATATTCCTCAACTTATGATACAGTTATGTCCCAACCCATCATAAGTTGAAATATCATCAGTCAAAAATATATTTAATACACCTAATTTACAGAACATAGCTTAAATGTGCTCAAAACACTTACATTGGCTTATCATTGGGAAAAATTATCTAACACAAAGACTATTTTATAACAAAGTGTTAAATATCTCATGTAATTTATTGAATACTGTACTAAATGTGAAAAACAGTATGGTTGTGTGTGGACAGATGGTTGTAAGTGTATCTGCTGTTTACCCATGTGATTGCATGGGTGACTGGGAGCCGCCACTGCCCAGAATCATGAGTGTATAGGACTGCTTATCCCTCACCCAGGAAAAGATAAAAACTTGAAGTACCATCTCTACTGAGTATCATTTTAGCACCATCATAAAATCAAAACAACTTTGTAAATTTGGAACTGTCTGTATATTTTGTCACATGAATTGAAATTTATGGGCAACTACAGAATTAAGTGTTTGAAATTGAGTCTGTTTCAAACAAATTTGAGTTGATCCCTAAAATGCATGAATTCCCCTTACTCCCTAGTCCCTGAGGACTTCATTTGAAGATTTAAATACATTATTTTTTAGAGAGGCAGCATGGGGATAGAGCAGAAAAGCATTCTGTCAATAACCAGTGGAGATTTAATTTTAGCAAACACTGCTAGCCTAGGTGAAATTGATCTGAGCTTTCTTATAAAAATATTTCTACCTATTGACCATGATACTGTGATGTATTTCTTCATGAATGTTCTATATTATCAAATATAAATCTATTGGCTACTGAGATAACCTACGTTAATGTATAGGCTACATAGCTTCAGCTATTGCCACTTGCCACCTCTTGTTTGTTCATCTGAAACATGGATACTTACTGGAAGAGCATGTTAAAGGGATGTGTGAACTCACATTACTTACTCACTCTCTTTCTCATCTTTTCATGTAACCTGATGGAAGATCAGTTTCTTGCTTTTAGTTGTTAGGAGGATTTATTTTTAAATTTTTTTATTTTTTACATTTATTTATTTTTGAGAGATAGCGAGGGGGGAGGTGGGCAGAGAGAGAGGGAGACACAGAATTCAAAGCAGGCTCCAGGCTCTGAGTAAGCTGTCATCACAGAGCCCTGCGTGGGGCTTGAAACCACAAACTGTGAGCTCACAATCTGAGCAACGTCGGATGCTCAACGGACTAGCGACCTAGGCGCCCCAGGAGGATTTCTTCTTTATAGTACCTTCCTCCAATCCTGTTCTGGATCTCTCTATTCTTGAGATTTTCCTCTTTCATCAAGTCCTTATGGGATGGTGGGGCATGTACTGGGCTAGAAAAGAATCAAATCGAATGTTGTTTCTACAAGGAAAAGAAAAACAGAAGTCTGTCCCCAGATACACTGTTAATAGGAAGCAGCTGGTTGCTTATAGGGGTTTTCATCTGCTTTCCAAATATGGCTTCTTTCCCATCTTTCATCTAACTCTTATAGAGATATCCTGGAGATTTGACACACTTAAGATTGTGTTTATTTAAGAGTATATGCCTTTTTATATACTTGTGCTTTGAAAGGAATTGTATGTATTGGCAATTCCCAATTTCTTCTCTTTCTCTGTTTAAAAATTGCCTTTTTAGCTTTATAAAGCCAGAAGCAGTTTAATAAATACTATTAACATTCTTCATTTTATGTAATGGGGCAGACACCATGCATTAGAGAACACAACTAAATGGACATTGATTGCCCATAAATGTGAGGAGAGAGAACAGCATGGGATCCTGTTTGCCCTTTGATGAAGTTGTATTTCTCACAGGACTTAGGGTTTATATGGAGCTAAAAGGTCCACACAGTTGTTGATAAAGACTTCAACACAAAGGAACAAAGTGGAGGCAGTTAGCACCCTGCAGACCAGAGAAGCCTCAATCAGGCCCACAAATACTAATCGCCATGGCTTTGGCAACCATAAACACAGAAAGGGAAAAGAGGCCTGAGTTCCAGTTAAAATGTACATGGCAATGTTGAAAATCAGTCATAGTTTTTGGACAGCACATTATCAGAGTACAACCCACTCACCGAGTTAAATCTTTTTTTCATATATTTGTCTTAAGAGAGTTCCTACATTTTTCTGATATAATTTTAAGACAGTTAAATGAATCATTGAAATAATTTGTCTATCCATTTTCCCAATGGTTGGCAATAAAAGCTACAATGAACTGTACAACCAGCTCCTTTTCACAATTTAGAGTAAAATATCTATAAGTGTGCCAGGGACTGGATTACACTTGGACTAATCTGACAACTTTTTTTTTTTTGCTAATAACATAATAGAATATTTAGATTTTTTCTTTTGACCTCATTGAACTCCAGATGTCTCATATAGCTTAGTTTGTACCTCTTGAACACAGCTGAAAATAATTGGAATAAGGGAAAATTACAAATTTCATTTGACTTTACAGATAATCAGAATTAATAAGTTCTGCAAATTGAAGCCAAAAAAAAAAAAAAATCTCAGACGGATGCGTAGTACATTCCTTATCATCGACTGGTTTAGTTATTGCTGGTCTTTTCAAATAATAATAGTCATGGCAATTATATGTGACTCACTATATTTGGTGATCATGTAGGAAACACTACATTATGTCAGTTAGGGCTTTATACTGATTATTTCTCTTTTAATTCTCATGGCACCTCTTCTTTAATGATAACTATTTTACTGGTAAGAAAAATGGCCAAATAATTTGTCATAGTTACATGCTTACATGTGACAGGTCAAGATTTGCACCTGGATTTGTTTTATTCTCAATTTTTTTAAATTTTTTTCTTTTACATTTATTTATTTTTGAGAGACAGAGAGAGACAGAGCATAAGTGGGGGAGGGGCAGAGAGAGAAGGAGACACAGAATCCGAGGCAGGCTCCAGGCTCTGAGCAAGCTATCAGCACAGATACCTGACGCAGGGCTCGAACCCATGAACCATGAGATCATGAACTGAGCTGAAGTCGGATGCTTAACCGACTGAGCCACCCAGGCGCCCCTCAATTTCTATACTTAATCACTTTGTTATACCACATCAGAAAGTAAGGAATTCTATTTAGATCCTTTATATTATGAGGGGTCCGTGTAATTTTATATCTTCATTATTTCACCTAATGGCTCTCTACAAACATTTAGCATTTAAATATGTTAAGAAGTGATCTCACAGAGTGGCTCATACAGACCATATTAACAGCATACAAATCACTTGGATATTGTCCACCCCACAAACTACTGCTCACACAGACCACTAATCAAGCATTAAGTATATGCTGAGTATATCCAGTATTGCAAAATCCTCTCCTTATTCATCCATTTACCCATTCATTCATTTTTCCTTCAAGAAATACTCTATGCAAAGCACTTTGTTATGCCGTTATGCCGTGAGGTGCTTGCATGTTGCAAAGTCCCTCACTCTTTCTTCAAGGAGCTAGGACTGTCGTGAGAAAAATGGACATTCCCTCAAATAACTGGCATACAAGTGAAATGGAGGAATATGTTATGTAAAACCAAAACTTACTCTACCTCTCACTGCCTTCCAAGATGGGGGCGGGGGCAAAATTTTCATCAGTGTGAAAATAAGTCTCCCTGTTGCTCTCTTTCCTGTGCAGAGACTGGTGGAGAAAGGGGACCAGCAATGCCCCTGACAGTTCTTTGTATTAAAGGAAGAGACAGTAATGGGTCTTTGTATCTACAAAAGTAAACTCTACCCTCATGAAGTGACCAAAAGCCAAATTACTGAGCCCAGTAACAGGAAAGTGAATGAGTTTCCTAGCAGAGCCCAAGGGTATTTGGTAAAACAGGGCTGCAAGGAGAGGACTGAGGAGAGGGGGCTGAACAACCTGCAGGTCCGGAAGCTTCCATTGCTCTAAAGCAACAGTCAAGTCTGTCTACAAAATACCTGTACACCATTGAAACTTTTTTGAGGAGGGTAAAGCAAAGAGAGGGATCATGGGAAAGTGACCAAGTTTTCCTGCCAGAGTCCAGCTTCAGCAGGTCCAGGGTTCCCCTGAAGGATGGATGGTGTTGGCCCAAAAGAGATGGGAATTGGTGAAGGGGGAAGGGAATGAGAGAGCCACAAGTTTCTTTCTGATCAGCAGGCAGGCATCTCTGCACTGCTGGCTGGCATCCCTCCACTGACCAGAGAGTCAGCCTTTTTTATTGAAAAAATGTATGGGATACAAAACAGGAATGGCAATTCCTTAGACAATGATTCTTGATTGACAAATTCATTGGTATGTAAAAATTTCCCAGAACATAGATTGTTGGAAGACTCATGCATAATCTTTACCAATAGTGATTGATTGTAGGTTATTTAGTTGCTTATCATATGGGGAAGGAAGGTGCCCTAAGTATTCAAACACAAGGCAATATTTTTAGCATAGCAAAGGCAAGAGTTAGTTCTTTTGTGAGCAGGGGTCAATAGCCTTTTTTCCTGAGGGGAAGAAAAACAGGTTTCTCAGGAAATGTAATATTTGCTCCTATAATCACAAAAGAAGAAACTCCTATAAGTTCCTTCACAAGGTCTGATACCAGTCAGCCAGGCACCTTGGGGTTCGGTGTTCAAGCAAAAATTGAGTCGGGGTTGAGTGGGTGTAGACACCGGTCGCCATCTGTTGGTGGAAGGCCTTGCAAACCTGCTTTACTTCAGAAATGGCTCCCAGCATTTTCCATTTGGTTCAGGGTTGAAAAGAGGGAAAGAGGTTGAGATGCACACATAGAGCTCAAAGTTCACCAAAACAGAGACTGAGCAGAAGTACCCATGAGAGAATATGCCCTAGGTAAATACAAAGAAGTTTTCACAGTGGCCTTCTTAGACCATGCACTGAATGTGGAATGACAAACATACCAACCTCTTAGTACATACAAAAGTCATAGATGGCAAGTGCCAAAGGAGAGAGAGAAATAAGGTTCTATATTGTTAGGGAAGCATAAAAGAAAGTAATGTTCTTTAGACTGTAGCTGGCATAGTAGGTCTACATCAGACCATGTAATGAGATTCAAGAAATCCTGGTAGACTCTTGTTTATGTTCAGGAGCTGACATTGAAGGCTGAGGCCCAGTGAAGGCTGTATAATAATCCTCACTACTAGTTGGGTAAGGGAGTGAGAGTGGAATGGGGGAATATTGAATCTTTAGGTAGGATGCCCAGATCCATAAACTGGATGAAGAGAAAAGGGGGGTGTTAGATTCAGGCAGGACTGGACTGGATCCAGTGTTGCATGCCACTGTGGAGGGGACAGAGGTGCCCTCAGAGTTAGGGGGTAGCGAAGGAATGGCATAGAGGTTTCAGACCTAAACTAGCTTACGTTCCCTTGAATACCTAGAAATCGTTCCTCATAACTTTTTTTCTTATTTTCCTTTAATGTTAAAGTGGAATACGAATATTTATTTTCAACATAAAAATGGCTGAAAATTTTGATTCTTTGTAATCAAGATATTTGCTTTGTAGAGTTTAAAAATAGAATGAATCTTGATTCATATTCATTTATCCTTGATAAAATTGATGCTTTCTTTGAAATACTTTTTTTTTAATTTTTTTTGTTTATTTTTGAGACAGAGACAGAGCACAAGTGGGGGAGGAGCAGAGAGAGAGAGGGAGACACAGAATCGGAAGCAGGCTCCAGGCTCTGAGCTGTCAGCACAGAGCCCGACACGGGGCTCAAACCCACGAATCGTGAAATGATGACCTGAGCCAAAGTCAGATGCTTAACCAACTGAGCCACCCAGGCACCCCACTTTGAAATACTTCTAATTTGAGTACACTTATGAGGAAATTGGGACTTTCACAGGCTGTGACTTTTTATGTCTGTCAGGAATGCAATACTAGTGGAAAGACAGTGATTTGGTTTATCTGATTGCTCATACACAACATTACTAGTGAGCCACATAATATTTTAGTAAAACCTTGTAATTTAATTATATTTTCAGGTACAGATTTAATTGCCCTGCTCATAAAAATGTGGGGTCAGGATATTAGTTTAAATTAGTAAAACCTGCAAAAATATTATGTTTTAATGTGAAACATACATTTAATAAATCATTGCATAACCTTATATTAGATATTATCAAGTATACTTGTTATCTCAGAAAGAAATGTCCAGGCATTATTATGCTAACTAGTCTTCCAAAATGCTTTATGCTGTCCACCTCTTTCAGGCTACCTTTTTTTTTTTCACTGCCATTTGCTAAATTCTCTTTGATCGTTGCCTAGTGAAATGTGCTTATCCTGCAAGATCCTACGTAAATGTCACTTCTGCCAGCAAAGCCTCCCTGCTCACCACTGATCATGAACCAACCCCTGTTGGACATCCCTTCTAATCATACTTCATCTCACATTATATTAATTGATGGATATTGACAAATCTATTATTCTTCTGTAAACTCTTTTGGGGCCAGGATAAATGTCTTCTACATCTCAGATTCTTTTATACTGCCTTCTGTATAACTGTCCTCTAAAATATTTATTACATTAATGAATAAATTGTTATTTTAATAATTAAATAATGGACCTTTAAATCAAGTATTGAATAAACTTTTACAGTTTTCAAATTACTAATTTGAATGCAACAACAGTGGTCAAGGTTTCATGTGTCTGGAATAGGTTGTATTTGCAAAAAGGGACTCCATTTGTTTGATTGGTGGTTTCTGAGGGAGTATGCTCACAAAGTCAGCTGCAACTAGCTAGATTCTCCTAGCTTGCTTCTAGTGATATTTGGCAGGGGGCGGGGCACGAAACCACTCTGGATTGGGTATACAAAAACCTAAATTCATCTAGCCAGCTTTTGTTTAATGATCTTCTAAAATATTGTTTTGTAATATATTCAGAAGCTATTTATTTCAAGTAGAAGATACAAATAATATATTCTGCATGCACCTGGATATAGCAGAGTTATTTCTATTTTATACCCCTTCTTACATAGAGAATTCTTTGCCATCATATCTGCTCCTAGAGTATGTTGATTTCTTTACAAACACAGCAAAAGGAGACATCAGTACCTTCAGTGTTCATGGTAGTTAGAAAGTACATACCTACTACTCATAAGTCAAACTGGAAAGTGGGCTCCTAGCCTTCAAAATCAGAAGTGCAGCAGTAGAGGAGGCATTAATTCAGATCAGACTTTTTCTAAATATAAGAGCAGTGACCAGAAATATACTCCTTCACTGAATACTTAGGTGCTTGCCATCATTGTAGCCATTGTGAAGAAGTATCAGTTATAATGATATCTTCCTCTCTTGATGCTTCATTTCATGTTCAGTGTGTAAAATGTAAATTATAAGCCCTCTACAACCATGCCCAGTTTATATTCTTGGAAAACAAAAACTTGAGAAATTCTTACATCAAATCAGGAGATAGTGCACATACATTGCTGAAAAAAATTTTTAACTTTAAAAAGACTGAGTTCTGCCATTCTTTTGCTCCTTCTTAGGTATGTGATCCTAGACAAGCAAGTTACTGAATCAAGTTACTGAATATCTCTGGATTTCTATTTCCTTTTCTGAAAATAGAAGAAACTACTCTGGCAAATTCACAGATCTAATATAATTGACATGGATAGTGTTATGAATTGTATTTCCCTTACAAATGTAAGGTTTTCCTCTTTATCTCCTCATTTACCATGTGTGTGGGCCATGTGATAAGACACATGTTGGCATACTCAAGACATGGGATAAATCTAAAAGTTCAGAACAACCTTCACTGTTTGATTAAAACTGTGACTCCTTATTAAAATTTCAGAATCAACGTTTATAAAACAAAACTACTCACTTTAAATGTTATGGAATTGCCTGAAAGGATTATTGAATGGAGTAGACGAGCTAATTGCTCTTTAAATTTTTCTCCAACTCTAATTTCTATTATGCTTGCCAAGTATTGTGAAAAATTTGCAGAAATGGGCAAAGATTTTGCATTTAAAATGTCATGATTTTATATTCCTTTATGTTTTTGTTTTTATTAAAACTCCAGTTAATTAACATATTGTGTAATATTAGCTTCAGGTGTACAATATAGTGATTCAACACTTCCTAACCCTTTCCACCCCCCTTTACCCCACACTGCCCTCATCAAAAGTGCTCTCCTTAATCCCCATCACCTATTTCACCCATTCCCCCACACCCACTTCCCATCCAGCAACCCTCAGTTTATTCTCTATTTTTAAGAGTTTGCTTCTTGGTTTGCCTCTCTCTCTCTCTCTCTCTCTCTCTCTCTCTGTCTCCCTCTTTTTCCCCCATTGCTCATTTGTTTTATTTCTTAAACTCCACGTGTGAATGAAATCATATCATATTTGTCTTTCTCTGACCGATTTATTTCACTTAGCATAATACTCTTTAGTTCCATTCATGTCATTGCAAATGGCAAGATTTTTCTTTTTTATGGTGGAGATATATGTATATATCACACCTTCTTTATCCATGTATCAGTCAGTGCACACTTGGACTGTTTCCATAATTTGACTATTGTAGGTAATGTTGCTACAAACATTGGGGTGCATCTATCCCTCTGAATTAGTATTTTTGTATTCTTTGTGTAAATACCAAGTAGTGCAATTGCTGGATTGTAGTATAGTTCTATTTTTAGCTTTTTGAGGAAACCCTATCATGTTTTCCAGAGTGGTGGGAGCAGTTTGCATTCCTACCAAACATGCAAGAGAGTTTCCCTTTCTTTACATCTTTGCCAACACCTTTGTTTCTTATGTTTTTGATTTTAGCCATTCTGACAGGTGCAAAGTGATATCTCATTGTAGTTTTGATTTGTATTTCCCTGATGACCTGTGATGTTGAGCATTTTGAATATTGGACATCTGGATATCTTCTTTGCAAAAATGTTTTTTCATGTCTTATGCCCATTTTTTAATTGGATTATTCATTTTGGGGGTTTGAGTTTTATAAGTTTGCTATATATTTTAGATACTATCCCTTTATCAGCTATGTCATTTGCAAATATCTTCGTCCATTCTATATGTTGCTTTTTAATTTGTTTTCTTCTCTGTGCAGAGGTTTTTATTTTGATGATTTCTCAAAAGTTTACTTCCACTTTTGTTTCCCTTGCCTAAAAACTAGTAACCAAAATAAAGAATGCTAAAAGTGACTGGGTGGCTCCGTTGGTTAGGCATCCAACTGTTGGTTTTGTCTCAGGTCATGATTTCATGGTTAGTGGTTTTTGAGATTGAGCCCTGAATTGGACTTTGCACTGATGGTGCAGAGCCTGCTTGGGATTCTCTCCCTCTCTCTCTGCCCCTCCTCTGCTCATGCACACTCGTGCTCTCCCTGTCTTTAAAAATAAATAATAAACATTAAAACAAAAGAATGCTAGTATTTTTAGTGGAAATTATACATATATTTATGGTAAGACATCTATTTTTTAGAGAACCCTGGGTACTTCTATATCCAATTGCAACAGTTATTTTGCAAAGTGTATCATGTACCAGATATTTGCAGAGGTACTAATATTACAGGCTGTTAGATCTGGAACCTGATAAGGACTAGAAATCACTGCTTCTGGTAGAAAATGTGAGAAACTTAAAGGCAGAAGGGTTTAGTTATTAAAAGCAGGGTTTCCTGAGTTCTAGCCCCACCTCTGTCACTTACTAGCTGTATGATCCTAGACAAGTTACTCTAAGCCATACTTTCCATACCAGTAAAATGTTAACAATAACAATAAGGGGGAGTAATAGCATATATTGATTTGTGATTATATTCTCTTATAATGTCTTCATCTGATTTTGGTATTAGGGTAATGCTATCCTCATAAAATAGATTGGAAAGCATTCACTCCTTTTTTATTTTCTGAAAGAAATTTTGAACTGTTAAAACTTTCTTAGATTTGTGATAGAATTAATAGTGAGACCATCCAGACTTGCAGTTTCCTTTTTTTTCTTTTTGAGGGGAATTTCAATCACAGTCCAATTTCTTTAATAATACAGGGATATTCATATTTTCTATTTCTTTCAGTATCGGCTTAGAAATTTGTGTCTTTCAAAGCCCTGTCCATTTCATTTAAGTCATGAATTTTATTAGTATAGTGTTGTACATAGTATTTCCTTATTATCCTTTTAATGTTTTCAGCCTTTCTGGCCAGGTAGCTTCACTCAATCTTGATATTGGTATCATTTATATCTTGCTAGTATGTTTTCTTTTTTCATAATAAATCTATTCAGAGGTTTATAAATTTTACTAATCTTTAAAAAACAAATTAATGTTTCATTAGTTTTTCTCTATTGTTATTTTCTATGTAGTTTGTTTTCACCCTTTTCTTTATTTCCTTCCTTCTACATATTTTGAATTTAATTTGTACTTCTTTTCTAATTCCTTAGGGTGAAAGCATAATCTATGATTTTAGAACTTTGTTCTTTTCTAATATAAGCACTTAGGGCTATATATTTTCTTTTAAACAGTTTTAGATACATCCCACCAGTTGCATTTTCTGGAGTTGTCATTTTCATTTCATTTGATATAATTTCTAATTTCCTTTGTGTTTTCATCTTCGATCCATGGCTTATTTAGAAGTATTACTCAATTTCTAAATATTTTCTGCTTTCCAGGTGTTCTTTTGTAATTGACTTTTACCTGAATCCCACCCACCCCTTAGTTAATTTTCAGATTTGTGAACTAAATACACAAATTTGTATTGTACTAAATACAAGTTACTGTAAGCCACTGAGTTATGGTATAGACTTCCTGCAGTATCCAGCTGCAGTATTGATTGAGGAATCAGTCAATCAATCAATGACCAACTCTTTGCTCACATATTTCTATTAAATTTTTATTAAAATAAATGAGATATTTCCCCTTCTAAGTTCTATCTTTCCATTTGTTCTGTAGATCTCATTTTCTTCAACCTTTTCTGGGACCTCTTTCTAGCTGTTGTTGTCACAGCTTCTTTTGCAGTTCCAATCTTGCCTTCTCTAATAATCACTACCTGCATTTTGACATGCCCACATATGTTTCATTATGAAACCATAACCCCACTTGATTCCAGGTCCCCTTTCACTTAATTTTCTTGCTTCTCACCTTTCCTTCATATCAAATTGCATGAAAGACTTATCTATACTCATGGTTTCCACTATTCAGTCTTCAGACCACTAATCAGTTTGGCAAGTTCACCATTAGGCAAACATTTAACCTCATGCAAATAGTCTTGGAATGAAGGAAAAAATACATAAAAAAACTTATGTTGCCTAAAAAGCTCAAAGATGGAAAAACAAAACAAAAACTACCATCAAAAAATTAACTATGACTTCCCATGCTTACATCAATAGATTATAATACAAGCTTTTCAAATATTTACAAAATTTAAATTTTTAAGAGAAAATTTAGTTAAAAGATTATGGCTTAACTCTTTTAATAGATAAATAATCAAAATTCCAGAGGAGTAAATGACTGTGATATAATACGATAGAAAAAATGGAATATAATCTTTATTTACAAGAATCTGGGAAGGGTGTTTTCTTATTCTTTGAATCTATATACGTTCATGACAGACACTCATGAGATACACAATAATATTTGATAACTAAACATTTACAATATATAAAGCACTTACAGAGGTGATAAGGCAGATCAATCCATTGTAAAATGCATTTAAATAGTATGCATTTTAATAGTATTTAAATAGAGAGCACCTCAGATATTGAGCAAAAACTGACCTTTTCACTCTTCCTACCCTGCTCAACAATGTATAGATGTACAAAAGGAAATAAACTCCTAACAGCAAAGAGAATAAGATTAATATCTTCAGTGCATTACAGATTTTAAAAAATTACTAGAAGATTAAAATCAAGTGAGAATATATAGACCAACGAAACAGGTAGAGCAAGCAATTGCTAGGACTATAAAGGACTGGGGAAGAGGTAGAAGCCAAGTACATTAGAGAACATAAAACAGAAAGGTTCAAATAATTTACAATAGATAATTTAGATAAATATCAGAAAATAATCGGAAACAAAAAATAACCATGTTTAAAATTTTTAATGACATAAAGGTAAATGTTGAATATATGATGAAAGATAGAAGTTATCAATACTGTCTTGACAGTTTTAAAAAATACCCAAAAATTAAATATGTAATTATGTCATAATGAAGATGAGAAAATGAGTTAAAAAAAAAACTTAGACACATTGAAGAAAGTATTAATAAATTGGGTGAAAGATCTGAAGAAAATATTCAGAAAAGAGAAAAATAAATGGTATATTAAAAAGAGGTTAAATCAAATTAATAATAGAATGAAAAGTTTTGACAATTGTTTAATCTCAATTCCAGATGAATCAGATGTAGAAAAAATGTTATCCAGACTGATAATGGCTCACAAAATACCAGAACTGATTGAAGATTCAATCAGTCAGGCAATCTACGAAATTTCAAACAAGATACACGCAAGGACATTCAAAGGTAGATGCGTCAGAGTGAGCTTGCAGAATATCATATGCAAAGAGAAGATCTTAAGGGCTACCATAGAGAAAAGACAAATTATCTACAAACGAGAAGCAATTAGACTGACGAGTTCTCTTTAACGAAATAATAGAAACCATAAAAACTATGGGATAATTTCAAAACAATGAGAGAAAACCCCTACAACCTAGAAATGCTAAAGTTCTATGAAAGGGAAATAATATGTTTAAATTGGGAGTAAAATAAATATTTTCAGACAAACAAAAATGAGTTAGTTACCCACATACTCTTACTAAAGGAAATACCTCAGAAGAAATAAAAAAGATTTCAGAAGGAAAGCCAATAATGCAAGAAGGGATGGTGAACAAAACTGGTATCTATGTGAGTAAATACAAACATGGACTATATAAATTAGTAAGTGTATTTAATACCTGCAGTTAAATTTAAACAAGATTAACCTAAAATGCTAGTTATTAGAATATAAGGGAGAAAGGATGACTGGAGTTAAACCTTTTAATTGTTTTGACTGTAGGTAAACATGGTGACTGACTCTAAATTTTGTTAATTTATATATACATATTAAAAATACCAAATTAACACTAACATATGGAAATATATTTTATAACTGACAAACCTGCAGAAGGGGGGAGAATTCACTATAGAAAAAGGTAAATAGAAATGAAACATGCCATAGGAAAAACAGAAGAAGAGAAAATTGAATATAAGATAACAAAATCAAATATTGGTTTTCTTATTAAATGACCTCAATTTTTCAGTTGAAAAATCAAATTTTCAGTGCCTGGGTGGCTCAATCGGTTGGGTGTTGGACTCTTGGTCTCGGCTCAAGTCATGACCTCACGGTTCGTGAGATCAAGCCCCAACTTGGGCTCTGTGCTGGCAGCGGAGCCTGCTTGGGATTCTCTCTCTCCCTCTCTCTCTGCCCCTCCTCTGTTCACACTCTCTCCCTCTCAAAATAAATAAATAAATAAAAACTTTTAAAAAAAGAAAAATCAAATTTGACAGGTTGTTATAAAGAAAGTTTACTGAATGCCAACAATGTGCAAGAAGATATAGAAGTAAGGCAAGCATGGCTGGCAGGTACAGAGGCATAATACATAATCTCTAAGTAGGAATAAAAAAATTTCTATCCATAATTAACCATCCTTTTGTATGAGTAGGGTCCACTCTGTATCTTATGGCATTTCAGCCAGAGTAGATTCTAAAGAATGATAATGGAGCCACTTCTATGAGCTCATGGAACACAGAAAATCACACTATGTATCCTTTGTACTAAAATACAAAGCTGTAAAATAGAGTAAACTTCAAGAGGTTTCTTTGAAGCGGACAGAAAATCTCTAGAGGGCAGTCTGAATGATGAACATGGTGGTCGCCTCAATCACACTTCAGGGAGCTCCTTAGCTCTTTACCTTCGTCTCCCCTACCTTCCCTGACACCAACCTGAGTATAGATATTAAATAAAGAAAAATTATTTTAGAAGAGGAGAAAGGAGGCTGGAAAATGTGACCATATTAACATTTACACAGAGCTTCATAAAATAAGGTGTCTTAAAATTCTTGAAGAAAATATCTTGTATCTAAAATGAAAGTCCAATGAGTCAGAGCTCCTCATGGAATTTTGGCTCCTGTTGAAAGCGCAGCAAGTATGACAACCTATATTAGAATTTTTTGCTTTCATATGATGCAATATCTATTGGACTCTTACTGGAATCACCATTGCACATGTAATAGGGCGATGCTCTAATCCAGCATGACAAATCCTATTTTCCTATGTGGAGGTGATTTGAACAGAAAATATGGGTCATCCTGAGCAAAAATATAGATAGGTGATTTTTAATAAGACTTCTGCTTTTTATCTCCCTTCCATCATTTTAATGTGCAGAGAGTGTATCTTCCTGTAATAACTTACTCACTAGAGCTTTCAATCACATCCAGTGAATGTTTATCGATACAATGAAGTCTGCTTTAAAAAACAAATCCTGAATTTTCACTATTATATAACACAAATGTGTCCTTTACATTACCTTTATTTCCTTTGAGTTTTGCCACTCTTAGTTGTGTTTTGTTTCTTTCTAAACTTTTTTTTAATGGCAAAATGTTTTTGGTTTACATTGAATGCTAGCTGAATATTTAAAGCGGAAAATTTAGTCAAGTCTTAGCTAAAGTGTACTTCTTGAGAGAGGCCTTCCCTCACATTTCTGTTCATAGTAGCCTCTTACTCTCAGGTCCAGTCCTTCACTATACTGATATCCATTTTCATTTCCTTTGTAGACTTCATCATATTCTGAATTTTAAAAATCAATTTATTTTTATTAGATTTTCCTCCCATAAGTGTAAATTTCTTGAGATCAAGAACATTGTCTTTCTTGTTGATTCAGTACCCTCAGAACCATAGACAATGCCTGATACATATTTGGTTTTCAACAAATATTTATGGAAATAATGAAATATATATATATTTGTTCCACCAGTGCATTGCAAAAGAATTAGTTGTCATTGCATATAAATATGCTATTTTTTATTTTATTTTATTTAAATTGAAAGTTTATTTATTTGGAAGATTGAGACAGTATGAGTGGAGGAGGGGCAGAGAGAGGGGAAGAGAGAGAATCCCAAGCAGGCTCCCTGCCACCAGTACAGAGCCCACTCTGAGTCTGGAACTCCCGAAACCATGAGATCATGACCGGAGCCAAAACCAAGAGTCAGATGCCTAACTGAGCCACCCAGGTGCCCGTAAATATGATATTTTAAACTATACTGATTGCAGAACATTTTTCTAAAATTTAGATGAAGGCTTCTAAAATCCTAACGTTATATATTTCCATCAGACCAGCTGGTCTGAGTCTTCTTGGAATTTATAGAAATATAGGTTACTTGTAAGGATGTCAGTTTTTGATCTTTGAATTAAAAAAAAAAATTTATTGGGACACCTGGGTGACTCAGTTGGTTGGGCGTCCAACTTAGGCTCAGGTCATGATCTCACTTTCCATGGGTTCGAGCCCCGCGTTGGGCTCTGTGCTGACAGCTCAGAGACTGGAGCCTGCTTTGGATTCTGTATGTGTCTCTCACTGCCCCTCCCCTGCTCATACTCTGTCTCTGTCTCTCACTCTCTCACTCTCTCTCTTTTTTTAATTTTTGAGAGAGAGAGAGAGAGAGAGAGAGAGAGAGAGAGAAGGATAGGGAAGAGAGAGAGGAAGAAAAAATCCCAACCAGGTTCCTCATTGTTAGCACAGAGCCTGAATAGGGCTGGGACTCATAAACTGCAAGATCATAACATGAGCTGAAATCAAGAGTCAGACACTTAACTGACTAAGCCACCCAGGCACCCCAAGTATTTGATCTCTGAGTGGTCTAGTTTAGTAGTCTCTCACTTACAGTCTGGAAAAAGCCTTGATGTGAAGTGTAATGATACAGCTTTT
This sequence comes from Cryptoprocta ferox, assembly GCA_028646485.1. Lineage (NCBI taxonomy): Eukaryota > Metazoa > Chordata > Mammalia > Carnivora > Eupleridae > Cryptoprocta > Cryptoprocta ferox. Next base: position 94,157,876 of record CM053577.1, on the reverse strand, counting down.
ACTGCCATTCTATCTAGCTAGTGGTTGGAATTTAAAAAATTCTCAACCACTGTCCATTTGTGTTCTCAGAGGTAGACAGAAGAACTAAAGAAATAGCTGTCAAAAAGCCCATAAAGTTTATTTTGCAGATAAAATATGAAGTAACTTGAGGGTCTTGCCTAAAATGTTTTGAACTAGAATCCTACATTATATAAAAACATTGATTTATCTGGTGGGAGTGAAGGGTGGATTGAGACAAGAAGTCACTTGTACAAGAGTGAAATACAGATAGATGCAGAAATGTCTCATCATCTTGGCAAAAAGATATATCAAAGAAAAATTAGGACTTGCAATGTATCCAAAAATAGTGTAGCACTATTGGAAGGTTTATTTTGTTGCTGTTTTAACTTTTGTCAGTATCCTATCCATAGTAATGACCATTTAGGGTCTGGAGTAGGAATTGAATGAGATGCCTCTAATTTTAGAGTTTTGGAACTTGTTATCCTAATGATGTTCAGCTTTAACATAAGAAGGGAGACAATTCTGTTTCCAGATTAATTCAAGGAAATAATCTCTCCCAAAGAATTTTTACACATGATTCCCTTTCTATATAAATTTGTTTCTGTGTTATTTATAATTTCCATCAATAATCATATCCTAAAATTTGAGCAGACTCACTGGGACAAAAAGCCACAGGGGAAGCTTCTAATATTGTCATTTCAGAGGCCTACCTTCTTTTTGACATTTCAGAACTATACCACATCAAGGAAGTCTTGTGGCTTATAGAGGTCTTCGAATATTCCAAGCTTTCCCTACTATATATTTTAATTGTATGTGTGTCTTCCCAAAGCCCAGCAGCCATTTGTCAAAAATATGAAGGAAAAATTAAATTCTTTCTCCAGGGAGCAGTAAACATTACAAATAAGAAGAAATGCAGAGGGGTGCCTGGGTGGCTCAGTCAGTTAAGCGGCCAACTTTGGCTCAGGTCATGATCTAGCAGTTCGTGGCTTCAAGCCCCACATCAGGCTCAGAGCATGGAGCCTGCTTCTGATTCTGTGTCTCCCTCTCTCTCTGCCCCTCCCCTCCTCATGCGCTGTTTCTCTGTCTCTCAAAAATAAATAAATGTTAAAAAATATTTTAAAAAAAGAAGAAATGCAGAAAGTGGTGGAAACAAAGAAGGGCATTATGCAAATGATGGATTACCCTTGTACATTCAGCTTCCTGCAGATTCCTGGTTAAGACAGAGAAATGGGAGAAACCTTTTTGGGAGTAGTGTGTGATATCTTCTGCCTGTCACATAAAGAATTTCAAATTGTTTGAAGCGTATGAACTCCATACAGTAATATACTGCTCTAAGGTTAATAGTTTTCACAAAGAAGACTCACATCACTGAAAAAAGACTTTCATTTTTTAGCTAACTTCTATTTAGTATTTGTAATATTAACAGCACTATTTGTAAAGAAAAAAACCCCTCTTACTTTAATAAGAGGAAGCCCTGAGCTGTTAATATATACCAATAGTAGTTTATAATATTATTTATTTTCTATTAGATAGTTGTATGATTATGTATGTTATTAATTAAAGAGAAGTACAATCGATCATGCAAAATTGCTGGGAGAGTTAGATATAACATATATGTAGCTCATAGTATAGTGACATATACAGCATTGATGCAGTAATCACCCCTATGATCACCCTTACCAATTCATCTGCTTTTATGAATATATGACAAACTTAATTTCTTTTTTCAGTTAGCCATTCAATACTTTGCTTATTTATTAGCAGTGAATCCATCATCTCTCTCTTGAAACTCCCATTATTAAAAAATAAAATAAAATCCAGGAGCTTATTCCATCAAAAGGAGGTTAGTACTATTTTCAGACACTAAGCAGAGAGAAAAATAATTGATCCATTGTTCCCATCAGTTCCTTTCTGTCAAACAGCTTGGAAGCTGATGGATGGCCTAGTATGTGGGATGAAGCTTCTTCATAGCAGCAGGGATATTCCTGCTGGTCCAACCCCTGCCAGCACCACAGCGATGTTCCACAATGAGTACCAAAATTAAAACCCTTTTTATTCATAGTCCCATGATCAGTTGTTGCTCCACAAAATACAGCCACTATGCCAGATGCACTGGTGTGCTAATGAAATCTCCTCTACTTTGTACTTCGGTTTTTAGAGTGTCAGACTTGCTGCCATTCAAGTACATTGTTGGAGTTCTTCTCTGACAGCAGACTTGGCCAGGAGCTGAGGGCAGGGCCATTGTTCACTGCTGTGTCGCTAGCGGCTAGATCTGTGTTTGGTCCTTCAAATGGATGAATGAATGTATGCATGAATTAATGAATGAATGGATTCACTCAGCTCTCACGGAGACTGAATCTTAATAGGGGATGACTGAAGGTCTTCAATTTTTCTCTTCCAAAGTGCCTTAGGCAAATTGGTCCATCTCTTCCCCCCAAGATGAGCTCTGCACACTATAAGAGGCCTGCTTATTTCGAGTTGTGAAAGTTTTGCACTACACCTTCTTTAGTGTTATTAATAATAGGGAAATTTTTATTTATCTGGAAATTCCATATTAGACTAATATCCCGTATTTAAGGAGGCTAGCTGGTTGCTGAACTAAAACATTGTTTCAAGAATGAGAATGTCAAGAGATTTCTTAGAGCTTCCAAAACACCAACAACCCTCAAGCAGCTACATATATACCCAAAAGTTATGACCATTTGTGGCTACATTACATGAAAGTAAAATGAATCAGCAATATGAAATATGCAAACAGGACCCATGTTTAATACCATATAGTAGGAAATTTCACCTGTGACAAGGCGTTGAGAGGTGCCTAAAATGGAGATTGTTGACAAAATATTGTATCAAGGCAGCCTTATCAGTTCAAATAATAATAATAAAAAGATTTCTGATCATTAATCTTACTCAAACTGTCTCTTCTCCCCATAAAATATTCACCCGGAGACCTGAGGATTGCTTACCAGGATTGATACTGGAAAAGGGATTTCTACACTGGCAAAGAAATTAGAATCCATGACCAATAATATGCCTTCCAATATGAAGAATCAACCTACAACTGATACTGTGGTTTTAATATAGTTAATACTCACTTTCTAGTGTAAATTGCTATTACATTCTTCAAATCAAATTACTGCCTAAAATTAAAAACAAATAAAAGATGTTAACAAATGCACATTTTGAATCTTCACCCAATGTAGTCATCTATATGGCAATCACATTGCCAAATGCTTCTGTGGTTGGCTGTCAATAATAGTTGCTTTTTATGAAAAAAAGAGATACCTGGGGGGAAAATTCAATTTTTTTCTTCCATCTTTTTCTTTTTTTATTTGTTAATGCTTTATGTTTTTTCCCCATTTCTAAATGCTTGAGGACATTTGCTATAATAACAAGAAGTTTTTCTCTCACTTTTCTTCCGCGGTCAGTATGTGCTCAGAAAATGATTATGGTTGAGTTGTCAGAGGGAAGGTTTCATTGACTCCAACTGAGAGGAGACTGGGCTAAGACAGCAGGTCATACACTTGAGTATAAATCAAAATCATCTGGGGGTCTTGTTAAACTACAGCGTGAGGAGGCCCCTCCCCAGAGTTTCTGATTTAGTAGGTCTGCCTGACGAGTGCCTAGGTGCTGCTGCTGTTGCTGCTGGTGGTCTGGAATATACTCTGAGAACTACTTCGGTAAGGACTTTGATCCCACAATTTTGTCCAGGTCTAGCTTTGACCTGTAGCTGAGGGGCAAGTGTATTCTCCAGGTTCTATCAAGGTAGCGAAGCCTTTAAAGTATTCACCTCTTTCCTTAATCACACACACATTTACAGTAAATTTAAGTCATGTCTTTATTTTTTATTGTGAAGCAGTCAATGCCAAACACATTTTATGTTAGGAGGCAGTGTGTAGGTAGGAGAGAAGCAGCGAAATACGACTTTCATCTTGTACTTTGATTGCTGTCAGTGATTCAGTTGCAGGTCATAGAGAATTACCATTTCATCAATAGGGAGTGTTTTTCTACATGAAGATATTCCTCCTTTCAAAGTAATGTTGCCTTGGGGATTTGAAGGTCTACTGAATTCTGAATATTTTACTTGGCCTGGATACATAACTGAATATTTTATTTTGTCAAGTGTATGTATGTCTATTCAGTGCCTTCAATGATGCCCTCTATACCTCTGCTGACTCCAGAGGTGACCTACAAAGAGCACTGCAGCTAATCCCCAAGTTATCAGGCACCGCTTTCAAGTCTGACCTTTTTAATATCCATTTCAAACCTTCACATTTGGGTGTCCTTGTGGTCTTTTGCCTCTTAGTTGTACCCTGACTTAATAACTGGCCTCTGTGACGTGACCCTTTTGTTGAACTGTCTACTTGGCTCTAGTATTCAGGTGTCCCCTTGGTTCTGTGCTCTAAAGACCATATCAATCTCATTTCCCCCCATCCAGCTCAGACCCCAGCACTCTATCCAAAGTCTGGGTCTCTGTGTTCCTACTTCTCTGTGGGTTTTGATAGAGCTTGCTAATTTTATTTTATGTATGTTAACTTATAGTTCTCCATTCGCTAGGTGAAAAGACATGTTGTCTACTGTTAGGAGAATAAAATTCTCATATCAAGTGTTATGTGTTACTGAATTTAGCAGTCATATACATTTCAAGATTGTTTGAACTCAATATATATTCATTACCATATTTTTAGTTTCGAGTGACATAAAACGAAGCCAAATCTAACAAAATTAATTTTATGGCTCATATAAAGGGAGAAATTGAAAGAAAGAATGGCTTCAGGTGAAATTCAAGTCAAAGTTTGAAGTAATAACACCAAGGAGGGGGTTTCTTTCTTTGAATTTTTTTAGTTCCATTCTTCTGGTTCATTCTTTTCTCCAGGAAGTTGTGACTTACTGCAGCAAGTCTAGCCATATAAACTCACACTTCCATGTTCAGTGGAAAGAAAGAGCATTCTTTCTCTCAGCTTTCTACAATCCTTGAGATCTGCTCCAAAAGGCTTGACTGGGATCATGTGCTCACCTCTAAACCAATTGCTGTGGCCACTGTGGGCAACAGACTGCCAGGGACCCATTAGTGCTAATGAGTCAGGTCTAGGAGTCTGACCTGGTTGCCGAGCTAGGAAGAGTCCCAGTGATACCACCTGATGAACTGATTCCTGATGAGTGAATCCTCTACAAAAGATAGAAGTGCCCCTCCCATGTATACTAATCAGAGGATAGCTGAAGATTTTAAAACCTCCTCTACCTCTTGATCCTTTATTCTTTCTGTCTCAGATGACAAGTCATCAGTATTTCTGATGCCCCTCTCATTTTTTAGAATGCAAAAAAAAAAGTTCCTTGTTATCAAGATTTATAAAATATGTAAGATTTATAGATAAGTTTTTCCTGCAACAGAAATTTTTGGTTTTTTCTTTTTTTTTTCTGCTATGCATACTTAAAATGTAATCAGAGGTAGAGTCTGGATACAAGAATTTTGGGAGGGCAGAAAATAATTACATCAGTGTCAGTTTGGAAAAAAAAAATACTGTTGGAATCAGTAGACTATCATGAAAACTGTAGGATCTCTCCTGTCAAAAATCTATAAAAGAGAAGACCAAAGAAAATTAACTGAATAATCAGAAAAAAGATAACACATGTAATGTGCCAATTATAGTACTGTTCTAAGAGCATATTCTTGCATTTTTTTAATTGTCATATACTTGACTTACAACATTCTGTAAATTTAAGGTGTACCACGTATTGATTTTGATACATGTAATTAGTATAATTACCACCACAGCCTTGGCTAACATGTTTACCATGTCATATAATTATTTCTTTTTTGTGTGGTGAGAACATTTAAGATCTAGTCTCCTAGCAACAGCAAAGTATATAATACAGTATTGTTGACTATAATCTCAATGCTGTACATCAGATCTCCAAAACTGACTCATCTTCTAATAGCATTTGTACCCCTTGACCTACATTTTCCTAATTCCCTTACCACCACCACCCCTGCACCTGGCCAGCTTCTGGTTACCACCCTCTATTCTCTGTTTTAGATTCCACATATAGACGATATCATACGCTTACTTCTTAAGAGATTTTTTGCATACCTGCACAGATTCATTAAAATAGCCTATTTTCAAATAAAGTTGGGGGGCCTGGGCGCTCATCCAGTTGAGCTTCTGACTTCTGCTTGGGTCATGATCTCATGGTTTTTGAGTTCAAGCTCTGCATCAGGCTCTCTGCTGTCAGCACAGAACCTGCTTCAGATCCTCCATCCCCCTTTCTCCCTGCCCCTCCCCCACTTGGGTGCACACTCTCTCTCAAAAATAAACATTAAGAAAAAGGAAAAGGAATAAAATGAAGTCAGACTGTTTACTCACCTGTTGAAATTTCCCCATTTAACTTCCCATATCCCTTAGAATTAAATCCCAAGTCCTTACTGTGGCCTACACATCCCTGAATGGTCTGGTCTTGTTACTTCCACAGCTGAAGATGAAGATTCCCTCCTGTTTACCCTCTCACTCAGTTAGAGCCGTATCAGCTGGCTCTCAACATCTCCCAGTGCCACACCCACCAGACATGTGGCTGCCATAAAGCTTCACAGGCCCTACTCCTTGTCCCCCTGACATATCTATTTGTTCCTCCTTCATTGCATGAGTCTCTGCTCCACTTTTACCTCCTCTGAGCCTCCTTCTATGTCCACCATATTTAATGTGACACCACCCCCCACCCCAACTCCTGGCTCCTTATCCTTGAAATCTGCTGTATTTCCACCATGCCACAGACCTAAATATATGACATTATAATCCATACAGTTTTTCTTCTAATCAACGCTCTCCCATAACTCAGACTGTCAGCTCTAGAGAAGCAAGGTCTCTGTCAGTTATTTTAGTTCTGTACACTCAGCTAAGAGGAGAATTCCTAGCCTGGAGTTGGCTCTCTATAATTACTTGTTGAGTAAATCAATGAATTATCTCTATGTTTCACCTTCTTTCTTAGTAGTTTGTACAGATTTTCAAAGTGAAATTTTACCACAAGGTGGTAATTGGCAAGTTGTATAAAAACATCTCTGGCAGTTAAAGAGTGCTACAATTCTGGTTCATGTACGTTTCCTAGGAGACTGATATTTTCTTTAGAAACATGGTTGAGTCACAGTTTAAGCCTCTGCTGTCATTTTGACATCTAGGCCTGGAAAATGCTTGTTTTCTCCTTTTGAAGGTTTTGGTAGTCCAGTCCTTCTTCACTGTGAGAAACCAAGGAAAGTTAATACTAATAAAAACATTATAACTGTTTTGATTATATATATTTTTTCAATCTTTGCCTACATAAAGCCCATGAATCTTAAAATCTAAAAGGAATTATGATAAGCTTAGTAAGGGAGAGAACTTTTACAAAACATGTCTTTTTCTAAAATTTATTTATTTTGAGAGAGAAAGAGAGCATGTGCACACCCATGCACACACACAAATGAGGGGGTGCAGGGAGACAACCAAGCAAGCTCTTTGAGCGTGGAGCCCAACTGGGACTTGATCTCAGTACCATGAGATCATGACCTGAGCTGAAATCAAGAGTCAGATGCTTAACCAACTGAGCCACCTAGGCGGCCCTATAAAACCAGTCTTGAAACAAAAAATGATAATATGGTAGAACACTGCCTTTCCAAAGCTCATTTGTAAATTGAGTTGTTTCAGAGTTGGAATACTTTCCTCCATGTAAACAAGACATATATACTGGTTAGAGGCGCAGCTCGGTGAAGTTGTCTAACCTTTAGGTACTTGAAGTATCATTGTTATGATTTAATTTAGACTTGATGCTATTCATCATCTTGTTTCTGTGGAATATTTCATTGTTCATTATAGACTTCAGAATTAAGCCCTTCAGCTTCCCCCAGTTGGGCTTAAGGGGACTGGTATTATAAGAAACACTTGCATAAAACACATCAGGTCTTTATCCCTTATATCTGGGTGCTCTGAATTAATAAGACAACTGCATTTCTCTCCCTGATCCCCAACTAGGAAACTGGGTGAGGGATGGTTAAGATGGAATATTCTCCTGTGGTAAGGTCTAGATTTGAACCTACATAGATAAGGATTAGTTGTTTGTATAATATTGGAGGATTTGGGTCACCTGGGTGGCTCAGTCGATTAAGTATCCGACTCGATCCTGGCTGAGGTCATGATTTCATGGTTCATGAGATGGAGCTCCAAATAGGAGCTCCGTGCTGATAGTGTGTAGCCTGCTTAGGATTCTCTTTCAGTCTCTCTGTCTCTCTCTCACTCTCTCACTCTGTCTCTCTGCCTCTCCTCCCTCTCAAAATAAATAAATAAATAAATAAATATTTAAAAAATATATTTGAGGATTTGACTATGCATGTGAACTTTGAACCAAAAAATTGTCATGGATTCAAGACACCTAGCACTGCCTGGTACAAATTTTCATTGTCATACAAGTTAAACAGAAGCATGAGACTTGGGGGAGATGAAGTAGGAAGATGAGGGGAATAAGCTTATTGAAAGTGCAGAGCTATAAAGGAAAATGGAGGTTTAGCTGCCTTTTCAAACTTTTAGGATGTATCTATTATTAGATAGTATCTCCAACCCTGTTGGTGATCTAAATTCTTAAGGAAAGGAAACATAAATTTCAGAAAATCAGTCAATCATTTGTCTAGAGTTTGGATCTTTGTGAAACTAGTTCATAAGATTGGGGGGAAAAACTTCAGGCAAAGGCATGTCAGAAACTTTCTTTTCCTTTATCCTGCAAGTCTATGAGGGTAAGGATATCTGCTTGTTTTGTATACCACTGTACCCCGTGCCTAGAACTGGCCCACATGGTACATACTTAATGAATATTTGTTGAGTAATTTTATAAGACACAATGCCTTCCCTTCACTAGAGAGGCCGAAGAGGGGTGACAATCTCTGTTTCTATACCTGACATCAAGTACATGAGCAGGTACTTGTATTTGACCTAAGTACAGCCAGAGAACATGTCTGACAAGGAGTTTGAACCTGGAGAAAATGATGTCGGTCAGTTTAGATATTATTCCCAGTAACATTTGTGGTATCAAATGCCTGGAGTGGTGGTTTCAAGTCTCTGCTATGGTGGCCTGAAAGTCCTGAAGTATCATGGTAGCAAGACCAGAAACTGAGTCTTAACCAACCCTTTTCATGGTCTTGGGCTGTGTTTCTCACAACCCTTGGGTTCTGACAGTTGTTTAAATCTGGTTTTCTAGCTTCCCTATAGGGTCCTTGTGGTACCTGTATGATTATTTTACTGAATAATTTAGCCAGAATTGATTTCTATTACTCACATCCAAGAACTTTAACAGATTTTAAATAGGAGATAAGATATCTAAAGAAATGAGGAGTTAAGATTAGGGGATTAACAGGAACCTGACACTATTCAATGGAGCAGTGGGGATTAGAGAAAGCATCTCAGTCCTTGGAACTGGAGAAAAATCTGAGAGAAACAGGTTTACAGGTGGGTACTTGGTAAAAGGGTCAGGTAAAAGGCTATTTATAGAATCCAGCTACTAGGTCAAGGCAGGATTAGGGGAAATTTTTACGCTAAGATTGACTCATTATGAGTTTCTGTTTGCAACTCTGAGTTAGAGTTCTGATTCCCGAGATGCTTCAAATCAGTATGTAGACAAACTTTCTCTTTCTCTTCCAGTGATAATTAGTGTCACTAACTATCATCTTCCAGTTACCCCAAATCAAACCCCCAACATCTTTAACAGCCTCCCATCTCTACCTCCTTGGGCCCCCTATTCAGTTTATCATCTCTCAATCCCTGCTTTGCCTTGGATCAAGTAATTATCATCTCTCCTTTAAATTATTACAGTAGTCCCTTAGCAAGAATTGCCACAACTTCCAAACACAGCTCCCAAACATACAATACATCCTCATTAATTTCAGAATCATTATTCTAACATTAATGGGATCTCTTTCTCACCTGCTCTGAAATTTTTTCAATGCATCCTTATTTTTTAGTAGAAAGTAATGAAAATATTTTGTAATGAAATTTAAAGTCCTTGTCATTTTCAAAGTAACAGTTGGGAAGAGCATGTGCAACATCACGGACACTTAAATTTTTGATATTGATAGAAAAATGTATGGTCAAATGTATTTAAATATCCTCGATGTTTATAAGGCCCATTTCTTAAATGGAATAATCAGAACTGTTGAAACTCATGAAGTAGCCAAAGCTCTAAGAGATAGATGTACAAAAATGCAGACTAGAGGTGACCTTACAAATATTAAAACAGAATTCAGTATACAGTGATTAAAAAGGTATAGAAAGAGTACATATTGGGGGAAAAAGGCACAATAAACCATGAAGAAATACAGATAAAATGTTATATAGCAAAGAAAATAGACAAGGCAAAATTGTTAGATGCACAAAGAGAAACTGACAATATGAAAATCCTAGTGGAAAGCTTTAACTCTGTGCTCAGAATTTATAATTCATGTAGAAAGATAAAGAATACCTTGTGCCATTTTCTTCAAGCTTCTGATACCACTGAGAGATCCTAAGTTGTTCTGGTGTAAAGTATTTAAAAGTGAACTACTTTTTTTCTCTCTCTGGAAGTGTTTGAATTCTGTTTATGCCTGGTTTTGTCCATTTTAATGATAACATTTATTGATACATGTCTTTATGCATTCATTGCACTGGTTGCCATGGGGTCTGTTCATTTTAGAAACTTAAGTCTTTCAGTTATGAAAAATTGTCTTAAATGATTCATCTGAAAAATTTTGGCTCTCGTGGTACATCTTGAGTGTTTAAATCTTTCTATATTATTACCATTTTCTATTATTGCCTTGTTATTTTTGTTTTTGATGTTTTATTTTCTCTATTCTGATTTTGTTGTGTCCTTATAGTCTCATTTTCCAAAACTAGTGGATTTTCAAATTTTCAAAATTTTCAAAAATTAGTGTTCTATTAGTGTTTCATAGATAAAACATCTTTTCTTATTTTCCAGTGTAGCATTTATAGGTATTTTTAAGTTTCCTTCAATCTCTTTGATTACTTTCTTTATGTTTGTTTGTTTCCATGTTAGAATGCTTCCTTAAATATTCAATATGTCCTGATATCTGGTCATATTTAAGAGTAAGGTACTTAAAAATCATTTGAAAGCTTCAATTATGTGAATATTGTTTGTTTACCAAGGGGTGAAATAATGTAGGCAGAGACCCTACAGTTACTTTCTGTACAGCCTTGAACAAGTGACCTAACCTTTCTCCTCCTCATCTGTAAAGTAGTAGATAACAGAGCTCAGCCAAAATGTTTTGGAGATCAAATGGAATAATAAGTATAAAGTTCCGAGAATAGGGGCTCCTGGGTGGCTCAGTAATTTAAGCATCTGACTCTGGATTTTGGCTCACATCATGATCTCACAGTTCGGGAGTTCAAGCCCCATGTTGTGCTCTGCAGTAATAGTGTGGAGCCTGCTTGGGATTCTCTCTTTTTCTCTCTCCCTCTCTCTCTTTCTCTCTCCCTCTCTCTCTCTCTCTCTCTCTCTGCCTGGCTTGTGTTCTCTCTCTCCCTCTCTCTCTAAATTAGCATTTAAATTTCTGAGAATAGTGCCTATTACGAATTCTATATAGATTTTTATGATGTATATGTTTTGTCTGAACACATTTAGAAGCTTGTTGACGGATGGGCAAAGGCTAGATCTTCTATATTTCTTATTTTCCTCTCTAGTCCATGGGGTTGTGTGGTGAATACAGTGGTTGAGAATTTGCATTGCAGAGTTGAATAGATCTGTTTCCAACTCCTCTTCTACCTATCCCTATCCCTTTTCCTGTCCGTTCCTTTAGGCAAGTTATCCAAACTCACCCCTCTTCAGTTTCATCATTTCCAAAACTGAGATTACATAGTATCTATGTCACAAAGTCATTTGTGTGGAATAAATGAGGTACCACCTGTAAAGTGCTCCATAAATGCTCGATAACCTTCACCAATGATAATATAATAATAGTGGAAATTATAACAGCAGGTATGTATGCTTGATAAGACTTACTGATTAACTCATTACATTATCAGTCCCATTGTCCTTTTTACTGATTCTTCAAAGCCATTGATAAGGACAGAGATGGTATGTATTTATCAGGTAAACATGAGATTAAGAATTTTAAATCATATAGCGTAGACTAGAATTTTGCAAACCTTTTTGGTAAGAAACAGTAAAAATTTTAGTTGGAGGCCATATGGTGTCTGTCGCAATCACTCAACTCTGCCACTGTACCTTGAGAGGAGGCCAAGACACTATGAGAATGAATGGATGTGTCTATATTAAAAATAAAACTGTATTTACAAAATCAGGTGAGAGAGAAAGGAATTTGGCCCATGGACCTTCATTTGCCAACCTCTTTATGCCACAATGCTCAAGCCGAGAATGGAAACATAAGCAACATAGTCCTGCCACTGTACCAACAAAGAAGCAAATGTTCTGGACACTGTTATGCATAAGGGAGTATTTGGCTTTTGTTCCATACTTCATGTAAAGAATTTCAACTCTTCCCTTTCTAATAGTCCTGGAGTATCTTCCTCTAAGAGGATAATTTCAAAACTTGTTTACATGAAGACCCTGTGGTGTGGCATCAATATGTCCATGGTAGGACCATTAGCACACAAATTTTGTTTTGTTTTGTTTTTTCACTTGATTGTTTCATCTCTAAAGTTGAAGTCAAATTCACATATCTCAACAACCACTTTGAATCTATTTACAAATGATGGGCAATGTACTAAAGGCCTTTCCCTCTCAAAATTATTCTTTCAAAAGAGATTGTGATTTTAAGGGACTCTGGAAAAGGAGATTATGAATCATTATGAAAAGATGACTCACCTAGGAGGAAAGCAAATCCCCTGTAAAGGAGCAATTTGGGAAAACATTCTTTTTTTTTTTTTAAGTAAAATGAACATTTATAAAACCTGGTGTCTTCAGTATATGTAGAGGAAATAACTTATATAACATTAGTGAAGTATTTTACCCACTCAATATATATTTTGGCTGAATATCTTTTAACATATAATTATAAGTTAATTTGGTGTTTAATAAGGATATGCTAACTCTCTTTACCACAGGCCAAGGGCATGGTCTTTTCTTTCTAACTATTCTTTATGGTAATAATAATTCTTAAGCTGGATTTTTATGAAATGGAAATGTGAGGAAATAAAAAGACACTTGTGCTTATTAATCAATCAAATAAGCAATTGGTATTCATTATGATGTCCTAGACAGTGTTAAGTGCCTCACAGGATTTAGAAGTATATATTATGGCCCTTGCAGTGATCATATAAGAATAATAAGTGCAGGATTTCAGAGTTAAAATATTTGAGTATACATTCAGGACCTACAGGACAGAGTTCAAATGAATAGAGAAAGAAGGACATTACAGAATCACCATGAGCTAATACCTGTGTATGTCCTAGCACTGATGCTAGGGGAAGGACAATGATTGCAGCATTCGTACCAGGCAAGGAGGAGTGGGAAATAAAACACATAAATTGATTTCAAAATCAGCTGTAGGAGTGTTTTGTTTTATGAATACATGTGTGTGTGTGTGTGTGTACACATACATCCAAATATACATGTGTGTGCATATATATGTTACATTCCAAAGTTCTTAGAGCTTCCAACAGGTCAATAAAAATGGACCAGAAAAAAAAAATAATTGGGAGAATCAGGGCAAAGGGAAAATACATGTGAAGATAATGACTCATACATGGTCACTGTTCTTAAAGATTTATTAAATATATGAAATAATAAAATGGAGGCACTACAAATAGCATTATGATATTAGATATGTCATTTAATCTTTTTTATCTGTGACACAATGAACATAATAATGACTATTAACTGTGCTAAAACATGAAGTGCTCGTAGAACAATGCCTACTGCAGAGTCGACTGTATGTAAATATTGACCACTGTTATTTTATAACATTTTTTAGAAACAGGAAAAAACAATAATTGGTTGGAAAGGAGTTAAGTTCCATGGAAAATAATTCATTTTTGTGTAATTTACTAGATTTAGGGACTTTATAGAGCTCTGTATGACTTTAAAATAATTCCCATAGAAATATCTCCAAAGAAGTGCAACCTAGCAAAATATACTAAAATAACCTAAGATAATTATTCATAATATTAATATTTGACATTCAAGTGTATCCAATTGTCAGCACATTCCTCACTGCTTCAGATGATCATTTCATTTTTAAAACCTAGTAAGATCAACCTGAAGTGCACTAAAAGAAGCATTTAATAAATATTCAAGCCATATGTTGGAGCATAATACCGTGAGACAGAAAAAGGATAACATGGTCAATAGTTACATTTCCCCCTGCATTTAAAAGGAGCTCTTTCATTTTAGGCTTATTAGTGATCAGATGCAGGGAGTATCAAACATATAATCCTTGGAACAAAGCAGAAGGCTCAAAACTAATTGCTGTTTATGATCTCATTCTGACTGTGAGCATGTGTGTGCCATGCTTTTTACTTGTGGATATTGTTGGCTGGTTTTAAATCAGGAGGTAAGTGAGTCGCACACTTTCTGGACATAAGGAGGTAAAGGTTACAGTTCCACCTGTGGTCATGTCTAATTTTATGAAAAAATATTTATTTTTTATTTATTTTTTATTTTTTAATGTTTATTTATTTTTGAGACCGAGAGAAACAGAGCATGGGTGGGGGAGGGGCAGAGAGAGAAGGAGACACGGAATCTAAAGCAGGCTCCAGGCTCTGAGCTGTCAGCACAAAGCCCGACTCAGTGCTCAAACCCACGAATCATGAGATCATGACCTGAGCTGAAGTTGAACGCTTAACTGAAGGAGCCACCCAGACGCCCCAAAAATTTTTTTTAAGAAACTATGTCACAAGGAAAAGTAACTGCTATCTGTCCCTGAATATCTTAAGAAGTTACAGAAATTTGGAAATCTATTCATATATAGAGTATGTATTGAAATAGCTGATAGCAGAAATATGAACATGTGCCTTGGGCACAGGTAAAACATCCGCTCTATGTTTATAGCCTGTTCATGAAGGTCAATGAATCAACCAACTAATATGCACGAAGTGCAGAAAGGAATGAAAAGAAGGCACAACTCCTCCTGTCCTCAAAAGCTTAGATTCTGGCTAGAGAGAAACAAACTGCCTTATTCTGGAACCATTAGCAACAAAGTACAGAATCTGGAACGAGTCAACGGAGTAACACAAAAATACCTTTACTTCTTAAATGATATCAGAATAGGGAGAACTCATTCACTGTAAAAACAAAAGAAAAACAATAAATAAGATAAGCATTCTAGGCATTTAGACAGACCATGATTTTGAAGAATGAGTAGAATTTGATTATTTAAAGAGGTGAACAGTCATGTAAAGCATAGGTAATTATGTGGGAAAAGTGACTGAGGCCTAAGTGTGCTAGGCAGACTTGGAGGTCGGTGAGTAGGCCTGACTGCTGGAGGTGAAGCTGTGTTTTAGAAATGAATGGCCACCACCATATATTGAGCAGTTGCTATAGTTACTACGTGCCAGGTGTGCACTTTATCTCACTTAATCTGACCAACTGTGCAGGAATGAGAGTACCTCATCCCTGTCTATGTAGGAAAACACTGAGGCTCAGAGGAGTGAAGCACCAGTGTCCAGTTCACACCTCTAGCTGAGATGTGAGATAAGGGAGTTTGCCTTCAGATCCCAAATCCTGACCACTACACAGCATTGCCATGGCCATCACAGGCTTTCATGTGCCTCCTTAGAGTGGCAGGCCCAGAAATGTGGATGTTATCTTCTATAAACTTAGGAACAGAGGAGTGACAAGTTATTTAGGTAGAGTTGACTGTCACAAGTGTCTAAAAAGGTTGCCTACACAGGGTTGTAGGATACAGTAAGATCAGAATCAAGTTATTTAAGGCACAAGCAAGTGCTTTATGTCAAAGGCAGAATGGAACCAAGACTGTTGACTGGTATAGGAGTCAAAATTAGTGGTAAAAGTTGAAAGAAATGAGAGAATTAAGTTGGGTTTAAGTTGATAACAGGATGTCCAAGTAAAACAGTCTTTATATAATTACAAATATATCATTAAATTTTGAAATGAGTTGTGGCTTGCAAATATAAATGGGGAAATCAGCATCCAAGAATCCAGTTTGAACTATGAAATGAGATGAAAGCAGTTTGAGCACTGAGTTTTGGAAAAGGCGCATAGTTAAAGGTGAAGCATTAGGTGGTAGGAGAGGAAGAGGGTGGTGACTGGAGGGATGGGAAGCGGACGGACCTTAACAGCAACAGACAATCTTTTAGGAAGGAAAGGGAAGAGTTAACCAGAATTAAATGAAATGCAAAGGAAATACGCCAACAAGAGCAACACATATGCATAAAGCCACTGGACTATTTAGCTAGACTGTCATCAAAATGTTAAAGATGAGAGCTAAAGCATAGGAAATGAAAAGGAAACTTTCAGGAAATTATAATCCTAACACTAGGGATATGTGGAAATAAAAAGCAAATTAAGATTAATATGTAACCTAGAAGAACATCAAGGTCAGATGAAATTCTTTCTTACCACCTTCAACAGGCTCAAATTACAGGGGACTTAAGCTTGCTTATATATGGGGGAAAAAGAATGTGTGGAGGTGAAATAGAATAGCCATGGCAGCAGCAGTAATAGTAAGAGTAGTAACAGTAGTAACAGTGATAGAAATAATAATTTGAGCAAGATCTACTTCCCTAGACAGGGAATAAAGGACAGCTGTGTGAGAAGCGGCTCTCTAATTTACAAGCTTTGAGATATTGAACAAACTCTTTGATTACTTTTGATCTTAATTTCCTCATCTGTAAGAATAAAATAAAAATATCCATTCATTTATTTAGTCATGAAGTGTTAATTAAGCAATCAGTGTATCAGACACGATGTTAAGGATCAGGATATGGTCTTCAGGGGATTAATTATTTAGAGAAGATGAGTAAATTAGTGATTAGATTATAGAGTTAAGATTAACAATACAGAGTTGAACAGGGTATTGTGAGAACACAGGAGTGTGACATTTAAAATAAATGTCTAGGGGTAATTAGAGAAAAAACAGGTGTGCATTCTTTAATGAAACTTCTCCTCCCTCACCTTTCCTACTCCCTTATTTGTGCCTTCTAGGATAACATCCTGAATAAACTGACTACACCTAAGTCTTTGTCTCAGGGTCTCAGCCTTAGACTTTAAAAATCTCATACTAGAAGTAATTGAAGAGCAATCAGAGAGAAGATAGTGAAACTTGTTATGCAGGAATTAGAGTAACCAGAGTGAAAACCAATGAGAACCTGAAATAAGATAGTGCAGTAGGAATATAAAGGTAGATATTAATTTATTTTATTTTTTTAGAGAGACAGATCATGAGTAGGGAGAGGGGGAGAGAGAGAGAGAATCTTAAACAGGTTCCACACTTATCACAGAGCTCTTTGTGGGTCTTGATCTCACAACCCTGGGAATATTACCTGAGCTGACACCAAGAGTTGGGTGCTCAACCGACTGAGCCACCCAGGGACCCCAAAAGAAATTAATTTAAAAGCTATTCAGGAGGTAAATCTCAAAGGGAAATTGTGAAATAGGAAATTAAAATATCAAAAAGGAAGGAAGAATTGGGACTGATTTAAGGTTTTATGGCTTAGGCAGGTAGGTAGATGATAATGGAGAGGCTATCGCAGGAGTAGGGGTGTGTTTGTGTGTCTGTGTGTACTAGTTGGGAGTACATAATGACAGGTTGTTTTTCAGCATGTTGAGTTTCAGATACCTATGGAAATTCCAAGAGGAGATGCTCAGTAGACTACTGACCATTCAGTCGGACACTTGTGAGAAAATTTAGAGATGTATACTAGAGAGCTGTTGCCCATGGGACCACCTTTGCCCAACTCATGATGAGAGCTGAACAAGAAATAATTTTGATTTTTGTCTTCTTGATAATTCTTAAGGCTTCTGAGAAGATTGCAGGTGACCAAGAAACAGTTGTTTGTCCATGTGGTGAAGTCAAAAGCTAATCCTTGCATTAATTTTCCCTTATTTCCTATTTCATCCTATTTCATCCCTCTCTTCCTCATACCCTCTCTTTGGGATTATATTTCTCATAAGTTACCTGCACACCATCTTTTTTCTCAGTGTAAATTTGTGGTTTATAATAATATATTATTATATTATAATATTTGTTATATATAATTATATATATTATTGTATCTTATATATATTGTCTTTGCCCCCATTTCTGACACAGAAGTCCTGAAACCCTTGGAATTTCCTAAGTGGTGAGAACGAATGAAGGTGTCTTTTGTTATGTTGATGAGGTGATTTTTAGACCTTACTTAAAAGAGGGACTAACCTGTGGCACTTGGGTAGCTCAGCCAGTTAAGTGTCTGACTTAGGCTCAGGTCATGATCTCATGGTTCCTGAGTATGAACCCTATATCAGGCTCTGTGCTGACAGCTCTGTGTTGACAGCTCAGAGCCTAGAGCCTTCCTTTCTCTCTGTGTCTTCCTTTCTCTCTGTCCCTCCCCTTCTCAAAGTCTCTCTCTCTCAAAAATCAATAAATATTAAAAAATTATTTAAAAAAATAGGGGCAAGTTCCCTGGAGACCCAACCTTGTGATTAGAGAGTTGGACTTTTCAGTCCCATCCCCTCCCCCTACCTCCACTGTGACGTGGGTGGGGCTGCAAGTAGAATCCATCACCAATGGCCAAGGATTCAATCAATTATGCCTGTGTAAGGAAGCCTCCATAAAAACCCCAAAGTATGGGACTTGAAGGGTTTCTGGGTTGGTGAACATCTGGAGGTGCTGGGAGAGCCGTGTCTGGAGAGGGCATGGAAGCTCCACTCACTTTCCCCATATCGTGCCCTACACAGTTCTTCCATTGGGCTGTTCCTGAGTTTATAGCCTTTTATAATCAACTGGTAATATAGTAAGTAAAATATTTGAACCATTCTAGCAAATTAATTAAATAGGCAGAAGAGGTAATTCGAACCTTCAATGTATAGGGAGTCAGTCAATGTATAGGGTTCTCAGGTGACAATCAAGACTTGCTATTGACATCTGAAGTTGGGACAGTATTAAAGGACTGAGCCTTTACTTAACTTGTGAGATCTGAGGGTATTTCCAGGTAGATAGTGTCTCAGCGTTGAGTTGAATTGTTGGCATCCAGCTCGTGTCATAAAATTGCTTGTGTGTGATAAAATCCCACACTTCTGGTGTTACAAGTGTTGTGTGAGAGTAAAAGAGACACACACAGGAGCTGTGTATATTTTTCTAAGACAAATACCTAGGTGAAAAGGAGGAGTGTAGACATAGGTGATTTTGTAAGGAGAGAATGATTTTTGTTTCATCTAAATGTTCTTGGTTAAATATAAGGCAAGTTGATGTGCTGAGGTTGAGGGAAGATGTGGCTGAATAATGGTTTTCTGAGAAATGCAAAAGTTGAGACTAGCAACTGAAGAGAATGGAGTATGTGCTACTTAGTGATGCTTAGAAGGCTTCCCGGGAGGCTTTTGAGATCCAGCTGGGCTAGAAACCATGAATTTTGTGTGGCATACATCCTCCCTATTAGGTGCTTTTCTGCAGCAGAAACTTGAATAACTAGGACATTGCTTGCTCTGGGGATGAGATTTTAAAAGGTTTGTGTGATGGCTAGAAAATAGTGCAGAGAGAAGGGTTGTGGAGCTTAATGATCTGGGTGTTGGGCCAAGATTGAATAGGACAGGGAGTGAGTCCAGAACAAAGCTGTTAGATCTGTAATAAATGATGTAGTTGAGAGATTTCAGAGTCTGGTATGGCCCTCGGTAGAATGACTTTGAAAGGAAAGGCTGTTGATAGAGACAGGCAAATATGAGTAAAAGATTTTAGAAGTAGAGCAGATTTGAGTTGTGATAAGGTCCAGGGTGTGACTATGCAAGTGCACTGAGAGAAAGATCACTAGAGATTAAGGTAGGCTGCTGAAGAAGCCCTGATAATAGACTTTGACATCACCCAGGACCACTGTGAGATCAGAAGAGGAGTGGGTGGCTCCAGGCCATATGCAGACCAGGTGTCCTGGTACAGAAAGTTGGTAGATTAGGATAGCAATTAAAAAAGAAGACAACAGTGATTCGATCAGACAAGAACCTTGGAGAGGTTTAGAGATGGAAGAGCAACAAGAGACATAGATTTACATTTTGTTGACTTGTGGTCTCTGCAGAGCTGGGTGACAGGAAATGTACAATCAAGCCTGATTTAGAATATAGGAGGCTAGTGTTCTTTCTGCCTTTAGAATTATTAGGAGGACTCGATGTGTGTGGAAACATTTGCTTACAGTGGGTTGTATATCCTTATGTAAGTAATAACATGCAGAGAGGGAGAAATTGAGGCAAGAAGGTCAAAAGAGATACTGGATGAGATCAGAGTACATAAATAGAATGTGAGAGCAACACTGAGAAGAAGGATGACGTCTTTCTCTCGAGGACTGGAGGGCAATTTGAGAATGTAAGAGTAGAAATAGAGACAGTACTGTCCTCATCCATCCTAGAACACCTTTTAGGTCAATTCTGCGCAGTTTGGACATACCTGTTAAAGTAACTTCTTTATGAAATCATTAGTCCTAAAGACTGGCTTCCATTTTAAAGCCATTCAGCTTTTGCATTGATCTCTAATAGGAGATAACTACTTAGAAGGACAACAAAATAGCTCTGTCCTACAGCAGTCTAGATATTTAGGTAACAATATTTAAACATGTTTTCTAGTTTTGTCACAGTTGTAGTCATAAGTGAGTTTTGCTGCAGCTGATCATTAAGCACCGACAGGACTGTAACAATAAGATGGAAACTTGTGCTCTTGGCTGATGCTGAGAAGCAGGGGAAAACTGGTCCTTACCAGAATTGTAGTCTTGGCTCATTGTGTATCCCTTTTCACTTAGTTTTGCAATTGTAAAAGTAAAATTAAATAGAAAGAGTTGAATTCTGAAAAGAACATTCAATGATTCAGAACTACCTATGTTTCTGTATTTCTTGGTATTTCGAAGGAAGGTAAAATATTTTTTAATGTGTTGAAATGATTTTATACTCAACATGTTGTTTACTTCACACATTATTACTGTCATTCAAAATATGAATAATGGGATTGGGCAAACACATTTTCTTCAGGTATATCCTCCCAAAGTTTTGAATTTTAAATGAAGTCTTGCGTTCTTGCTGTCAGCAGAGTAGAGGTGTGAGACACTAAGGGAGCATCTTACTATAAGATACCCATTTTTCACGTGCATAAATCCCCTATCTTGATGCAGACTGACCAAAGTTCAGGATATATACATTTAGGTCTACAGAGAATTGACACTCAACTTAGATATGACTATGACTCAATGCCATTTAGTACACATAGGTGTGACTAGGGGGAATTGCATCATAGTGGTTA
Source organism: Cryptoprocta ferox (assembly GCA_028646485.1). NCBI lineage: Eukaryota > Metazoa > Chordata > Mammalia > Carnivora > Eupleridae > Cryptoprocta > Cryptoprocta ferox. Next base: position 94,136,479 of record CM053577.1, on the reverse strand, counting down.
AGATTGGAAACAAGTGGAATTGCCCTGCCTGGAACTTCATGTGTGTAACCCAGACCAAGTTTAATTTCTTTGTGCTGGAATTTGCTTATTTACAGAATACAACACTATAAACTCAGTGCTGTGATATGGGTAAACCAAGAGAGAAGACATGATAAGGTACTAGAAACAGTATCTAGCACATACAAGTGCTCAATAGCTGTTCATTTTTATTAACTTTAATATTCAATAGGCTCTTATGCAATATCTTTTGAGAGATATTTTAAAACTATTTCTAATTTTTTGTACCCTTGACTTCTATCACCCCATTCCTCCCTCCCTGTAGTAACTACAACCACCATTTTGGTTGTCTTTCTGCGAAATCATTTAAAAATTTTTTTAGACTCCACCTGTACACCAAACTGTATTTGTCTTTCTCTGTTTTATTTTACCTTAACACAATGCCCTCAAGTTTCATCCATGTTCATCCATTAAATCACAGGATCTTTTTCTATACCACATTTTCATTATTCATTCATCCGTCATAGGACACATAGATTGTTTCCATATCTTGGCTGCTATGAATAATGCTGTAATGAGCTGGGTGTGCAGATAAGTCTTTGAGACACTGATTTTAAATTCTTTGGATACATACCCAGGAGTGAGATTACTGGACTATTTAATAGCTCAATTTTTAATAATGTAATATGGTTTAAGGAACCAAAATACAGTTTTACATAATGGCTTCATCAGTTTATATTCACACCATCAGTGTATAAAGGTTCACTTTTCGCCACATCCTTGGAAACATTTGTTACCACTTGTCTTTTTGATTATAGTCAACCTAACTTGGATGAGGTAGTATTGTATTGTAGTTTTGATTGTTTTTCTCAGATGATTAGTGATGTTGGGCAACTTTCATATATCTATTAGTCATTTATCTGTGTTCTTTGTAAAAATGTGTATTCAGGTCTTTTGCCTATTTTTAAATTGCATTATTTGCTTTTTATCCTATTGAGTTATGTGAGTTCTTTATAAATTTTATGAAACCCCTAACAGATACATGGTTTGCAAATATTTTCTCCCATTCAATATGTTGATAGTGTCCTTTGTTGTGTATAAGTTCTTTAGTTTGGTCTGGTTCCACTTATTAATTTTAACTTTTGTTGCTTATACTTTTGGTATCTTTTCTGAGAAATCATTGCCATGACCAATGTTGAGGATCTTTGACCTTATGTTTTATTCTAGGAGTTTTATGGTTTTCAGTCTTATATTTAAATCTTTGATTCATTTTGACTTAATCATCTGAGTGGTATAAGATAGGGGTCCATTTACATGTTTAGGATATGGATATTTAATTTCTTAGTACAATTTATTGAACAGACTATTCTTTTCCCATGTGTGATCTTGGTGCCCTTGTCAAAAATTAGTTGGCCATATATCCATAAGTTTATGTCTGGGCTCTTCATTCTGTCCCACAGGTCTATATCCCTTTTTATTCAAGCACCATATGGCTTTTATTTATTTGTAAACTTCTTAATGTTCAATGGTTTAATATTATATATCTTTTAAATGATATTATGCTGAATGCTTAAATACTTAGAAAACTATCATAAGCTGAAAACAAAATTTTTCAGTTATTTAGATCTTGATTACATTTTAATCAGATTTCCCAAACATGTAATTAAAATTAAAAGCATACTGGGGCTCCTGGGTGGCTCAGTCAGTTAAGAGTCCAACTCTTGATTTCGGTTCAGGTCATGATCTCACAGTTCGTGAGTTTGAACTCCACATTGGGCTCTGTGCTGACAGCATATAGACTGCTTAGGATTCTTTTTCTTCCTCTCTCTATATACCCCTCCCCACTCACACTCTTTCTCTCTCTCTCTCTCTCTCTCTCAAAAATAAAATTAAAAGCATACTACAATGGATTTAATCATTATAGTGACTTAAAAAAGCAGACACTTTAAAATTTAAATTTTTTAAATAAAAAATTTAAAGACATTAGTTAATATTTCATCTAGCTTAAAATTATCAGTATAGTGCATATAGATCTGTTTTCTAATTATCTTTTTTATTCTTACTCTCCTTATTGGTAAACATGCTTATTCTTTATCTGCTTCTTATGCCTCCTTGGGTAATAGTCATTTCATCAGACACATTGCTGTATTTTCCTTAGGATATAGCCATCTTCTAAGCTAGGAAGAAATAAAGATTATTGTCTCACTGAAGCTGAGGTTGCAAGTTCTGGATGATCGATTGATTCCGGGTTGGCATATAGAGCTAATTGTATTTTCCAAACCTTAGCAGGAGTGCTTCAGGTTGGGCACTTGTACTTTTATTTTTTTTTTATAACTTCACTTCACTGCTCATCTGAGGGACTCTGTAAGTCCAAACATTTCCGTTGAGCTTTAGCTCTGCAGATCCTGCTCCCTTTCCTACAACTGTGCTCAGAAATTTTCCTTAGCCCGTATTACATAACCACTGTCTTTTCTCTTGACCTGGACTTTTAGTACAACTATTGAAAAATTATGCTTGACTAGTTAATATCTCATTACCAATAATCAGGGGCTTTACCTCCAGAAGACAAAAGGTTGAGTGCAAAATTACCTCTCTTCTTGAGAACATTTGTCTAAGCCACCACTTGGGGACATATTGCCAGTCCCTCTTTTATTTGGTCATTGTGTGATCTATAGCGCTGATCAGCCATGGTTATTACATGTGATTACTCTGTTGGCCAATCCTCTGTGTTCTTTCCCAGGAGTATACAGCTTAGAGTTTCCTCTTATTATTCCTTATTTCATTGATAAAGGTTTATACTTTATAAGTGAAATGTACTTAATAGTAGAAACAGAACACTCAAATATCACAACTTATTAAAGAATCAGTATAATTACATATTAAAAATCAGTACAATTATATACAATATATATATAATACCATTCTTTTGCATTATAAATAATTGTTTAAAAACATGGCATTTTCTTATTTTGAGTATCCTTTTGTATGTGTGGTTTTTCACAAATTTAACCTGTTCCATTTACATATATATGTATATTTGTTTTTTTATTTAGCATCACCATCTGAAAGTGGTAGTTATGAAAGGTGATTCCCTTTCTCTAAACTTGTGAAAAGATTCTTGCTTTTTCTCAATATGGTTCTGATCCACCTTGAGTTTTCCCTGTAGTGAGACGTGGAATCAGCTTCTCTCCTTGTTCTCTCTCTTTTTGCGGTATTAGGGGTGCACATAGGATTGCCTTAGTTGTACCACTGGTAGGTAGCCAATATGCCATTGTATCAGAGTACTTTAGTGAGAGAGCTGCAAATGACATTTCGTTTTAAAATCATGAGTTCATAATGTTCCCAATTTTATAGTTATCTTCCTATATCCCTCTTTCTTTGTTGTAAGATAACAGTTTTCCATGTCCTTTCTTTACAAGATACTTATCCCAATTTTTATCTCCTTATGCAAACTTTAATTACACTTCCTTCTTTTTATAAACCTTTTTATAAACCTTTCTCAAAAAGTATGAAAATTTCAATATATTACATATATTTTAAAGGTCAAAGGGCTTTTATTATCTGTATATTATTGATTGAATGACTATGCATTTTGTTAAACTATATTTCATGTAGTATTAGCAGTACATCCTACCTCTGTGAGTGAATGAATAAAACTTGTACATTCTCTACACTTCAATTTACCAGCAACTTGAAACAGTTTGGGATTGAAATTGTGTAATTAGTTTGGCTTCATCACAAACACGTTTTAGACATGAAAGAACAGAACTCACCAAGAGTAATAACAAGTCCGTGACAGCCCTATCAGTTGGGCAGATGACAATAATTCTGGCTAAGTGTCCTCTTCTAGACCACTTGGAAGCACAGTGGGTATAATATTAAAAACTGGAATGAAACATGAAATCCCAAAATTAGGTGGATGTTGAAAATAACAGAATAAGAAAGTAGCATGATGCTAAGTTTAATTTATAATTTTGAAGCATTTTTCTGGGGGACAGATGGTTGGCTTACAAATTCAGCAAAAGTGGTTTTGTCTAGTGAATAGAATTTTTGAGAGTTGTAGTATTTGTAGCCTTTTAAGTTTAAATGTCTTTTCGGATCTTAAAACCTAGAACAAGAAAATCTTGAGATTAGCCCTTACTTTCTTCACTGAGAAGCATATTTGATTTGAATTTCATTTTGCTTTGATGTAAGGTAAGTTTAAATAGGTCTTGTACCTAAAAGGATGACCTCATACTTTCTCTCCTTCCTCCTCCTTCCTCACTCCCTTTTCTTAAAACAGTAAGACATATCACTGGGGAAAATGGCATACCACCCTGACTTAATTTGTGATATAGAAAATTAATGGACACACTATTCACACGTAAGTGTTATAAAGAGAATCTCTACGGTTGAAGAACAAAACTAGCAGCTTTGCAGCCATTCCCATGATAACCGTAGAAAGCATATAGAAGTCTCTTCAGAAGAAGTGCCATATATATTCAATATGTAATGAATATTAGAGAGTTTGCCGTGTCAACATTTTGTGATTTTTCATGTATAGTTACTTGTGGTCATCAAAATTATATTATCGCTTACTTTTTCCCTTTTCACAGCTGTTCATCAAAAGCTAACAAATGACAGAATGAACTATTTGTCATTAGGTAGATGCAACTACATCATACAGAAAGCCATGTTTTTCCTTAGGGACAGAAAGGATCTAAATCTCCTTTTGGTTCAGGGCTTTATAAAAAACAATTTTTACTGGGTTTTTTTTTTTTTTGGTTTGTTTTGTTTGTTTGTTTGTTTTCTTTTGTTTTGTTGAGCAGCCAGTGTGCTGAAACTGAGTGTGGTGATCACTTGGCTCTCCTGCACAGCCTCCTTTGCAGCATGATGATGAGGCACTGTACAATTATTTGTGTATGAAGTCTGTTCTTTCCAAAATATTCAGGGAAGGGACGATGTTTTTTAGACCATTTGAGCCAGTATACATTATCCATGACTTTCTGAGAAGTCCTAGATAATCTAGGAGGAAGAAAAGGGAGCATATTTAAATTGTAATTCCCAGTTAGCTTAGAAAATTGGTTCTAATTAGCAGATTCAGCAGAGTAGGAAATAAAGACATAGTTCTCAAACTTTGGCATGCATCAGAGTCACCATAAGTCTTTTTAAAAGACAGAAAGCTGAGCCACCTCCAAAACTCACCAGGTCTAGGGTAAAACCCAAGGAATTGTGTTTCTCACAAGTACTGGGTGGCTCTGATGCTGCTGGTCTGGCGACCACCTTTTGAGAAACATTGCATTCAAAAATTGGTGCTCTGTGAATCCATTTGATACTGGTCCCCAAAAGATTAGTAACTTTTTCTTATTCTTCAACTCACTGAACACAATTATTGAACACAACAAACTCTCAGTAAACTCGTATTTCTTTAACATTTAACTCCAGTGTCAGGTAGATAGCCCCTAGATTCCTACGTCCATGTCAAATTCTAGTTTCCTCATTTGCCTTTATTATATTAACCAGTTTTATTTTCTTCATAGCATTTATCAACATCTAAAATCACCTTGATTATGTGTTCACCTTTTATTACCTATCCCCACTCACACATTTACACTGGTTTTTAAAACCTGCATCTATCTTATTCATTGTACTCCAGTGTAACATCTAGTAGTAGATACTAAATAAATACCTGGGGAATGAATTAATTAACTAATGGATTATTGCAAAATCTACCTCTCATATCAAATATATCAATCTAACAATGTTGCAGCTTACATAGTTTGACTTAAGGAAAGTCAAGTCAGCCTTACACAAAACTGAAAAGTAGGTAAATAGCTCAACTGGGTTTAAAAGTATGCAAAGAAATGTATCTGTAGGGAAAAGGATTATGGCAAAAATGTAAATATTTATTATAGTTCTTTCCCTACCCTTATCCCTATTGTATAGAAACTTCCTGTGCCCTAATACACTTTGACTACCTTCCTGTCTTCTCCCTCCTTATTATGGGACTTCCACCCTTATCAACCCCGTACTTATTCCCACTGGGATATAAAGCAACTGATTGCACTTTGATATGTTAACTTTTCCAGGGAATACATGGATTTTATTTATTTTATTTTAAATTTGTTTATTTATTTTGAGAATGGGGGAAGGGCAGAGAGAGGCGAGAGAATCCCAATCAGGCTTTGTACTGCCAGGGCAGAGCCCGATGGGGTACTCTAACCCATGAACCATGAGATCATGATCTGAGCTGAAACCAAGAGTCAGAGGCTCAACTGACTCAGTCACCCAGGAGCCCCCAGAGGATACATGGATTTTGAAATCAAAGTTTATTCATTCCTATTATAAAGTTAACACATACTTATTTTGAAAAAAGTAAAAAAAAATACATTAAAAAGAAGAAAAAATCAGTTGTTTGTGTACAGCCAGAAATGACTAAAATCAACACTGTGGTTTTTTTCCTCTCAAGTCTCTCTTGCTATGCATTTTTCTAGCTAATAATGACCAAATTGTATGTGTGTATATTTATATTTTATTATATATTATATATTTTATAAATATTTATTAATATATATCATATATGTTTATTACTATATATTTTATACATATATATTTGTTAAAATATTCTTATATATGTTTGATTTTAAAGTCAAGGTTTACTCATTCCTGTTATAAAGTTACACATACTTATTTTGAAAAAAGTAAAAAAAATTGCATTAAGGGAATCAAAAATCAGCTCTTTGTGTACAGCCAGAGATAACTAACATCAACACTGTGGTTTCTTTTCTCTCAAGTCTATTGCTATGCATTTTTCTAGCTAATTATGATCAAATAGTGTATGAGTGTGTGTACATGTGTACGTGTATATGTATGTGTGTGTATACATGTATTATATATACACATGTATATATATATGTACATGTGATTATAAACACAGTGACAGTCATCTCATATTATAAAAACTCAGAAAATTTTAAAGAGAAAATCATTATAATTTTCTCATTCAGTAGAGATAGCAATATATTGGTTAATTTCCTTGCTGCCTTTGGTCTTTGCATGTATCTAACATAGTTAAGATCATTTCCATTCAGTATTGTTAATGAAGCAACATTCACAATCAATGACATAGCAAGTGACATAAAGAAAGTCTTGTTGATGACAACATCTGCCACAGAATGATTTATTGGTCTTCCCCAGTTAAAATAAAAATAACTTATTGCTTGAAGTCATTCAAAGATAATGAAAATTATTACTTAAGTTCTTAGGTAATGAAAATTGCCACTGTAAAGCTCTATGAATCTCATCTTATGTGGAAGGAGGGAGAAAGAGATTAATTTTACTTTACAACTCACTCAGCATAGTGTCACAATGGCAGAAATACTTGAAGTTTGGAATTGAGTGGAACCAATTATTATTTTAATTGGTTACCCTGATTAACAAGGTATTTCATTTGAATAAAGCATGTGGGATGATACACATAATTCCTGGTCTGCAAAAGAGGTTGTAAGAAAGGATAAAGTGCTAACATAAGCACTCTGGGCCATATTTTATACGTCCATAAAATGTACCTAACAACATGTAGTTCCACTGAGCTCCTGAAGTTATAAAAAAATTAGTTTGAGTTGCTGATTTTTTAAATTTATCCCTTGTTTTTATGTTAATTTATTATTTTAATCTGAAGAGAGTTGGTTGTAACCTTCCTTAAGCCTTGATAGATCTGAAGTGTCTTTTAGTAGCATTCTATATGAAAGAAAATTAAGCTGGTTACATAGGTACTGAAATAACAACCATCCCTTTCCAGAGTTCCTATTGTTGCAGTTGAAAAATCTGAGCAATTCCATCTTTATTTTTTATTGGCAAACTTTTCAAAAATTAGTTCTGACTATATCAAGGATTTTGCTTAATATATTGGGACACTTCAAATCTGGAAACTCAGATCATTTTTCAGCTCTGAAAAGTTTTTTTTTAAATTATACAATGTATATACTTGCATCTTCTATTATAGTTTGTTGGTTTCTTATTGAGTAGCAGTCAGTCTGTAGCAGGCACTATTCTAGCTATTGGGGATGATAGTGTGCAAGATAGAAAGATCCTTATTTTAGTCGATCTTTCATTCTGTCAGAAGGAGATGAAAAACAAGGTGGAGGAAATAGGGTAAATTGAAAGTGCTGAGGACAGAAGAGGGAGGAGGTGGTCAGTTTTAAACAGTCATAAGAAAAAGCCTCTCTGAAAAGGTAGCATTTGAATGGAGGCATGAGGGTGTGGTAGACTACTCAAATAAATGAAAGAAAGCCATGAAATGAAATGACATAAAAATCAAAAGCCATCAAATGAAAGATGTTGGGTACAGTAAATGAGGCATACTATGGTAGGAGCTGAGGTCTGAGAGGTAGGATCACAAAGGATCAAATGGGCCTTGGAGAAAGAGTATGAAATGACAATGCCCTGAAGAATTTTACAAAGTGGAAAGATGTGATTCTGGCTTCAGTTTCTAAATATTCACCCTTTTTAGTATGTCACGAATGTTTCTAAAGAGGCAGAAATAGATGCAGGAAATCCAGTTCGGGGTTTCATGCAGCAGTTCAGGTGACAAGTAATGGTGGCTTGCACTAGGGTGATGGTAGGCAAGAGAGAGTGGTGCATGGATTGGGGGACATATTTGGGAGAGAGGACTGACAAGATCTGCTGATGGATTGACTATGGCAGTTGAGGAAAAGAAATGTTAAAAATTGCTACTTGGTTGCTTATTTGTACAAAGGGATGGGTAGTGGACACTAAAGGAGGGAAAAGTTTGGGTGGATGGAGAGCCAAGAGTTTTGGAATGTGGGCAGAGTGTGGAGTGGAGTAGGAAGATGACATGAGAAGCATTACTAATACTGAAAATGCAGTTGGGTGAATACACTGCGACCCTGGCATCTGGAAGGATTGATGACATGGCGATTCCAAGTTGGGTGAACTGGAAGAGTTGAGGTGGGTAATCAGCAAAAAAAATACCAACTGTGATTTTGAAGTGGGGCAGTTATCGTTTTAAGAAAATTAAGGGTATGACCATGCAGTTGGCCATTATGGGATGAAAAAAAATATCACAAGCAAAGGAAAGTCAATTAAGTGAAAGGTCAAAAGAAATGATTGGAATGAATGTTGATACATTAAAAAATAATTTCAGAAATACTGGCAGTAGAGGGAGACACTTCCCAGTACAAATAAATATGTAGATGACACTTAAGAGGGGATAGCAAATGGCAAAGTTGGAGAACCTGACATTCAAAACAGTTCAGATTTATGAAAGTAAAAAGCTTAAAATTGGTTTGTGAATGGCAGTCAGAAACAAAGAGAAACTTGGCTTATGTCTCTGCACTGGATTACATGGTGTATGAAATAAAGAGCAGCCTCAGTATGAGTTATTAGTTAGTTAATTAGTTAATTTTTCCCAGGAAAAGTTTCAGTAAGGACTGCATACAGTGAAGATGCTAGTGGCTGACCATGAATCCCAGAGGACATGGTGGGAAGATTTGACAGGGCTTGGGCTTGAGCCAGTATTTTCTGTTTTTCATAAATACTACCTTTTTCTTGTTTCCATTGCTGTATGCTTTTGACTTTCACATCAAATATTTAAATTTCTATAGCTTTAATTCTCCTTTTTACTCCTTATATGTTTGATTTATACGATTGTATTTTTATTTATGCTATTGTATTTTTTTTATTCCTTGAAAACCTCTCTGCTTTTATTTCTTTTATTTATTTATTTTATCCTACTTCCCCACCCTCTGCCATTTTGACATTTTCACTTCTTAAGGTTTCTACTTTTACCAATAAGTAATGTCTTCTGGAATCCCACTGAGTGCCCAGTGTTTTTCTATAGCTGTCCTGTGCTTCTTTCAGAAGATAATTTTCAGAGATTTACTTTTCACTATTTTCAGAATGATGCTTATTTTATTAATATTTTTTATTTTTGTAAAATAGTATCTATGGTAGTAATTTAGAATATTTATATATGAGAAAGTGCTGACTCAGCCAATTCCCTGTGTCCAAAAGGCTATCTTCTTGGGCATCTGTGCTGCTTAAAAATGGGGCCTTCACATATTCTCATTTTCTAGAACCATGATACACTAGAGTAGAAAAGTATATAAATAACTTCAATTCTGAAAATAAGCTGCATTTAGAAACTTTTCTTCTTTCTACTATATCTACCCTGCACTACAAGAACTGACTCCCATGAAGCAATGTGCCAATTCCAATCTAATCCCCACCAAGTTCAGTATCCTTGTTTTGTTGTTTTGTTTTGGTTTGTTTTGTTTTTTCAAGCATTTCTGTCTCTAATTGGTACAGAAAGAGAAGATTGATGGAAGTATTAAAAGGGGGAAGGGTCCACTAGTTGCCTTAAACCTGTAGCCATGAGGTGACAAAATGGTTGCCTTTCTTTTAGTTTATTTTAACAAGAGTTCAAAACAGAGAAAAGATACTGGATCTTTCAAAGTATTTTAAAGGCATAGATTCACTGGCATCATATCACAGGTTTCTCTACTTATTGAACTTTACAATCCAGTTCCAGTGACTTTAAATTTTGTAAAAATGTGGCCATAATTCTGTGATTTACAGGATGATCAGTCCCACTTAATTTAGGGGTCAGCTTTCAGATTATGTGTGTTTGTGTAACTTCTGAAGTATTTCAGGGAAACATTGCAGGATTTTTATATAAGTGCCCATCAAACAAATATCAAATTGGAATTCTCACCTGAGACCTGCTTTTCAGTGGAAACACTTTAAGCTAAAAAACTGAGACTCTGATTATGTAATTTTACACATAAAAGAGAAGATGGAGAGTTGTAAATATGAGATAGGGTGGCCTCAAAAGATCTGAAAATACACCACATGGATGGTTACATACATACGTCCCATCCCACAAATATAAACTTAATATTTTGTGGCTTTGTGTATGTAAGGGAATGCATATTTGCACAAACTAATTCTTTTATAGTACTTCTTTACATCCAGAAACAATCAAATCAAGAAAATTATTATTAAAATTATACAATAAAGAAATAAAACTTAGGGCACCTGGATGATTCCTCGGTTGAACATCTGACTCTTAATTTCTGATCAGGTCATGCCCTCAAAGTGATGGGATCAAGCCAGATGTCGGGCTCCATGCTGAATGTGGAGACTGCCTGAGATTCTCTCTCTCTCCCCTTCTGCTCCTCTCCCCTACTTATGCATTCTGTCTCTCTCTAAAATAATAAGGAAAAAAAAATTTAAAAAGGAAGATATAAAACCCAAACTATCAGTGGATATTAGGTAATGAAAAAAACCTGGAATGATTAAAAAACCTGAGATGAGATTTAAGAAATAACACAAAATTCAGTGAGAAACAAGAAAACAATCAACAAAACAGTTTCTCTCTGTTAATTTAATCAACATATTTTCCTGTTTTGCAACTTAGAACCTGAACTTATTCATAATGTTTTTGACTATAATATAAAACTTATCAATTACTCTGACAGCATATGCAAACTAGTTACTCCTCAAGTAGTCTTAGCAAAGGAAGCCTTGTGGGAAATGGGAAAGGGGGGAACTGGGGGTAACAAGTTACTTCTAGACCAGAAAAAGTACATGAGTTATTTTAGTGTTGCATAAGTAAGTGAAAATATTCTTAAAATTTCTATTAGATATTGTGTAAATTAAGTTAAAATGTCCATGACTTACCAAAACAAAGAAAAATGCATTTTCTATATAGTTACAGTTTTAAATAATTAAGCTATCTGCAATTTGTTCTTTAAGAATTACCTTTTTCCATTGGGGTTTTCTGAGAATTCATGAGAAAGAGCTGTGAAATTCTTGGGGCAGCTGTTACTAAAAAACACCAGGGGGCCACCATGGATGGTGAAGCCTGGACTTCAACTCAGGAGCCTAGAGCCTGGTTAGGATCCTGTCTTTCTTAAACACACACACACACACACACACACACACACACACACACACACACACACAATATACCAGGGACTGTGTTTTGGTGTACCTCCAGTTTCCACTGAGCTCTCTAGGGATTCAATGGGAACTGAGTAACATGAGAGAAAATGAGTGAGGACTTTCTTTTCAAGTGCATTCAGGAAGATAACACTTTTATTTACCCTGAATTTACTTAGCACTGGATGTTACTCTCCACTTTCCCTTGCCCTCCACTTCATCTGAGTCTGCTTGAAATGAAGGCAAAGAGCGTTTCTTTTTTTTTTTTTCCAAAGCAAAAACAGTAACACTACCATAGTTTGCTCATTGGATTTACTGAATTAAAACATTTCTGTGGATGATTAGAAGACGTGTCTATGGAATGTTGAGGATAGACAGTATCAGAAACACTTTTTAAAATACTCTTTCTTTGGTTAATGAAGCACTGTTGACCATTCCTATGAGCATAAGCTGTTTCCCTAGAAGGAATTTCTGGATCCTGCATAAAAGCCAAGAGGAGGGGCGCTTGGTTGGCTCAGCTGGTTAAACATCTGAAGTCAGCTCAGGTCATGATCTCACAGTTTCTGAGTTCAAGCCCCACACTGGGCTCTCTGTTGTCAGCACAGAGTCTGCTTCAGATCCTTGGTCCCTCACTCTCTGCCATTCCCCCTCACACACACACACACACACACACACACACACAC
>CM053577.1:94013438-94123356 GCA_028646485.1 Cryptoprocta ferox | reverse complement strand
GGGAAGGGGAAGGGGAAAAGGTAAAGCGGGGTGATGGTCTTGGTGGAGGTCACTTGTGGGGAAGAGCACTGGGTGTTATATGGAAACTAACCTGACAATAAACTATAAAGTTAAAAAAAAATAAAAATAAAAAATAAATCAAAAATAAACATTAAAAATTTAAAAATAAAACAAAAAAACACAATTTGTACTAAACAGTACCTTGACTAATCAAATCATTTAAAAAAAGATTATCCTATATGGGAGAGAATTATTCTTGTGATGTAGCCTAGTAATAATAATAGCTAATATTTATTTTTAAATTACTATCTATCCAAGCCACATTTTGGGTAAGCATAGCATAATATATAAACCTGTTGAATGACTTGTATGCCTGAGACTAATGTAACATTGTCAACTACACAAAAATTTCAATAGGGACAATAGAATTCCCATCTATCTCAAAGATATCTGTACCTCCCATATCGTTGCAGCATTACTTATAATAGACAATACATGGAAACAACTTAAGTGTTAATTGATGGATGAATGGGCAGAGTACAAAACACACAAGAATATTATTCAGCTATAAAAAAGAAGGAAATCCTGACATTTGTAATAACGTAAATGGACCTTGAGGGCATCATGCTAAATAAAATAAGTCAGACAGAGATATACAAATACTATAAAATCTCATGTGGAATCTTCAGTGGGGGAGAAACCTCAGGACAGCTTGGTGGTTGCCAGTGGCAGAGGGCAGGGGTTTGGGGTAGGTGAAATAGGTGAAGTTGGTTAAAATGAACAATCTTCCAGTTAAAAGATAAATAAGTCCTGGGATGTAATGTACAGCATAGTGACTGTAGTTAATATTTTATTGCATATTTGGAAGTTGCTAAGGAAAGTAGATCTTAAAAATTCTCATCTGAGGAAGAAAGTGTAACTGTAAAGATGGATGTTAACTAAAGTTGTGGTAATCATTTTGCATTATGTACCTATATGAAATCATTGTTGTACACTTAAAACTGATAAAATGTTACATATCTGTTATATCTCAGTTGAAAAAATAACCATCTGGTATGCAGTGTTCTAAATATCCTGTGTTCATTTATCACAGTAATCCTGAGGTTAGTACTATTATCCAATTTACAGGGAGAAAAGTATACCTGAGAGAATTTCAGACCACACAGTTAGGATGTGGTACATCAGATATTTGAACTTGATTACTTGATTACTAACTCTAGAGCTCCCACTTTTAATGACTAGACTATTGCTATGGATTAAATTATGTCTCTCTAATTGACATAATCATATTGAAGCTTTACCCCTGCCCCCATGAGCTGTATTTAGAGATACGGCTTATAGGAGACAGGCAAGGCAGGGTGGAATCTTAATCTGATAGAATTGGTGGATTTATAAGAAGAGGGAGAGAGAGATCTCTTATTGTCCACCAGTGCACAGCTATAAGGCAGCAAACTTGACCATAAGGGCACTCTGATATGAGACTTCTAGTCTCCAAGACCTGTGGAAAAATAGATTTCTGTATTCTAAAGTCACACAATCTATAGTATTTTGTTATGGTAGCCCAATCTGACTGACAGCTATTTGGCTTTAAAATGTAGATTATATTTTAATGTATGCTCCAAAAAGTGTGTTTTTTAAAAATTCCTAAATACAGTATTAGTCTATTTCTAGTTTGTATAGACTTCAATGAAGTAAAGGCAAAAGGCACACAACACTCATTTAAAAAAAATGTTAATGTTTAATTTTGAGAGAGAGAGAGACAGAGTGACAGAGTGTGAGTGGGGAAGGGGCAAAAAGAGAGGGAGACACAGAATCTGAAGCTGCCTCCAGGCTGTGAGCTCAAACCCATGAACCGCAAGATCATGATCTGAGTGGAAGTCAGAGGCTTAACTGACTGAGCCACCCAGGTGCCCCATAGAATTCTCATTTTTAAGAAAAGTCTGTGCTTGGATCCCTTAGCTCCTTGGAGTATGCAAGTATCTCAGTCATAAAGTTATTCAAGATTATTTTAATCTTGTTCTTCTAGAAAAAAACAAACAGAATATATTATTAGATTCATTTTCTCTCTATCACATAACTTTACTATGAATTTGATTATTGCTTCTGCTATAATTTAAATCATGTTCTTAGTTTGACACAAAAATGCTTGGTCATTCAAATGGACTTTTGAGCTTTACTTTTTTTTAAGTTTTTATTTGTTTATTTTGAAAGAGAGCACAAGCTGGGGAGGGGCCAAGAGAGGGAGAACAACAATCCCAAGCAGGCTCCCTGCTGTCAGTTCAGAGTGAGCTCGACCTAGTTCTCCACCTCTGGAACCATGAGCTCATGACCTTAACCGAAATCAAGAATCTGATTCTTAACTGACTAAACCGCCCAGGCGCTCTTGGACTTTTGAACTTTAAAGTGATGCTTTGGTTCAGGCAAGTTTTTTCCAACTATTTAAAACTCTAAGTGCTTTTTAGGTTGTTCAGAATTGGAAAGCGGTTCCTGGAGGCAGCAGAACTGGCTAATGAAATAGCAGAATGCTCAAAATTAGTAAGATTTCCTACATTCAAGTAGGTAGCAAGAGGGGAAACTGACAGTGTTTATGAAATATAGGTAGATACTACTTAAGGCGATACAAATTAGCCTGAATACAGCATTAACAGGAAATGTTTTAGTTAGCACATACTTTATTGTCCATAAATTAAAACATTTTTTAATTAAAGTATCTCGTATCTCTAGCAGTGTGCATAAATGTTAAGTACACAGCTCAGCAAATTGTACATTCAGGTTAATTTATAGAATATTTCTACAGGACATTCCCTCTTACACTTCCCAATCAATAACCCCAAATACTCCAACTACTGTTACCATTGATTAGTTTTGCTTGTATTTGAATTTTACATAACTACTCTTGTGTCTGGCTTCTTTTGTTCAAAGTAACATTTGTGAGATTTGTCCATGTTTTCACATGTAGCGGTGGTTTGTACCTTTTTTTTTAAATGTTTATTAATTTTGAGAGAGAGAAAGAGAGCACCCATGAGCAGAGAAAGGGCAGAGAGAGATGGAGAAAATCTCAAGGAGGCTCCATGCTGAGCAATGTGGGGCTCGTTCTTGCAACCATGAGATCAGATTTATCCCCCATCTTTTTTTTTAATTGTCTTGTAGTTTCAGTCTAGATGATATTTCAAGTTTGGGGATTTTTATGAATTGTCTGTTGTTTTGGTGAGAACATTAAAGTTTTTACTCTTCTAGTAAATTCCAGTTATACAATATGTCAACTATAGTCATCATGTTATATGTTAGATCCTCAGACTTTATTAATCTTATCTCTGAAAGCTTGTACCCCTTTTACCAATGTCTCCTTATTTCCCCAATCCCCCGGCTACCACTTTACTATTCTTACTATAGATTGCACTTTGTTTTATGTTGGTTTGTCTATGTTTTTTTTTTTTTTTAATTTCACATACATATGATATTATGTAGTATTAGTTTTTCTCTGGATTATTTCACTTAGCATAACACACTCAGAGTCCATATTGTCACAAATGGCAAAATTTCCTCACTCATGAAAGAAGAATGCTATTTCACCGTATATATGCTACATCTTTATCCACATATCTGTGGATGGACACTTAGATTGTTTCCTTACCTTGGCTATTGTAAATAATGTTGCAGTAAACAGGGAGGTGGAGACAATCTTGTTTTCCTTTCCTTTGGATGTATACCCAGAAGTAGGATCACTGGATTATATGCTAGTTCAATTGTTAATTTTTTGAGGAAACTTAAAACTGTTTACCACAGTGGCTGCACTAATTGATGTTACCACCAACAAGTGCACAAGGGTTTCCTTTTCTCTACAACCTTGCCAACATTTCTATCTTTTTGACTATAGCCAATTTAACAGATATAAAGTGATATGTCATTGCAGTTTTAAACTTTGGATTTTCCTATTGACTAGTGATGTTGAGCACCTTTTCACATACCTGTCTGTTATCTTTAGAAACAGTCCTTGTGCCCATATTTTAATCAGGTTAAGGTGTGTGAGTTCTTTATGTATCTTGAATATTAACCCCTTGCCAGATAGATGATTTGCAATTTTTTTTGTCCCATTTAGTAGATTGTCTTTTTATTTTGTTGATGGTTTCCTGTATTGTGCAGCAGCTTTTAGTTTGATGTCATCCCTCCTGTTTATTTTGCCTTTTGTTACCTTTGCTTTTGATATCAAATCCAACAATTCATTATCAAGATAAATGTCAAGGAGTTTACCCTCTGTTTTTTTTCTAGGTATCTATAAGTTGGGCGTTGTTTGTTTCTTTAGATTACACATATAAGGGATACAATACAGGTTTTAGGTCATAAATTTAATTTTTCAATAAATTTTGAGTTGATTTTTGTGTATAGTGAAAGATAGTAGTCCATTTTCTTTCTTTTACATGTGAATATCCAATTTTTCCACCACCATTTAATCAAGAAACTATACTTTCTCTGTTGTATATTCTTGACTATTTTGTTGTAAATTAATTTACGGAATAGGCACAGGTTTATTTCTGGACTCTGTTCTATCGATCTATATGGTTTTGTCAGTACTATACTGTTTTAATTACTGTAGCTTTGTAATGAAGTTTGAAATCAGGAAGTATGACGATGCCTTTAGCCTTGTTCTTCTTTCTTTAGATAGTTTTTGCTATTTGGAGTCTTTTGTGGTTCCATACAAATTTGAGGATTGTTTTATCTATTTCTGTGAAAATGCTATTAGAATATTGATACAGATTACACTGAATCTGTAGATTGCAAGGTATAGACAATTTAACAATATTAGTTCTTCCAATCCATGAGCACGAAATGTCTTTCCATTTATTTGTGCCTTTAATTTCTTTCATCAAAGTCTTGTATTTTTCACTGGAGAGCTCTTTCACCTCGTTGGTTATGATTATTCCAAAGTATTTTATTGTGTTTTTTTAATGATACTGTAAATGAGATTATTTCTTTACTTTTTAAAAATATTTTGTTATTAGTGTATAGACATGAAAGCAACTGTCTTCTGTATGTCTCTTTAATAAATTGTGGTGGGAAAAGTTTGTATTCATATACAAAACAGTGAAATTGGATTCCTATCTTATATGACTCACAAAAATTAACTTGAAATAGATTAAAGACATAAATGTTTTTGCCTACTGCTAGCTGAAGCTGCCTAGTCCTGAGCAATGATATTTTTCCTCTGTGGTCTCTTTGATAATAATCAGTTTTTCCCCCATGTTGGCTGCATTGTTTAGAGGGAAATAATTGAACATCCATAGCTGTTTGGCAGGAAGAAGTAGTTTTGATACTTGTTTTTTTTAACCCCATATATAGCTTCATAATTTTTGAAAACAGGAATCCTACCATACTCTTTTGCTTTCAGTTACAGGGTAATGTCAATTCTCTGTTGTATTCTCATGCTCTGTTTGATGTACACCCACATTAATTCATTCATTCAACTACAGAAAGTAACTGCACTAATCAAGGCAATGGAGATACAGCTATGGTTAAAAAGTCACCCTGAACTCCTGAAACTTACATCCTAGTGAAATGAGGCAGGCGATAAGGAAACACATGATTAGGTAATATTTTAGATTATGGTACCTGCTAGGAAGAACCACAAAGCAGAAAAAAATCAAGATGGGGGAAGGGTGAGAAAGGATAACTATTTGCAATGAATCAGGGAAGGCCACTCTAATAAAATATCTGAACAGAAGCTTCCACAAAGAACCATGTAATTCTCTAAGGGAAAAACTGATATAGCCCAAGGAGATGTCAGAGGGCCTGCGCCAGCAGTGTCTCTGGGTGGTTGCAGAGCAGGGAGAGATGGGATGCACATGGAGTCCAAGTAATAGCCAGTGACCAGATAACGAGAGTCATGTAAGTCTTTGGATTTTATTGAGTGGGATGTTTCACTGGTATTAGATTTTTCTCCAAGTGATACAAACCTGAATATCCATGGCTCAAACAATTAGAAGTTTATTTTTCTCTCATTTAGAAGTCTCGAGGTACACAAACCAAGGCTGGAATTTTAGCTCTAAAAGTCCTCTTGGGGTCATGTCCTTCTACTTCATTCTTTGAGCCTCCTTCAGACTCTAGGCAGTAGGACAGAGGAAGCAAGTTTGTAATACAGATCATATAGCAACCCTAATTTCCTGTATATAGAATTGACTTGAACATATTGGTAGAATGGACTGTCAGTACAGTTTCTAACATTTTTTCTTATACTTACCAGTGTCTTGAACCTCAAGTCATCCAGTTCATCATAATTCATTTTTTTTTGTAGATAGATGAGGCTAATGGAAGTCCTCCCTGACCTCATCTCCTGTCTGAACCCAGGCTGGAGAGGGTGCTGGCTTTCTTTTTGGGGAAGATTATACCTTTCACGGATCATGATAGTTTTCTTGGGAACTGTGTGAATGGAATACTGAACTCGTTCATTGTAAAGTATAGACACATCCTCTAATTAGTAAGAGAGTAGGGGGGAAATATGTTAATTTGGTAGAATTGAGAAGTATCTTCTATTGTTGGAGACAGTGGCTCTTTAGTCAGAAAATCAGACACCATCACAAAACACACACACAAACACACCTTTTCCATTTATTTCTAGGCTGTTTTTTATGGAAAACTTAATGGTAATATTATAATACACAGAGGAGTGAACGATTGATAAACTATCATATCAGAGGTTATCTGAATCCCTAAAAATAATGAGTATGTAAATATTACTATACAAATATATTTCTAATTATAATATCTGAAATATTAAATATACATAATATATAGTCATATATAGCATATATAAATTACATATGATTTTATATGTAGGATATCTGTGATGTAAAGTCAGATTTATATATAGATCTATATAGATCTAAATATCAGAAGGCTTTTGGGTTCCATTGCTCACTTCAGACTGTTTTCTGTGACAACATAACATCCATAAATGGACTAAATGCCTGGAATTGGTGTCCTTTTGCAAAAGACAAACTTCCTTAACCTTGAACTAGCTTCATATTTCATGGCTCCGTAAAACTTAAGTAGCAATTTTTGTGGGGTAGGAGTGTGTTAATATGGAAAGTATTTAAAACCATGAATAGCAGTCCTGGAAGATCTCCTATTTATATTGCTTTTGTTATAAAACTTTTAGTCTTGAGGTCAGATGTGTCAGAACGGTGTACCAGATAATGTTTTTGATACTCTATACTTTCATAATATATCAACATGTTTATTGGACTTAACTTGCTAAAGTGTAATCTATCTCAGTAGCTATTTATGTTCTTATAAAAGTATTAGAATTTTTCAATTTGGAATCTAGTTTGGATTTCTAGGAGGCATGCTCTATTACTAAATCCCAAAAATGGTGAGGTTAGAGTTCTCATATATATTTTTTTCTTTTTTTTCAACTTTCCATATGAAGGAAGGCCACTCCTAGAATTCTTACATTGTTGACAGCGAAGTACTATTTCATATTCCACTCAGATTATGGGAAGAGGTGGCAAACCAGAAGGAGCAAACAAAGGGGCCTCTTGAGCTCTATTGGAAATTAGTTTCCCAGGCTGATTGTGGGGGCAAGTTACACATCAGCTTAATGGCTTACCTTTACAGAGAGGGTGTTCTGTTCTGTGTCGAGTGTTCCGTCATGATTCAGAAAATAAATATAGAACTTTAAGATTAGTTAGAATTCTCCTGGCATTTTTTGCAAGTACTATGCTTATGAACCATTAAAAAGTAACAGCTCAGGAGGCATTAAACATGAGAATTCTGAAATGCAGTACCACATTTTTTGCCTGAAGTACATTCTTGCTCATTTACCCACACATTAATTAAGTATGCAATCATGGAATGCTTCCTGTGTGCAGGACACTGTGCTTAGTACTTCCTTCAGGCTCCTTAAATTTTTTAGGGAGGCAGGACACTTGTAAGGCTAAAAAGGAATAACTAAAAATCCAGAGTGTGTAAATGCGGAGCAATATCAATAGGCCACTCTGTTTGCTGTAGGACCCTATTTTAGGCTGGGTCCTAAAACAGTGTTTTTATGAAGTTACACTTAACACTCCAAGGACTTCATTAATAAAATAGGCAGAGATGGAAATATGGTTCTTAGAATCTCTATGTATATGACGGGAGAACTTGTGAGTTGACACGCAGAAGGAAAACGTGGGCTCAGTGATTTGTTTGCAATGTAACCCTGAAATAGTGTTCCGTACTGGTGGTCCCAAAGCATCTGTAATTATGTTGTGAAAAAGAGAGATAGTATAAGGAAACAAAAGGATAAATCAGATTTTCAAATCATGTCTAAAAAATATTTTCACTGTGCCTATTGGCACCCGAAACTAAAAGTGAATAGAGCAAACACCTACTACATTCTTAAAAGAACTGGTTTGCTAAAGGAACCACAAGCCTAAGCAAAACAACAAAACCTTTATCCTCGCATAAAACAACATCAAGGCTTCACTTTTGCATTAGCAAGAGTCAAGTTATGAAAGTTCTAGAAGCCCCTGCAAAGAAATTTTCAGCATCCCCTAAATAGTATGCCTCCAAATATCATACCCCCAACCATCAAGGAGAAAAATGAGTAAGGAAGAATCTTCTAGAAGGTGGACCAAGAGTCACAGAAAACAGAACAGATTTCTGATGAGAACCTTATTAAAGTCATTTGCAGCTGAATAATGATTGCTAGGTGTCTCTCTATTCTACTGGGAACTCCTATTGAAAATGTTGTCCCAGGATGCCTGGGTGGCTCAGTTGGTTAAGCATCTGACTTCAGCTCAAGTCATGATCTAACTGTCTGTGAATTTGAGCCCCACGTTGGGCTCTGTGCTAACAGCTCAGAGCCTGGAGCCTACTTCAGATTCTGTGTCTCCCTCTCTCTCTGCCCCTCCCCTGCTCACACTCTGTCTTTCTCAAAATAAATAAACATTAAAAAAATAATAAAAAAGAAAATATTGTTCCTGTTATTCCATAGTATATGGAAAAGCAGAGAAAATTTGATTCATTTTTATAAGTTCATAGGTCACCATATCTAAACCTGAAGGATAGTATGTTGCTTCATTTAAAGATCCAGGATTGAGCTAGGTGCAGGGACTATATGGGGCTATGTTTTTTTCTTTCTTGGGGAGAGTTTCTATAGTTTGAAGAAGGGAGGCATGAACATATTGTAACCAGAGGTATAACCATTTACTTTATTGGTGGATAAGCTTGACTGTTTTGAGGATTGTTGAGAACTTTGTTAGGGCTTAAAGTAGCCAGTACTCTAGGTCTGTAGCAGGCCCACCCAAAAGTGTTCGGAGAGCCTCAATCAGACACCGAGGGTGCTCTGGTCAGTGTCCCTAGTGTGGCAGATCCGCACTGCTCTGTCTGCCAGCCTTGTGTGACCTCTAGAATCTCTGTTTATCTCACAACTTTTGAGGAAGCTTTTCTGCCCGGTGTTCTTGGAGTCTTACATTGCACATTTATAGGGGTCCTGAAATAGTCCAGGAATAAATCTGAAAATGCCAAAGCCTTTTAAAAACAGGAAAAATAAAACCGGAACAGAACTCGCCAAAACCCATATGTTGGTCTAGAAGATGGAGAACATTCAGACTTCAAAGTACCTACTATAGAAAAACAAAAACCGGGTACAGGGAAAAGCAGGGGTAAAAGAAAGGGAGATATGCCTTGTGGAGACTGAATAGTAAGGGGAAAGGCAGGAAAAAATTTAGAATACTATAAAAAATGAAAACACATTGAACTGTATCACACCTCTCCTTCAACTGTTCATCTAAAGCAAGGCCATTAGGGTGACTCGGTGGCTTTCTTGGTCAAAAAGCTGATTCCTGATTTCGGCTCAAGTCATGATGTCACAGTCGTGAGGTGGGGCCCCACATTGGGCTCTGAGCCGAATGTGGACCATGCTTGGGATTCTCTGTCTGTCTGTCTGTTTGTCTCTCTGTCTCTCTCTCTCTCTCTGCTCCTCCCCAGCTTGTGCTTATATACACACTCTCAAAAAAAAAAAATGATCAATAAAGAAACAACACTGCTATACTGACAAAAAGGGACACTTTTGAACTACTGTGACTTATTGTGGTTTATAAGATTAAGTTGCGTATATAGCTTGCATATATATTCATACAGAATCTATATAATTATTGTAATAAGAGAACAAAATGAGAATCCAAGCAACTCAGTTGATGAGAATTTTAAAGAAAAAATTGAAGAGCAGAAGAAAATTAGGACATTTCTGGCTGAATTAAATAACTTTTCACACACACCTGAATTTATATTTAAAAATACAGACTTGTGAATCAAAAATTAAAAAAACTAGAGAAACAGAAACAAGAGAGGAAATGAGGATTGCTCAAATTTAGGAAAAAGAGAACAAAAAGTAATACTAGGTACTTAAGGAAGAATAGATGCAAATGTAAGCTTCAAGTTATTTAAGGTTAAGACAATTAAAAGGGGGAAAGAATAGTCTTTTCCAGACATGGTGTTGGGATCATTGGATATCAATGTGCAAAAGCATGAAGATGGATGCCTATATTGCACCACATATAAAAATTCAAAATAGGTAAAAGACTTAAGTGCAAGAGCTAATATATAAAAATCTCAGAAGAAAATCGGTATAAATCTCTGTGACCTGAGATTAGGCAGTGATTTCTTAGATATGATACCAAAAACATGGGCAACAAAAGAAAAATTAGCGAACTGGGCAGAAAATTGATCATTTTCATCTAGCAAGGAACATTATCAAAGACTGCAAATAGAACCTGCAGAATGAGTTAACTTATTTGTAGATCATATATCTGATATGTGTTTAAATCACTTCTACAATTCAACAGTAAAAAGACAAATGGAGACGGCCTTGAATAGACATTTTTCAAAGAAGACGTACAAATGCTAAGTAAGCACATGAAAATATACCATTAGAGACAAATGACAAATCAAAATGACAGTGAGGTGCCATTTCAGACACTGTATAATAAAAAAATAAATACAGATAATAAATATTGGCAAAGATGTGAAGAAACCAGAACTCCTATATGCTGGTGATGGAAATGTAAAATGGTTCAGCCACTTGGGAAACAGTCTGGTAGTTTCTCAAATGATTAAATATAGAATTATCACACTTCTGGGTGTAAAGACCAAGAGAAATGAAAGTATATGTTCATGTAGAAATTTTTGCATGAATGTTCATAGCCACATTTTTGACAATAGCCCCAAACTGGAAAAGCCCAAAGGCCTATCAACTCATGAATAGATAAACAAAATAGGTAAGTTAATGCAATGGAATATTGAACAATGAAAAGACTTGAAGTATTGATACATGCTAAACATAGATGAACTTTGGAAACACTAGGCTAAGAGAAAGAAGCCAATCACAAAGGGCCTCCTGTTGTGTGATTGCACTCATAGAAAATGTCCAGAATAGGCAAGTCTATAGAGATAAAGTTTATTGGTTAACCTGGGTCTGGGAGATAGGGAGCTGAGGGCTAAGGTGTGCAGGGTTTCTTTTTGGAGTAATGAAAATGTTCTAAAATTGTGGTGATGGGAAACCAACTTGACAATAAACTATAAGAAAAAAAATTGTGATGATGGATGTACAACTCTGAATATACTAAAATTCACTGAATTGTGAATTTTATTTTTTAATTTTTTTAACATTTATTTATTTTTGAAAGGCAGAATGAAATTGTGAGCAGGGGAGCAGGCAGAGAGAGGGATGCACAGAATGTGAATCAGGCTCCAGGCTCTGAGCTGTCAGCACAAAGCCTGACATGGGGCTTGAACCCACGAACCATGAGATCATGACCTAAGCCAAAGTTGGACGTTTAACTGACTGTGCCACCCAGGTGCCCCTGAATTGTACACTTTAAATGGGCAAATCATATAGTATGTGAATTATATCTCAAAGCTGCTAACAAAAAGTTTTAGGAAAAAGAACTGGAAACAGTTAAGGTAGTGAAGAGGAGATAGGAAAAGAAGTAAAAAGATGAGAGAAAACGTGGCTGAAATAGAATACAGCAAAGAAAATCCAATTAATATATATTTGGAGCTTCTTATGAAGGATGACAAAACAATGGACCAGACCTTAGGTTTCAAACTATAATCCAAAAGAAATTATAAAGAAAAAGTGACCTAAACCTACATCTTGACAGGGTTCACAGGGGACTGGTGAAAACTGATTCAGAGTAATCTACTCTGAGACCTATTCTGGCAAAACAATTAGACCTTGAAGATTAAAAAAAAAAAATTCTCGGGGCTACCAGGGGATATAATCAAATAATCTACAAGAGCAAGAGAGTTAAACAGGCATCAGATTTCTGAAAAAGAATGTACAGAGCAAAGCCAAAGTTGGATACTGTTTTCAAAGCATAGCTCACAATAAAATTTGCCATTTTATGGGTATCATTTGATCAGTTTTGACAAGTATATACAGTTATGTAACACTACCACATTTACGCTATAGTACATTTCCATCACATAAGGAAGTTCCTTTGTTTCTTTACAGTTAATTCCATACCCTACTGCTTGGCTGTGGCGACCACTGCATTCTGTCTCTATAATTCTGTATTTTACTAGAATTTTATATAAGTGGTATCTTAGTGCATGTAGATTCTTGTGACTGACTTCTTTAATTTAATGTTGCCTATATTGGTACTTCATTTTACACCATATAGTATTCTATTGTATGAATTACCACACTTGTTAATATGTTCATTACTTTTTGAACATTTGAGTTACTTCTAATTTTGGAGTTATTATGGATAAAGCTGCTTGTATAAGTATTCTCTTGTATATTCTTTCCATTTCTCTTGGATAGTTCCATAAGAGTAAGTTTGCTAGGTCATAGGTTAAGTATATTTTTAACTTTATAAGAAACTGCCAAATCGTCCTTCAAAGTGGCTGTTGCTTTTTGCAATCATACCAATAGTGAATCGAAGTCTGAGTTTCTCCACATCCTCTCTACCGCTTGGTATTATCCACCATTTTGTTGTCAACTTTTCTAAAGGTTACATAATAGTAACCTCATTATGTATAGTGAAAGTAACCTCTCATTATGATTTCAGTTTGCATGTCTGTCATGTTTAATGATGTTAAGCATCTTTTTCTTACTGGTCATTTTTTATGTCATTTTTGGTGGAGTCTTTGGCCATTTTTTTAATTCAGTTGTCTTATTGAGTCATGAGACTACTTTACATATGCTGGATACAAACTATTTATTAAATATTTTGTAAATATTTTCTTTTAGTTGCTAGCCTTTTCATTTTCTTAATGATACCTCTTTTTAAATTTTTTTTATGTTTATTTATTTTTGAGAGACAGCGAGTGACAGAGTGCGAGCAGGGGAGGGGCAGAAAGAGAGAAGGAGACACAGAATATGAAGCAGGCTTCAGGCTCTGAGCTAGCTATCAGCACAGAGCCCGATGCAGGGCTTGAACCCACAAACTACGAGATCATGACCTGAGCCAAAGTCAGACACTCAACTGACTGAGCCACCCAGGTGCCCCCAATGATACCTCTTTTTAAAGATACTGAGGTATATTTTACATAACATGATATTAATGTATTGTGAGTAAACAGTTTAAATAAATTCAAACTTGTCATTCATCACTGTAATGTGGTTTAGTAACACTAACCTTGTATCAGGAAATTCCATTATGTCAATTTGCTATTAATTCCTATTCATACCTGTAGCCCTAGGTAATTACTGACCTGCTTTCTCTTCCTCTAGTTCCCTTTCTTAGATATTTCATGTAGATGGAATCACATAATAAGTAGTCTTGGTTTCTGACTTCTTTTTATATTTTTATATAATAATATAAAATATATTTATAATTTTAATTGTTGGAAAAATCAAAAGAATGTGATACTTAAAATTTTATGAAATTTGAATTTCAGGATTTATAACTAAGTGTTAATAAAACACAGCCCTACCTGTTCATTTATTTCTCAACTATGCCTGCTTGAACTATAGTGGTAGTGTTTACTAGTTATGATCCAGGCTCTGAGGGCCATCAAACCTAAAATATTTGCTGTATCATCTGGTGCAGGAAAAGTTTGCTGATCCTTGCTTCTCTGCTTCATATTCTTGTCAAAACTTCATATCGTCAGTCATTTTTACAGTGATTCTGATAGAGGTTTTCACTTGCATTTCCCTAATTAGTTGACATTAAGCACCCATCTTATGTGCTTATCAGTCATTTGTGTTTACATATGCCTATATGTATACATGTATGTGTGTATGTGTAAAGTGTTTATGAAGATTCTTTGCTCATTTATTATTTTGGTTTTGTTATATTGAGTTGTAAGACTTACTAACGTATTCTGGATATTAATCCTTTATTAGATAAATCATTTTCAAATGTTTTCTTCCAGTCCTAGGTTTGTCACTGTTTTGGAAGAGTGACTTTTGAAAAGCAATAATTTAAAAATTCTATGATGTCTAAATTATCCATACTTTATCCTTTGTGATTTTTGTGTCCTATTTAGGAAATCTTTGCCTATTTTTTTATTTTTCTTTGTAAATTTTTAACGTTTATTTATTTTTGAGAAGGGGGGAGGGAGGAAGGTGGGGGGAGGATCAGAGAGAGAGAGAGAGCGAGAGAGAGGGAGACACAGAATCTGAAGCAGGCTCCAGGCTCTGAGCTGTCAGCACAAAGCCTGACATGGGGCTCAAACTCACAAACTGTGGGATCATGATCTGAGCTGAAGTCAGATGCTTAACTGACTGAGCCACCCAGGTGCCCCAATCTTTACCTATTTTAAAGTCACAAAGAGTTTCTTCTACATTTTCTTCTACATAACATATAGTTTTAACTCTTACACTTAGCTTTATGGATTATCATTCATTTTGAATTTTTGCATGAGAAGTGAAATTAGGGCAAAAGTTCATCGTTTTTGCACACAAATATTCAGTTTTTCTAGCACCACTTGTTCAAAGAATATACTTTCTTCTTGACACTTTTGTTGAAATTGATTTATCATATATATTGTCAGTCTTCTGTAACAGAACTCTGTATTCTTTCTTATTGACCTGTTTATTTCTTAGCCCAGTGATAGATACTTTCTTAACATAATAAAAAAAATGCTAACTAAAACTGTATTAATTCCAAAACCAGTATCTTAATGTGGAAACACTAGAGGTATTTCCACTAAGATGAAGAAGATGATGGGCCCCTTGGTGACTCAGTCAGTTGAGCATTGGGACTCTTGATTTTGGCTCAGGTCATGATCCCAGGGTGGTGGAATGGAGCCCCATGTCAGGCTACATGTGTGAAGCCTGTTTAAGATTCTCTCTGCCTCTGCTCTCTTCTACCACTCATGTGCTCTCTCTCTTAAAAAAAAAAAAGAAAAAGACAAGAACTATCTTCATGACTATTCAGCATTTTACCAAGATAGTAGTTAACATCCTTAGACAAAAGGGGAAAAAAATGGCAGAATAATTGGGGAGGAAATAACAAGATAGAAATAGATCTCTTTACAGATAATGACTGTGACCTGGAAAGCTCTAGAGAATTGTTAAAACTAACTCAGAGTATGAAGGAAGTCAGTGAATTATCAAGATATAAAGTTAACACACAGAAATTTATAGCCTTCATACACAAAACAATAACCAGATATTTTCTCTAAAGGACCGAATGGAGGTTTTTCTATAAAGCATATTATATTAAATATTTTAGGCTTTGAAGGCCATACAATTCTCTACTGCAGTTACTCAGTTATGTCATTATAGTATGGGAGTAGCTACAGACTATATGCAAATAAATGAGCTCAGCTATGTTCCAATAACATTTCATTTACAAGAACAAGCCAGATGTGGCCTTCAGGCCACAGTTTGGGAACACTTGACATAAAGAGTCAGAAAGAAAGAACATTTACAATAATATGAAAATAATAAATTTTTTGTGTAAGAAAGAAGAGGAAATAAGACATTTTGCACATATTAATTAATTTGTGCAAAATAAAATACAAGACAAGGAGAATAAACTAGAGTAATCAGATTGGTTACCCATAGGAAATGGTTGAGGACAGGATAGAAAAGAGGGGAGAAGAGGAAAGAAAAGACATCTCAAGAGTACACCTCTTTGTGCAGATCTGATATATGGAACCACGTTTATGTTTCACAAAATCAAGAAGTAAAAATAAATAAAATCAAGAATAGGGAAGAATCCCAAGTTGAAATATAGACAGAAACAAATAAACTGAGCTGTATTAACAAGGGAACAGCATTAGCACACAAAGAAGTAAAAAACCTTTAGAAAAATTTAAACATTGTATTCAGATCATCTATTCCCATGTTAAAGGCACAAAAGAACTCTGGATAAACATTGAAATCCAGTTGGTAGACTTTTTTTTTTCTCCTAGAAGCATGGGTTAGAAATTGTGGAACTATTTTTTGCATACTTTAGGATTGAGCAAATAACTAGATATATTGTGGGTAATGAGATCGGTTTTTCACTGTTGGCAAAAGAATTTACAGATATGGAAAGAGGAGATAGAAGGAACCCTCTATGGTGTTGGATTAAAATTGGAAATAACAGGGGTGCCTGAGTGGCTCAGTCGGTTAAGCGTCCGACTTCGGCTCAGAGCATGATCTCGCAGTTTGTGAGTCTGAGCCCTGCGTCAAGTTCTGTGCTGACAGCTCAGAGCCTGGAGCCTGCTTCGGATTCTGTATCTCCCTCTCTCTCTGCCCCTCCCCGACTCATGCTCTGTCTCTCTCTGTCTCAAAAATGAATAAATGTTAAAAAAATTTTTAAATAAAAATAAAATTGGAAATAAAATCTCATATTTTTTATTTAATTAATTAATATATTTTTTAATGTTTATTTTTGAGAGAGAGACAGAGCACAAGTGGGGAAGGGGCAGAGAGAGGGAGACACAGAATCAAAATCCAACTCCGGGCTCCGAGCTGTCAGCACAGAGTCCGACATTAGACTCAAACTCAAGAATTGTGAGATCACGACCAGAGCGAAAGTCGGAGGCTTAACTGCTTAACCGAGGTACCCGATTACTCATAGTTTTAAAATAGACAAATGTAGAAATAGATACAGGTGCGCCTTTGCATCATGTGTGTTTGTATTTCCTACTTGCTCTGCTGAGAGGATTTAGAAATGACCTTCCAGTAGCAATGAACACAACTCACTTAGATCTCAGACCTTGGTTTCTAAACATCTTTTCCATTAAACAAACAAACAAAAAACTAGATTTCTTTGGAGAAATAACAGATTCTAGTGCTGGATAGCAGGAAGTTCATGATGAGCCTGGAATATTTTAATTTGCCAGAATGTAACAAAATATTAAGAGAATGATGAAAAATGTCAAAAGGATTCTGGAGCTAATTTCAGGGGATTGTCACTTACCAAATCTAAGACAAGATCATCAAAGGAAATAATGATACTAAAGAAATAAAACCCACAAAATAAAACAAAGATCCATGAGCCCACAAAGAAAGAAAGAGAGGGAGGGAGCTAGGGAAGAAGGGGAAGAAGAGAGAAAGGAAGACAAAAACCTTTTATTAGAGTGCCAAATAATAGCTGTGACAGAAATAATGGAATTTTAAAAATCACCCTTTTCCACATATTATAACAATGACTTATTCAGGGAAGAATCATCAATGGATTGTAAAACAAATTTGAAAGTTTGCGTAGTAACAGATACATAACCTCAGATTAGATTATCTTCCCACAAAATACTTGTTAGTTACAAAAGGAAAAGTAGTACCATTGTAGTGAGCACACCTGGCAAACGCCACTTTTACCAAGTGACCAAAATTAACATCAGCAGTCACGGGACAAATCAGCATGTGCTTCTTGATAGAACGCACTGAGAGCATAGGATCATGTCTGTGGGACACCTGCCAGATATCTGACTCAGGAGCAAACATCAGACAAAGTCAAATGGAAGTACATTCTACAAAATTACTGGCCCATGTCTCGAAACACCCTGAAGGTCTGAGGAACTGTTCAAGATGAATGTAGACTGAAGAAACAACTAAATGCAGCATGTGACCTGGGAGTTTCTTTTGCTATAAAGGATGCTATTGGGACAATTAACAAACCCTGAAGATGGTCTGCAGAGTAGATTGTAGTGTTGTATGATAATATGATCTTGATTTTGAAAATAATACTGAAGTTCTAAGAGAGCAGTCTGGTTTTTTGTTGTTGTTGTTGTTGTTATTGTTATTGTTTTGGTTTTTTTTTTTTTTTTTTTTTTTAGGAAATAGACCCTGAAGCATTTAAGAACAAATTTTAAGAACAAAGAGGCAGGATGATTGCAAGTTATTCTCAAATCATTTGGGAGAAATTATATAGAGGCAAAGGAGAGTAAGATAGATATAGAAAATATTCATTGTAGCATTTGTTTAACCTCAGTGAAGGGCATAAGAATTTTTTTGGTCATGTTTCTATAAATCTGATGTGTCAAAAAAATTAGAAAAAGGAGAGCAAGGATAGTCCCTTCCATAGTTCTTCCTGAAGGCAGCCTGCCTACCACAGGACCTAGCTGGGAGGTTGGGGAAAATCCATTCTCTGAATTCAGATTGAAATATTGTTTAATATATGAGTCTTGACAATGTAATTTGAGTCCAGATTGTTTACAACTTAAAGTGACCAAAGGATTTTCTATTCCCAACTCACCAGAAAAGTCATAGGTCCTCAAGAGATTTTTCTTCTAGCAGAGAAAACTTTCTCCACTGAATAGGTTGTAAACACACGGTAGAAGACAAAAATAAAGTTATGTTTTGATTTCAGAAATAAATAAATAAATAGAATAGTGATGCCAAGTACATGTCATTTCCAGGTTCTGTCATGGAAAATTTCTCAAAACTTATGGACAGGTTGATGAATTATTCAAAAAAGTTACTATAACTGTTATCCACACAGTTTATATTTGTATCAAGTAATACAAATTAATTACTTTTGACCTATTGGAGGAAACCAAATCCATGCAGTAGAAATTTGACACTTGATAAAATTAAGGGATAATAATCCATTAAGGCTGCATCTTTCATAGAGGTGTTTACTCAAATATAATCATATGTCTTGCTCCTTTAAACTCTATTTATAACTCTCATTTCCACAGGAGGTTTGCAAAACCAAAAGAGAAAGTAAGAAAAAACAAACCTGCTTTCTTAGAAAAATTCTCCCTGACATAGAAAGGAGTTTCCCATTCATTTTACTCATAAAGTAATATAAGCAAAATTCAACTTTTCCAAGAGTGGGTAATACTTGTTGTTAAATCTCTTGTTTTTGTGTTCTTGTTCTAAAAGTTGGTTTTGTTCTATTTCAATGTTCTATTTTGAATACAATAATCTATATCCCAGTTGAAGACATCCACCTTTAATGTTTATGCTATGGCTTATTTAAATACAGTTTTAAAATTGGGAAGGAAGTTTGAGAGATGTAAGTATCTTTAAGTAAGCAGGGGTTATTTTTGGATGTTGTTTATCTAAATGTAAAAAAAATAAAGTCCATGTTTTCATTAATGACTACATTAGCCATCTGTCCATGTCTTGGCTCAAAGCATTCATTTTCATATTAAATGAAAAATCTTCATCAGTTAGTTTGCTTTCTAATTTTGTTTGATTCTTTTAAGGACTGAGGCAGTTGGCACATCAAAATGCCTTAAAATATGGGATGGGAAAAAAGAGCTAGCTCACAGATGATTTTACATATATTGTGTTCTTATTTACAATACTTTGAGGAATATTATTTTAAAAATCTCATCTGCAAAATAGGATAACTAGTGAAATCTGGTATGATATTGATAATGAAATCCAGTTTAAAATAAAAAATGGGGACACCTGGGTGGCTCAGTCAGGTGGGCCTCTGACTTCCACTCAGGTCATGATCTTGTGGTTCATGAGTTTGAGCCCCACACTGGGCTCTGGACCCTGCTTCAGAGCCTGAAGCCTGCTTCAGAGTCTGTCTCTCTCTTTCGCTGCCCCTCCCCTGCTCCTGTCTCTCTTTGTCAAAAATGAATAAACATAAAAATTTTTTTAATTATATTAAATTAAAAATGTATTCTGAAACTCAAGTCTTTGGTTTTTACCAGACCTGTATTGACAATACAGTCAAATTCTATCTTAAAACTGAGATAAGACTCTTGTATTTATTAGTACATGTAATATTTGCAACCAAAGAAACAATGAACGTATTAACATGGAAAAAATATTTGGAATAATTTAATACAATTTCAAAAAGAAAAGAATTCTTGAAGAATAAAGGTGCCACTTTTTCCAAAATGATCTGTATAGTTACCTTATTGCAATGGAACTTGTTTTCTAATCAAAATATTTCAATGAACTCATCAGTGAAAGAGGGTATATAACCGGTATAGTTTTATGTGATAAATTCAAATTTAGAATTGTCACTTTTAAAATTAGTCAATGGAAAAACTAATAAAGGTTTTTAGATATACTCAAAACTTTGTAAGGAGGATTTTGGCTGACAGTACATTCATTGTTATACTATTTTTAACATCTCTTTTTCATGTATGGCTGTTGTTCTGTTTGTAAAGCATAATTTGCCATATAATTCAATTAAGGCGAGGTGGTAATGGATAATGATAAGTGGGCACAGTGACTGGGACAAGGCTTTGATCACTTGAAAAGCTCAGTCTACCTAAACTGTACCAGAAAAAAAAATGTACCCTTATCAAACATAAATAAGTACCTACAAAGGAACATTTTATTACTAGGATGATATTCTTTATTCTCAGAGCAGACCTCTAATGAGCTAGACTGGATGCTAATGAAAAGTCTTTGTTTACTTTAACTTCATTCTACCCCATGCTTAAACTAAAATTCCTTTCAGTGCAATCACTCTCATGCCTTTCTGCTTTTGGAGCACTAAACTCTGATTTTTTTCCTCATGACTCCAATCCTCCTACATACACACATAAACACACACACACACACACACACACACACACACACACACACTGCATTGCAAATTTCTCAGTCATCTTTGCTGATTTCTTCTTCTCCACCCAATTTCTAAGTGTTTGAATTTCCCACCTTTGGAAGGGCTATGCCCTGGATATTTCTTTTATTTAAATCCATTCTTTCTTCTAAAGTTACCCCCTCATCCAGGTATCTGATATTAAACACTTCCTCAGGGCACACAACTTCCACACTTTTATTATGTAGCCCTAGTGTCTCCCTGGCATCCAATCTCCTAATCAAGTTCATTGCCAAAGAGGCAACTTCACCACTTCTCAAAAAGGAATTCTTGATATTTTCTTCCTCCTACTGTTCTCCATCATCTTGGTTTTTCTCTACCTGTTTACATGACTCCACAATCCAGCTGGAAGTTCAAGCACAAGCATAGGAGTTCTTATTTATTCTTTTTTCTCATCTCCTAGTGACAATTCAGCTCTAACAGTCTCCAATTCTACCTTCAAAATATAACTCCTATCTATGTTTATCTCTGCTGACAGGGTGCTAGTCCAAGCCATCTCTCTTCTGCACTTCCCTAGTTGTTCCCCCATTCATTTTCAACTTGCCAGCTGTCAGGATCCTGGTAGGAAACAGGTGATATGTAACAAGGTGCGAGTATATTTAAGGAACCAATAAGGGATGGGAAAACATATCTGGGCCAGACCAAGGTCATCTGGAGGAAGGCAAGAGAGTGGTCACTTGAACCTGGTGTGAACAGTTACTATAGAAGGGGACCCCCCCCCCCCAACAGCAGCTGAGGTTTTTGGGAATGAACAGGGGGCTGCAAACCTCAGCAGGTATGTTGTTGCAGGCAAAAGCTGAACTCTTCCATTGGCCAAATTTAATGGAATCCCAAAGGCCAGAGGGTCTGACTGATACCATCTGTAAAGATCAACCTCCAAGGACAGACTAGGAAGTCGGTGGATAAGGACTGTCAGAAAACAACCAACACACTTCACCACAGTCCTTTTTCCACATGTAAGGTTATCTCTCAATAACACCGTTCATACCTTGTGAATTAAACATGCAAAACACCCATTGCACTTAAAATGAAATTCAAACTTCTCACTATGACTCCATTTGCTTTTCTTTTCATTTAGACTAAGTAGTGTTTGTAGGCCATGTAAAGATGTTGGCTTTTACAGTGAATGAAATGGGAGGTTATTGGCAGATTTTTATCAGAGGAGTTATATGACCTAATTTAAACTTTAAGCAGATCACTCTTAACAGCTGTATTGAGAATAGGCTATAGAAAGATGAAGAGAGAAGCTGGGAGACTATATAGGTATCTACTACTGTGCCTAAGTAGTACTGGCTCAGACAAGGGAGATCATGAGAGGTATTTGGATTTGGGATATTTTCAAGGAAGAACATGAAAGATTTCTTGATGGATTGGATATAGAATGTGAAGAAAAGATATCAAGGATTGCTCTGGTGTTTCAGCACCAGATTACAAACCGTGCTTGGTTATGTACTCTCCTTAATAGTTTTCAAATGTTTCACATGAAAGGATTTTTATCTCCAATATCAAGGCCAGCATCTTGAAATAAAGATCTTAATGGGATTGGCTTCAATTTGCTTATCAATGTGTCTGGCACTTCATAGGCACTCTGTAATTATTTGCTAAATGGGTGAATGTGCTTTATTCTTTCTTTTTAATGTCAGCCTTGGTGATGCACTAGTCCTGACATATCAGCAGGGCTGTCTCAGATTATGAGCCAAAAAGAAACAAACACAAATTTTTGGTCAATATACGGAGGAGACATTGCAATTACCAGCTCTTACAGGATATGGGAATTTTTCAGTAGGGGAAACTGAAAGCTCTAAAAGTGTGACTTTTGTTTCTCCTGAAACATTCAGCAACATGCCAGGATCATAGAAGGTATACAACTATTATTTAATTGCATTTAAATAAAGTAGTTAATATTTAGAAATTTTAAAATGCTTTTGACACATATTTCAGTGAATTTCTTTGAAATAAATGTTTTGGCTTCTTTCTGGATCCCTACCTGTGATTCATACTTGGTATTTAAATGCTTAAGGGACAAGCAATGCATATGTCACCCTGATCTGGTTATATAAAATTAGCATTATGTGTAGATGCAATCGTAATAGATCCAAATAAATGTATTTATTTTAAAAATCACATAGATATTTTTTGGGAAATAAAAGATTTTAACATTTTTCATCTGAAAAAGTTCTGTAGCCTTTAGTGAAATACGTGAATGAATCTAAGATTATTTTGAAAGCTTTCCATGGCTACTTTGGGTTGTTAAAAAAATGTACTTTCTATTTGGGGTCAGTGAGTATACAGACTTCTTAAAAATTTAAAAATTTTGTCCCATATTTAAAAAACATTATGGTTGTAAAAGTACATATAGTTTTAAAAATTACACAGTTATATATTTACAAATAAACTATACGCAAATATGTATTTAACAGCAAAAGAATATTGTACACATGATATTAGTAGTTTTATTTTTATGTAGTTAATATTATATAGATGACATTTCAAATTCAGCTATAATTGAGTTGTTTAAAACAAAAAGACCTGATGTTTTAAGTGAGTTGGGATGTAGGCCTGTTGAACAGAAATTAATAATTCATAATACATTTTTTACTCAAAATAATCTCAAGAGTTTTAGACTAATATAGCAGTCACATAAGAGTCTTGTTAATAAAATTACATGAGACCATTAGTTTATTTAAAATGAATAATAAATACTTGCAGTCCTGCTTCAAATTTTCAGTGCACAATATATTTTTCCTTTTTGAAAATGTATTTCTTTTCTATTATGCAACTGATTCTTTGAGTGTCATACAGGTATAAGCGGGATGCATTTAGTTCACTTCACTACTTACTATTGATCCCAGACTTGATATTTAGTGAAGTCACTTTTGAACTTCAAGATTTTTATCCTGTAGAGGTGCAGATAATTTCTGCCTGGTAGAATAGAAAATCCCAAAGGTTACAGATGGAACCTTAGAAATTTAACCAGTTTTGTATCTACATCCGTAGTCTTATTCTAATATTGTCTGTTAATATTAAGCTTCACAAATGCTCTTTGAATCAGATGTGCATGTGTGCATGTTCCTTCCAATAGAACTACATTTACGAAGGCAGGTACTGGGCTGGAGTTGGCCCATGGGCTACAGTTTGTCAACCCCTGCTACACAGTATTTCACTGTAGCCCAAGGTTTTTAGCAATCAGGTGAAAATAGTCACCTCCTCACTGCCCAGGTTTTCTCCCTGTTACCAGGCAGGTATGGTAATTTGGCTTTCTTCTGGACTCAAGAGCTCAGAACTGATTTCTCAATTAAAAGACATTGACCAGCTCTGTGTCATCTATGACTTTTAGATACCAAATCTCCAAAGTACCTTAATGTTGACTTCTGTCTTTTGTCTGCCCTTCTGTCCCCACTTCAGCCATATTGAAGGCAATGTCTTCTGTCTTGAAGCTTAGAAATCTCTTTGAACCAGTTTTAACATGCTACTGCTCTTCATTAAATGAGTTAAATAAAACATTTGAGGTATTCATTGTGCATTTACTTAAGATTTATGAACTTACCTACTTAAAATTATTCTGTCAGTATAAAAATTTTGATATAAAGAAGCCATTGTAAAATGTAAAATGCATAATCTCTTAATGCAAAAGATAGTCACATTTTTTTATTAGAATTTTTTTCTTTTTTCTTTTCCTTCCAGCAATGGGTTGAAAAGTGTCCTACAAAAATCCATGTCCATTTTGACCCTCAGAATGTGATCTTGTTTGGAAATAGAGTCTTTACAAATGTGACTAGTTAAGAATCTTGAGGTAAAATTATCTTGGATTGAGAGTGGGTCCTAAATCCCGTGAATGGTTTCCTTTTAAGAAGAGATGAAGACATAGAGACACAAGAAGGAAAGTCATGTGAAGGTGGAGGCACGCAGTGGACCATAAGTCAAGAAAGTCAGGAGGCACCAGGTGCTGGAAGAGGCCAGGAAGGACCCTTTCCTAGAGCCTTCACATAGAGTATGGTCCTGCCAAAACCTTAGTTTTGAACTTCTGGCCTCTAGAACCGTGAGTAAATACATTTCTATTGTTTTAAGCCTCCACATTTATGGCAATTTGTCAGACCTAGGAAACTAACATACTTTCTATTTTGATTCTTTTCCTTTATATGGATTTCATGAGGAAGCTTGAAAGCTTCCTTATCTGTTATATAATCCCTATGTGCCTCAGCCGCTTTTCATATTTAAAAATGACTTCCACCTATTTTCTTCAAATGAATTTTTATATAGTGATGCTTATAATTGTGAATTTATATATAATTATGGGCTTTACTCTTTTTTAAAAAAATGAGTTTCCCCCAGTAGTATTTTTTAAATATTTTTTAAATGTTTGTTTATTTTTGAGAGAGTGAGAGACAGAGTTAGAGTGTGAGTGGGGGAGGTGCAGAGAGAGGGAGACACAGAATCTGAAGGAGGCTCCAGGCTCTGAGCTGTCAGCCCAGAGCCTGATGCAGGGCTCGTACTCACAAACTATGAGATCATGACCTTAGCCGAAGTCAGAGGCTTAACCGACTGAGCCAGCTAGGCGCCCCTCCCCCAGCAGTCTTAAAAACAACTTTGTTTAATATCATTTTAATATTTATAAATTAGTCCTTCCTATAAAGTTACTTTAATCCCTTTAAATCTTTCCCTATTTTTGTAGTCACATTTTGTAATTATTTGCTCTTTTGGTAATGTCAAATCTATTGACCTTTGTCTGCTTTTTTCCTGAAAGGGGTATTTAGACAAATGGAAAATGCCCAATCAAGAGTAAGAACATTTGTGTGGATATTTTTGTCCTCTTGATTCATAATGAAAATCTATTCCCTTGTATATACCCAAGAACATTCAATATTAGCATTTTAATTGTCGATTTATTTTATAAAAAAGAAAATTGTGTTATTTATGCCTTTTAAGATTATTAGCAAATTTTAATCATTTAAAGATATTTGTTAGCTCTTTGTATAGGCTATTTTAAAAATTTATCTGCTTGTGTTCTTTGCCAGTTTATGATTTGGGGTTTGTATTGTGTCCTGCCCCACAAAAAGTATCATAGGGTAGTTGGCTTGACCAGCAGAAATCATTGACTCACAGCTGTGAAGGCTAGAAATCCAAGATCTAACCCTATGAAGACTGTAAAGGAGAATCTGTTCCATGGCTCCGCTCTAGCTTCCAGTAGCTTGCTGACAATCTTTGGTTTTCCTTTGCTTGTAAAAGCATCACCTGATGTGTGACTACATGTTCATAAGGACTTCTTCACAGAGGCATGTCTGGCTCTGTGTCCCAATTTCCCCTTTTTTCTAAGGACACCAATAATATTTTAACTTGATTACCTCTGTAGAGACCCCATGTTTAAATGGTCATATTCTGAGTGAATAGGAGTTAGGGATCCAACATATCTTTTTTAGAGGGACATAATTCAATGAAATACAGAGTCTTAGTGTTTTTCTTTTCTTTATAACTATTAAAGATATTCACTATCAGTAATAGTTTTACAAATATATTTTCCAGGCTCGTATGATTTTTTAAAATTCTTTATAATTGGCACTTACTTTGTTTTATTGATGCTTCTAATATCTTGTTTGTATAAATTTTACTCAAAGGTATTTTATATTTTTCATGGTCAAATTTATTTTCTCCTTATTGTTTTAATAATTAGTCTTAGAAAATCCTTTAGTTATTTAGTTATTTAGAGATTTAAAAATTGTTAATTTTTATTTTCTACATTTTAAATAAAATTTTAACTGTGTTACATTTAAAATTTACTCTGGGATACCTGGATGACTCAGTCAGTTGAGCATCTGACTTAGGTAATGATCTCGTGGTTCATGAGTTTGAGTCCCGCATGGGGCTCACTGCTGTCAGTGTGGAGCCTGCTTCAGATCCTCTGTCCCCCACTCTCTGCCCCTCCCCTGCTTGTGCTCTCTCAAAAATAAACATTTAAAAATTGTTTTAAATTAACTTTTATTCATCTGCAGTAACAAATGTCCAGTAACAGATATAAGCTTTTCCCCTTTATTCTAGATTATACTTTTTAGTACATATTTCAACTGGTCTGACATGGGAGTCTTGGACCTGTCCCCATGTAGGTGTGTGAGTTTGAGTAAGTTTCCCTCCAGTTACTAAAGGGAAAAGATACAAATGTAAACAAGTTATCTAAATGGATGTTCATTCTTTTTTTTGTCTTGTCACCACTAAAAACAGAACCCCAACCTTGAGGAGCACCTTCTGTGCTGTTCCGGGAGTCAAATCTCAGCATAACAGCTCTATTGCTGGATGCCAGTCCTAACTCCCTTCCTATGGTTGAGCCAGCTCCATGACCTTCCCTGTGTTTTCCCCTCATGAAAGGGGAGGCTCAGTGGAAAGCCCTTAAAATACAATAAATGTGATTAAATGGAAGAGGTTTTGTGCTTACACTTTGTTAGGTTTTCTGCTTTCCCATTTTAATTTCCAATTATCTCTGAATTATTCCTGAAATTATTTTTCTTCTTTTTCGTTAACTCAAGTGAGGGGAAGGAAAAGACTGGACAATCTAGTAATACCTATTTGCTCCTTTATTTCCCTGTGTACGTGACCTTTTCCTTAATCAGCATGAGATCCATTATTTTTTTGTGGCTGGTGGGTTGGGGGTAGATTAGGACTTATTGAAGCAAAAACAAAAAGAGAAAGAAATCATTCATATTCAGCTTCAGACACCCAAAATAGGATTGTCAAAACTTTAGCAATAAAATCGGCTTGGATTCCATGGTGTATGAATGTGACTTGTCCTTTATTAAATCACAGACTTAGAATATGGCATTTTATATAAAGGAGGTTATAAAGGGAAAATAAAATCATGGTCTACATGGGTTGAAGAAATGGAAACCAGGTTAAATATTGGAATTCTCACTATTTGTGCTAAATTATAAGACAGTGATCTCCAGAAATGTATAGATTTTTAAAGGTGATTTGAGAAACACAGAAGCACACTTCTCTGTGTTTTCTGATGATCCACAACCTCCAGGAGAATCCCCTGTAGGGAGTCCCTTCCACCTTCATGCAGAAACAGTGGGGTTAGTGAGAGGCAGCTCTCTCAGAGAGTCTAAAGCATGCTCCTCCTCCTCCATGGCTGGTATGCAGTGTGGAGAGGGAATCCCAAAGTATCTGCATACCCTCTTGATAGATGTGGGGGGATATAGAGTTGGACAAGGGAGCAGAAGAGGGTTGGGGTTGCAGCAAAAAAAACAAAGTGGCCATAGTGTTGGAGATCCAGAACTCCTGTCATGGAGCCAGCAGGTTGTCCCCAAAGGCCAGGTGGAGCCATTCACACTGATTTATACCAGGAGTTCTCCAGCCCACTAAGACCCCTTAGACATCTGAGGCCTCTGCCCCAGGCGGAGCTGCAAGTTCACATTTGCCACACCCAATGGAGGATACAGGCTTTGTGTTGCCTGAAATGTGAAGGATTTTTGGAACTTTACTGAAAAAAAATTACAAGTAAAAACTTAGGGAGTGAAAATGAACATGTATACTCAGAATGGGAAAGAATTTATAAAAATAAATTTGAATTTTCAAAAGCTATTAAGTGCTCTAAAACATATAGGAGGAAAGGGATATAACTTTTACCAATGAGCTACCTGACTCACCTCTACAATACATTTCATCTCGTCATTGTCAACGGCTTATACTTTATTTGCTTCTTCATATGCATTTTTAGAACCTCCCTATAAAGATGAGAAAAAGAACTCAGTCTTTCCTTTGGCATGGTTAAGAGAAATAGGCTTTTTAAAAATTAAGAATTTAAAATTAATTTCTTAAAAAAATAGTATCAGTTTAAGAAAAGTTCTTTTGGCTTCACAACTTATAATTACTAAGGCCATATTGGTTTTTACCATTGCTGCCAAATGTGGGAAGCTCTCTGTCAAGCGTCTGTCATAGATGCACTTTAAAATCTTAGGACATTTCATGTCTCCTTAAATACTTAAATACTTTTTAAGCTGACTACATTATTCCTAGAAGACTTTCAAGACTGCTGGCAATAATTTAATTTACACAGAAATGACTGCAAACTATGAACACTTTTACTCTAAATTTAGACAATATGTATTCTCAGTTAAATGTCCCCATAGGCTAATTCCAAAACTTCACACATCCATGGCAACCTACCAAACAAAAGAGGATCCATGACAGAGAAGAAATCAGAGTGGAAACAGCTAATTTCTTTAATCAGCTGTGGTTAATATGTATTAATATTGCACATTTCTATAATGTATCATATCACAAGTTTCTATAATTACATTATGAATAGATTCCTGTGCAAGGAGGGTCTTGGAAGCCTAAGCTTTGTGGCTTTTACAGCCATTTCAGGTCCTCAAATTTGCAGAGGGGCAGGGGAAAAGGTAGATCTTAGACAACTGAATTATCTAAAAATGAATACGTAAGTTTATTATTTTTAAAACATTTTTAATGTTTATTTATTTTTGAGAGAGACAGAGACAGAGGGTGAGTGGGGGAAGGGCAGAGAGAAAGAGGGAGACAAGAATCTGAAGCAGGCTCCAGGCTCCATGCCGTCTTCACAGAGCCTGACATGGGGCTCAAACCCATGAACCATGGGATCATGACCTGAGCCGAAGTCAGACACTCTACTGACTGAGCCACCCAGGTGCCCCAAGAATA
The DNA here is from genome assembly GCA_028646485.1 of Cryptoprocta ferox. Lineage (NCBI taxonomy): Eukaryota > Metazoa > Chordata > Mammalia > Carnivora > Eupleridae > Cryptoprocta > Cryptoprocta ferox. Next base: position 94,093,747 of record CM053577.1, on the reverse strand, counting down.
CATAAGTTTAAAATACTTTTTAAAGTAGGCTCCAGGCCCAGCACAGAGTCCAACGCAGGGCTTGATTTCACAACTGTGAGATCAGGACCCAGTCTAAAATTAAGAATTGGATGCTTAACCGACTGAGCCATCCAGGTGCCCTTAAAATACTTTCAGTGTATTATAGTGTACCATTGTTGTGTTGAAATAAATTTACTATTATCTACTTTGCCTCTAGGATCTGCCTGTTAGCTATCTCCCAGGAGGTGGGACTCAGGTGAACATTACATCTTTTGAGTGAAAATAAAGAAGCTGCATTATCTTTGTGCTTCTTAGTACTCAATAAATGTGGGATATTATTACATTTTTTGAAGTTAGCATTTATTTACTTTTGATGTAATTACAGTATTTAATTATAATTAAACTATCCAATATTTTTAAAAATATAATTGTATTTATTATTAGACCTATAGGAGAAAAGTTTTAAAATGCTCAATCAGAATTTACTGATATTATTCTAGAGTCACTGTCAAGGGCTGGTACCAGATTACATTCCCGAATTGTGATGATAACCTACCTATAAAGTTCCTGATGCAGAAATTCCAGTAGTCCCCTGTCCTTTGTAGCTGTTCGTGCCATCATCTTTTTCACTCAAGCTCATGATCAGGCCTAGATAGATTGATAGTATAGGCTAAGTTGTTTTCCCTAACTTCTCTCTTTGCTACTCCAAACTTCTTTGTGCCTATGGACTTGACAGGTAGGTTAGACTCCAAAATACATGATGAGCTTATAACATCACATCGATTGGTCTTCATTAGTCTTTAGATTGGGTTGCTGACTCAGCACATTCCATTCGCTGATTATAGACAAGAAGATAGGAGAAGGGTTCAATAGTGGTGTGGGAATGGATTCAGTTAAGCACGGTGTACCTCACATGTGCTCCTCTTTATTGAGCATCTACAAGATGAGAGAGTAGAAGATAGAATTGTAAGTTTATTTTGTTTTGGGAAGGCATGATGTTCGGGTAAGGCCTGCTAGGGCAGACCTTATCTAGGTTGAGATGGAAGGTAGAAGAATTAGTTAGGTAATAGGAGAATAGATGATTCAAGGCAAAGGCAATAACATTGCAGAAGTGGAGGGGTGCCAACATGAAATGTTTGCAGTTATAAAACTTGGACTGTGGTAGACAGTGGGTTAAAGACAAAGATTAGGAACAACAGTAAGGGGTGAGTGTCCTCAGTGGCTTCTGGAAAGTCCTTCTACCCCTTAGAGATGGGAATACTTGATTAAATAATTATAGAGAAAGCAGAGTAACACTTATAACTTACCACTTGGTCTCTGGGATCCTCTTTTACCTTGAAATTCAACACTTATCCACATAGTGAAAAGAAAATGGTTAGGATATATTTTTTTCATGAACTCTAAGTTCCCTTGATCTTGGTGGTTTACATAGTTTGTGTAGTATTTAGACAGATTAAAGCTTTGCAGAAACAAAACATAGAAACATTTACCAAACAAGCCTACCTTGGACTAGTGCTTTCACATCTGTTACCTTATAATCCCCACAAAAAAGTACTCTGAATTATTATTGGATTTTCTAGATTTGACAAGAGGCTTAAAAAGCTTGAACCCAAAGGAGGAGAATTTGAACAGAGGTCATCTGCATTTACCTCACAGAGAAAAATGTAAATTTTGAATAGTTTTCTTTAACCTGATAAGGTACCATAAAGCAAGTCTCGAATACTTGACTTTCTTGGTGTTTTAAATGCATATGCTTGTGAACTGCAAATTGTCCATAAGAATAAACTGCTAGTCTAGTAATTTCCAAAATGTTTGCATTTTGACTGCACAGCCACAAATTCAAAAGAAATCTTAACTAGAGAAAAATGCATTATGTATACGAGGTTGAGTTGCAAATTTCCAATTATTTTGATGCAGTAGGCACTCTGTCTTCAGAACAATCAATTAGACTCTTGCCTCCTGATGTGAATATCTGAATACAAATTAAAAATGAAGGGCATGTACACAACATCAGAATATAGATCAAAATCATTACCCAGGTTAGTTTGTAATGTTCCATTTCAAGCATGTATAATCAGGGAAAAAATTACATGTACTCTTGGGAACAATGACAAACACCTGTAATCACATTTGGAAAACCATGATTTATATATTTGGAGATATTTCAGAGATAGCTTAAAGTTCTCAGCTAAATGATATAATACAATACTAAAATGTATATATTAAGGAAGCTTCTTTAAGATTTATGTCATTGTAGTCTATTTCTGGAATCAGTGGTTAAATACTTATTTTCAACTATGAGATAAGTAAGACTATTAATAAAATTCAGTGACCTGTTGTGCACAAGGCACCTGAACTCATGCCTGGCATACAGTAGTCACAGTAGAGTTAGTTTCCTTCTAGTTTAACAGATTTGCAAAGCAACATTTAAAAATCATCTGAAACAAACAAAAAATAAATAAAAATCACCTAAAACAAACTCAACTACAAATGTGTTTAAGAAGCTGAGGCTCTCAGTAGAATTCTATTAGGATGAAGTTTACCAAAATTCAGGCATATGTTACACTCACTTAGTCTTACTTGATGATTAAAGAGAGCTTGAAAAAAATACTAGCCACAAACATTGTAAATCTGTTTAATACATTGTTGTCTCCTTATGTTTTTTTTTTTTTTTTTTTTTTTTTTTTACCTGTGCCTCATGTGAGGGACTTAATACAATACACCGAGTGTATCCTTTCAAAACTTAAAGGAAGATGTTCTCAACATAGTTGCCAGATTATGCTAAGTAGAGTTTTCAATGACTGATTTGTATACATTCCTTCCTTATCACACCAAAATCTCCCATAATTTTTGAAAGCTAAAGGAGTTTATGATAGAAAGCTAAAGGAGTTGGCGATGATCTTGCCTTGTGAGGTGAAGAAATGTAAACTTTACAATTGTTTATATATTGAATCACTGGGATAAAAAACTGATCATTAGTGACTGCTGACAATAACCAGCCCCTCTAAACTTGATCTCATTAATTAAATCCGTGAGACAATAAGAGGTTACTAATTTCTAAAGACTCGGCCTTAAATATGAATAGACCAATTGAAAAAAGAAATGAAAGAAAAAAAACAACCTGATATTGCAGTGATGATCTCACCTTGGGATAAAGAGATTATGGAAAGTAAATGTAGCTTTTGGCTAGAGCACTCTTGAATAAAGGCGATGGAAAAAATGGTTTATTCTTTAGCATATACCTCCCTAATAGCTTTAGTTTTACTGAATTTTGCTTTATTATTCAAGATGGAGCAGCTGGATAAATTAAAAAATAAGCCTTCCAGTTCTAGTAAGTTAATCTTAGGTTGAGTAAGCCAAAGAGGGTCACATTTTCTATTCCGAAATATTAACATAGGAGAGATGGACCAAGGAGGACCAGCCCATGATGCTGATATCAAAAGTGAAATGAAGAGATGAAACCAAGGGTCAGCAATAATTTTCTGTAAAGAGTCAGAAAGTATTTTAGACTTTCTAGGCCACCTAATTTTTGTCCCAGTGACAACTTCATGTAGCATGAAAATGGCCATAGATGCTATATAAATGAATGTGTTGACTGTTTCAATAAAACTTTAATTAATGACACCAAAATTTGAATTTCATATAATTTTGTCATATTATTCTTCTGACTTCTATCTAACCATGTAGAAATTTAAAAACAACTTTTAGCTCACGGCAATATGAAAATAGGCAGCAGGCTGAATGTGTCTCCGAGGCCATAATTTGCCAACCCATTAATTAAACCATAGATGGTCTCAGGCTGAGAATGATTGCACATCCTACTTGTTCGGATGACTTTCCTAACTTGAAAAGATGGTTAGTGGTTTGAGATACACACATTATTTATCCAAAATGAGTCACTGGTTTCCCATTAATACCCAGTTTCATACTTTCCAAGGAAAAAATGTTGTGGAAGCAAAATGGAGAATTGAAGGAAACAGGTAGTTTCCACATGTTTGTTTCCACCACTTGTTACTCATCCCTTCCATCTGTAATACAAGTCTTTGTGTTGAATCTGGGTATTTCAGGGCTTATTCTGATCAGCTGTATGGGAGGCTTTGGTGCCTTTAATCCTCAGGTTTACTCAGAATGCTGAGAAAAAGAGCTCATTTCTGATTATTTGTATGATCAAATCATGCAGTTCTTTACTTTTAAATATATTACACATATTATTCATAAAAACTAGAATAAAAATGTAAACAGTGGCTATCTTTGACTTTTGGGATTATGGTTCCAAGTTCCTATCTCTTTTTCTTTGTTTTTGCTCATCTGTATTTTTATTCAAGCAATATATATTATCTAGTAATATATTGTTAAATTGAAGAATTAATTAACCAAATTGGTTACAGTCCAAATATACCAGTTTTTTAAAAATATTTTCAAAAGTTAGAAACCTTTCACACTTTTCTGGCAAAATGATTGTTTCTTACTTGAAAGAGAACGGAAACCTCCTTATTCAGAGGAGAGTCAAGCAAATTACATTTTATTTTGACTTGCAAATGCCATCTGCACAGTATCTCATATCTTAGTCTAAATTGAAATTGATCTCAGCAAAGGGGAAAAATTGAATGCAAAAATGTAGTCTATTAAATTTTTTCAGAGGTATTTTTTCAGGTATTTAATATCCTTTTCTTAAGAGTGAAATACATGCAAAGTTGTTATCCAAGCACCATGAAAGAGATAAGGGTAAATAAGACATAGCCTTTGTTGCAAAGGGATTTTTCAACGTCATGAGTCATGATTGATTAATTAGGTAGCTCATGACTGCTTCACAAGTGTTATTGTTTCTGAGCTGTGGAAAGTGAAACTATAGGGAAGCAATCAATAACACTTCTCATTTTCTCTGTTGTATGAGAGTTATTGTTTTTAATTCTGTTAAGGTATTTATTTGTATAACAAATATCAATTTTTAGAGTCTAAGTCTTCATGTTGTGCTCTCTAATGTTTGTAAACACCTTCTGGAAAAATAGCAATAATTAAAGAGATATACTTGATGCTCTAACAGGGAGCTGCATTCCATTAAATGGTAAACTGGCTTCGGAAGGTGTATTTTACCTTTCAATTCCTTTGGTGTAATCTCTCGATTTTGCAAGATAAAATCTTGAGAGCCTGGGTAGTTTAACAATTAACTTCAGGTCAGCGAGATCAAATGAGAACAAATATGTCAGTTAAGAATATGTACTGTAAGAGTGGTTACCTCAGAGTAATAGGGTTTGGGATTTTTTAAATTATTTTTATTCTTTAAAATCTAGATGTTTTAGCTTATAAATGTATGTATTAATGTTATTAAAAATGTACTTTATATATAAACCAGAATTACAATTCCAAAAAAGTAGAGTCAACCTATTTTCCCCCTTCTCCTTCAAAACAGCATCAAGAGCATCAAGGAGAAGAACAAAAATATCAATTCTGAATTCAGATGAAATTAGAAGACTTCTGTAATTCTCTTCTCCCAATGTATGATGATGAAAGGCAGATGGGGGAAGATACATGATTTACCAAAGTTCCTGAAATTGCTGGGGTGGTTTGGTGAGAAGACAGGCAATCTGGTCCATGGAACGCCAGAAATCTGCAGGAGGTTGACATAACATGCAATGGAGACTATGAGAGCATGTAGGGACCTTCCGGCTTCCACCCTAAGCATAACCCCCCTGAACATCCCCCCCCCACCACACACACACCTAACATAAATCTAGACATAAGGAGACAAGTACACAGGAGGGCAAAGAGCAAAGTTGTACAGAGAGAGATGAGGTAAAGATGTGCATACACAATCATGAGAAATTTTCCTCTCTTGTTCCTAAACGATCTTTAAAACTTCCTGTGATAATACTAGATCTTTCCCTGAAAAATCAACCAAAGGAAGCAGGACTTATAAATAGCTACATGGGAAGGTAGAAAAAAAGCCTGCTGTTTACCCTGTTAGCCTTCGGGGAAGACTTGTAGTCCATGAAACTTATCCACTGATGCAGAGCTGCTGACTAACTTTGCTGTCTCCCTCTTCAGTGTAGTAAACACCATATACCCAGGCAGTTGAGAAAATACCTCAACATCAAAGATACCTACAAAGTAAGTACACAGAAAAAGTGCTTGAAGAAAATGTAAATCAATGTAACTGTAATCAATAACCTTAAAAGGTGAGAGAAAATATGGCATCCATTAAAATAATGGTATAAAAAGGAATGATTACAAAATAACAAGCACTGAAAATTATTAAAAAAATATCCAAAATAAGAAATTGAGTACAGAAAATGAAAGGCAAAATTAAGTGAGTGAAAAAGAACAAAATGGGGCCCCCAAGTGGCTCAGATGACTGAGAGTCCAACTCTTGATTTCAGATCAGGTCATGATCCCTTGGTCATGGAACCAAGCCCCACATCAGGCACCATACTAAGTGTGAAGCCTGCTTAAGATTCTCTCTCCCTGTCCCTCTCTCCTGTTCACATGCCCTCTCTCTCTTAAATAAAAAAAAAAATTAAAATTAAAGCAATGAAGTTACTTTAAAAATGTAGAACAAATCAAGAAATTATAACAAAAACAGAAGACAAAGATCTGAACAGAAGAGGCCTAGGCATGGCTTCTGACTTCAAGCCTAAGGTGAAAAAAGTCTCCAAGATGTCTCAGCTTGAGGAAAAAGCTATTTTATCTGTCTGTGTCCAGAGCTTGCTTCCTATTCTTCATAAATATATTGACATTGAGAACCCACATTCCCTTTATTCTGACTTGCATGCACAGGTCCTATAAGACAATCCTCATACCTGACAGTAATCTACCATATTCAGAATTTACTCAGGACATCAATATTCATAGGTTTAGAACTTTCCTAAGAATAATTGGAAGGTACCTGTTTAATAGGTGCATATTTATACAAAGCTCAAAGTACAACCATTTCCTAGTTCAAAGGTGTATGCCTTGAATCTCAAATGAGACTTTCCCAACTTCAAACATTTTAATATTCAATCCTAATCAGGCAACTTGCTATATTAAATACAAGCAAGCAACTTTTTATAAAATCGTCTCTAAACTAAAAGTAATTTTTTTACAAATTCAAATAAATTCAAATAAAAACAAAATAATAAATTTTAACCTATACTAGAATTAAGATGTTGAGAAAATGTAATATTTCTAATGTTATGTATAACTAAATAATTCTTCCAAGCCCCTCACTTTGAATAGTAAATATGTATATAAATGTTAGTCATTAACCTACCCATCTTATAATGTAGTTAATACTAATAATTTTCAAGGTTTTTATAGCTTTTTATAATACTCAGAATTCTAATCTCTCAGATTTGTCATCTTCCACCTCACATTACCACTCTTGGTGCCTCCAACAAGATGGCTCCTGGGAAGAAGAGTGTGCCATTTACAACTTCATGGAAGAAGGGAGAAGTAACAGTTCCAAGGATTTGTATATTCTGGCCTTGTATCACATTGTATTTTCAGATATGTCCTCACCAAGACATATTGTCCCACGTGGTATTCTCATAATGTTCCCTCTTCTTGAACCAGAGTTAGCCTTTGAAATTATCTTGACCAGTTGTGTTGTAGATAATACCATGTCACTTAACACAGCTCATTGCTACTTCCTAAAGTCAAGGTGAGTTCTTTGTGGTTCTCACTGTCTGTATGTCTCTCTTGATACTTGTCTGTAGTGGCTAGAGCCTAGCGACCAGGTTGTAAAGAAATCCAGGGCACATGTAAAGGTCACATATAGATCTTCGAAGTGCCACTCTAACTATGCCTTTGGCTCACAACTAACATCAACTTCAGGCAGTACGTAAAGGAGCCTTTAAAAGATTATAACCTCTAGCCTCAAGTGTTGGATTTCAGTTAAGGTTTCAGATAACATGAGCAGTTTTCCCTTCTGTGCCTTCTTTCAATCCCTAACCCTCAAAAACTGTGAAAAGATAGTTAATAATTGTTTAAACTACAGAGACTAATTTGTAATGTAGCAATAAAGAAAAAAAACTACTTCCTCCCTTACATTCAATAATAACTCTTCTCTGGCTGACACATGGGCTGAAGCCTGTGGCTGGCCAGAGCATGTGCAGCTCTCTGACCTATTGGGCCACCTGTGGGCTGCTTGTGGATACTGTTGACACCCTCTGAAGTCTGGCTATGCCTTCTGTTCAGCTCTGACCTTACTGAAAATCTCTGATATATATTTCTAAGTACTCCGTGTGCTTTGTTGCATATTGATCATTAAAACAAACATGAGAAGCTGCTATGACAGGTATTATTTATCCAACTCTAAAGATGATGAAAAGGGTTGGTAGAGATCAATGCCTTTCTTGAGAGACTCTAGTAATAAATGGCATTGCAGGAATTTGATCCAGATCATCTGACCTTAATCTTAGTGCTTTCTCATCTATTGCCAACTTGATTAGCTTAATATATATATATTAAAATATGGTATTGTAAAGTAGTAAAGTCACTGCTATTTACCTTTATTTTTTTAATATACAATTTCTTATACTTCCTCATCAACAAATTCCTAAAAATAAGACTTTAACACCTTTAGGTGATAAGAAAAAAATTCAAGCCTTAAACAGGTGCATAGCCTGGGACCCAGGCTTTGTACTTTGTACTTCCAGAGTGTACTTGAAGAAAAGCAATGTATGAAAATATTATAGCTATAAGAATGATTTGGGGCTGAAACATTAAATTTTTAACAATAGTTTGATAGTGGGGCACCTGGGTGGTTCAGTCAATTAAGCCTCCGATTTTGGCTCAGGTCATGATCTCATGGCTCCTGAGTTTGAACCCCACGTGGGGCTATGTGCTGACAGCTTGGAGCCTGGAACCTGCCTCAGATTCTGTGTCTCCATCTCTCTCTGCCCCTCCCCTGCTCATGCTTTGTCTCTCTGTCTTCTCTCTCTCTCTTTTTCTCTCTCAAAAATAAACATTTAAAAAATCTTAAAAAATAAACAAAAAAACACAGTAGTTTGATAGTTAATTGTGATCCAATCCAGACTCTATAAAAATGTTAGAAATTATTGATGAATATTTTTGAAAAATGTTAATATACAATGTTTAAAAGATTATAAAACACTAGATACTATATTATACCAATCTTGTTACATATCTGTATCTATATACACAAAATCTGGGGGCCTATATACAAATGTTTTTATCTCATATTGACATTTGAGTGTCCCAACTCATTACATATCTTTGCTGCTTTTGCTACTGATTCCAACATTATAAAATGAGAAATAAACTGTAATGGATTATATTAAAAATATGCCAGAGGCCTAGCCTATGCTATGTCATATATCATGGCTGCGTCTGAACTTGCAGTTTGACTCCAGGCCCCTAGAGCTGGAGTCAGTAACCTACCTTTGCTCAACTGCTGTGTGACTTTCACTAACTCCTTGTTTTATATCCTCAAACCAGATATGCCCCAGGGCCCCCTGATCTAGTGAATTTTATTATTTAAGTCTAGCTTTCTTTATTTAAAATACGGGAGTTTGAGGTTAAGTCAAAACACTTTAAGGATTTTGACCTTTAACCACATACCCCTCCATAGACATAATGCCCTGTCTAGTTTTCCAGCTCAGTGTCTTTTCTTCTTCATATTGTACATGTAACTTTAAAGACCTTAGTAGCCAAGTTCAGTTTTAAAATAATTTTTATTTTTGAGGGACAAATTTAGGCTTATTCTGAATTTTAGATTTACTTTCTAGACGCTTCTTTCATCCCATTCTGTCACATTCAATCTGGTCATCTTCCATATGTGCCCTTTAAAAATCCAAGCTTATCAATCACAGATATCCCTATTTGTCTTTTGGGTATTTACTCCAATGTTTCTTCCTCTCAGACCATTCTTGACTGAATTTTCCCCCACCTCCCTCTTTTTTGTTTGGGTAAGCTCTTTATCTTTTTGAATATTTTCCCCTTTGGAAACTCAGTTCACGGGCTCAAACATATTTTCTCTGGAATTTTTGAAATTTATGTCTAAACTCAGGCATACATTTAGAGTTGAGAAAGAGTAATATTAAGCTATTTCTGTGTAAAATAAACAGTTTATTTCAAAGGAGAAAAAGATTAAGCTGAAATAAATGCCATAATTGCCTAATTGCCATATATACTATTTTCCTAATCAGCTTAGAACATATATTAATAGATGGCAACAGCTACAGAATGACCCCTAATAAGGAAAATAATCAGGATTGTGTGCCCTAGGGAGGAATATGATGCTTGAACAGATTAAGATTTTCAGGAGAAAATGCAACTTGGAAATTTTTGATAGGTGAAGGTATTAAACTAGGATGTTCTGGGATACCAAATGTTGCGACATTGTTAGAGCTTCCCCCAAGAATAAAATCATCTGTGGACAGGAAAAACCAGGGAACATCTGCAAAAATGCCAAACTAACTCAAGTCATCAGTCTGTAGCTAGGTCATTTATGCTTTTCAGTCAAACTCTCCATTTTAGTTTTTAAAATGTAGTGATTGTTATATAATTTATGCAACTAACTGATACTGATTTAACTATGACTTCCAACTTCTCAAAAATACCTATTGATCAATTATACTTAAGTTTATTAGATACACTGCCATCAGGGAGAGCATCACCTCAACAGAGTCTTAGAAATTTTTAAGGGAAGGATCATCAAGGAGGACATTAGGGCCTGGACTGGGGAATTTAAAGGTCAGTTTATAAGGTAAGAACTACTCAATATTTAGCAAATTTTATCACATAATAACTTTGAACTTGTGGGCACAATGAGGCAAGGGTCTTGATGTCAGGTTTTTTTTTTTTTTTAATGTTTATTTACTTATTTTGAGAGAGAGAGAGAGAGAATGCACAAGCAAGGGAAGGACAGACAGAGAGAGGAAGAGAGAGGTGCTTGATCCCATAAACGGTGAGATCATGACCTGAGTCAAAATCGAGAGTAGGATGCCCAACCAACCGAGTCACCCAGGCACCCCCTGAAGTCCGTTTTGATGAGTAAACTTTCAGTCTTAAAAAATAAGCTTTTTTAGTTGGTTCACCGACTTGTCTTCTAAGAGCAAATACTTCCTGGAGTAAGTATCTATATTATTTTTGATTAATACCAGTATTCTTTAACATAGAGATAGGAAGCCCCGCCTAGTGTCAATATAATTTAACATAGAAAGAAAAAATTAGGTTGGTTTTAGTCTCACTTGCATTCTTGAGTAGGAAAGTTGATGTACACATCAGAATCACCTGTGCCACTCAAAATGTAAAGGCCCCTTCTGTGAAAATCATGATTCAGTAAGTCTGGATAAGGCTTCTGTATGTTTAAAACCCCCCATACTTAATTCTGATGAACAACCAGAGTTGAGAACATCCAGATGGTGATCCATGAACTAAGAAGTGAACCCTCACCAAACGCCAAATCTGCTGTTGCCTTTATAATGGACTTCCTAGCCTCCAAAATCGTAAGCCCTAATTTCTGTAGTTTATAAACCACCTAATCTACAGTATTCTGTGGTAGCAGACCAAAACAACTAAGTCACCAGGCCATTCCTAAGATTTCTGAAGTTTCTGGATGTTCTCAATTCTGGTTGCTCATCAGGATTAAGTATGGAGGCACCAATCCTATTCCTAAGGGCTCCCCTTTCATGACCCAGTGACTTCCTAATGTCTCCACCTTCAAATATCACTGGGCCTTAGGATTTTACATAGGACTTTCGGGGGGATACAAACATTCAGTCTATAGTACTTGTTATCAGCTAAGTCACCTGTAGACATGCAGACAAAATAGCCTCTATGGAATGTGCTACTGTGGCCAGATCCATTAAGTGATGGTGTATATAAAGTTGAAGAAAGATATATTTTCAAGTGATAAGTACTCAACACTTACCAGAAGAGATATATCTCTTGCAGTAACATAAGCCATTACTGGCCTTCCTTTTTACAAAAATTATTTTCAATGAAGATAAATGATAGGTGAGTGCTTTCTATAATTTCTTTTCCAGTAAGCATTATAGAACTTTTATTAATCCAAACATAGCTGATCAACTGTCATTTCATTCTTTGATAATATTCACCCACTCCTGAAATTTTTTATCAGCTTCTGAAATAAATTTCAGTTTTCTTCTTTCAAAATCTGATTTTTATTCCTCCATACTTGAAGATCACCTACCGAAAAACAATCAATGAATACTTCATATTTTCAGAAAAGATGCACATACTGTGGCTCCATGTTCTCTTCATTGTGTTACTACATATAATAGGCATCTAAATATCCATTAAAATTAAATGATCCAGTTTAATGCCTCAAGTTCTCATCAACTAATGTTTGCCATTCTTTTCTTTGTAGCATATTCTACAATAACAAGGCTTAACTCCCTGCTTCTAGCAATTATTTTATATCTGCTCACAAACCATATCCAGATTGTAAATGTTACACTCTTGGAAGGTATAGTCCTTTCAAATCTATAGAGTGCTGAGAATTTCTGTGAATGAGTTGCTTAGGGCCCGTTCAGTTCAAATTAATTAGTAAGCATCTAGCATATCTACTGGGAAGGGAGCTTAAGGCAATTTAGAAGCTCTCTGCCAGAGAACTTGTTGGTTTGAAAAAGACAATCACAGAGTTTTCATTCAGACCAGAGGCCTCATGCTGCTGCATAATTCTTGTCTCTTTCTGTTTTGCCAAGAGGAGAGGGAAAGAAACAAGGACATCAGAAGGAACACAGCAGGGATGCTTGGTATTCAGCAATCTAATTGAAAATGCTAAAGAGACAAGTTCATGACTACTATCTGATTAAGATGGAACTGATCCGTTCTGTCCCTCCACTGAAGAGTAAAGAAGGAAGAGAAGCTACCTTTAGGAAGTTGAAGAGATTCTGGAAACATGGTAGAAGTCAGGCAGAGAATGTGTTAGGAAGTGAGAATAAGTTTTAAAAGCCAGGGTACTTAAACATGAACAAGAAACAAGAATGTGGTTTAAAAATAAAATAAATGAATGGGGTGCCTGGGTGGCTCAGTCAGTTAAGCTTTCGACTTTAGCTCAAGTCATGATCTCAGGGTTCATGTGTTCGACCCATATGTCAGGCTCTGTGCTGATAGCTCAGAACCTGGAGCCTGCTTCTTATCTGTGTCTCTGTCTCTCTCTGCCCCTCCCCACTCATGCTCTGTCTCTGTCCATCTCAAAATTGAATAAACATTAACAAAAATTTTTTTTAAACAAAGTAAATGAGTAAAATTCAGAGAATACTGAAATGTATGTATTTTTACTTTTACAAAACTTACTTAATGTTACATTACCTGTTTAAAAAAGACATTTATAAACTAGAAAAAATTGCTCTAACTGTTGTAATAAGAACAAAGAAAAGCTACCTTTGCTGAAGGCAAAAGAGTGATTTACTAAGGCTTTTGATATCCTGGCTACTTAGACTTCCAAACCATGTTTTATCAAATAGCATTGTATCTTTATTCTAGTAGACATCTCATGTTGTTGTTTGAGTCCCCCACAGTGCTTGCTGTAGTGCTTTACATTTAGAGGCTCAATGCACATTCTTTTGTATATATGTACATATGTAGGTAAACTTGACATACAGTGATATATATATATATATATATATATATATATATATATATATATATCTTAAACATACAATTCAGTGAGTTCTGATAGTTGTATACACCCATGTAACTGACATTCAGTCAAGTTACAGAACAATTTTGGGGCACCTGGGTGGCTCAGTGAAGTGTCTGACTCTTGGTTTTGGCTCAGGTCATGATCTCATGGTTTATGGGTTCAAGCCCCACTTAGGACTCTGTGTTGACCGTGCAAGCCTTCTTGAGATTCTCTCACTCCCTCTCTCTGTGCCCCTTCCCTATTCTCTCTCCCTCCCTCCCTCTCTCTCTCTCTCTCTCTCTCTCAAAATAAATAAATAAACTTAAAACAAAAGATACAGAATAATTTCATCACTGAGCAAGTTCCTTCCTGTCACTTCCTAGCCATTCATCACTATCCATTGACAACAGCCACTGCTCTGATTTCTATAGCCATAGATTAATTTTGCCTGCTTTGGAGTGTCATCTCAATGGAGTTATTAGTATTTTTTGTCTCTTTTGACTCATAGTTTTTTGAGCTATATCCTTATTAGTGTTTTTATTAGTTCCTGTATTTTATTGCTGTGTAAAATTTTGTATGAATATACCACAATTTGTCTTTTCATTCCTTGTTGATGGTTATCAGCTCAGCAGTTTCTTCCCAGTTTTGGATCATTTTAAATAAAGCTGCTTCAAATATTCTTATATTCTGTGTGTGTGAACACATACTCTCACTTCCCCTTGGTAGATACCTATGATTGGAATTACAAGTTGGTAGGGTGGGTTTATGCTTCACTTTATAAGAAACTTCCAAAGAGTCTTCTAAAGAGGTGGTACCAATTTACATTCCCATTAGAAGTGTAAGAGAGTTCCAGATTTTCCACATTCTTGCTAACTTTTTTTTAAATTTTGGCCATTCTAGAGGTTGATGACAAAAATATTGAGCACATTTTCATCTACGTAGTGGCCATTTCAGAAACATTGTTTTGTTAAGTGTCTTTCTAAATCCTCTTCTTTTAATTAGGTTGTTTGTCTTCCTGTTACTGAGTTGTAAAATTCTTTATTCAGGAAACCAGTTTTTTGTCAAAAAATAAATATATGTATTTAGATTATTTTCTCCTATGTATGCCTTGCTTTTTTGTTTTCTTAACGGTAATTTTTAATGAGCACAGGTTTTTATTTTTGATAAAATCGAATTATATTTTTCACTTATTATAGGGTTTTTTTTGTATCATCTCTAAAAATAGCATAAAGATATTCTGTGCTTTCTTTTAGAAGAATTATAACTTACATTTTATCTTATGTCTACACTTTATACTGAATTAAATTTGTGAATGGTGTAAGTTAAGGAAATCTACTTGATTCAGTACTATTTGTTAGATTCATTTCTCCTCTGAATTTTGGTAAGTGCTTTTGTTGAAAATCAACTAATGATCTTTTTTTCTCTTCCATGAATCTATATCTCCATTATATATTATTTTGCCAACGCTATAGTGTCTTGATTACTGTAGATGTATGGCAAGCCTAGAAATGATGAAATGTGATTCGTCCAACTCTGATCCTCTTTTATTAAACTTGTTTAGTATTTTTTATAGATTTCTTTTCTTTGCTGATTGCTCATATCTTAATTTATTAGGTTCATCTTTTTAAGTCCTGAAAAATATTTATAATAGCTTTTTGAAAATACATGTCTGCTACTTCTAACATCTAAGTAATCTGTCTCTTTTCACTCACACTTATTTCCTCTAATTACGGGTCACCTTTTCCTGTTTCTTTGACTGTTAGTAATTTTTATTGCAGACTAAACATTGCACCCAATTCATTGAAGAGAATTGAAGACATTGAAGACAGCATTATGTTGTCTTTAGTTTTAAAGTTTGTTCTTACAGGCAGTGAAAAATGCTTTTGATTCTCTTAGTTTTGATTTTACTTTGTTAGGTTAAGTCTGTTTCAGTTTTTCTTAGCCCTTCTTCAGTGTATGATTCTTTAAGTTATGTGTTTTGTTTTGTTTTGTTTTGTTTTGTTTCAGGTTTGTCAGCTGAATGCCCACGTTAGCCTGTGAGGTCTCTCAACTATGTCTGGGTTCAAACTCTGATATCTCTTAGTCCTATAAATCTTTGGGTATCCAGGTCAGGTCTTCAATCAACTGCACTCACCCTATTTTAGGCATTGTAGAGTCTTGTCCTGAATATGTACAACCAGATTTCAGAACTCATGGGGGATTCACTAGGCTTCCAGAAGCATTCATTATAAGCACATTTATAAAGCAGCTGAGTGTCCATTGGACTTGTCTTGCTCATTCCAGCCATAGTTCTCTGGCATATACTGTTTATTATTTTCATTTTTCCCCCTTCCCTACATGTCAAAGGGCTGCTTTTTATCTCTTTGTTTCATACCTGGGTTGTTGCAAAGTTCGACTATTTGCAAAGCCATAAAATACATTTACTTTGCTTTTTACAGCCTGCCAAATTTCTAGAGCACCCTCTGTGAGGATTGCTCATGTTTGGTTTGTATCCCACAGAATCTAGCCACTTCCCCGGCCCTGACCTCTGATTGGTGACTCCTCCAAATGAAGGCCTCTGCTCATTGCTTGAGACTGCCTCCCTTTGTGCAGTTTGGGAGATTGCTCCCAGGTAGAAAGCTTGGGTGAATGCGGAGTTGATTTCTTTTATTTCCAATCTTTTAGAAACTAAACTGCCCATATTCAATGCCTGAGAACTAGTGCCTCATATTTTTTCCAGTTTTTTGCTTTTTAACACTAAGAAGTCCTTTACCAGTTACTTCATTCTGGTGAGAGATAGACAATGATAAACATGTTTCACATTTTAGGTGAATCATTGCTCTAATTGCAAATGAAGACTCCAGAGGAAAGTATCTAGGCTTCCAGGAGCATCCATTATAAGCACATTTATAAAGCAGCTGAGTGTCCATTGGACTTGCTCATTCTAACCATAGTTCTCTGGCATATACTCTTTATTACTTGCATTTCCCCCCTTCATACAAGTCAAAGGACTGCTTTTTATCTCTTTGTTTTATACATGGGTTGTTGCAAAGTTTGACTATTTGCAAAGCCATAAAATACATTTACTTTGCTTTTTATAGCCAGCACTTATGCATTGAGAAGGGGCACCATGTAGAATATTTGTCAAAAAGGTAGTCCTAATTCTTCATTCCTATGATCATTGCAATAATTTTGGATACTTCATTTGGCTAGAAGCAAGTAGAAGCAGTTCCCTGTTTTTAAGTAGTGCTGATAATTAGAAAATTCGCAAGTGCTTATCTCTAGATTGCACCTTTCTCTAGGGCTGCAGATGGAGATTTCTAAATATGCTGGATGTTCTATTGGCACATTTAACTCAAAAGTCCAAAACCAAAATTTCCTCTTGTCTTTCCTCTTGCAATTTCTATTACCTCTCCCTCAAAACTCAAATTAGAAATCACAGAATCTTTTTTTTTTAATTTTCTCCCCTCTTGCAGTATGATTTATTCATTGTACTATGGCATCATTTTTTCATCCATTCTCCTTCCATTCCTAGTGACATAATCGTATTTGAAGCCTTATCACTACTCCCAACAGGATCATAGCAATAATTTCTTAAATAAATTTGTACCTCCATCTTCCACATGCTGCCAGAGTTACGCTTCTAAAATAGATTTATAATATCTTCTTCACACAAAAATCTCTGTTAGCTCTGTGTTACTTATGAGAAAAAAGGCAAAGTTTCATAACATGTGTATTATGTCCTTTATCATCTCACGTATCCCCCATTTTCAGGCTGATCCACCACCCGGTGTTCTCCCTGTTTGTGATGGTACATTCTTGGCATACCTGTCTTCAGTTTAATGTTCACTTCCCAAAGCAGGTATTAGGCATCACAGCACACTTTTCTACATTCTGGGAATCCACTGTCAGTGAGTTAATTTGTCACTACTCATTTTTTACAAGCTACCACTCAGGCACTTCTGTCCATCCCCTCTATACTGGTTAAACTAATCAACTTGATGTTATACATCTTATGGCATTTTTGGCATTGCACTTCTTGTGCTCTCATCTTATACCAAAAGTGTTGTTTCCTGGTACACCTGGCTCAGTCAGTTAAGAATCTGACTTCGGTTTGGGTCATGATCTCATGATTTGTGAGTTCGAGCCCCGCATCAGGCTCTGTGCTGACAGCTCGGAGCCTAGAGGCTGCTTCAGATTCTGTGTCTCCCTCTCTCTCTCTTTCTCAAAAATAAATAAATATTATTTTTTTAAAGTTTTGTTTCTTCCATGTATTCCTTCTCTGAAAAAAACTCCATAGTGGTTTTAAATGTTTATGGCTTATTTATGGCTTTCACTATTCTTTTTAAACAGAAATCACTGCATTTATTGAGCCTCATGTTTGTGGGGGTATTATACAAAATGCTTCACACACTTTTATTAATTCATTAAATTCTCAAAAGAATACAAGATACTCATTGCTTTTCACATCATATTTGAGTTTGTTAAGTAAATGTCTTTAATTATAGATTCCTCAAAAGCAGGATTCAGGTCAAATTCATTTTTCCCCCTTCTCATCATTTTACCTTGCAACATTCTGAACTGAATTTAACTTTCTCTTTCTTTTTCTTTGCTGCTTCTGGCTTTCTCTCTCTCCTTGTATAATTTTTTCCCCCTCTATCCCTACAACATTTACCATTTTTGGGTTTTGTCCATTTTAATCAAAGTTTTCTGTAGTTTCACAAGACACAATAGTGGATGCAAAATAAGAAAATATTTTTTTTCAGTTTTATTGAGAAATAATTGATATGCATCACCATATAAGTTAAAGGCCTGAGGCATGATGGTCTGATTTACATATATTGGAAATGATTACTGTAATAGGTTCAGCTAACATCCAACTTCTCATATAGACAGAATAAAAAGAAAAAAAGGAATAAAAAAAAGGAAAAACAAATTCTCCTTGTGATAAGAACTCTTAGAATTTACTTTCTGAACAACTTTCCTGTATATCATGCAGCACTATTAGGTGTGGTTATCATATTGTACATTATCTCCCTGGTCCTTATTTATTTTGTAACTGAAAACTTGTGCCTTTTAATCACCTTCCTTTAATTCCCTCCCCTCCCCTTAACCCTCTACCTCTGGTAAGCACAAGTCTGAGTGATTTTTTTATGAGGTTTTACTTTTGTTTCTGTGTTTAAGATTCCACAAATAAGTGAGAGCACACAATATTTTTCTTTCAGTTATTTTCCTTAACATAATTCCCTCAATGTCCACCCATGTGGTTGCAAATGGCCAGATTTCCTTGTTTTTTGTTTTTTGTTTTTGATGAATTGTATTTCTTTGTCCAATATATAGACAACTTCTTTGTCCATTCATCCATCAGTGTACACTTAGGTTGTTTCCATGACTTGGCTGTTATAAATAATGCCACTATGAACATAAGTAGAGATATCTTTTCAAATTAGTGTATTTGTTTCTTTTGGATATAGTCCCAGAAGCTGAATTGCTGGATCATATGGTGGTTCTATTTTTAATTTTTTTGAGGACCCTCCATACTGTTTTCCATAGTGGCTGTACCAATTTCTATTCCTACCAATTGTGCCCAAGTGTTCCCTTTCTTTACATCTTTCCTAGAAATTCATTATCTCTTGTCTTTTTAATGATGGCCATTCTGATGACTGTGAGTTGATACTTCATTATGATTTTAATTTGCATTTCTCTAGTAACTCATGATTTTAAATGTCTGTTCTTGCACCTGTTGGCCTTTTCTGTATCTTATTTGGAGAAATGTCTATTGTGGTCCTTTGTCCATTTAAAAATAATTAATGTTCATTTATTTTTGGTAGAGAGAATACAAGCAGGAGAGAAGAGACAGAGGGAGACACAGAATCTGAAGTAGACTCCAGGGTCTGAGCTGTTAGCACAGAGCCTGATGTGGGGCTCAAACCCACAGACAGTGAGATCATGGCCTGAGCTGAAGTTGAACGCTTAGCCTACTGAGCCACCCAGGCACCCCTCCATTTTCTAATTTGGTTATTTGTATTTTTGCTCTTGAGTTATATGAATTCATTATATATTTGGGATATTAACCCCTTATCATATATATAATTTGCAAAGATTTCCCCCATTCCATACAACCTGAGAAATTTTAAGTTGATAAATCATTTTCACTGGTTTTTAACACTCTCTGATTGAAATCACTAATTTTTGGGAGTACCAGAAAAGACTCATGAGTTTTTTTTTAATAGTCCTCTCCCGCTGTCCTCTATTATTCTCTGTGTAGCTTTTTAGGGACACCTTTCTACTACAGATGCTTCCAGAACACTTCAGTTCCTGACTCTACTCAAACCACAAATCTTTGTTTTGCCAATATGACTGCATTTCTCAATCCCTCAATGTGGTGAAGGCAAATGGAACTATGAGAAGATGAATGGAGAACATGCTCTATTCTGCCTGTTAGGACCCACCCTGTCACTTGACAGCAAAGTAGTACTGCTTTTGCTTCTGAAAAAGTACCCCATTAGAGCAACCTCTTTACCTTCTGCCTGTTCTTCTTCAGAAGGTATTATTCGTAGACATTTATTATTTGTTTCCCTAGCCTCCATTCCACCAAATTCTGGCTGCCACCCCAGGTTTTAGGTGAAGATCTATGCCTTAAAACTCTTTGAGTGTTATCTGAGTGGAGCTTTGTACCTCTGCTCCATAGTTGAATACCTGACCTAAGCCTGTGTCACCTTAAACTACTACTACGTTATCTTACCCCTACTTTTATTTCATATGTTAAAAAGTTACTTAAGTCAATCTAATCAACATAAGCATTACATGGGAATACTAGAAAAGAGAAGCTCACTATGTCCAGTGGACTTCAACTAAAAAGACGGAGCTCATGAACTCATTTTGGCACCTTATTTAAGATAAAGGAAATTACCACCACCACCCACCATCCACCCCTGGCCACACACACACAAAAAGTGAAACAAAGAGTTGGGGAGAGAGTGAGACTAGATAATAACATATTAAACCCTACAGCTGAGCCTAAAGCCTAGCAGTTGTTGGATTTCTCAGTTAGGTCAGGCAATAAATATCTTTTTCTTGGCCTGAGTCAATTTGGGTTTGGAATTAACTCACTTGCAACAAAGGGAGCTAACCAAAATGGGTTTAGGTATAAATGAGTACATGGGACCATTTCTAATACAGAAGTCATTGTAACCAAGAAGTTCAAGTTGAAAATGCCATATTCTTTTTTTTTTTTTAACCACACATAGATTTTTTTTCTTGTGATGAGAACTTCTACAATTTACTCTCTTGGCAATTTTCAAATATATAATACAGTATTGTTAACTATAGTCATTACGTGATACACTACATCTCAGGACTTATTTATCTTGTAATTGGAGATTTGTACCTTTTGACCCTTTCAACCCATTTTGTCCACCCCTTATCCCCCACTTCTGTTTTTTGGTATCTATGAGTTTGTTTGTTTTTTAATTACATATGAGACCATACATTATTTGTCTTTCTCTGACTTATTTCATTTATCATGATGCCCTCAAGGTCCGTCCATATTGTTGCAAAAGGCAGCATTAGGCAGCATTTCTTTTTTTAATGGCTGAATATATATATATATATATTTTCTTTATCCATTCATTCATCCTTGGACACTTAGGTTGTTTCCATGTCTTTGCTATTGTAAATAATACTGCAACAAACATAGGTATACA
Source organism: Cryptoprocta ferox (assembly GCA_028646485.1). NCBI lineage: Eukaryota > Metazoa > Chordata > Mammalia > Carnivora > Eupleridae > Cryptoprocta > Cryptoprocta ferox. The sequence continues at coordinate 94,072,468 of CM053577.1, read as the reverse complement.
TATATCTTTCCAACTTAGTGTTTTCATTTTCTATGGATTAATACCCCACAGTGGAATTGCTGGGTCATATGATAATTCTATTTTTAGTTTTTTGAAAAAACTACATACTGTTTTTATAGTGACTGTATCAATTTACATTCCCACTAACTGTGCACAAGTATTTCGCTTTCTCCACATCCTCACTAAACGCTTATTTATTATCTTTTTGATAACAATCATTTTAACAGGTGTAAAATGGTAGCTCCTTATGGTTTTGATTTGCATTTCCCTGGTAATTACTAATGTTGGGTCCCCTTTTCATGTACCTGTTGGCTATCTGTATGTCTTCTTTGAAAAAAATATCTATTCAGGTCCTTTTGCTTTTTTTTTTCTTTGCTATTGAATCGTATGAGTTATTTATATATTTTGTATATTAACCCCTTATTAGATGTATGATTTGCATATACTTTCTCCCATCCCATAGGTAGTCTTTTCATTTGGTTGATGGTTTCCTTTGCTGTGCAGAGGCTTCAGTTTAATGTAGCCCCACTTGTTTATTTTGCCTCTTTTGCCTGTGCTTTTGGTGTCAAATCCAAATAAATCATTGCCAAGGTTTATGTCCATTTATTTTTACCACCCATTTTTTTCAAGTTTTAGGTCTTTACATTCAGGTCTTTAATCAGTTTTGTGTTGATTTTTGTGTATGGTGCAAATAGTGGCCTAGTTTCATTTTTTTACATGTGGCTGTCCAACTTTCCCAACATAATTTATTGAAGAGACAGTCTTTTCTACATTGTATGTTCTTGGCTTGTTTGTTGTAATTAATTGACCATATATGTATGGGTTTGTTTCTGTTCCATATTTTATTTCATTGATATGTGTGTCTGTATTTATGCCAGCACCATTCTCTTTTGGCTAGTATAGCTTTGAATATAGTTTGAAATTGGAAAGCATGATATTCCCACTTTCATTCTTTCTCAGGATTACTTTAGTTCTTTGGGGTCTTTTTTGGTTCGAAACAAATGTTGAGGTTATTTATACTATTTCTGTGAAAAATACATTGAAATATCAGTAGGGATTGCAAAAATTCCTTCTTCTTATAAATACTTTACCTCAATCTCTCACCTTCCACTCTCAGATACAGACTTTTATCTGTGGGTTCAGAGCTTGACTTAAAATCAAGCAATGATAAACTCTTTCCAGAATTTTAAGTTAGCAACCAAAGATAGTGAAGCAACAGCATACCTTGTGGCAATGTTTTCAGCCATATGGCACAACCCAATTTAATTGAATAAAACCTACAAGGCCACAAGAAACAGCTCTAGAAGCATGTGAACTTTTCAATAAATTTCTCCTTTTTCTAAACCAGCTTGAGTACAGATTAAGATAAATACAAAAGTGATGAACACAAAACTTAAATTCAGGTCTGTTGGACTCCAGAGCCCAATCATACCCTCACTGTTAAATATTATAATAATTTTTCTTACAGTCCTTTGATGTCTGATATTGCGCTTTGCACTGTGAATACATTTTTGTTGGTTAGACTCATGATAAAAATCCATATTTGATAAATACTTTTCAAAGAGATTTATTTAAAAATGAAGAGGAATCCCTTGAGCCAATGCCACTTTTTTTTGTTGTTTTCTATGACCCACTTCATTTGAGAACCTGCTTGGCTATAAAGATATTGTTTGTGTCTGGGCTGTGTTGGGAATGCTGTTTGGCCCCTAGGCTTCCCCTGCACTGGTAAGCTGAGATCCTGCTCTCAGGTAAAATTCCATCTATTGAATAGCACCAGGTACATCTATATTGAGATGCAAATGCATGATAATGAGAAAAAAAATCCAGAAGGAAAGAATTCTTTATGTCTTTTTCTGAAAGATCATAACTGTCAATAAAGCATTATTTCTTCAGAAATATTTTTTCTCCTCTAGAAGTAATTTTAAAGTTTATTTAAGTAATCTCTATACCCAATTCAGGGCTCAAACCCAGTCCTGAGATCGAGTCACATGCTTTTCCAACTGAACTGGCCAGGTGCCCCCTCCTCTGTAAGTAATTTTAAAAGGTACTTTCAGTCTTAACTTCTAGCAGTGGTAGATTCTGCATAGATATCTGTGTATCATTTTTACACCCATGTTTCTAAATCCAGTTTTAAGATTTCTGAAGGTTATTTCTTTTGCCATTTCAGTTCCTGATGAATTAATGAAGAGAATTAAAAAATCCATTTACTTTAAACTTCTAGCCTACATACCTTATTTATGTTCCCTGGAGAAAGAATAAAAATCCCTGATAATAACAGTGATTAATGCTTCCAAGAAAGGTATATTGAGGGGTCAGTTCACCCAAAGGCATTTTTATAGGGAAGGTCTGCAATATGTTTTCAGAACCTCCTTCTGTCTCAATTTTAACAGTCACAAGGTGGGTTAAATAATATATTTAGCCCAAGAGGTATAGACCCAGTGTCTCTTCATTTGCTGTAGTAACTTGTACAAGACTTTGAAGATGCACAGAAGTAAATACAAGTGCTATATTCCCTGCCCTTTGGATCAGCAATCCTCATCCATTCCTACTTAAAAGGGAGGTTGTCTCTAAAAAGATTACCAATAATAGAGTAGTCTGGGGCAGGTAGGTTCAAGTGAAAAAGCTGAGGGGGATCCTCAAGATGGGATCTCACCCTCAGGGAGCTTATCAACATTCAACTTGTTGGGTTGATAAATTGGATATGGTGTTTGATGGAGGAAAATTTATCAGGAAGGAATATTATCTAATGAATTTCAGAAGATGTGACTCATATTCTATTATAATTTCTTTCTGCCAAATTAACTTTGAGCAGGCATGATGCAGGAGATAACATGAATAAAAAGAACTGCTGACTTTATTTAACAGAAACCAGGATATGTGTGTAGTTTAAAGGGAATGTTTCCATTTCTCATTTCTGACTAATCTATGTTAGCTACTTATTTAATATCCTCTTTCATTAAGTCTTGAAATATCTCTATTAGTATAACTGAAATGGAATTATAAAGAAGGAAATATTAGAAGAGGCTTTGAATGTGCTGCTGAAGCTATTTTCATTGTTGTCAATTTTCCAAAGGGAACTAAAAAATAAAGATGAGTAGAGCATCTTTTCCTTTGTGAATTCTTAATATCTGCATCATAAAGCAATTCATTTCCACCTAATGACAGTTAATTCTGGTCTAATAAAGATCGTAAAAATAATTACTGTTAACCTTTAAGTTTTCATAGGACTCCCTTAAAAAAAGTCTATGTTCTAGTATACTGTCTTGGTTCTAATTTCTGCTATCATGGTTTAAAATGAAAAATACAGAGTTGGCAAGAAAGTTAAGATGACATCCAGAAATAGGCAGTGGACTTTTCTTTTACAATTCCCACCTCCAGCAGCCACAGGCCACTGACAGGATTAAAGCTATGTTTCTCCCTAGAGATGGAAAGTTAATAAGAAAATCTGAAGTCACATATTCAATTCCTTCTGTGTCACAACCCTTCCTAAAGACATTCAGCTATACTCTTTCTCAACATTGCAATACACAAAGGAACCCAGGGTTTCCCTGGGGCTCACCTTGTCTGGGGGTTCGTCTTGAAGCTCCCCTGCCACTAGAAAATAAGGATGTATAGATTTCACCTGCCTACCTGCTGACAATCTCTTCCAGAACCTCAGGTCTCTTAGAGACCTTTCAGAGATTTATGAAGACCTAAAGATGTGCTAAAGGAACTCATATGTGTTAATGATAATAATTCATATATATCTTAGTCTAGAAAGAGATTATATATAATGATAATGATAATAGATAACACTTTTATAGCTATTACTATGGGTCAGACAATGTTCTAGTACACACAAAAAATTAGAGATTTAAAAAATATATTTGGACTATATTCATATAACATGACTAAGATTGATATGATCAGCATCCATCCCACCCCCTTTTAGTGCTTTTCTGTACTAGAGTCCAGAAAGTTAAGAACTACATTTCCCAGACACCTATAGTCAAAGTTTTGGATGAGAACTAACTTCCACCAATTAGATGCATTCATATGAGATTTGGAAGACATAAATGAGGCTCAAGCTCTGTTTCTGCTACTGTTTCTACAAGTAAACCAGGTTGTGTAGATATGAATATTGATGACAGTTGTCCTTTGATACGGGGCCTATTGTTACAATGGTACACCTTTGAATTCGGCAATTCCAGTGGTATGCTCCTGATCCCTACCCCTCCAGTCTCGCAACTTCTTCTGTGAATTAAATTCCTTTCTTCTTAAAAATTTCAAGTGACTTCTGTTTCTTGAACTGGAACTTGACTGATACCATATTTGAAACCATAAATGCCTACATATAATAGACCCGCAATGAGGAAAATCTGTAATTGTTATTTTACCTGGTAAGGTCTGAGGACAACAAGGATCTGTTTATGGTTGGAAAATGAAATATAAGCACACCTCAGAGATATGGCAGGTTCGGTTCCAGACCACCTCAAAGCAAATATTGCAATAAAGTGAGTCAAATGAAGTGTTTTGGTTTACTAGTATATATAAAAGCTATGTTTATACTGTAGTCCATTGAGTGTGAAGTAGCATTATGTCTAAAAAGCAAAATACAGAATTGGCGGTCCACTGATGGCAAAGGCAAAAAGATTTACTTAAGTTATTAATACATAATGATTGTCTCCAACATGCCCATGGACAGCAAGATTTGGTGGACCAAGTAGTGCCAAAAATAGGACACAGTGTGAGTGTGGATCACAGACACTAAGGAATGGGCAGACTAATTCTGGCAGCATTGGGGGCATTATAAAGTACTTAAAAATAAATTCTTTCAACAGAATGAGAAAACAAGCCTCAAATTATAATATTTCCAAAGATATATCTGAATAAAGGTGTATTATCCAAAATATCTAATAAATTTTTATAATAAGAAAATGACCAACCCCATTAAAATTATGAAAGTTTTGGGGCACTTGAGTGGCTCGGTCAGTAAATCATCCAACTTTGACTCAGGTCATGATCTCATGGTTCGTGAGTTCAAGCCCTGCATCAGGCTCTGTGCTAACAGCTCAGAGCCTGGAGCCTGCTTCAGATTCTGTCTCTCTCTGCCCCTCCCCTGCTCATACTCAAATATTAAATTTATTTTTATAAATCTCTCAAAAAATATTAAATTTTTTTTAAATTATCAAAGTTTTGAATAGACATCTCACCAAAGAAGATATATGGATGGCAAATAGGCATATGTAAAGAAGCTCTACGTTATATATATCATTAGAGAATTGCAAATTAAAACAGCAATGAGATACCACTGGGTATCTATTAAAATGGCCAAAATTCAAAACACTGACAATACTAAATGCTGGTGAATACGCTTGTTCATTGCTGATGGGAATGCAAAATGGTACAGCCACCTTGAAAGATATGCAGACAGTTAAAAGATCAGTAGAAGGGAGAAAGGGATGAATAGGTGAAATACAGAGTGTTTGGGGGGCAGTGAAATGAATCTATATGATACTGTGATAGTGGATTCACATCATTATACATTTGTGAAAACCCATAAATACCCAATGCCAAGTGTGAACTCTCATAGAAACTATGGCCTTTGAGTGATATAGATGTAGGTTGATTGGGATAAATGTGCCATTCTTGTGCAGGTTGTTTATAATGGGGGAATAGGGGTTATATGGGAATGCTCTCTACTTTCTACTCGATTTTTCTGCGAACCTAAAACTTCTCTAAAAATTAAAAATAAAACAAAAAATAAAACAAAAAATTAATTCTTATCTATAGGAATGATCAGAAGGCTAGGAAGTTTCTATCACTGGCTTATAACAACTTCAGAGCTAATATTTCTGAAAATGAGAGAGTCTGATCCTATGGACTAATAAAATGTAGTTTGAATTCATAATTTTACTAGAACTTTTATTGCAAGTTGGGATATTGGTTGGAAAGGATAGAAATTATGATTGATGGAATTAGAATATTTTTATAAATTTAAATAGATTTAAGGAGTTCCTGGGTGGCTCAGTCGGTAAATCATCTGACTTCAGCTCAGGTTATGATCTCACAGTTTGTGGATTCGAGCCCCACATCAGGCTCTGTGCTGACAACTTGGAGCCTAGAGCCTGCTTTGGATTCCGTGACTTTCTCTCTGCCCCTCTCCTATTTGTGCTCTGTCTCTTTCTCTCTCAAAAATAAATAAACATTAAAAAATATCTTAAACTAACTTAAATAGATTTGAATACTATGAACTTAAAAACCCTATTGAGTCATCCTTGCTAACAAGAGCAGGATTTTTTTTTTCCCCTTTTCTTAGCATGCTAGTCCTACCTTGCTTAAGGACTCATCAGTGACATTAAGGACTGTATTTATTTAATGAGGCATGAATTTTCCTCATTCCTATTCCTTATGTTGGGGAGGAAGAATTGCCTCTGCCCTTCAAAGTCCTTCTAGCTGGACTAAGAATTAAATTGACATGAGACAGATAAACAGGAGAACATCAAATTTAATTTCATACATATGGGAATCCACACAGACATGGAAAACCCAAAGACAGACTGAATGAGGTATATGTATCATTCTGAACTAAGGAGAAAGTGTAGGGGTCTGGGATTTCAAAGGAAAGGAATGTAATTCACAGGAAGATGAAAAAGAGTAAATGGTAAGCAAATGTTTCCTGGGCCACTCAGAAACAATAGGACATAGAGGACTTTGATCAAACCTTGTTAGGTTCCTCCCGGACTACTATACCTTGTTCATATCATAAGGTAATTATCTATGGTGATACCTCTCTTTTTGGAGCAGGTCCTCTATATAAATTCTTTTGGGCAGTGGAGGGAGAGGGAGAGAGAGCTTTTCCCAAATATGCTGTGTTTTGCTTGCTTGCTTTTTAACTCAAAATAATCTTCATACCAGTGTCCCATATTGGGGTGGCTTGCCCTTAGACACTTGAATCTCATTGCCTCAAACAATCCCCCACAACCCTGCCTCAGAGGCCCAACACAAAGTTTGACCCAAAAAAAGAACTGCAAGAATTTGCTAATTTGTTTCACTAGAAACTTGGGGAGTGTGAGTGAGTGTACGTTCTAAGGGTGTGAGACCTAGGGGAATGGAACATAATTTTAGATTAAGTTGAATTCATTGGTACTGGAGTATTAGGCAGATTTACTTGGAGGTATTATGCTATCCCAAGTGACTGAGAGTGGCTCCAGGTGCCTGGTTCAGTCACTAGACTGAAGCCTGCACTAAATGGTGGCCTACATGATATGGAGCTCAACTGTGGCAAGTCCTATTAGAATTGCAAGGCAGGCCTATGGGCTATGGAAAAAAAGCCATGAGTTCTTGGTAGATCACTATTCTGCTTTTGAGAAACAACTCCTGGCTTGATACTAAGCCCCAATAGAAGCAGATTGCTTGCTTGAGCTTGAGACATTAAGTGGCCATGTGACTGAATGGGGCTACTCTGACCCACAAAAGTCATACAGTTAGGTGTCAGTAGTAATCCATCCTCAAGTGGAAATTCAGTAAAAAATGCCCAAATGCAAGATCAAAAAACTACAAAATAATACCCAACAGTAACAAATTCAGAGACAAAACAGAAAAAAATCCTAATTACAACAGCAAGCAGTAATAAAAAATAATGATAACAACAACAATAGTCAAATACCTAGAAATAAAGATAACAAGAAATGAGCTGGGATGATATTTTAAAAGTCAAGTTTTCTGAAAAAACATAAGACAGTTGTGGACACATAAAAAATTAAAAGATGAGGAGACCAAGCATTGTGTATGATGTCAAATTTCCTGAAATTAAGCTGTAATTTTAATATAACACCAATATGAATACAGTAAAAAAGAGTGAGAGAGATAATAAAGTCATAGGAAAATGAAATTAAAGTTGCAGAATGAGAAGTTTCAAGAATATAAATATGTGTATTGTTTACAAAATGTAAACTAAATAAAGTTTCTTGCAAATGGCTTAAAGGTTAGTTTTCTTTCTTTCATTTGCTTGCCTGCCTTCCGTCCTTCCTTCCCTCTTTCCTTCCTTTCCTTTTCTTTCTTTCTCTCTTTCTTTCCTTCTTTTCCTTCCTTCTTCCCTCTCTCCCTCCTTTCCTATTTTCCCTCTTTCCATTGTCTATTTTTCCTTCTTTTGAGTTGAGAGATGTGGCAAAGTAATTACTCAATTCATCTGGATGAACATATTTATTCAGTAACCAAGATGATTTTGAGAAAAATACCATTATAATGAGCTAGTAAATATATAATTCTGGCACACTGATGTAAAAGAAGAAAAACATTAAAAAATAAAACGCAAATTCCAGAAACATCCAGTATAAAAGTGGAAATGTAATGTTGGATATATGTGACATTAGAAATCAGTGAGGCACAGATGGATTATTGAACATATAGCATTGGGATATTTGACCATCTAGTAAGAGGGAAAACATCTCTCAGCCAAATACAAAAAGGAAAATGAATTTTAGGTCAATTAAACTTTAAAGACAGAGTAGAGATGTAAATCTCAAAGAAGTGAATGTTGAAATGTTGAAGGATATTTTTATAATCCAATCTCAGAAGAGGCCTTGTTTTTAGCACGACTTTCAGGTAAGTGAGTATTAATAAAAAAGACTAATTTCAAATTTTAAGATTATTACTCAGAAGACATTTTGAATAAAATTGAAAAGCCAATGACAAAGTGAAAAACAAAGTTTTGTTCTGAGTATGATTACATATGACTCTCAAAATGTAGAGTCTCTGCAAATTTGAAAAAGAATGACAGTCAGCCCCAAAGCAAAAGAGACAAAGAATTTTACCTTTGGGAGGTTTGTCTTGTTTTTTGTTTTTGTTTTTGTTTTTTGTTTTTTTTTTTTACAAATGAGTTAAAATAACAAAATTAAATAGCAAGTAAATATGTGAAGAGTTATAATAATTAGAACACTATAAAAGCAATGAAATATTATTTTAGCATATAAAACTGGCAAAAATAGATAATACTTTTAAGCCTAGGTAATGGTAAATGAGCACTCATACACAGTGGGTGTGTATATAAATAGCCTAAAAAAATTAGAGAATAATTTTTATTAGTCTGTAAAATTTAAAATGTGACTAATTGATTTTCCATTTAGGAATTTCTCTTACAAAGATACTCACAAAAATATGTCCAAAGTGTTCAGAATTATTCATTGTGGCACTGATTGTGATAGTGAAAAATTTGAAATATCCATCAAATGAGAATTAAACAATTTATAATATATCCTTAAGATGGATTAATCAGTGAAAAAAATAAGGTGGATTTGAGCTCTACATACATAACTGAAGAGATGTGCACAGCAAATAAGGCAAAAATAAGATGCAGGATAGTGTATATGATTACATGTATTCATATAAGGAAATCAATATACCTCTGTCTCATGAACATATTTACAAGTATAAAATTCTATAAAGATATATATTAAATTGGAAATAATTATTGTGGGATTTGGAGGTACATATCACGTATTTACTTTCTAAAAATATGCTTTAAATTTATTATAACTAAGAACAATTAAAAATTTTCATTACTGGGAAATAAACCTCATTTCTGACTAATGCAAAACTGCTGAGAATGTTACTTAACATGTATTGATATCTAATTGCCAAATATTCATCTTAAATGTTTTCCATGTCTAATCTCATTTACTCCTCAAAATGGCACTCTAAGTAAACTCTCTAAATTTCAGATGAGGAAGCTGAGACAAACAAAAGTTTAAAAACTTTCTTAACCAAATAGCTATAAAGTTGTTAAGACTCAGGATTCAAAACCAGGCAGTTTGACCCAAGAATTCCTATTCCTAACATCTGATAATGATAGTAAGAATACTTTATACTAAGAGTGAATAGAAAAGAAACTCTTATTATATAAAAGGAAGAGGTATCCTGTCCCTACCCTAAAGAAGAATCTTTTATTTAGAGGATTACAAAGCCTTTTTAAGAAAATTTGCAGGAAACTAGAGCCTCCCTACTTAGTCACATGATAAGACTGATAGGTTTAATTGTTCCTAGTGTTAAACTAAATCTTCCTCTTTATAATTCCCACCTATTCATGTAAGTTCTGGTGCCTGGAACAACAATGAATAGAAAGTAAATATACTCCTCTTTTATATGATCTTTCAAACTCTTGATGAATTTTTAAAGGTTCTCTTCTTTGACTTAACTGCAGTTTAAACACAGTCTCTTTAACAGTTTCTCATATAACATGATTTCAACATTTTAATATCCTGCATATACCAGTTTGTTAAGTCAGTAATAAAGAGGAGGAGGCAGTGTCCTTTCACCAATCCTTAGGTTGAACACAGCAAGTAGGATGGTGAGCAGACAGAAAAAAAAAAGAAATACACTCCCAGGTCATATGACAATGAAGTTGACAGCACCTCTAAATTGAAAAATACACAAAAGTTCTCTCATTCATAATGTTAAAAGTAACATGTGACAGCCATTGGTGTACTTAGGATGTGCAATGGGTGTTTTCTGGAGTCACGAGAGACAAAGTATTGAAGGCATTCATTTATCTAAAGGCCAAGAAGAAAGCCTTTTGTGTAGTGCAGTAGCAGTGGAATATACAAGGAAACGAAAAACAATACAAAGTATATAGCTGGTAGATCTGTGTGATACTAGTAAGTATTCTTCTTAGAAATCACCCATGTCTTCAGTAAGCAGCCTCTGATCATCTTTATGTTCCATTTAACACACTGATCTTCCAAAGAGCTGGTGGTCCAGTTGGGCAGACAGAGGTGAACAATGGGATCAAAACAGTGCAGGCAAGGGCTGGAGCCCTAAGTAGATGACATGTGTATTTTCCTAAGAGGTTGGGTTTTGTTGGTAGTGGAATGAGAACTCATAATGAAGGATTATGATTACATTGACAAGAAGTTGTAAGGTTGTGAGAAAAGAAGTAATGACATTAAAATTGCAACTGCGAGGAGGGAAGTCAATGCTTGCTAGAAATTGAACTGGAACTCTGTAAATGGAGGAAAATTATAGGGTCAAGAATCAGAATCAGAGAAACCCAGATAAAGTATATTTAAACTCATTTAAATAACATAGGATTGAAATCTAAACTTTTATCAAAGTACCAACTGTTTTTCTATTGCTGCATTAATAAATTACCATGAATTACCACATACCTCATAGTTAAAAAAAACACATTTTATTGTCTTTTAAAATAGATCCTTAGATCAGAAATCTGACATGGATATTAGTGGGGTAAGACCAAGATGTCAACAAGGCTGTGTTCCTTTGTAGAGGCCTTAGCAGGGAATCTATTTCCTTGCCTTTTCCTGTTCTAGAGATCATCCACTTTCCTGCTCATGGCTCTTCTTCTCCATCAACAGGGAATGAGTCCTCACACTGTCATCTTCTGACTCTCCCACTTCTGACTCTTCCACTTTTAAGCCCCACTGGATAAATTTGATATTTTAACACCACCTAATTAACAACTTTATCTGCAACCTTAATTTCTTTTTTATTTTATTTTATTTTATAAATGTTTATTTTTAAGAGAGAGAGAGAGCATACATGTGTACATGTGGGAGCAGGGGAGGGGCAGAGAGAGAGAGGGAAACAGGATCAAAAGCATGTTCTGCACTGACAGCAGTGAGCCCGATAGGGGGCTCAAACTCAGGAACCATGAGATCACAGCTTCAGCCAGTCAGACACTCAACTGGCTGAGCTGCCCAGTCTCCCTGACCTTAATTTCCTTTTGCCAACTAACCAAAATATTCAATGACCAGGAATTAGGATCTGGATATTACTAGGGACAATTATTTTGCCTTTCATACTAACAAATGAATAGATTTTGATCATTCTGTCCTAGGCTAAATGTACAAACATGGACTTCCAGAAAAAAATCTTGACTTTCTCTTTATAAAACTGAAATAAAGGGATATTTAAAATACTAGATCAACTAATAATTGTGAAAGATTAGTGAAAAGAAGACGTGAAAAAATGATTGTGCAGAATGCATTGTTTCTATACAAATGAAATCACATAAGGGTTTGTGATTTCTGCAAGATGTTTGAAGTTCTTAATATCTTTATTAAGCAAGCCAATTTTATTCCAAGACTCTAAGAGCTTCACATTTAAGACTGTTTACAAAGAGAAATAAAAGTCTGTGAGTCTTGAAAGAAGGAATTTTATAATGTTAAATCTATTTCTCCACCAACATTGACAAATCTCAGTTATTAGTATTTAGAATGCAAAGGTTAAAGAAAGCAAATTTCAACATGGGCATCCAATAATTGCCAGTATTTGTTTAAAGTGTCTTCTAGGTAATCCATCCTGAAAAAATGTTATATAATTATATTTACATTGAAAGTAGGCAATGAGATGAATTTAGTCCATGTAATGCATAGGAAGTCATTTCAGCAAGCCTCTTATCAAATGATATTATAATATCAAAACTTTATATTAATACATATTGGTAGTTAAAAATAATTATGTGACTTTTATAATTTGAAGTTCTTTCCAAAATATCTCATTTCCAAGTCATGGTCAAATGGAATGTGGTTGAAGGAATATTTAAGGAATTTAAATATCCAGAAGTTTTAGTCCAAGGAAAAGTAAGCTATATGATCTGACCAGCATAAAAGCATGAGTTTAGAATTCTTGAGGGATGTTGAGGGCCTAGAATGGAAAACTGTAGGATTAATATGTAATAATGTGTAGGTTGAAAAGAACATAAGCTAAAATAAGATTTGATAATTAAGATTTGAAAATTGGTATAGAAGAAAGAAGAAATGCATTGTGTCCAGGAGAGGGAAGAATTTGGCTCAGAGACTTGCTAAACAGAGTACAGAGGTTGGTTTGAGTTTAAAGGTATTGAGGGAAATAGTTTCCATCTGAAACTAAGAAGTGAGCCTAAATTTCAGTATAAATGAGCTAAAAGACTTCTCCCCATGAAACCAGAGTTGGAAAATAGTACATTCTCTCTCTCCCTCTCCACAGGAACAATACTTTCAGTCTGTGCCCAGTCAATTGAGCAATAGGTTTCTGATTTTGTAAATTATCTAATCTCTATTCTACACATTATTTTGCAATTTATTAACAACAGACTAAGTGTGCCCTCCATTCTGCTGTGGACAACTGGGAGGAGAGGTAATCTCAAGAAACCAAATGGGAATTACATTATGAACAATTATTATTTGTAATATTACCTATGTTTGCATAGATTTTCAGCCTTATAGTGATTTTGCAGTCAGACTCTTGGGAAAACAAATCAGCCCTAACACTCCAAAATTTTGTTAAAGTTCCTCTAGAGAACCAATGATAGGAAATTTGCTGGGAAGTCCGAAGGAGAATCATAGGGGTGCATGCAATCAAGTGACATTGGAAATCAGTCTTTCAAAGGAAACTTTTCTTCATTCAGCAGACTTCAGAGAGTTGTGATGTAGCCAACATTTGGAAATCGTGCCTTCCTTTTCTCCCTATTTCCGCTCTTCCTCTGCTCCCCACCCCGATTATGCATTTTCCCCTTTTTTTCATTTTTCATCAGTACTGGTAAGTGCTGATGAGGGTTCAGCATAAAAAGGACCCTTAAGCATACTTAGTGGAACTGTAAATTGATTCTATTTTTCTGAAGGGCAATTTGTATGTGTTAAAAATGTTTAAAATGTTCTTGCACGTTGCTCCACAAATTATTGTTCTGGGAATTTATCACCAAAATAATCAGGATTTGGGGCAACATTTAGTTAGCTACAATGATGTTTATCACAAAATTGCCTATAAAGCCAAAAATTGGCAACAACCTAAATATCTAATATAGGACAAATTAGAAAATAAGGAAGAAACTATGATACATCCCTACAACTGATACCATGTACCATGTAACTATTAAAATTATGTTGTGATAGGATATTCAGTAAAATGAAGTGGTTGAAGATGCTAGTGTGAAAAAATAGGCTTACCAATTAATATGGGTATGTGATTCCAAAAAAAAAAAAAAAAGGACTACATGTATGTAATACACAAATATAGAAAGAAAGAAAAATACTTGAAGTGTGGCAAAATGAATCAGGAGTTCTCTCCAGGTCATTTTTTCCTTTAATTTTCAACTTTTTGATCATCAGCATTTTCTAAATTCCTTATGAATAACAAAAATATATTTTTAAATTTTTTTTAATGTTTATTTATTTTTGAGACAGAGAGAGACAGAGTGCAAACAAGGGAGGGGCAGAGAGAGAGGGAGACACGGAATCCGAAACAGGCTCCAGGCTCTGAGCTCTCGGCACAGATCCTGATGCGGGGCTTCAACCCATGAACCATGGGATCATGACCTGAGCCCAAGTTGGACGCTAAACCTACTGAGCCACCCAGGTGCCCAAACAGAAATATTTTCATAGAGAGCAAATAAAAAGTGAATATTGAAAAAAGTATGATAGAAAACCAATTTAGAATTGAAACCTTTTTGATACCAACTAACATTTCAATTAACAAGTTTCTTGAGATAAGTCTGAGGTAGATATTTAGAAACTGTTTCTCCATGAAAGGATTGTGGCTGTTATTCATCAGCTCACTGGAGCAGGGTGCCAATAAATTCTTATAAATAGAATCAAGGTGGCAAAGCCATGACCAGGTGTCTATGTTTACTCTCAATTGCCAGAGACAATGGTGTAGACATTGAGTGGGTCTGGTGTAGATTAAATACAAATTGGCATTTTTAGTAAACAATGCACATGATTTTCAATAACAGCAACCTGTAATTAATAAAGAAGAAATGTGTAAATGCCACATTTATCTAAACTGACCTAAAATTCAGTTAAATGAAAAGTTGTTCTTGATTATTATTTCCATTAGAATGAACTGCAACACAAATATTATAGCACATGAAGCTAAATTAGCATTGTACTCATTGGAAAAAAAAGCAAACTTTCTCTTTACAAAGCATCTCAATTGTGATTCATATGTATTCAGACAAAATGAAAAATGAGTTTGATTATATTGCTGTTTTCCATTCTTTATTAAAAACATAGTTGTCAGTTGAAGTTGTTAGTAATGAGATGGCCATAGTTAAGATTTATCCTCCAGAATATCCCCAAAATAATACCGTGAAGGTAAATATAGATCTTATATGGTAGAACTACTAAAAGGTTTATAAGTAAAATAGAAATAGAAGCATAAATGTATTGTTAGAAGGCAGGTTGATAAAAAAGATTTTTTTAACATTAAAGACAAATTTACTCAATATTAAGGAAATATTTTGGTTATGAAAATATGATTACATTACTCTCTCCTACCTCATTGTTTAACTTTAGTGAACCATGGTAACCAAAGTACTACATGTGTGACATATTACTGCAAACCAGTGTGTCTGCTCAGAATAATCTGGAATAAATAATTCATCTGTGATGCTGCAGATGTCAAGGGCATCCTCTACTGTGCCCATCCTTTAACAAAAACAAATTCAAAAGCTGTTTGATTTGCTTCCAGTTTCTCCACCAAAGAAGAGACCAGCTAGGAACTCCGATTGATTTTTTTTTTATAGCTAGTTGAGAAGATAGATCAATGCGAGGAAGAATAAAAACTGATCTAAACTGAATAGTGCAGAAAGTATTAGTTCTGAAATTAATAGACCTTACAGACATTACTACCGCCCTTAGGCTTTTTTCTTAGTAGTGTGGTACTAATGTATAAAGCCAACTCAGTAATAGTAATGGGAATACTTCCTTTACCGGCCAAGGCTTGAGTGTTAAGTTTCTACTTACAGTTTTCTCAAATTCTTAGAGTATCGTTATCCCATTTGGTTTGTTCAATTCTCTCTCTTCTAGTGATTTACTTTTTGGCCCAATATTAAAATAGGGTTTTGGCTTGTCACTTATGGCAGGCACTCTAGCATGAAACACCAGCATAGGACATTTATGGGTTAGTTGTTAGCCCATTCTTATTTACGTCTGGAGACTTTTAGATTTACAGGGGTTAAGTCACCTGTCAGCCCAAGTTCACAATGCTGTTAAATGATGGATTTATATTTACCTGACTTTAAAGCCTTTTTAAAAATGTAATTCTTTTTATTTTATTTATGAAATTAATGGTTCTTACACATTTATGTTTACTTAGTGTTTGTTGTATGTATGTGTATGTATATTCTGTGGGTGTTATGGCTCCCTACCTGTCAGCCAATATGGGGTGGGGGAGAGTGTGTGTAAGCTGACTCAGTTGGTAACAATATAACCTTGATATTTAGATGACTGGCCAGGTTCACTCAGGTTTGGCTATTTATCATGATGCCAGTATTTCCCCCAGCACTTTCCCAGCCCTGCATCTAGGTGGGGCTACATGACTGCCTCATGCCAGTGCAGTGATAAGCAGAAAAAATGTGTTTCCTGCAGGACAAGAGGATTAAAAAGTTTGCTTTCTCCCCATTTTTTTTAGACCATTTTTTCTGGCTTGTTACAGGCATAGTGAACTCATACACTGCATGGAAAACATAGTAGTCACAAAGGTCGAGGAAAACTCATCCTAAAAAACAATTTAGAGGGAAACGAGGCACCAGTTGGGAATACCTGTTTTGTGTTCTCCACTAATAAGAATCTTCTATCTGTTGAAGCCATTTTACATACTATTTGTTATGGCAGTGGCCGTCACACTGATTTGGCCCTCAAAATATTTTCATGCTGTGCACACTTTGTTATTACTTTGCTACTACATGCTTAAAAGTGATAGCTGTGTGGAGTAGTTTTGGGGTCCTATTTTCCATAGTTAACTGGAGAGAGTTTCCTTTAATTCAAATGAAAAGGGTGGGCTTTGTGCCAAGGTTGCCGGGAGCTCCACCTGATATTGGACAAAACAAGCCTTGGTCCCCCCATTCATGCACGCGCACTGCATTCCACAGAGAGCAGCTGAGCACCTGTCATATGCCAAATATTGGACCACGCTCTCCACTTAAAAATAAATACGACGGTTTCCTCCCTTCGAGAGCCTACAACCTAATATTCCAAGTGAAGAATTACACTGGAACATTCTGATGAGCCAGCAATGTGAGCTCTTTATTCAGAATGACTGAGTTTTCATTTTGGCTTCTTGACATATTCAGACTGATAGGAGTAAAAGTTATGCAGCATTTTTGTGCCTTTGTTTCCTTATGTGTAAAGGAAATAATAATAGAAATTTGTAGGGCTATTGTGAGCTTTGAGGTGGGGTTTTTTTGTTTATTTGAGCAGCAGGCAAAAGTTTATTAGAATATAAGCTTAGAAAGGAAGAATAAAAGGAAAGCTCTCTTCACAGAGAGGGGCATTTGAAAATGAATGCCCTGAAGGTTTTTTTTTTTTTAAATGTTTATTTATTTTGAGAGAGAGAGCACTAGTGGGGGAGAGAGGGAGAGAGAAAGAGGGAGAGAGAGAATCTCAAACAGGCTCCTCACTGAACATGGAGCCCAACATGTAGCCTGATCACACAAACTGTGAGATCGTGACCTGAGCTGAGATCAAGAGTCGGATGTTTAACCAACTGAGCCACCCAGGTGCCCCAGGATTGAGACTTTTGTAAAGTTTTTGGAATAATTTTTAGTAACTTGCTAGACATCAATAAATATTAGCATTACTAAATGTTGAGACTAAGGTATATGCAGGACCAAAACATATACAGCAATATACCTCAAACATTAGAATTTATATGAATCACCTGGGACTCATTCAAATGCAGAGTTTGATTCAGAAACCTGCAGGGGGACCTGAGATCCTGCATTTCTAACAAGCAGAAGAAATGCTGGAAGTTTTTGGACCAAGAATTACTTTTTGTGTAATAAAGTCTAGATGAAAAGAACTTTCTGTAGTGATGAAATGCCCTGTTTATATTTGCTATTTCTAATATGATAGCCACTAACCACATGTGGCTATTGAAATATGGCTGGTAGAACTGAGGAACTGAATATTTAAATTTTTATTTAATGTTAGGAAATGTAAATTTAGTCAGACACATAAAGCTAGCAGCTACTGTGTTCCACAACAAAGGTCTAGACTAATGATTCTTCTTTTTAATGTTTATTATTTTTGAGAGAGAGGGAGAGAGAGCGCATGTGTGTGTACACATGCTCCTGAGCAGAGTAGGGGCAGATAGAGGGAAAGTGACAGAGGATCCACAGAGGGTCTGAAGCAGGCTCTGCACTGACGACAGAGCCCAGTGCGATCATGATCACACAGGGATGGAACTCACAAACTGTGAGATCAAGACCTGAGCCAAAGTTGGACACTTAGCCAACTAAGTCACCCAGGTGCCCCTAAACCAGTGATTGTTAAGACTGGCCACAAGTTCAAGAAAGGATTGGTGCCTAAGAATCAATGTAGAGGATAAGGCTATATGATCATTAGCATAATTAAAATATTTCCAGAAGTTTGAAACTAGCTTGAAGACTGCTAAGGATAACTGTTATTCTTTAGAGACTGCATTTACACTATTTTGGTCCAATAGTGGACCAGTTTAGGTCTGGCTATATTCATTGTCAAACTGTATCATAATTGAAAGCTCAAAGGACTGTGGCTTAAACAAATCATTTTTCTTCTACTCCTCAAATAACAAGAGGTTCTGGAGCAGGCAGTGCTGATGTTTGACCCAGCTGATTAACAATGACCTCAAAGGCACAGATGTTAGATTTCTTCTCCAACACTTTTAACCTGTTAGCTTTTGTCTTCAAGCTTATAGCTTTGTGGCCCACAATTCCTAAATCAGCTTCCAGTGTCCACATTCAAGAAAAGGTTGGGAGTGCAGTCAACCTACATGTGTACCCTCTTATCAGAGTACTTACACCCTATTGTTTAGAGAGGTTGGGCAAATTAATATTTAGCTGGGTGCTCTGCTGTTCCAAAAAAAAAACCCTGAAATTTTGGTAGCAAGTAAGAAGGGGGAATTGATAATGATTAGGCAACCAACGGTGTCTGTCACACACACCAAATTATTATTCATATGTGAACATGAATAAATACATTTTTCCAAATAAGCAAGACCTAAGTAAGATATACCAATCATCCATATGCAATATGAATTAAAAAGAGAAACTCATGAATGGTAAAACTATGGCAAGAAAGGATTGGTTGTAAACATTGAATCTATTTGAATAATAAATATAAATAAATGATTATGGTTAACTACATTGAATACAGATGTTAAAACTTTTTATAAAAGCCTCATAATGTTAATGGGGAAACAATTACAGAACCAACCAACAAATATCAGTAGATCAGTAAAGTGATAAGAAGGAAAAATGTAATTCATCAGTTTATGTGAAAAACATGTTTTTTTTAAAAAAATTATTTTGAGAGGGAGGGAGTTCATGCAAGTGAGGCAGGGGCAGAGAGAGAGAGAGAGAGAGAGACAGAGAGACAGAGAGACAGAGAGACAGAGGGAGGGAGGGAGGGAGAGAGAGAATCCCAAGCAGCCTCTGCACTGTCACCTCAGAGCTTGCCACAGGGCTCGATCCCACGAACTGCTAGATCATGACTTGAGCTGACATCAGAAGTCTGTTGCTTAACTAACTGAGCCACCCAGGCACCCCAAAAAACATGTTTAATGATTATTTTAAAAGAAGAATGTAAAAGCAAATATGAGTTAAAATTAGGCTGTGTACCTTCTAAATTACTGCAGGGTTTGGGGAGCTCAGATCAGGGATCAGAAATGGATCAGATTTTTGAAAAATAGAAAAAAAAGAGGGTGCCTAGGTGGTTCAGTTGGTTAAGCCTCTGACTCTTTTTCTTTAAGAATAATGTTCATTTTAATATAGGAAATAATTTTTGAATTATGTTTATATTACTATATTTTGCTTGTATATAATTAGCCTAGGAAGTTGGAATTTTTCTATTGATTTTTCAGATATTTATTTAATATCTATAATAATTTATTTTAATGTTTAATTTTGAGAGAGAGAGAGAGAGAGTGTGTGTTGGGGGGGCAAGGGGAAAAGAGAGAGGGAGACACAGAATCCAAAGCAGACTCCAGGTTCTGAGCTGTCAGCAAAGAGCCCAATGTGTGGCTTGAACTCATGGACCATGAGATCATGACTTGAGCCAAAGTCAGATCCTTAACTGACTGAGCCACCCAAGTGCTGCAACAATAACTTCTAATAAATAAAATTTTGAAGAATGATAAAGAAACCCTAATTATTCTATCATCACTTTTTTTACAAGTGAAAATGAAAGCTTTGTATTAGTTTATATAAGATATATAAACTTTGTATAAGTTTATATAAGATAGTTTAGGCATAGAAGACATCTGGAGCATTTTATTATTCTGAATTTGGCTTCTGGGTCAGGAGTTTGTCAAAGGAGATGAAGCATGAACATGTGATTAGTATCCAAACAGGCAATATTTTAAAAATATACAACTTTGAGAAACCATGATCATTAATAACTCTTAACCTTTTTTTCAAAAATAACTATTTGTTGTTGTTATAACCATTCAGGTTTACGCTGAAAGCATAGAAATATAACATAACATAGTGTGTGACATTTCTGTAATCTAAGTATAGAGTAATTGAGTCATTATATAGGAAAAAATCTAACTTCATTCCATTTGAATATTATCCATCTAATATAGAACAAAAGATTAATTAGTATATTTAATAGGTGTATATTTAGAATGCAATGGGCTGAATTATGTTCCCCCAAAAGAAACCCTAAGCCCCATTATGACTGCATTTGATATAAGGTCGTAATTAAGGTTAAATGATGGTGAGGCCCTAATTTGATAGTATTAGAATCCTTTTAAGAAGAGTTATCAGAGAGCTTTCTTTCTTTTTACATGATGGAGAAAGCCTCCAATTCTTGATTTCTGCTCAAGTCATGATCTCATGATTTATAAGATCAAGCCCTGCATCAGGTTCTGAACTGACTGTGAGGATCCTACTTGAGATGCTTTCTCTCCTTCACTCTGCCCTTCTCCTGCTTATGCATGTGCGCTCGCTCTCTCTCAAAATAAATAAACAAACATTAAAGAAGAAGAAGAAAAAAAGCACTAAGCCAAAAGCTTGACATTAAAATTGCAATAAAAAAGCCCAACTGTTAAAACAATAAATGTAATAGAAAAGTAGCACATAAAATAACTCAGCTTGGCTCAAAAAGAAAACTTTATTATTATGTTATATGTAATAACCACACTGTAGAGATTTGAATATGTAGACATAAAAGAAAATCAAAGAAATATCAGGCAAACCTATATACAAAATAAAAAATTCATACAAATAAAGTTATATCTTATAATATACAATATGTAATGATATTAAATATATGCTATATATAATAAAATATTAACTAAGATGAAGCTTTTTTTTAGAATGAAGCTATTTTGGAATGACTCTGAGATGACTTGGCAAAAATTTTAATTATCCTGAAGTTTTATGCATTGTTTGACATAACACTGAAATATAGATTACAAACTACTAAAAATACAAGAAGAATTTAGTAAAAACACCACTAATGAAAGATTTTTTTATCATTCTCTTCTTAGTATTTATTGAACCAAGTAGATAAAAGGTCAGCAATATAGAGGAGTTCTGAATTCTTTTTAATTTTTTTAATGTTTATTTTTGAGAGAGAGAGAGAGAGAGCGCGTGCGCGCGAGTGGGGGAGGGACAGAGAGAGAGGGAAACACAGAATCCTAAACAGGCTCCAGGCTCTGAGCTGTCAGCACAGAGCCTGTTGCAGGGCTCGAGCTCATGAACCCTGAGATCATGACTTGAGCTGAAGTGCGCTTAACCGACTGAGCCACCCAGGTGCCCCAAGAGTTCTGAATATTTTAATTGATGACTTAATAGGTATGTATCCTGGAAACAAAGACACATGATGGGATACACAGAGTGTGAATTTCAATTAGTCGTATTTATAAATGTATAAAACAATAAGAGTATCTCAAAACTAGACAAAGATAATTTTCGCAACAATTTTATAAAGTCAAGATAATAAAACTTAAGGGAAAAATCATCCAACCACTGGAAATTTAATTTTTTCTTGAGAATACTAAAATCAAAGGCAAAAACAATTGCAATGTAGAATACATAGAAAAGCTGAATATTAAGAGCATACATATTAAGTTTATGAAATAAAAATGCAGAATTTATTCAGAGGAAAAATGTGTAGTCATATTTTATTACATGACAAGAAAAAAAAACAAGGGAATTTAGCTCAACTAAGAAGGTAGAAAATAGATAATAAAATGCATTTTAATTGTAGGATAAAATAATAAGAATTAAAAAAGCTAATAAAGTAGAACATTATATAATTAGAGAATTATAAATTAGATATGCCAGGAAGACCCAAAAGAGCAAAAAACATTTCATTGTTTCCTCTTATGGAAGGAGACATATAAAAGTATTCAATGTGATGAAATTTTCCTCCTCGTTTGTATAGGTTGGAGAGGTTTTATAGAATCGTGAAATTACATAAGATTTTATAAAGGAATTCTCTATTATATATTTCAAAACAAAGCAGGTTCGCACCTCAAACTTAAGGAAATGCCAAATTATTCTTTCAGGGACTATTATTATTACATCGCACTTTATAGCTATCATTGTGCCTAGTGATGCACACCAGAGAAGTCTGCAGCCCAGTCCCAGCAGATGACAATTGTTGCATGTGCTTCCACATGGGACAGTGACAGTAAAAACTATCTCTGTTTGGAATAACACCTACTATCATCTACCAATAGGCACGCTGACGTGAAATTTTTCTTTACCAATCTGGCTTTATACATTTCCATTTTTCAATTGGTAAAGAACTCATTTTATTGATTTTGAACAAAATATATTTTTTATTCATTACCTTGGAATCTCTTGATATCTTGCATAGGAATCACAGCAAACAACATGAATGGCTAATTGGTAATATTGAGAAAATGGCTTATGTGATCAAAATGATTTATGTGAATGAAATGGAAATCTTGCATGCTTTTCTTATTAATGTTAAACATATGCCAGATAAGATATCTGATGTATGTCAACTAAGAAAAACTCTTAACAAAGTAAAGCCACAAAGTAAAGCCACAGGCTGTTATGTTATTTGACAATGTATACTGTGTGACTTTTAAACGTAGAACAATCTATAAAGTATTTGCCATTCAAATCACTATGCAGCCTCCTTATGTTCTGTATCCAGAGGTCAACACATGGTAAAACAAAGAAACCCAATCTCTAATTCCAAGCTTCCATTTACAGCCTGGCAAGGTCTCTTTATTTAGAACACACAGGTACATTTCTTCCCAAACTGTGTCTCTATCATATGCTCTGTTGATTTCCTATTTGGGGGGAGGAAAGTCTCATTACCCATCTGTGCAAGAATGTCTCTGTTAGTAATCACGGTTAATACTATTGTGAGTGCATGTATATTAATAAGATAATTCCCTCACTGTTATGTGCAGACAAGTTCAGCTCTTTGTGCCTAGCATGCTATGCTGCAAAACTGTTCTATGGACAAGCACTGTTCAATGGGCAATATATACATATTTATAGTAGCCTAATATGAAAGTTTAGATCTCTTTATGTTGTATTTATGCTCGTAAACTAAAGTGATATGGGGTTTATCACAACGCAGGAGAAAACTCAGAAAATCTAATGTCAGAAGCCTAAATTCAGCCTCTATTTTACCAATTAGCTCTCTGATTCTATGAACCATTAAGTTTTTATTTATGGTATTGAGGTAATACTCTTAACCTTTCTATATTATTTTTATATGTTGACTTTTCCAAACTCTAATAAGCTGTTTGAAATTTTACACATTGTTATTACCATCATTGGTTTTGTTAGTAATAGTTGTAAGAATGTTTGACAGTATAACAGTGGTACTAAATGTTTTGTTTTGCTCAAATAAAATCATGGCATTAAAAAAAACAGCCTAGTTCTGGACAAAAAATAACACTGAGGTTACTTTGATTTTAATACAATGTCTTAAGGCCTTTTTAGTTCATATCTATAGAATGAAAGAATCTAACCAGCATGAAATGAAGTTTTCCAGCCCAAGAGATATAATTACTACTAAAGCCCGGGTCTTTTTGTCAGGAGTCCATGCACTTCCTTGTTTGCTGGGTCTTTTCCCACCTGGTCGGGGACCACGCTGGCAGTGGTGTGGAGCTGGTAGGGCAAATCAAATGAGGGAGTAGAGTGAGTGTCCTTGGCTATGCTCTGAAAAGAATGTTCATTGAAGACTCAACAAAATGCAGAGTGGAGCCGGGTTGCAGCTTCTCTGGAGAGCAAACTGAGTTGGAGTTTAACTGAAAGATGTTTATGAAAGTGTCCCTAGGATCAATCTCTTGGGAAAGAGGGGAAAGGAAACAGCAACGGGCAGAGGGAGAAATTGAACTGGAAATCAGACTTAATGATAGATTCAGAGACACCCAGAAAAGCTCTGAAGGTATATGACCTTTCAGAGATTTTAGGATTTGCATGGATGTAACGAGACCTCTTGATCCAAGGGTTGGCCCGTCATTTCTGTGGACTGTCCTGGGAAGGGTGTGACTTCACTGAAAGCAGCCAACAGTAGTTTGGGCAATCCTTGAAGGAGCTGATGGCTGCAGGTCGATTGCCAGCAGCACCCCCAGCAGCTGGGACAATAACTCCTTCCTTGAGAGGGAATCCAGGCACATCACAGGGCCCAGAACAAGCTCCCACTAGGGACAGAGAGGTAAACGAGTGGGAAGAAAAGAAAATTCATGATTATTGAATATTTATGTTCCAGGCGCTGGACTAGACATTCTCTTGGTTATCTCGTTTAACTATTACAACTCTGTGTGTTTAAGGGTTACATTATTTTACACATGAGAAAACTAAAGCGCAGAGAGGCCAAGTAGTTTTCCCCAAATTACACAGCTAGGCGGTGACCAAGGAAGGCTTGGTTACAGGGTTCACATCTAGCACCCACAAGAGGAGAGACAGCAGAACAAAGAAGTTAGGGTCCAAAGTTAAATAGGATTAGCTCATAAACATCCTTTCCCATTTATCACAATGTAACTAAACATCCTATCTTATACTTTTGACTTAAAGATCGTCATTAAATAGAGAACAAATGTTTAATGGCCATTCAGCGGAACACAAATTCTGGAATAGATTTAGCATGGCTTTTATAATACAGAGAATTTTTAAATTGCTAAAATAGTAATCAAAAAATATTACATAGTATTACAAGTCAGGATAAATATCTTGGTTTTTTGGAGAATTTCAAGCAAAGTCTAATGGAAAAATAATGAGGAAGAGGCTGATTTAAACACTCACAGTCCAAAAGCCAATTAACATTGCTGTCCTGTTTTTCACTGCTTAATACAGCAGAAGAGTTTTATATTTCTGAGTGAAGTTACGTTTTATGAAATGAAAAAGATTCTTATCAGTTAAATCAAATGAGTTCCAAATTGCAAGCTTCCAATATATTATGGATTTTATAATGTGTCTTCAGTAACACAAGGAAATGGGAGAGGAAATATTTTCATGTGAAAATTGCAGTAAACTTCAGCAACTGAAAATAATTATCTCTCTCAAAGGCTGGTTCAATGCCAGATAATAAATTATTTCAAAACTACACTTACTTTTTCCACGTATTTTATTTAAGCTAATCATTTATCATGCTAATAAAGTATTTCCACAGAGCCTTACCTTTGAAACACCTAAATAAGAATTATTAACCCAAAGCTTCCAAACAATATACTTAGAAACGTATCCTTAAAACAAATAAAAATATATACAAATAGAAACACTTCTTCAAGGAAAAAGAAAAATGTCCCTAATATTTCCTTGCCTACTTAATACTTCTCTTGCTGTAGCAATTCTACCAACTCGGGACTAGGGATGATATCAGTACATTACCTATCTTCATGTTAATAAATTGTAGCATCTTTCATATTCATTGTATGAAATAGTGACACACCTTGCTGTACAAAACACTTGTGTTCAAGGTAAGTCAACTCTGATTAATGGAAATATAACTGAACTTGAAACCCAAAGGCATGGGCATTAAACCTGGCTATGCCACTTACTAGTCATCTGACGTAACTTGACATGGTCTCTCTTTGAGCTTCAATTTTATTTTTAAAATGGATATATAAAATAACTGATCCTCATGGATGTTGGGAAGATAAATTTAGTTAATATGTATGAAATAAATTTGTAAACTTTGCAACCTAAATGCTATGATAATGTAAATTCTGTTCCACTAGGAGAATACCAATTAATATGGCCATTAACAGTGTATGAGAGGCTCTTGCCAATAACAGAATAAGACCAGAAGTTTTCTATTTGCTTCCCTGAAGAAAAATGACATATTTTGTTTTAATTTACATTTCATTAATTTTAAGTGAGGATGGGCAACTATATACAGGTTTCAAATGTTTTCTGGCTATGAACTGTCTGCTCTTGACCTTTGTTGAATTCTTGCCTTTTACATATTAATTTACAGGAGCTCTTTAATGATTAAAGACTAACTATTTGCCAAAGGCAAATATTTTTGGCCAATTTGCTTTTCTCTCCTAGCTTTGTGTCTACTATTTTTGTCATATAGATATTTTAAGTTTTATAAAGTCAAGTTATCTTTTCATTATAGCATCAAGTTTTCACTATCACTTTGAAATGGTTTCTCTTGTTCTTACAAACTATATTATCCTACATTTTTCTCTAGTGCTTTTGTGGTTTCCTTTTTTAAACTGAGATTGCTTACCAGAGATTTATGTTGACACCCAAGATGAAGTGAGATCACCACAGTCAATCTCCCCCATAAATTGTTACTAAAAACTAAGTAGAAGATACAAAAGTATAGAACTGGCATAAAGACACATATATAAATTAATGGAAGAGAATAGAAAGCCCAAAAATAAATCCATGCATATATGTCAACTCATTTTTGACAAAAGTGCCAACAATACACAACAGGGGAATAATAGTCTCTTCAACAAATGATTGGGAGAACTGGATGTCCACATGTAAAAAATGAAATTGGAATCATGTCTTCATACACAACTTAAAATAGATTGAAGATTTAAATGTTGAGACCTGAAACTATAAAACTTTTAGGAGAAAACATAGGGGAAAAGCCTCATGACTTTGGTCTTCACAATGTTTTCATGGATGTGGCGCTAAAGACAGGCAACAAGAGCAAAACTAAGGAAGTAGATTATATCAAACCAAAAGGGAAATAATCTACAGAATGAAAAGGGAAAGCATGGAATGAGAGAAAATATGTGCAAATCATAAATCTGCTAAGGGGTTGATCTTCAAAATATAAGGAACTTCTTACAATTCAATAGCAAAAAAATGTAATAGCCTGATTTAAACAATAGGTAAAGGGTTTGAACAGACACTTCTCCAAAGACATATGCATGACCAATAGGTATATGAAAAGCTCAACATTACTAATTATCAGGAAATGAAAATCACAACCACAATAGCCAAGATGTGAAAACAATTTAAATCTCCATTGTCAGATAAATGGATAAAGAGAATATACTATATACACACAGCAGAATACTATGTAGCCTTTGAAAAGAAGAATATTCTGTTATATGTGACAACATGGATGAATCTTGAGGACATTATGCTAAGTGTTAATCCAATCACACAAAGACAAATACTGCATAATTCCACTTATATGAGGTATCTAAAATAGTCAAACGGATAAAGTCAGAGTAGACTAATGTTTGCTAAAAGCTAAGGAGAAGAGGAATTGGGGAGTCACTAATCAATAGGCATGAAGTTTGAAGTAAACAAGATGAATAAGCAAGTGACTAGAAATAGCGAAGAGCTTATTGAGTCTGTTGTTACTAACACAGAGACGGCAGCAGGCTTGACCAACATATTTTACCATTATCCGTATCGTGGTGACATCTTTAAAGTTTAAAAAAAGTTTAAGAGAGTAGAAAAAGCTATGTTAGAAACCTAAGAGAATAATTAAAACCTTTTTTCAAGTTTTTATTTAATTTCCAGTTACTTAACATACAATGTAATATCAGTTTCAGGTGTAGAGTATAGTGGGTCTTCACTTACATACAATACTCAGTGCTCTTCAGGAGTGTCCTTAATCCCCATCAACTATTTAACCCATCCCCCAGCCACCTCTCATCTGGTAACCATCAGTTTGCTTTCTGTAGTTACGAGTCTGTTTCCTGGTTTGTCTAGTTTTTGTTTTTTTTCCCTGTGTTCATCTGTTTTGTTTCTTAAATTCCACGTATGAACAAGGTCATATAAAACTTTTAATGACAAAAAAAGCCTGTAAACAAACAACCTAAATGTTCTTCAACTCCTGAACTGATAAACAGACTAAGTTACAATCACACAGTGGAATACTACTCAGTGACAAAAAAGAATGAATTATTTATAGATGCAGTTAATCTCCAGTACGTTCTGTTCAATCAAAAACTCCACACTCACAAGGCAGCATATTCTCTGACTCTAAGTATATGACCTTCTCGGAAAGATGAAATGGTGCAGATAAAGAAAAGATTAGTGGTTTCCAGGGGTTACAAACTGGAGTGACTACAAAGGGCAGGCCAAGGACATCTTTGAAGGTAACAGGATTCTTGACTCTGGTAATGAACTTACCTGGGGTTACGTGTGTCTGCATTTATCAAAGCCCATTAAATTGTTTACCACAAAGTAATTCTCCTTTATGTAAATTAGAGAAAAAAATTAAAAGGACAAAACATATCACTGACCTGTTCGAATTTATTTTGGTAGCTTCGTATACTGGTTCACTCGGTTTATTTTTTTTTCCCTTTTTGTCTATCAAATTTTCTCAACATCTTTATAAAATATTCAGTATTTCTCCATTGATGAAAATATGGACTTTTGCTTAAAATATATGCATTGGCTTTTTTTGTTGCCCTTTCTATTCTGACTCTAATTTTTTTAATTCCAATATTTTCTAAGCATTTTAATAGCTTTTAGAGCCAAATTTCCAAATTATGTTTCTTTTTTCATGTTTTTTGTTTGCTATTATACAAAGCAGTTTTTTTTTTTGGTATGAAATATAGAAAAAATTTTTTGACTTAAAATATTAGGCCAATAAATGAAGTTACCAATAATCATTACTCCTAATCACTGCATAATTAGACATATCCCTATTATTTAGTAAATAGAAGTCACAATCCATTTAATAGTTTCCTGAGGATTATGGAGACCAAAACATTGCTTGCATAATTCCAACCTTACCATAGTCTCATAATATAGGAAATATATATTAAAAAGAGAGAATTATGAGAATAAAATAAATATATCTGAATCAGATGATATACTTTTCCAGACTTAAATCTGGAGTTTCCTACACCTATATCTTTATGCAATGTTTCCTGTATTCATGCCCTTTATTTATTTATTGTTTGCTTTTGCAGTAAAATGTACTTCAAACACTTCCAGGGTTCAAAATAAGTAGATCATTGTGAAATGGAGGAATGGAAAAAAGATGTAAAATTATACACACAAGCACACACACACCTTACATATATTGCTGGAAAGGTATTGTTAAACTTTTAGATTGGTGTATTAAGAGCAGGGAAAATAGTCATTGTAACAACATGAGGGTTAAGGCAACATTTCACTTTCAAGAAATTTATTGTCAGTGACTTGTTCCTTTAAATAGAAATTTAACTCTGATTAGAAATGTTTTCTCCACTTTTATTGGTTTCACAGTAGGCAATATATACATTTCACACTTTGATTGAAGAAAGATTTTATTTGTAGCAAATGGGTCATTTGGGCCAGATCAGGCATAAAGGTCTACAGGACAAGGGGCAGAAAGCTGCCATGTGAAACCATCCAGCAGGTATCAGTTTTTTTCTTTAAAAAAAGTTTTTTAATGTTTATTTTTGAAACAGAGCGAAAGCACGTGAGCAAGGGAGGGACAGAGAGAGAGGGAATCACAGAATTCGAAGCAGGCTCCAGGCTCTGAGCTGTCAGCACAGAGCCCAACACTGGGCTGGAACTCCCATATGAGAGCACGACCTGAGCCAAAGTGGGATATTTAACAGACTGAGCCACTCGGGTGCCCCATTTTTTTTTTTTAAGAGAGAGAAAGCAAGAGTGGGGGAGGGGAAGAGGGAGAGAGAGAATCCCAAGCAGGCTCCATGGTCAGCACAGAGCCTGATGTGGAGCTCCATCCCACAACCCTGGAATCATGCATGACCTGAGTGAAAATCAAGAGTTGGATGCTCAACTGACTGAGCCACCTAGGTGCCCCTTAGGCAGATGTCATTCTTAACTTACAAGTAGAGGTTCAAAAATGAAATATGCCAAGAATGAACTAATTAAACAGGTATATGAGATGTGTAGAAATGAAAAGAAGATACAGGATATTAGATATAGACATTCTGAAGGCTAATGGAAGACTTTTACATTACTATTCTGGGGGCCCTGTGTTTATGTTTGCAAGCAGTGTGAGTGGAGTAAGGCAAGCATGAAAATGGAGCCTAAGGGTACTTGTGTAAGTGCAGAGGATTATGGAAGAAGGGCCACTCCAATAAGGAGGAAAGTCAGATCAACACCAAACTTTTTTAAATGACCTCACCGTATTTTAATTACCCGTGACACTTTATGTTAATTTTGAATGTGCTTTGAAATATTTTTATAAGTAAAAATTGTGACATATAAAGATTATAAAACAGGAAATATATACTAGTAATATATATTTTTATATATAAATTTTATATACCCAGTGTGTTATATAGTACCTCACATATTACATATTTATTGTTATATGACATATTTATTATATTCTATGCTATACATTATATATTTATTATGTATCATATCTATTTATATATAAAAATCTTATATACAATTATATAATTGTATGTGTGTATATATACACACACATACATATACACATACATACATACTGTTTGAGGTTGAATTGGATCCTCCAAAAAGATATGTTGAAATTTGTACACCTGTTACCTGCAAATGTGAACTTATTGCAAACTCTTTGCATGTATGATTAAGATCTAAGTTAAGACAAGGTCATACAAAAGTAGGGCGGGTCATGAATCCAGTGTGACTGGAGTCCTTATAAGAAAAGATGAGACACAGAAGCAGACACACAGAGGTAAGAGAATGTCTTGTGAAGATACACACAGGGAGAACATTATGTAGGATGGATGGAGGATGCAGAGATTGAAGTAGTGCATTTACAAATCAAGGAATGCCAAAGATTGCCGGCAACTACAGAAGTTAGGAGGAAGGCACAGAACATTATTTTCCCTTAGAGACATCAGAGAAGGGCCCTGCCAATCCCTGGATTTCAAATGTTTAGTCTCCAGAACTATAAGAGAATACATTTCTATTGTTTTGTGCTACCTAACTTGTGGTACTTTGTTATACTCTAGGAAATTAATACCTATGCTAAGGTAAATAACACACACAAACACACACACACACACACATATATATATATATATATATTGTAATTTTATTATACATATTTATATGTTATCTATAAATTATATAGTTGTACACATATAAATATAAATATATCTGTATATAAATATAGAGTAAAATTATCTTATAAGTTGTACACTTTAAATGTGTAATATATATATACAAATACAAACCCTCAAAATTTTGTTATCTTTTTTGATGATAGGTTTGCATATTTTACAGACACTGTGCTACCTGCTTTCATGTACATTGGCTTACTATTATTTTTGTCCATGTACGCTCTTTGAAGTGTTTCCTATTGAAATGTTCATATTTTATTCATTCCAGAACATTAGGTTTTATTTTAATTAATGATTATGAAATATGTGTCACACATTCGCTATGATTTTGTTCTGATGGACGCTGTAGTCTTTTGTCATGTAATGCATAAGACTATGTCACAACAAGCTTGTTTTAATTAGTAGTGGCTGAACCCATTCAAGAATCCTCCAGTCATGGAGTCAGTAATTTCTAAATTCTATTTTAATTAAAGCCCATCATATTCTTAGGGTGGCTTAGTTGGTTGAGTGTCTGACTTCAACTCAGGTCATCATCTCACAGTTTGTGGGTTCAAGCCCCACATCGGGCTCTTAGCTGACAACTCAGAGCCTGGAGCCTGCTTTGGATTCTGTGTCTCCCTCTCTCTCTGTGCCTCCCCCACTCCTGCTCTGTCTCTCTCTGCCTCTCAAAAATAAATACATGTTAAAAAATTTTTTTAAATAAACCCATCAGATTCTTTATGTTGGATTTATAATCAGTGATCATTTCTAAATTGGCTTTATGATACATGGACACTCCAATATTTATTTTCTAGTCAATAATCAATCCGAAATGACTGTTGAACACCTCTTTAAATGCTGCTATTCTTTCTAAATTTGCATAATTATATTATTATAAATGGTGTAGGCTTGGTTGCCCAGCCTGCTAGGTAGGCCTGTCAGGTGTGGAAAAAGGCACGCATCCAATTTCAAAAAACTAAGTTCAATAATGGAAGAAGGCCAAATCAAGTTCTGAGACAAAATGTTAAGTGCTCTAGCTGACAATACCTGGAATTAAGAAAGGATCTTGGTTAGAAAGGCTTGATATTACATGGGGAAGTTTAAAATCTAACCTGAATGAAGGGCATTATCATTTCTTGGTTATATGAGGCTATCCAAACTAAGAAATTTGACTAATTTTGATGTTTTAAGTAGTCCCTGTCATATTACCACATTATATAAATATGAAAATTGATTATCTTGTTTGGTAGCAATTTACTCCAATCCTGAGTGTATATTTTAAATTGTCTTGTTTATGAAAGGACCTTAAAACAGATTTTTTTTTTAAAACAAACAATTTGTAGGAAAATAAAGCCAGATCTCGCATTGTTCAAGAAAAATCCTGAGAGACATTGGAAAGGTGACCTTACTTAACATATTGTTCCATTTGGCTCAAACAGGCTCTCAGAAAGATACATTTTTTGTTCAGGATAAAAACAAAATGTCACATATTTATATTAGTCCTCCTCTTGTTTAGAAAGCTTGTTGACATGTCTTCATTCTTTGGGTAGGGTTTAATATTTAGAATTCCAAGATATAATCATGCCATACTCTATGTATGTAGCATGATAATATTTATAAAATATAAGGCTAAAGATTAGTTTTTAAACACTAAATCCCATATAAAATATCTTCTGTACTGAACCCTCAAGTAATGAATGAATTATTGGATCACAAAATTGTCAGTTCCCTTCTTTCCATCCAGACTTTTTCTTCTCACTTTATTATGTCTGATATGTTATGAACTGGGAAGTTAGAAAGCTAAGCCTGATGAAAGTTTTTTGTAAAACTGTAAGTAAGTTCTGAATGCTGATCTTAGGAACTATCCTATGACTACGATATGAACTACAGGATATGAATATCCTAGGAACTATGAAATGCACATGTATTTAAGATATCTATTGTCTGCTCAGAAGAATTTCAGAGCTGCTATCAGATTCCCCAGATAGTTTCTCTGCAGTTCCACCCTGATAGGGGACAGACATAATTTGTGCTTGCAATATTTGTACCTGATTGACATCAGCATTTTGTTGCTCTTAAAGCAATTTTTTTTCAGGAATATAAGAAAACCAGCTTTGTGGTTTTAGCTGTACATCATTTTGTTCCTTGTTCTATATCGTTCAGCTACAATTTAAAAAAGAACTGCTATGCCTAATCCTAATACTCTCAATGATTCTGCACAATAAGAATATTTTCCTTCTTTTATAAACAAGAAAAGTGATCTTCCATGATATTAAGTAATTTTCCCAGCAAGATATAACTAGGTAGTGGCAGTATTGGGATTCATGCCCTGTTCTGTCCAAACCAAAGCTTATATTCTCCCCTGTGTTCAGCCCCACCCTTTCTAACCAGCTTCTCTGGAATTAGAGGCTATGTTGCAAGCTTTGATCAGTGTCTACTAACAGGACAATATCTCTAGGGAAGTCTTTAGGGAGACATTTAGAAAGATGAATTTCTTACATGAACTTACAAATGGCGAGAAAATAAAAAAGGAATAGAATATCTCAGATGCTGGCCAAGTGCTGCATTCTGTAGCACCAGACCCAGATGTGTACATTTCTACCGGAAACAACCCCAGAAACTCAGAATAAGAGCAGCAGACAAGTTGGCTGGGTAACAAGAGTCAAACACTGGAGATGCAAAGTCCAAATAAGAGGTGCTGAGACAAAAAGCAGGAATCTAGTTGGTGGCGCAGGATCAAGAAGATGAAACCAATAAAGAGGTTGGATTAGGATAGAACTAACTGGTCAACAATGAGTAGGAGTGGGGTCCAGGACTCTTACCAGAAAAATCATATGCAAAAAAAAAAAAAAAAAAAAAAAAGGCGACGGAGTGGATTAGTGGGTTGAGCGTCCAACTTCACTCAGGTCATGATCTCATCATTTGTGAGTTCAAGCCCTGCATCGGGCTTGCTGCTGTCAGTTCAGAGCCTGCTTCAGATCCTCTGTTCCCTCTCTCCCTGCACCTCACCCCCCTCATTTGTGTGCACTCTTCCTTCTCAAAAATAAAACATTAAAAAAAGAAAGGAAAAGTCATATACATCTGCTACGGAATGATCTTTCAGAAAAAGATTCTGCCCCATATTTTCAGTGATTCTACAGCAACCAAAACTGTGTGTTGTGTGTTAATTGCTGTACTTAAGGGCTACCATGGGATTGCACTGGACTGCAAACAAGCCATCAAAATCTACTGGGCATTGATCACCACTGACAGAGTAGACCAGACAGTATGCTAGATGAGAACAGAAATGTCTGGGTGGGCATGGGGTGGGGTGAGAGCATGCTGCTTCAACCTTCTCTTTTTATTCTGTCATGTTAGAGGAATTGGGTAAGGACTCTGATCAGTGTGACATTGACACTAACTAACAAACCAACTCTTGGTAGCATTGGTCAGATACTGGAAATCTTCTCCATTCCATGAAAGCTGGTTTATCAATAAGTACTGATTCTTTTGCTTGCTGCAAGTATTTTTTTTTTCTTCTTAATAGGGAAATATAGCAATTTGATGACTAGAGGCTCTGGAAACCCTTGCCTGTGCTTGCAGTGGAAAGAATGAGTGGTCAGCTTTTTCCTCATGTCAGCGCTGGTGCCCTGGGCTATAATTTGTATTTCTGCTAAGACTGTCACAGTCATTTTTCTTGTCTCAGCTTAGCCCTGGATCCACAGGCCTTTTATGACACGTATAACTCTATGGGGTAGGAAGAAACAGATGCTTTGGTATGAGTAGTCATCCTGTGATGCTTCTAATACACTACTTTCCCTGAAGTAATCAACTGAAATTTAGAATTACTATATGTTTTAGAGATAACAAATAATCAGGTGGCATAGGACCTGATTATGTACCTTAATCTGGTCAAATGTGATGCCATACTTTGTCGGGCTCGAGTCTGGCTTTTAGCCAAAATGAAACTGCACTTCACTATAAACCAATTTCTTAGATCCCTTTGATGAAGGGAAACAAGTAAGGATTGGTCTTGGGGCAGTGTACTTTTATAAGATGTTCAAGATATAAGACCTTATTTTTGAAAGCAAATGTTGATAGTTTGTAATGGTCAAAAATAATTCTCTGTGTAAAAGTACAACTCATTTAATTTACATGCACATTTTCCTGTGAGTTTGAAAATAAAATTACACCACTTTGCAAAGTTTTGAGGCTCTCTACACAGCATTTTAAAGTAATGATATTTTATGAGAAGAAACTGGGTGCTTCTTTATTGTACTGAATGAGTCACCAGGATGTTCCCTAGACACCCATCATACTCCCTACAATAAAATGATGACATAAACCAGCATCATTATAATTTTATCTTAATTAGTTTTGTATAGGTATTAAATTTTTTCCTTCATTTTTATATTTTTATTTTAAAAATATCATCATTGTTTTCTGCCTAGAATTTTTCCATATTTTAAAATGCTAAGAATGCCTTGTGAATAAAGCAAACCCTAAGCTATTGTGCCAATTTGAAGACTTGTTCTAAATTTACAAAGGCAGATATTGTTTCTCCCACCAAATCATCCTTATTCTCCTGATGAAAAATAAAACCGGGGAAGATTTTGGTCTATAATTTTATTTTTGGCACTAAGAAATAGTTGTGAGAGAGTCCTTCTTCTCCTGGAAGAAGGAAATGGGATGTGAGATCTTGGAAGACAAAGGGAAAAGTGGTGGGTGCTGACACTTTAGGTGTGATTGTTTCTGTATTACAATCTCTCATGCTGTATAACAAATTGCTGCACACTTAGCAGCTTATAACAATATTAACAATTATATCACTGTTTCCATGCATCAGGAGTCTATTATTTTAGCGGGTCCTCTGCTTAGTGTCTCCTAAGATTAAGTCAAAGTGTCAGCTGGCTTCATCTTCACTTTGGAGACTTGAGTAGGGAAAGATCTACTTCCAAGCTTTCTCAAGTTTGGGCAGAGTTAATTTCCTGTGATTGTACAACTGGGGTCCTGCTGTCTCAGTGGCTGACCATCAAGGATTATTCTCAACATTTAGAGATTGGGATCAGGTTCTTGACATATGGATCTATCCACAACATGGCAATTTGTTCCTTCAAGACAAGCAAGACATTGCATTTCATGGTTTGAATTACTTCTCTCAGGAAGGGGCCACACCCTTTTAAGGGGTCACATGATTAAGTCAAGGTCACCCAGAATAATATCCGTTTTAATTAACTCAAAGTCAATTGATTTGGGACCTTAATTGCATTTGCAAAATCTCTTCACCTTTGTCATATGGTGTGACCTAGTCATTGAAATGAAGTCTATCATATTCTTAGGATAGTCTTATCCTCACTCAGGGGATGGTGGGTAATACAGAGCATGGACACTAAAGGGAATCACGGGGCCATCTCAGAATTCTGCCTACCACAGCTTCTTTATTTTTTTTATTTTTAAAAAATGTTTTATTTATTTTTGAGAGAGAGAAAAAAAGAGAGAGAGACTGTGGTGAGGGAGGGGCAGAGAGAGGGAAACATAGAATCTGAAGCAGGCTCCAGGCTTAGTGCTGTCAGCACAGAGCCCGATGTGGGGCTTGAACCCACGAATAGTGAGATGATGACTTGAGCAGAAGTCGGACACTTAACCAACTGAGCCACTCAGGCACCCCACCACAGCTTCTTTAATTCCTTGTTCCAAAAACAGACAATTCTGCCAACTTATGTGCTTGAAGTAATAAGAATTTCTTCTAGAGATCAGGGTAGCTATTTGAAAGCTGAAGTTAATGTGTATGATAAAGGGCAAATAAGAATAGCATTGAGAAAAATCTTTATCATCCTGTCTCTGATTGTGTGGCTACACTGATTAATCTCCTAATTCCCTCCAAAACAAAAAAGTTACATCTAAAAATGCTAGGTATAATATTTTAAAATATCTCCCATGCATCAATAAGCTAGAAACTTAGTAAGAAATACTCAAAGGCCTAAGACTAAAAATAGACACCCAGGATGGGAAGCTGAGCACTAATGTTGGTGTTTGCATGAAGATAGCATTGACCTTAGGGCTTGGCAGATAGGAAACAATGCCCAAGGCCCCCCAGGATGGCAGGTCTAATAAGAAACTCTTCACACAAAGCTGAGATCCCTCCATGAAATAGGGCTATCCCTCCAAGTTAGATTCAGCTAGAATTAAACAACCAATTTTGTAAGACTACAAGAAAATGGTCTATCTCAAACTCTGCTGCTGAGCAGAAGGAGTACAAAACCTTAGAATATTTATTATATGATTCTCAGGCAGATTTTTAGTCCAAATTCACCTTAGCTTCATACTGAATATATTTCAAATTAAAAATTTAAATTAACTCGAGTTACTTAGTAGAAAAAAAAATACAATCTCCTCCCCAAAGCAACTCTCCTTCATATGGGCCTCAAAATGTTTTACATAATAAGATTTCCCAAAATAGGAGTTCACCATCACAAATCCCTCCCTCTCTCTCTCTCTCTCGCTCTCTCTCTCTCTCTCTCACACACACACACACACACACACACACGAGGAAGCAAGACATCATGAAAGAGAATAGGGGAAAAACTACAAAATAAAATCAGAGGTCTGAACATCACTATAAAAGCAGTGAATTAGAACAAAACAGATATACTTTAAAATGGAAGAATCATAACTCTCATTATTTTGGATGATATGAATTTTATATAAAATACCCTAAAGAATCTACAGAAAATTTTCAGCATTTATAGGAGAATATAACAAGGTTGCTGAATATATTATAACTCTACAGGAATCACCTGAATTTCTCTACCTCAACAACAAACAGGTAGAAAATGTAATCATAAAAATATATCATTTACATTATCATACAAATACAAAATAGAAACAAATCTAAAACCATTTTCAAGAGCTTCATGAAAAAAAAGACTTTACTAAAATGCATTCAAAAATGCCTAAATAATTAAGAGATACAAGTTCATATATTGAAAAATCAATGGTGGCGGGTGCTTGAGTGGCTCAGTCGGTTAAGCGTCCAACTTCGGCTCAGGTCATGATATCACAGTTTGTGGGTTCGAGCCCCACATCAGGCTCTGTGCTGACAGCTCACAGCCTGGAGCCTGCTTCGGATTCTGTGTCTCCCTCTCTCTCTGCCCCTCCCCTACTCATGCTCTCTTTCTGTCTCAATAATAAATAAACATAAAAATTTTTAAAAATCAAAGGTGAAAGATCTGTTTACCAAACAGAATCAATGCAATTGCAAATAAAATTCTAACATTCTTAGAATTCTTCTAATGCTATAGTAATGAACACTGTAGAGTATGTGTAGAGATAGAAACATTTATCAATGGACTGAGGAGTCTCCAAACAGTGCTCTAAATATATAGAAATTTGACTTATGAAAGAATTATACTATAGATAGTGATGAAAATATTTTTATCACATGCCAAAATAGATTGAGCCCTGTCTACTTACTCAAATTCATGATGGATGAAAGCCTAAATGTGAACAATAAAACCATAAAACTTTTAGAAGATATATAGAATAATAATAATCTCAGGGCAAAAAAATATATCTTAAGCAAGAAATAAAAACATTAAACGTAAGGGAAATGATTTATACATTAATACCCATTAAGATATTAGAAAGAGAATCAACTAACATACTGGGTAAAGATGGTTACAATGCAAATAATTTACAGAAGATTATTATCCAAGATAAACAACTACATCAATAAGAAAAAGATAAGCAATAAAAGTGGGCAAAATATTTGGATGGATGCTTAGCAAGTGTGGTTAATACAAGATGATTAAACTTATCGGTAACTAGGGAGATGCAAATTAAAAGAGCACATTTTCAAGATTGCCAAAATTAAAAACATGAAATGTTGAGTGCTGGCAAAGATTCGGAACAAGAACACTTGTACTTTGCTATTTGTAGTGTAAACTGGAAAACAATTAGGCATCATCTAGTAAAGATTATGCTCATACCATGTAACATAGAATTTCTATATCTAAATATATACTCAGAGCAGTGCTTTCCAGAATTTTCAAAGTATGACACATGTAAACAATGAAAATATACATATGGCATATACTAGAGTAAATTTTAGGCATCATGAGAGCATCCATAATGAGGCTTAGATTTTTAAAAGTTCATTAGATTCTCCTTTTGTTTATATAATTGATATTTTAAAAGTCAAAAGTATTTTGGAACAAATTTAAAATTTAATTTACATAAAACTTCCAAAATGTTCTCCAAATATTTATGGAAATGTTGCTCTGTTTCCATGAGTATAACTTTGCCCTATACTTGCACTTGCCATGTCAGCTCTTGATCATGACTGTTACATAATGAATTCTTTACATATTCTAAAGTCAGCATAAACAAAGCACTTTGTTCACTAACACATGTAATGAAAGTTTGAAATCAATTTCTCAAAACCAATGAACATGCACAGCAGTTGAAACTACAGTTAGAGTAAAAAATCCTCAGATCTTCCTTTTATTCCAATGGTAAAGTTGCATCTTCTTGCAATAATATAAACATATTTTGAATTCATTTGGTCTTTTTTTTGTCAATTGTGATGGTTAATTTTATGTGTCAATTTGACTGGGCCACAAGGTGCTCAGATAATCGGTCAAACATTACTTTGGGTGTGTCCATGACCATGTTTTTGGATGAGATAAACAGCTTGGTAGACTGAGTAAAGCAGGTTGTCTTCCCTAATGTGAATGGTCCCCATCCAGTTAGTTGAAGGTCTGGCTAGAACAAAAAAGTATGACCCTTCCTCAACTAAGAGAATTCCTTCTGCCCAATTATTTGAGCTGGAATATCAATATTTTCTTGCTTTTCGGACTCAAGCTGACATCACCTCTTCTTGGGTCTTGAATGTGCCAGTCTTTGATCTAGAACTTACTCCATCCTTCTTCTGGTTCTCAGATCTTTAGACTTGAACTGAATCTACACCATTGGCTACCATTGTCTCTGCTGGGTCCCCAATTTACCAACTGCGTACCTTGAAACTTATCAGCCTCCATATTTAAATTAGCTAATTCTTTATAAGAAATCTCAATATATGTATATATAGGCATACTTTTTTTTTTTTTACTACGATTCAGTTTATTGTGCTTCACAGATTATGCATTTTTTTTTACAAATTGAAAGTTTGTGGCAACATTGTGTTGAACAGGTCTATTGGTGTCATTTTATAATACCATTTGGTTCGCTTCATGTCTCTGTGTCACACTTTGGTAATTGCAATATTTCAATTTTTTCATTATTGTATTTGTTATGCTGATCATATGATAGCATTTTAACAAAGTATTTTTTAATTAAGGTATATACATTGGTTTTTAGGCATAATGCTACTGCACACAATAGACTATGGTATAGTATAAATAATTTTAATGTGCACTGAGAAACCTGAAATTCATTTGACTCACTTTATTTCAGTATTCACTCCGGTATTCTAGAACCATATCTAAAATATCTCTGAGGTATGTCTGGGTGTATTATTGGTTTCATCTTTTTAGAGCATTCTTACTGATAGATCAATTATTTCAAAATAATGCAGAAGCTCTAATATTAAAAAAGCAAATTGTAACAAGCTTTTTATGCTGGTAAAAGTGTACATGAGCCATAAACAAACAAAACTACCTGATATTTGAAGACAGGGATTTAAGCACACCACCTGGTTTCCCCACAGTCCCCAGCTCTTAACCAATCTCTCCTGAGCTATAGGCTGTACACCTTTGCCTACTGGGAACCAGAGACCTCAGTGGCTACTAGCACCCTTATCTATGATTGGCAATGGCTCACTTTGCAGTCAGCATTTCAAGTAGATATCCAGGTGCTAGAGCACTTTGTGATGAGGCACAGAACATCTGCGGGCATTAGAATGAGGACAATATTTAGTGTGTGCTCACAGCTGAAGGAAAATATGGAGGGACAAAGCCAATTCCATTTCACTCTGGCCAGCCTCTAAGGAGGATGAGAGGTGGCAGCTAGTGTTTGAAGCAACCGCCCAGGAGCACCAGGCAACCTCGACTTGCCCAGGTCACCTCAGGATGGAGTCAACCAATATTCGGTAGCACAATCTATGATCTAATAATGCCATGCCTCTTGAAGTATCTTACATAGAGAAATTCTTTCACTGGGCACATGTACAAAAATTAATGTTCATTGAAGTGCTATTGGTAAAATAAAATTTAAAAACATAGAAACAAACCAAATGTTCAACAAAGTAAAAGAAAATGAGACCATGGAATACTTTACCCCATTGAAACTGAGTCAGTGATAACCACATGCCAGAGTATAGGTTAAGAGCATAATGCAGAGCAGAGAACCAAGTTGCAGAATATTGCAAACTAACCAGTATATTACAGATATTTATGTGTATTTATATAATACAATGCACATATTACATGGTATATGATACAAGTAGATAGGATTATGTGCAAATACAATTAAAACATAAAGAACAGGGGCACCTGGGTGGTTCAGTCAGTTAGGCACCTGACTTCGACTCAGGTCATGATCTCACCGTCTGTGGATTCAAGCCCTGTGTCAGGCTCTGTGCTGATAGCTCAGAGCCTGAAGCCTACTTTGGCTTCTGTGTCTCCCTTTCTCTCTGCCTGCCCCTCTCCGGCTCATGCTGTGTCTCTCTCCCACTCTCTCAAAAACAAATAAAAGTTAAAATTTTTTTTAAAAAAACATAAAGAACAATAAGGACATACTAAACACAAAATTTCATGATGATTATTCCTTCTGGGAGAGAACAGAATGGAATGGAATCAGGAAATGACACAAAAGGAACTTCTAAGTTTATGAAAATGCTTTTTTTGGCTTAAAATGAATGGTGACTATCCAAGGCATAATTATATCATTATTTATGTCTTTATGTATTTTGTGTTATTTTGTATTTACTCATGTGTCACTAAAAACAAAACAAGTTATACATATATCCTTGATTTTTAAATCGAACTGACTATATGAAAACAACTATGCAACTAAGCACATTCATTATATTTAAAGTCTCTGCTATAACAATTACTTGTTCAGAAATAAATCCTGAAATGTTCTGAGGAAAATATGTGTAAGTATTTGAATATGTATGTAGCAAAGTACAAGACTGTAGCGAAGGGCAAGACTGACAGAATGACCAGACACAGGAAAAGAGGCATCTCTGAAAAATTAGCAGTTAATATATTGTGCATGAAGGCATAAAGGAGTTCTAGAACATAATATTCTTAAAGATGAATGAATCTCAAAGAAAAAGCATGAATGGGAGCAAGTTGCCAACATGGTTTGCCAGAGCTACACATTTTCTTCTCTTAGGGTCACCTAAAAATAGGAGAGCAGTAACTTCTTCCTGCTGTGAGATGAATAGTTAGCCTCTGTAGTTACAGAATGTTGTTCTGCTCTTCTCAAGAAGCTAGCATCTCCAATTCTTATTCACAAGGAAGTATCAGTTTTCCTTTACTGTATAAAACTGTCTTCTTTACCAGTGTATCATAATGACTGAAATAACCACATTCACATTGCTTATTAAACCTGGGCTTAAACCTGGGGTAAACATACCCTCTAGATGTAAAAGCAGTGGAGCATGGAGCACTCAAATCTATCAGCATAATATTCATTCATTTATTCATTTATTCCTTCTTTTAATTTTATAATTTCATAATATGTCTAGCCCAAAAGAGGTAAGACTGCCAAGACCCACTAGATTGGAAGGGCTTCCACTCTTAAGATCTTGGAAATCTGTGGAGTATTTCCTGTAGGAAATCTGTATAGCAGTGGTGTAGCCTACTGATGAGAAACCAAAGAAGCTGCAGAAAATTTGTAGACTACCTGGATTCTCACTGGGAACAAAGTGTAGCTCACAAGAAATTGGGCTTCAGGCCTGTACTACATGTGGACACGAGATCCAGTTTCACACTGCTCATGTGATGTGGGCACCCCCAAGCCAAGAAGTTATTACAGGAATGTCTAGACTCACTAAGCCCGTAGAGACCCTGCCCTCG
Source organism: Cryptoprocta ferox (assembly GCA_028646485.1). NCBI lineage: Eukaryota > Metazoa > Chordata > Mammalia > Carnivora > Eupleridae > Cryptoprocta > Cryptoprocta ferox. The sequence continues at coordinate 94,029,092 of CM053577.1, read as the reverse complement.
ACAGCTGAAACAGGACAGTATTCCCACAACATACAGCATATTGGATTCTATATGTGAAAGTGTGATGAATTCGAAAAGATTCCAAAAGATTCAAGACAAAAAGCTTGACAAAGGAGTGCTGTAAGCTGTAACCAACAGGGGTATTCAAACACCAGGAAATAAGGGACATGGGTTCATTAAGTATTTAAAATGATCAAGGAAATAAAGGACTTAGAAAGTAAAAAAATAAGGATATAACATTATGAGAAAAGTCAGATTTTTTTCAGAGTAGTGTAACATGCATTGATCATGAAAATTTGGTTGAGACTTAGTTAAAATAAAAATTCTGGTAGTAAAATAAATAATTGCACAATCAATTAACTTTCTTCCCTTCAAATCCTTTGGCAAGAATTTTGAAACAATCTTAAATGAGCTAAGAGAATCAAAGGATTCTCGTCTCAGCAAGGACATTCATTTACTAACATTTCACCAGTATCACCTTTAAAAATTGTTTGATATTGCCTATTTTGGTATTTTGGGAATCTCTTGTTAGAGGGTCATATGTGATAAAATAACAGAACTACTATTGGGGCTCACATAGAAATAGGAGTCCATGTTCTTATAATATTGTGTCACCAAACCAAATATCCAGGATCCTAAGTCTGATATGCGATGTTAGCTCTTTTCAATTCATTGTGACCCTAATACTGTTAATAATTATCGCTATCATGTTGGCGTATGATTTAACTATCAGGAAATGTGACAAGTACTTTACATATATACTTCAGTTAATGCTCCTACGATGCAATGGACAAGTATCACTCTTATTTTACAGATTGACATTGAGAAGTTAAGTAAATTGTCCAGGCACATGACAAGAAATGGAGACAAATTTCAAATCCGAGACTCTCATGCTCTGATTTTTCTCATTACTCCACAGGGTTTTATTGTAATAACATCATTCCCATGGTCTGATAAGGTATTTAAACATTTTTTGTTTGTAACTTAAAATATTTTTCTATTGAAATAAGCATATAGTATGAAAGAAATATTATTAAAAATAATTGATGAGGCTTCTAAGAAATGTTGGGTCTTTGGCAGGCTGCTCTGTATTATATCCCTAGGTAGGTGGGGGTGGCATTCACTCTCTTTTGTCCTTGGGTGTCTTAAGGGTAAAGTCTGAGGATTGGCCACTCTAGGGTTTCTGTTAGTCCAGAGCACATAACAGTGTAGGGCATCACAGTCCATATTAACTAACACATTAGCACAGATGATCTCATCTCTTCACGCTGCCATTCCTCATTTCTTCTGAATAAACATGAGAGAATGGAAGGTAGGTGTTGAATGTTAAATTGTGTCCCCCACTATGATATGTTGAAATTTGACCTCCAGTACCTGTGAGTGTGATATATGTGAAAGTAGTCTTTGCAAATATAACTAAATCGAGATCATTAGGGTGGCCAGTAATCCACCAGTAATCCACCAGTAAGGATTCTTGTCCTTATAGGAATAAGAGAAGAGACAGAGTTAGTGACACAGGAGGGAAGATGGCTATAGGAAGATAGGAGCAGAGATTGGAGACCTAGACCAAGGAATACCTGGGGCTTCCAGGTGCTGGAAGGGACAAGATAGATGCTCCCCTAGAGGTTTCGGCGGTGGCATGGCCAAGACTTTGATTTGGGAATTACAGCCTCTGGAGCTGTAAAAGAAAAAAATTTTGTTGTTTTAAGCCATCCAGTTTGTAATAATTTATAATGGTAGCCCTGGAAAACTAATACAGTAGGGTAAATACATTTTTTAGGGTAATAGGAATAGGATTTTAAAAAATAAGTCATCAGCAATATGGATCCTTGCAAATTAGAACAGACCTAGGACTGGGGAATCCCAAAGTGGAAGTATGAAGAATCACTTGGAAAAAAAATGTCTCTACTTCTTTTATTTGACTGGCAGTCCTTGTTGGAAAAAAAGTCTTTTGTTTGTTTTTATTTAAATAGTGGGTCTGTTATGGCCAAAGAGAGAAGTAGGTAGCTTTTTTAACTCTCAATGTATAAATGAAGCTTGTCTACTTATCTTGCTGTTACTTGCTGAGTGTTTGTTTGTTTTAAAAAAATTCCCTTAGGGGCATGTGGGTAGCTCGGTCAGTTAAGAGTCCTACTCTTGATCTCAGCTCAGGTCATGATCTCACCATTCATGAGATCAAGCCCCGAGTCAGGTTCTGCACTGACAGCATGGAGCTTACTTGGGATTCTCTCTCTCCTTCTCCTCTCTGCCCCTCCCCCACTAATGCCTATTGTCTATCTAAAAGTAAATAAATAAACATGAAAACAATTTTTAAATTCACCTTTTATAACTGAAATCTAAATGTTTCCAGTTGAAATAGAATGCTAAAACTATTCTTCCTGTGAATATTTGCAAGATAAAGTTAATATTTATCACAAAAATAATGTGAAAAAATATTACTGAATGTAAAAATATTTTAAATGAAATTTATGTCCCATTTATTTTTATTTGTAGATATCTTTATACAAGACATTAGATTGTTTTCTCTCTTTCAAAATGAATTACTTTATCTTGATGGGTTTCATTTATTCCAAGAAAAGTTTTTTAAGGCATGGCTCTCTTCATGTACTTTCTTGATGATTTTGTTTCCTAGTTCCTTTTAATAAATATATATTTATTTTTAGATCATAAAATATGTAATGATTCAGGAAGGCAAGTGAAAATTGTCCATAATACTCACTAAGAAATAATACTATTTACACTTTAATTCCTATCATTTAAAATTTTATATGATGCCTACATACACATCCATATACTTTCACAAAAATTTTTCAACATCAATAAATATATAATTACAGCATTATTTTAAATATATGCTACATCTTATTGTATTGGATATGGATATAGTGTGTGTCCACATTTGTATTCTTATAAAAATGTAACAAAGACTCTAGTATCATATACATGTTAATTTTCTAGAGAATTTATGGGGTGATTGAATCAATAAAATTTTTACCACCTAAGATAGGTATATAATACAAGAAGATGAATTTGTGAGCTAAATGCAAGGCTGGATGTTTAGCAGTTGGCAATGTGTATTGCAATTGTGTCTTTAAATTAGCCGTATTTCTAGTCTGGTATCAGGTTACCATATCCATGTACTTTACAGATTCCCTAACAGGATCCTTTTTTTCCCCCTGATAACTGTAAAAGATGATTTTGTAAGTCATAGTCTTATGATGATTTTGTAAGTCATAGTCTTATGATGTTGCCAAAGGGAAACATCATAAGGGAAGAGAAACAGAGAAGGGCAGGAAACACACCATTTATTCTTACCATATGCCTGCAAGGAAAACAGGACATAGGAGTCCTATTCCTCAATTTTTCTGTCTTGCTTTGACAACTATGTGAAGATTTGACTTGAGGCTCAGCATTCTTGGTCCCTGCATTTACAAGAGTGAAATTATACTTAAGACGCAGGACCAATTTATAGGAAATTTCTAAAAACCTGACTGTGGCTTCTCCTTTCAGTCCCATCTTGTTTGCAGTCAGATGTTTGCTTTGGAAGAAGTGGAAGAAGTTCTGGCAAGCTGTTAGGAAGGCAGAGTTAGCCTGCCTGTCCTTCAGCCTCCTGGGCCTCTCCCAGAAATGCCTGTTATTCACTCAGTTCAGTCAATGGAGCCCACATACACTCACCTCAGAGGGTCAGGCCTGCTCCAGCCACTCTGAGGGTAGGTGTGTCTGTGCAGGTGAACAAACCCATCCATGATAATGCCCTGAGTAAAAAGTCCTAGGGGCTGTAGCTCACTCCCAAGGAAAGGTAGGTTGGAGGGTTTTCTGAAGAAAGTGTAATTTTGACAACTCAGAGGATGGACTAAAAATAAGAGGTTTTTTATCCAGTGAGGAGGAGAGGGTCTTTTCTATGGTTCACAGTAGTTCCAAAGGAGATATTTTCAGCCTCTGTAAGTCATACCATATAGAAACCACCTCCTTCATCTTAGGTTTCTTGGAGATATGTGTATGTCTGGTTACTTGTGACACAAACAAAATTTTGACTGAGTTATATTTGATCATTGTTTTGCCTCTGTTAGAGGCATGTCAGCTCTGTGGATTTCTTGACACATGATTATAAACCACAAAGCTGTAGTAAGTTTGTTGTCTTTTTCTTTAGTTCCATTTGTCTGGTGATTAACACAATCAATAACCCATAGTATGCAGTATTAGATACTGAAAGCTTTCTGTTAATATCCACATTCTATGCCCCTCCTTTTTTTTTTTTTTAAGTAAGAGAACCCTGATCATATGGTTCCAGCTAAAAATGATATATGTAAGCAACCCTTGAAGCTAGTGGTTAGGTACGTTATATAATTTTGGCCAATAATACGTAAGCAGCCATCTATTGAGAATTTCTGGGAGATTTTACTTTCTTGAGATAGGTATCACCCCTTAATCTTAATCACTCCCATCTTCTTCCTGAAGATTATGTAGTATTTTGGAATCATAAACATGAATGCTACATGCTAAGAGTAGGAATGGGAATCTGGGTCTCTGATAGCACCTCGGAGCGGGCTCTGATTTGTATATCATTCAGATTTCTTGTTGCTTAGAAAACACACACACACACACACACACACACACACACACACTCACATGGTTAAACCCTTGGAGTTGTTTTTCTGCTTTGTGAAGTCAAATACAATTCTTTTCCTAGACACTTAGTCAATGCAAGTGAAATGCATGATTCCCCAGACTCTGCACACTCAGGCAATACAAGGTAAAATTTAATTTTTGCTTAATCAATAGAATTTAGGAGGTAAATTCTCTTTCCAAAATAAGCACATGAATTCCAAAGTATAACAGAAGTTAATTTTTCAGATTCTCTGTTCCAGTCTTCTTCAGTAGAATAGATAACATTTAACTGAATATGAGCACCTTAAAATTTCAAATATGTGATTTGTACAACATTTTAAAATTTAGGTTACATTTGATGCTACATGAAGAAGTGTTAAATTATGGGTCAATCAAGATTTGAAGTGCTCTGCGATTCTCTTAGAATATTTGATTAAAAATAGATGCAGGTGTAATCAATAATGTATGTGCATTCAATCAGGAATCTTGATTTTTTGTTCAGTTATTTAATTGAAATCTCAGAAATTAAGACTTCTAAAATTCTGTTACACTAAGGGACTAGTTATTTCTCCACAGAGACTTAGTTTAAATGTTCCTTGCAATGTTCTTTTAAGAAGAGTTGGGAATCTCTCTGTGTGATAGCAATGGAATAATAGTGAAACTCAAAGTTCTATTTGTTCTCTGCCTCTAGAATTAGTCATGATATTCACGGGGCAAAAAAAAATGTAAACAAGTATTTTCCTATTTAAAAAGATGAAAATCCTCAGGCTACAGAAAACTCAAGAAAGGGCTAATACTTTTTGGACCACCAAATATTTGATATTTATGCATTATATTTATGTGTAAATTGATGATTGAGGATGTCTATTCTTTCTCATCCTAGAAATTCAGTCTGCTTGGAGGAGCTGTCTGTTTCACTTTCTATCCATGCAATTTTATTGGGAAAGACCAATCATGACCTCTGCCCTCTAGTCTCTGGCTTGTATACATGTTAAAACTTATTCCCTTGGAGTTCTCAACTTGTGTTTTCTAACTAAAGCTCAAAAAAAAACCACAGCTTCATTTTCTTTCTGACATGAGGTTGTGGTTGTAGTAATGATTGAGGTAAGATTCTAAGCCTCTAGGGATAGGCAACTTGAGAAAAAAATACAACATAGAGGACAGAAGACAGCAAAGAATGAATAAGATCCCTTCCTTTTTCGTGATTTGGTTATGCTAGTCATGTCCCTATTTTGATTAAATTAATTTGTTTTTCTGTCCTCGTAATCAAAAAAAGTCTTAACAAGCAGAATAGTGTAGTTCATGATTCATTTAAGAAGATATTTATTTAATACTTGTTATGTTAGTGATAAAAGATGAAATCTGATTCTAGAACTTATGACTTATCCAAGGACGTACACACATTGAAATAACTTTAGAGAAAAATATGGTATCTTAAATGCTGTTAGATGCCAGAATAAGGGGTAATTTTTGGCAAAATCAAAGACTTTAAGGAAATTATTATATTGATGCTCAATCTGAAAGAAGTTGGAAGATGGGGAGGTGCTTATCTGGCTCAGTGTATAAAGCATGCAACCCTTGATCGTGGGGTCATGAGTTCAATCCCCACATTGGATTCAGCAGTTACTTAAACAAAAAAAAAGTTGAAAGTTGGGTAAAATAGGGTAGAAGAGCATTATGAGTAGGTGAATGCAGACATCTGAGCCTGAACATGAGGGTGTGAAAGTACATTGTATGTTTAGAAGAAGGGCACATATTTTGATATAGCTAGAGCAGGAGGTGTCTCTGTGTTAGAGTAGTAACTGAAGATGAAGCTTTAAATAGAGATAGAGATGGATTCCCAAGATGAAATGGTCTATGTTACAGAAATGTTACCATTGAAGGATTTAGGCTTAACAATGAGAATAGCATTCTGTTTTGTAAGGAAAATTCTGGGAGCATTACAATTAGGAAAAATAAAAAAGCAGTTTGATGAATGGATTATAAAACAGAAAAGCTAGAAATATGTGTTAAGAACATCCTACAATAGTGCCTATTAAAGATAAAGGGAGTCCATAATGGATCGTGTCATAAATATTGGGAAATTGATCATTTCAGAATATTCTAAGTGTGAAATTGACACTGGAGTATTTCAGTAATGCCAGCTGACTATATACTGCCTTATAGGGAAAGGACTGTAGTGTCTCCCACTTATTGTAGTTTTGCCAATGTGTAAGGGACCCTAACATCCTGGCACATGAGAATGTGGATGTAACCTAAACTCACAAGAAGGCAGCAAGATACATTTTTGAAAGATTATGTAAAAGCAGAGAAAGAAACCAAGTTGAATAACAACAACAGGTGGTTCCTTTTGAGACAAAATAAATGAAAAAGAAAAAAAATCTTAAGCAAAAAATTCATATGTTGAAGCCCTAACTCTCAATTTGGGATTAATGACTTTATAAGAAGAGACTTCAGAGAACTACTTTCTCTGTCTCTGTCTCTGTCTCTGTCTCTGTCTCTCTCTCTCTGTGTGTGCGTGTGTGTGCCATGTGAGAGAGCTACCATCTATAGGACAGGAAAGGAGGTCACACCAGACTCAACAATGCTGAAACCCTGATTTTGGACTTGCAGTCTCCAGAACTGTTGGAAAATAAATTTCTGTTTCTGTTTTTAAGCTGAAAAAAAAAAAAAGTACAGCTCTTAAGAGATGCAATTAGAGCTTAAAAAGGGCTTTTCAGAGCCAGGGAAACATGGTATTTGAATTATAAAAATTAGTACATGAACCAAAAAAGGGGATGTTTGCTTTAATGGTCAGAAAGAAAAATTGAAGAGCTATGACAGATGCAGAAAAATGGAAATTACAAGAGAAAAGATAGAGAAGAGGTAAGAAGACTCAAAAATAAAATAAGATCAAAACAGATAGGGAGGCAAAATATAACAGACTCTTGAATATAGAGAACAAACTCGGGGTTGATGGAAGGAGGTGAGCGAGGGATGGGCTAAATGGATAATGGGCATTAAGGAGGGCACTTGTGATGAGCACTGGGTGTTGTATGTAAGTGGTGACTCACTAAATTCTATTCATGAAACCAATACTAAACTATATGTTAACTACTTTAATTTAAATAAAATTAGAAAAACTAAAAAAGTAAAATAAAAGTTTTTATGTCCTTGCACATAATTTTAAAGCTTTAGTTACACCTAAAATCATACATTTTGTAAGTCATATTCTCTAACCAAATCCAATAAACCAGAAATTAACAAACAATTCTAAAATTTATCAAACAGCTTGGAAACATCCTACCTAAGTTGAATTCTATGCAATTGCTGATATTTTGCCATTTTACAAAATGGTAATCCAGTGAGTCAACCTAATAAAATCTTCCATCAAAAAGGCGATGAAAACTAATGTTCTAAATTATGTAAAAATTATAAAAATGGAAACATTTCACATGAAAGCTAATACTCCAGTCAGAATAAAATTTTGTATTTTATTTTTGAGAGAGAGATAGAGACAGAGCACAAGCAGGGGAGGAGCAGAGAGAGAGGGAGACACAGAATCCAAAGCAAGCTCCAGGCTCTGAGCTGTCAGCGCAGAGCCTGACATGGAGCTCAAATTTACAAACCATGAGATCATGGCCTGAGCTGAAGTCAAAGGCTTAACTTACTGAGTCACTCAGGCATCCCTAAAATTTTATATTTTATGAAAAGAAAGAAAATAGTTAATTAAGTGTGCAATTTAAGAGACCTGAAAAAAAAAAAGGATTACTAAAAAGTCACAGGGCTTCTGGCCCAATGTCTTATTAAAGAGTTCTATTAAAATCATTGCCCTCCCAGGAAGTCATTCTTCCAGGAAGATATTAACATTTAGAAAAGTATAGATTATAAAACCCACAAGAAGATAATAGATAGGATGGGAAATCATTGTCAAGTGAACAATTTCAAAACAGCCCGTGGAGAAGGAAAGTGGAGGAATAGTGTTTGATGGAGAAAAACAGAGGGTTCCTCAGTCTGGAATTTGAGTGGAGAGGCCTACTTAGCCTGGTGTACTGAGAAGAGATCCAGAGTCTGACACTTTTGTTACTGTGGAGAAAGGGGTGAGAAACAGGGCTGAAAGGATACTTAAAGATGACACATGCTGATTGGCTTATAATTAGGTACTTCCCCCTTCTAAATTATTGGGAGTTTCAAGTCAAAGAAAATCAAACAAAGGAGAAATAGGGCAACAAAGCATGCCAGTAAGACTTTTTAGCTCATTTTAAAACAAACAGCTGAAGTTCAACACACAATAGTGAAAGTCTACAACATTAAGGAGAAAAGCCTACTAGATTTTCAGGAAAAAAATAATGCAAATAACTGGATAGTACAATGGAAAGGTAACTCACAGAAAATAATACCAGAATCATCATATCATATATAAAAATATCCAACCACAGAAATAATCAGGGAAATTATAACAGCGAGTTGCGATTTTTCATCCTTCATGTTAGAAAATGTTTTAAAAGGTTAGTAAACTGGGGCACTTGGGTGGCTCAGTTGGTTGAGCATCCAACTTAGGCTCAGGTCATGATCTCGTGGTCCATGAGTTTAAGCCCTGCATGGGGTTCTGTGCTGATAGCTCAGAGCCTGGAGCCTGCTTCAGATTCTGTGTCTCCCTCTCTCTCTGCCCCTCCCCCTCTCGTGCTCTGTCTCTCTCTCTCTCTCTCTCAAATAAAAACAAACATTAAAATGGTTTTTTAATTAAGAAAAGTTTCATAAGTCCTAGGTGATGGTGTGGGGGATGGGAGGGACTCTCATATAACTGGTACAGGAGAGAATTGCTAGGTCTCTTCAATAACTTATCTAACAATATTTAATACAACTTAGATACATTAATACTTTAATACAAGAATCCCACTTAGGGAATGAATTATCCACAAGAAAAAAATATATATATGAATATTCATATATATATGAATATTTTTACAACATTGTTGGGGGCTGGAGTGATTTTTATCAGCATCCTCATCAAAATCCATATGTATTGATCAGAGGGATGCCAGAGACAAGTCATGTTATGATCCCAATATTGGAAGACAAAAAAGAAAACATATGTGTGCATTTCTATGCTTTCTTCTTTTTATCTTAGCATGGAGAATGATATTGAAGACTGTATACCCCATTGCTTATATGGATTACTTTGAGATATAATAGGATTTATTCAGAGGGAAGGAGAGTCTTTTTCAGTGCTATGGTTACAGTCTCTCAGTTGCCTTTTCATTGCAGCAAGAATATTTGCTTTAGTAGTTTGAATAAAAAATACAATATAACATTAAAAGAAAAGGAATAAAAAGAGACCAAGAGATAGATCTTCAAGAAAATAGGGAAGTTTCAAGGAAGGAAGAGAAAACAACACCAAAAACAGAAGAAATATGAAAAGAAAAGAAAAAGCTAATGTTATCAAGTTACCAGTGGGTATGAACAGAAAGTGGAAGCATGTGTCAGATACAGGGAATGTGGAAGTGGGTGGAAGGGTAGGCATTGGAAATGGTCTAAGAATGGACATGCATGAGAGAAAAGGGCATGCAGAGCACTGAGTAAGAACATGGGCATCAGAATCCACCAGATCTTTTTGCAGTTTGCAAACATACTGCTCACTAACTTGCACTGGGCATTTTACTTACTTCCAGGCCTCATTTTTCTGAGTGATTTTTTGAAGTTTTATTTATTAAATAATAAAAAGAGCACAAATCATTTGTGTGCACAGATTGAACACAATCATATAATCATCCCCCAGTACACCTAAATTTATACAATGTTATATGTCAGTTATATATCAATAAAAAAGATTTTATATACTCTCAGATCAGGAGGTGGATTATCACTTACAGGTCCAAATCCTTTAGTATGTGGTATCTTCCTAGCCACTGCTTTCCTCCTAACTTCTGCCACTAAATCTTAAATTTGCCTTGCTTTGAAGTTTATATAAATTCAATCATGATATATGTATTATTTTGCTTCTAGATTGTTTTTTATTTAACATTGTTTATAAGATTCAGAAATGTCATTTGTATACAGCAGTAATGCATTTATTCTTACTGTTTTGCCATAATATAGCACATGATTATACCACAATTTATTAATCCATTTCACAATTGACAGACATTTGAGTATTTACAACTTGGAGCTATTATGAGTATGGCTAATGTGAACATTCTTTACATACTTTTCAATATAAATGGTTATACATTCTGTTTGATAAATGTTCAAATGGAATTACAGTGTTAGAGACGATGCATATATTCAGTGTTATGTGATACTGTCAGTTTTCAAAATGGTTATACTAATTTACACACTGCTGTAAATAAGAGTTTCTGTTTCCCCACATCCTCAACAACACTTGAAATTGAACAGTCTCTTTATCAGGACTTTTTTTAGCCCTGCTATTGGGTGTGTGGTGTTAGCTTATTATGGATTTTAATTTGCATTTCGCTGATTAATGATTTTGAACATCTTTTCATATCATCATTAGATATTTGAACATCTTTTTTGAAGTACCTCCTTGAGTTAGTCTAATTCCCATTTTTTCTGTTGCTTTATATTCCTTCTTCTTATTTAAATTTTTTTCTAATGTTTATTTTTGAGAGACAGAGAGAGGGCTTTCATTCCCCCGCTGAGGGTGAGGGTGAGGGGCACAGAGAAAGGGAGACACAGAATCTGAAGCAGGCTTCAGGCTCTGAATTGTCAGCACAAAGCCCAACATGGGGCTCAAACTCACCAGCCATGAGATCATGACCTGAGCTGAAGTCAGATGCTTCACTAACTGAGCCACGGAGGTGCCTCTCCTTTTTCTTATTAATTTTGAATTCTGAATGAGTCCTTTGTCAAATATATACATTGCAAGTTCCTTTTCCCACTCTGTTGATTGCCTTTTTTACTCAGACTAATCATTTACTATGAGTTGAAGATCTTATTTTTAATTTTAATCAATAAATTTGTGAGCATAAAAATTCATGAGCACATAGAGAAGTGACATCAGCAAGATGGGAGAATATAAATTTTCTACTATGTTCCTCCTAAAGAACACTGATTTTGACTATCAACCATAGATGACAGTACTTTGTGGAAGTAAGGGAGTCCAGGAGAGAAGTTCAAGCATGTTTTTGGAGCAAAAACTCTCTGAGATTTGATGCATTGACAAGGCTAAGTGGAACAGCTTCATTTTACCCACATCCACCCTTCCCCTGGAGCAGCACAGTTCAGTACTAAGAGAGACCCTCTTAGCCTACAATCTCCAACTGGGGAAAATGAGAACGTGTGAATGACTTCTCAGCTACTCCAGCTTTGTGGAACATTACCAAAGAGACCTACATCTTCCTTGCACCATGGAGAATACTGAGATGTGCTGCATGACTGGGCTGTGGGGAGGGGGCAGGAAGTGGCTGGGAAAACACCAGCCAGAGCTCTTGGAGAGCATCAGAGGGAAGAAGATCCTGCTGTTACAGGATCATTGAGCTGGAGGGTCAAGAAAGAATTCTTGAGGGGCATCTGGGTGGCTTAGTTGGTTAAACGTCCAACTTTGGCTCAGGTCATGATCTCACAGCTGGTGAGTTCAAGCCCTGCATTGGTCTCTGTGCTGACAGCTCAGAGCCTGGAACCTGCTTTGGGTTCTGTGTCTCTGTCTCTCTCTGGCCCCCTCCCCACTCATGCTCTGTCTCTCTTACTCAAAAATAAAATAAAAAAACATCAAAAAATTTTTAAAGAAAGAATTCTTGAGACATTTTACAGTGCAACATAGTAAGTTTATTTAAATAGCAAGGGGACAGATCCATTGGCAGAAAGAATTGCACTTTTGCTGTGTGAAGCTGGTGGTTATATGTTTAGTGCTCAAGGGGGAGAGGGTGTGCAGGCAATATTAGATCATAAATGTTTTCTTTGAATTTCTCCTCATAAAACTACTTTCGTAAGATTTATCTGGTACTTATCATTCAGCTCAATATTAACTATCGCTAAGATGTACAGGCAGTCATGAGACCCCTTAAGAACATAGCAACCAGCACATAATTGATCCTTATCAAAATTATACAGGCTATAGGTCAGCCTTCTGGGCTAAACGTGAACATTTTTCTGCTTCTATTCCTCATCACTACTATTCTGGACTCCATTAGAGTCCCACAAGTTGCCAGTATGTCTTGTCTGTGAATCCTCCCAAATGATTTATCGGCACCTCGCCAACATTCTGTGTACCTCACCACACACCCTCACCATATGACGGGCTCCCTGTGCATGCTTCTGAGGGTGCTGACTGTGACTTGCCAGTGAGAACACACAGAAAGCTACTCTCACTTTGGGATTTGGAGAAAGCCGATAAATGTAAGCATTCAGCAAACAGGAGGCTGTCATCACTGAACCAGTCTTTGAAGGATTGAAAGAAGGCACACCAGCTTAAAAACTCCCTCAGAAGAGATAGCAGTGTGTAGCATGCATATACAGAGAAAAGACCTTAAAAAGCCTTAGAATTCCTAGTAGGGCTAACAGACGGTATTTCTTTCCAAAAACCAGTCAGTAAAGACTGGAGAAAGTGACTGATCTTCCAATGAGTAAACAGCAATACAAGACCTCAAGGAACATTGAAAATTCAAGGAAACATGACACCACCAAAGGAACACAATGGTATTCTAGTTAATGACCCCAAAGAAACGGAGGTATGCAATTTGTCTAAAAAGCACTTCAAAATAGTTGTTTTTAAGTCAGCTCAGTGAGTTGCAAGAAAGCACAGAAAGACAATTAAATGAAATCAAGAAAACCGTCCATGAACAAAATAAGAAGTTGAAGACAGAGACAGAAATTATAAAAAAGAAGAACTAAACAGAAATTCTGAAGCTGAAAAATACTATAAATGAAATGAAAAATGTAATATGGTAAACACTAGGCTTGAAAAAGAAGAAGAAAGAATCTGTGAACTTGAAGATAGTTCATTTGACATTATCCAATAGGAGAAAACAAAAGAAATGAAAAAAAAAAAAAAAAGAAAGACTTTGTGAACTGTAGGGTATTATTAAGAGAAACAATTTATGTAATACCAGAGTTCCAGAAGAAAAGAGGGAGAAAAGTTCAGGAAGAGTCCTTTGACTCTGCTTTTATTATATATACAGAATCTAATAATCTCTCCCCATTCCCACCATTATTGTTCCACCTTCTCTAGACCCAAAGACTGTAAAAGCTTTCCTAAATAGTCCTTTTTGTCTGCTTACATATCCCCCAATGTTTATAGCTTATTTTCCACAATGTAGCCACAGTGAACCTTTTACAACAGAAATCAAGTCAGTTCAGTTCCCCAATTCAAAACTTTTCAACAGTTTCCCATATGTACAATAAAATGCAAACTCATTATCTTGACCTAAAAACAAACAAACAAAAAGTATATAATCTGTATTCTCTCTACCTTACCATTCTCATATTCCTTACTCAGCTCTAAGTATACTGATCTTCAGGGTGCTTGGGGGCTCAGTAAGTTGAGTCTCCAACTCTTTATTTGGCCTCAGGTCATGATCTCAGGGTCCTGGGATGGAGCCCCATGTTGGGCTCCATCCTGAGTATGAAGCCTGCTTGGGATATTCTCTCTCTCTCTCTCTCTCTCTTTTCCTCCCTCCCTCTTCCCCTCTCCCCAACATGTGTGCTCTTTCTATGTCTATCTCAAAAAAAACTATATTGACCTTCTGTCTTCTGATAACATACCATGGAATATCTACACATCTCTCATCCATATCTTCATGTGGTGTGCTCCTTCTATTCTCTGGCTCCTTCTGGCCTCTCCAGACCAGACTATTTAAATCAGAACCACTCCATTCATTTCTGTGCATCTTTTCTACTTATTTTACTTTATTTATTTGGACTGTTACCTAACTTTGTATTACCTCTTTGGTATTTTACTTACTTATTGTTTATATATGGTTAATAGGCATAGTGTCTTTATCAAGGCGGAAACATTTTCTACCTTGTTCTTAAGTGTATCCTGAAGTGCCCAGATGGTGCATAATACAATGTAAGTGTATTAGATATATGTATGGTTATATATACATACATAGTGTATATAAATCTTGTTTATATAAATGAGTGGATAAGAATGAATATTGCTCATTTTCTTTTTTGGGGGGTGGTGGTGGTGGCTACTCTGAGGACGGCATTGTGTGTGTGTGTGTATTTCTATAGATTTTGTCAAGTTGGTTTCCATATAACACCCAGTACTCTTCCCCACAAGTGCCCTCCTCCATGACCATCACCCTCCTTCCCCTTTCCCCCTCCCCCTTCAGCCCTCAGTTTGTTTTCACTATTCAAGAGTCTCTCATGATTTGCCTCCCTCCCTCTCCCTTACTCTTTTTCCCCCATTCCCCTCCCCATGGTCCTCTGTTAGGTTTCTCCTGTTAGACCTATGAGTGAAAATATATGGTATCTGTCCTTCTCCGCCTGACTTATTTCGCTCAGCATGACACCCTCGAGGTCCATCCACGTTGGTACAAATGGCCGGATTTCATTCTTTCTCATTGCCATGTAGTATTCCATTGTATATATAAACCACATCTTCTTGATCCATTCATCAGTTGTTGGATATTTAGGCTCTTTCCATGATTTGACTATTGTTGAAAGTGCTGCTATGAACATTGGGGTACATGTGCCCCTGTGCATCAGCACTTCTGTATCCCTTGGGTAAATCCCTAGCAGTGCTATCGATGGGTCCTAGGGGAGTTCTATTGTTAATTTTTTTGGGGAACCTCCACACTGTTTTCCAGAGTGGCTGTACAAGTTTACATTCCCACCAACAGTGTAGGAGGGTGCCTGTTTCTCCACATCCTCGCCAGCATCTATCGTCTCTTGATTTCTTCATTTTAGCCACTCTGACTGGCGTGAGGTGGTATCTCAGTGTGGTTTTGATTTATATATCCCTGATAATGAGTGATGCTGAGCATCATTTCATGTGTCTGTTGGCCATCTGGATGTCCTCTTTGGAGAAGTGTCTATTCATGTCTTCTACCCATTTCTTCACTGGATTATTTGTTTTTAGGGTGTGGAGTTTGGTGACTTCCT
>CM053577.1:93985644-94012938 GCA_028646485.1 Cryptoprocta ferox | reverse complement strand
TGATGCCTTTTATTTCCTTTTGTTGTCTGATTGCTGATGCTAGGACTTCCAGCCCTATGTTAACAAACAGTGGTGAGAGTGGACATCCTTGTTGTGTTCCTGATCTTAGAAGGAAAGTTATCAGTTTTTCCCCATTGAGGATGATATTAGCTGTGGGCTTTTCATAAATGGCTTTTATGATGTTTAAGTAAGTTCCTTCAATCCCGACTTTCTCGAGGGTTTTTATCAAGAAAGGATGCTGTATTTTGTCAAATGCTTTTTCTGCATCTATCGACAGGATCATATGATTTTTATCTTTTCTTTTGTTAACATGATGTATCACATTGATGGATTTGCGAATATTGAACCAGCCCTGTAACCCAGGAATGAATCCCAATTGGTCATGATGGATA
Organism: Cryptoprocta ferox; assembly: GCA_028646485.1. NCBI lineage: Eukaryota > Metazoa > Chordata > Mammalia > Carnivora > Eupleridae > Cryptoprocta > Cryptoprocta ferox. The sequence continues at coordinate 94,012,546 of CM053577.1, read as the reverse complement.
ATTCTTTTTATATGCTATTGAATTTGATTTTCTAGTATCTTGTTGAGTATTTTTGCATCTGTATTCATTAAGGATATTGGCCTGTAGTTTTCTTTTTTTGCTGGGTCTCTGTTCGGTTTGGGAATCAAAGTGATGCTGGCTTCGTCGAATGAGTCTGGAAGTTTTCCTTCTATTTCTATTTTTTGGAATAGCTTGAGAAGAATAGGTATTAGCTCTGCTTTAAATATCTGGTAGAATTCCCCTGGGTAGCCATCTGGCCCAGGGCTCTTATTCGTTGGGAGATTTTTGGTAACTTATTCAATTTCTTCACTGGTTATGGATCTGTTCAGATTTTCTATCTCTTCCCATTTGAATTTTGATAGTGCATGTGTGTTTAGAAATTTGTCCATTTCTTCTAGGTTGTCCAGTTTGTTGGCATATAAGTTTTCATAGTATTCCCTGATGATTGCTTTTATTTCTGAGGGATTGGTTGTAACAGATCCATTTTCATTCATGATTTTGTCTATTTGAGTGTTCTCTCTTTTCTTTCTGAGGAGCCTGGCTAGAAGTTTATCAATTTTGTTTATTTTGTCAAAAAACCAACTCTTGGTTTCATTGATGTGTTAAATTCTTTTCTGGATTCTATATTGTTTGTTTCTGCCCTGATCTTTATTATTTCTCTTCTTCTGCTGGGTGTGGGGTGTGTTTGCTGCTCCCCTTCTAGTTCCTTTAGGTGCTCTCTTAGATTTTGAATTTTCACTTTTTCTAGTTTGTTGAAAAAGGGCTGGATTGCAATATACTTTCCTCTTAGGACTGCTTTTGCTGCATCCCAGAGAGTTTCGATTGTTGTATTTTCGTTTTCATTTGTTTCCATATATTTTTTAATTTCTTCTCTAATTCCCTGATTGGACCAATCGTTCTATAGTAGGGTGTTTTTAACCTCCATGTTTTGGGAGGTTTTCCAGACTTCTTCCTGTGATTGATTTCAAGTTTCATAGCATTGTGATCTGAAAGTGTGCATGGTATGATCTCAATTCTTTTATATTTATTGAGGGCTGCTCTATGACCCAGTATGATCTATCTTGGAGAATATACCATGCGCACTAGAGAAGAAAGTGAATTCCCTAGCCTCTGGATGCAGAGTTCTAAATATATCTATCAATTCCATCTTTTCCAATGTGTCGTTCAGGTCCACTGTTTCTTTAGTGATTTTCTTTCTGGTTGATCTATCCATTGCTGTATGTGGAGTATTAAAATCTCTTGCAATTAGCACATTCTTATCAATAAGATTGTTTCTGTTTGTGATTAATTGTGTTATGTATTTGGGTGCTCCTGAATTTGGCACGTAGATGTTTATAATTGTTAGCTCTTCCTGATGGAGAGACCCTGTAATTATTACTTTATGTCCTTCTTCATCTTTTGTTGCTGCCTTTACTTTAAAGTCCATTTTGGCCGATGTAAGTATGGCTACTCCGGCTTTCTTTTGACTTCCAGTCACATGATAGATATTTCTCCATTCCCTTACTTTAAATCTGAAGGTGTCTTCAGGTCTAAAATGAGTCTCTTGTAGACAGCAAATAGATGGATTTTGTTTTTTTTATCCATTCCGCTTTCCTGTGTCATTTGATTGGGGCATTCAGTCCATTTACATTCAGTGTTATTATTGAAAAATGTGGGTGTAGATTCATTGTGTTTTCTGTGGGGTTCATGCTTGTAGTGGTCTCTCTGGTACCTTGTATTCCTTGTAACATTTCCCTCATAGAGTCCCTGTTAGGATTTCTTGTAGGGCTGGTTTAGTGGTGAATTCTCTCAATTTTTGTTGATTTGGAAAAACTTTATTTCTCCTTCTATTTTGAATGACAGGCTTGCTGGATATAGGATTCTTGGCTGCATATTTTTCCTGTTCATCACATTGAAGATTTCCTGCCATTCCTTTCTGGCCAGCCAAGTTTCAGTAGGTAGGTCTGTAACTACTCCATTAGGTTTCCCTTTGTATGTTAGGGCCCTTTTATCCTTAGGTGCTTTCAGAATTCTCTCTTTATCCTTATATTTTGACAGTTTCACTATGATATGTCATGCCGAAGGTCGATTCAAGTTACTTCTGAGGGGAGTTCTCTGTGCCTCTTGGATTTTAATGTCTGTTTCCTTCCCCAGATTGGGGAAGTTCTTGGCTATAATTTGATCAAGCACCCCTTCAGAACCTTTTTCTCTTTCTTCTTCTTCTTCAGAAATTCCTATGATACGGATATTGTTCTGTTTGATTATACCACTCAGGTCTCGAATTCTCCTTTCATGCTCCTGGATCAATTTATCTCTCTTTTTCTCGCTTCCTATTTTTCTATAACTGTGTCTTCTAATTCACCTTTTCTCCTCTCTGCCTCTTCTATCCGTGCAGTGGCTGCCTCCATTTTATTATGCACCTCATTTATAGCATTTTTTAACTCATCACAGCTATTTTGAAGGTCCCTAGTCTTTGTATCAATAGCTTCTCTGATGACTTCTATGCTTTTTTTCAAGGGCAGCGATTAATTTTATGACAATTGATCTAAATTCTTGCTCAGTTATGTTGCTTATATCTGTTTTGAGCAGTTCTTTTGCTGTGACTTCTTCCTGGAATTTCTTTAGAGGAGAGTTCTTCCATTTCGTCATTTTGGCTAGCTTTCTGTCTCTTGTCAGTTTTAAAAGCTCGTTATGCACTCTGCACCTGTTAGTATTGCTCTTTTAAAGGACACTCATCGACTGTCCAGGGCCTGTTCGTTCAGGAAGTGTTCTTTTAATGGTGTCTCTCAGTTTCTCTTGTTGTGTCTTTGGTTATTTTATTTCCCTACTCAGTGATATTTGGGACTCTCCACCATGTGTACTTTGGCTTGTTTCTTGAGGTAGCCTCAGGTACCTATGAGGCTGTCTTCTTTTTGGACTCTGTGTGTTTTCCTCCCACTCTTGCAGATCAGAGTATTGTGGCTTCAGTCCTTCTCAGTTTGATAGATGCAGGCTGGCGAAAATTACAGAGCTCCCTACTTCTCCGTCATCTTGCTCCTCTCCCGAATATTGCTCATTTTTGTTTATGTTCTCTACTTTGATAAGTTGGGGAAGAGACTTTTATCTGTAAAGCATTTGAATATCATATAGTGATTGCAAGTGTATGTTCTAGAGCCCATTTGCCCAAACTAAAATCCAGTCTCCAAAATATGTGATCATATGTGATTTTGAATTATTACTTTTCTCTACCTTAGTTTTCTTCCAATGTAAAAAAAAAAAGCTAATTCAGAGTTGAGAAAATTAAATGGGAAATATATCCAAAGCACTTAGAACAGTGTCTGGTACTTAGTAAGCATTAGGTATATATTAGTTATTATTTCCTCTGAATGTGTATCATTCCTTAAACTGGTAGCTACCAACATGCAGTATTAAATCCCTAGTTGAAATAAAAGACAAAGGTGACTTTTTTCCTCTCTTTCTCTTTTTTTCTTGGACTTTCTCTGTGGCTGTGCTGCTAGGCATTTATAATAGAAGTTATACTACTCTCGTTATCAAGAGTTTCAGCAGATCCCTATGTTTAACATTCTTTTATTTACTCAATTATGATATAAATACTTTAAAAGAATCTGTTTTCCTCTGCTAAACCCAGTTCTTCAGTCCTCTTATTATTTGGACTTCATGAAAGCAATTTAATTTATAAGACACTCTGACAGGGTCAATACTTGTTCTTTTATCACATCTAACAGATTCAGATAATTGAATGCATTAAGCCAAGTTTTATCCTTAGAGGCAACATTAATCCAATCTCTATAGCAGAAACTTTGTGATGCAAAAAGTTGCAAGTTACGTTAATAATGTTTCTAGGGGTACCTGATGGCTCAGTTGGTTAAGTATCTGACTCTTGGTTTCAGCTCAGGTCATAAATCATGGTTCATAAGATTGAGCCCCACATAAGGCTCTGCACTAACAGTGTGGAGCCTGCTTGGGATTTTCTCTCTCCCTCTCTCTCTCTGCCCCTCTCCTGTTTGTGGGCATGCTCTCTCTCTCAAAATAAATTTTTAAAAAAATTTAAAAAATAATGGTTTTAGAAATGACATTTTTATTCAAAAATTTAAAAATTATTAGTTATCATATAAGGACAGCGTGAATAATTTATTAAGTGTAGTGTGGGGAAATGCAGATTAACAAGGGGTTTGGAAACTTTCTTCAAAAGCAATAACTTCTAGAAGAAAAAATATGTAACCATACTTATAGTGTAAATTAAAGGTAGAAGAAATAGGTACCTAAAGAGAAGTTTCCACAAAGTAGTATGTGAAATGAATTGAAGCAACAGTTATTTCTGAATAGTTGCACTGTGGAAAGTGGCATTGATGTGTATATAGTATTTGAGGAGTAAAACATAAGAAAATAAGGACATATAATAAATATTTAATGTAAATAATAAATATAATGAAAATAATTTTGGACATGACAACATGATCTGGAAGGAAGAAGAACATTCCAATATGCAGGAGTATCATAAGTAAACCTAAGGATGAAAACTGGCTACATATATGTGGCACAGCAATAAGTAATTTGAATTATAGCCTTTAAGTAGGCTAAATAATTTGAAAAAGTATGTTGGTATATAGTATATCATATTAGAAGTCAGTTTGGACTTTACACTCAACATATAAGCATTGCAGTTGAGGAAAATTGCTCAATAATAATATGTCAGGTGTCTTCTGTGGGGAAAGGACTGGTGGCAGGATGGCCAAATAGGAGACTGTCTTAATCTGAGAGATAAGAGAGCTAGAACTCAGGTTTTAGCAGCAACAAAAATGGAAGATAAAGAAAATCGAGGTAATGTCAATGAGTCTAAGAAACAACAGTATGTAGAGGATGAGCCAAAAGGGAGGATTCAAAGATGACTGAGAGTTTAAGACTTGGAAATAGAGTGTTAGCAAGAAGACTTAAGGAGAGGCCATTTGGAAATTAGAGTGAAGAGTTGCTTTTTTTTTTTTTTAACATGCAGGGTTTTGGGGGCATCAGACATCCATCTAGAGATACTCCATGGGTAGTAAGTTGTCAAGTCTTAGAACCATAAAGCAAAGGTTAAAAACTGAAGATGTGAGTCTTAATGTCTTCTGTAGGCATTCAGAGCTGAATTATTAATGATGAAAGTAATTTACAAGGGAGAATTGTAGAGAAAAGAAGGCTAGAGGCAATCTATGAAAAGAAAACACTAAAGAAGTAGGTCATTTAAAGTAAAATTAAGACAAGTACAGAGTCACTATTGCCATGGAGGTGTTCAGGACTAAGTAGCTGATCAACAATGTAAAACTCTCTAAGAGTTGTTGAGGAAGAGACAAACTGAAAAAATAGCCATTAATTTTTAAGTAACAGTCATCAGATTTTCTTCTACGAGATAAACAGGAAGCCTAGACCACTGAGAATTATGTAGAGCCAGAATAAACCATTAAAAAAAACTGTTTGGGAAACCAATGTATTGAGTTTTCCCTCCAATCTGATAAAATGAAGGGGAGAATTTAGATATGAGGCAAAAGAATGAATGCTGGATGAATACAAGAGGCTCAAACAAAGCCAAGAGATCAGCCTGAAAGCAGAGGTCAGTTTTAAAGGGAGTTTGTACTCATGAGCTTGGGCAAGGAGAAGGTCTTTAAGGATATATTCCTCGGCTAGATGGGGGTGAATAATTCTGTTGTGGATAGGAAATACGATCAATTTTGTCACATTCTTGACTTGTGATCTCAGCTTCAGCCTAAGATTTGTCCATGTCTAGGATTCGTGGCCAGGAAATTGGGAGAAGTGGCGGAGAAGTCCAACAGAAGGCTATTTGAATAAAAGTATAACAACGTCTGGAAAACATCATAACTGTGTCAACTGTAGGACTTTAAACATAATCAAGTGTACTTGTACAACTATTGGGCTGACAGAAAATTCTTTGCAAGACTAAGGAGCCTCCTAGGAGAGAATCCATCCTAAGTGAAGAAGCTATTATCATGAATGGATTTTATAAAATTTTAGTGCTTAGAGGAAGTAGTGATTCAAGGCACAAAATTACAATAAAAAGAGCTATTTCACTAACACCTCTTAAAATATTTAAGCTCAATAAGTACTTTAACAGAGTATTCCCAAAGTGAAGAAAGGCATTTATTTTCACCTGCTAGATATATAATGTGAGCAGCATGGTCACTTTGGTACATCAGAGTTGGTATCCTATGGAACTGTTACTGGATGGTAGGATAGATAGAGCATGGATCCTTGTGAAGCAGTAGCAGTAACCACAAATCCAATATGGCTCAGTGGAAGTGGGATTATTCATGAATACATGTGAAGTATTTATTTAAAACTACCCTTCCCTCTCCCAAAAAGTCTAATGTGTGTGTATGTGTGTGTGTTGTGTCTGCATCCCCCCACACATATTCACATGTGTTATGTAGATATCTCATAAGTATGTCCTGTTCTATGTAATAAAATCAGTGCATCAGTAAAATTTGATTTCTATTAATGTGTCCTGAGTTTCTCCATAGGCTAGTAAGACCCGAGGAAATTTGGGTTAAATGTTAAATTAATTGAATGAATATTCCCAGATTTCCTAGCACTTCCTGTACAGATTGGAACTGGGTTATATATAACTGCCTTTTCAAATCAATGGCCTATAGCTACAGCTGCTGTAAGGATTCATTGGCAACACTTGTGTCAGACAACATTAGTTGGGTATCCCTTAAAATGAATTTAATGGTCAAATATGCTTGGGAAATTCTGGATTAAAAATGGAACCATATCTATTTATTAAAGGCATTCTTAGAATCTTTCGGATACTAATTGTTGATTCTAGGAGAAGATACATTATGGAAAGTTCCAAAACTTTGACAATGAATTCTTTCTTCTCAGAGCTTTTCTTGGAACTAGTTTTCCACAGAATAGATTGAGAAATGCACTCTAATTAGGTGTGAATTACTTTGTAGAGAAGACTATTTGCTGCTTTCTAATTCTACCCCCCCCCAAAACAAATCTTTAATCAGATAGAAGAAATTAAAAATGGCAGGAAGATAGAAATTTCACAAAATAAGATGCTTAGACACTGGAATCTAACTGAAAAGGACCATTAAAATTCAAGAATTCCCAGGGATAAAGAAATTTGCCATAAATAGGTGCCATGCACACAGTATGTATGTAACATATTCATTGATGGAATGTATGAAATTTTTTCTAGTAACATTCAAATGTCATTAATAGAGATTTTACTGGCTAATCCATGTCAATCTTCCTTCTATTGTTTCCTCTTAAGGAAGGAAAATTAAATATTTGACTCACAGTTTGTAAAATCAAGACTCATGAAAACCTGTGTAGATCTTGAATTAAAATGAATTGTGATTTGAGCACAGTATACCAATATACTATAAGAGACATAAAGTAATACACACTTTTGAACCTATAAGTCCATCTTCAGGAATTTGTCCTAAAAGGCAAAAGAAATAAGGAATTCTATGAAAAGTCATTGATAAAAGAATTATTTAAAACAATAAAATTAGAAACCATTTAAGTCTAAACTGACATTAATTTGGATTCCAGCTCTGTCACTTTCTACTTGTGAGATCTTGGAAAAGTTATATAATTTTTCAGAGCCTCAATTTTATAATCCATAAAATGGATATAATAATAACACTGATCTCATAAGGCTTTTGTGAGAATCAAAGGTAATATATATATATATATATATATATATATATATAGCAGGTTGGAGTTTCATACAAAATAATCACTAAAAGCTAATTAAACAAATGAGAGAATGGATTTATCATGTATGATACAATATAATAGATATTTTCTAGTTACTATGGAAGCTACACAGGAAGATGGAAAACTATGGGGTTTAGTGCTAGGTGAAACTTATAAACCCTATATAACAGATAAGTCTAAGATAAACCATATGTAAAACAATTGGTTTTATGCAATTCCATGTATTTATCACTAGTCTTCTATATTTACCTTTCAGGCATACCTTAGAGATATTGCAGGTTCAGTGCCAGACCACCATGATAAGGTGAATATCACAGTAAAGTGAGTCAAATCATTTTTGGTTTCTCAGTGTATATAAGTTATATGTATAATACATAGCAGTCTGTTAAGAATGAAATAACATTATATATAAAAAAACAATGTGCATATATTAATTAAAAACATTTTATTGCCAAAAAGTGCCAACCATCATCTGAGATTTCAGTGAGTACTTATTTTCGTTGGTGGAGGGTCTTGCCTTGAGGTTGAAGGCTGCTGGCTGATTAGGGTGGTGGCTACTGGAGGTTAATACTGCTGTGGCAATTTCTTAAAATAAGATGGCAGTGAAATTCAGAATTTCTTAAAATAGGATGACAATGAAATTTGCTGTCAGTTGATTTTTTTTTCATGAACAGTTTCTTTGTAGCATGTGATTCTATTTCATAGCATTTTATTCATAGTAGAACTTCTTTGAAACTTGGAGTCAGGCCTTCCAAATGCTGTTGTGGCTTTATCAACTCAGTTTATGTCACATTCAAATCCTTTGTTGTAATTTCAACAATCTTCCCAGAATCTTGACCAGGAGTAGATTTCATCTCAAGAAACCACTTTCTGTGCTCATCCATAAGAAGCAACTCATTTGTTCAAGTTTGATCCTGAGATTGCAGCAATTCAATCACATCTTCAGGTTTCGTGTCCTGCTATTTCCACCACATCTGCAGTTACTTCCTCCACTGAAGTCTTGAAGCCCTCAATGTCCTTCATGAGGGTTGAAATCCACTTCTTCCAAACTCTGTTAGTGTCAATATTTGACTGCTTTTTATGAATTACAAGTGTTCTGAATGGCATCTAGAATGGTGAATCCTTTCCAGAGGTTTTCAATTTACTTTCCCAGATCCATCAGAGGAATGCCAATGGCAGCCATAGCCTTATGAAATGTACTTCTTACATAATAAGACTTAAAAGTTGAAATTACTCCTTGATCCATTAGATCAAATAGATGTTATTTTAGCAGGCATGAAAATAACATTTATCTTAATGTGCTTCTCCATCAGAGCTCTTGGGTAACCAAATGCACAGTCAATGAGCAGTAATATTTTGAAATAATTTTTTTCCTGAGCAGTAGGTCTCAACAGTAAGCTTTAAATGTGCAGTAAACCATATTGTAAACAGATATACTGTCATCCATGTTTAATTGTTCCATTTATAGAGCACAGGAAGAGTAGATTTAGCATAATTCCTAAGAGCTCTATTTTCAGAAGAGTAAATGAGCACTGCCTTCAACTTAAAGTCACCAGCTGCATCAGCCCCTAACAAGAGAGCCTGTCCATTGAAGCTTTGAAGCCAGGCATTCATTGACTTCTCCTCTCTAGCTATGAAGGTCCTGAATGGCATCTTCTTCTAACATAAGGCTGTTTGATTTGCACTGAAAATCTTGTTTAGTGTAGCCACCTTCAATGAGTTTTTTGGCTAGATCTTCTGAATAGCTTGCTGCAGCTTCTATATCAGCAATTGCTGCTTCACCTTGCACTTTGATGTTATGTAGATGTCCTCTTTCCTTAAACCTCATGAACCAACCTCTGATAGCTTGAAACCTTTCTTCTGTAATTTCCTCATCTCTCTCAGCCTTCACAGAATTGAAGAGAGTTACGGCCTTGCTCTAAATTAGGTTTTGGCTTAAGGGAACATTGGGACTAGTTTGATCTTCTATATATTAGATTAAAACTTTCTCCAAATCAGCAATAAGGCTGTTTTGCTTTCTTATCATTTGTGTGTTCCCTGATGTAGCACTTTTAATTTCCTTTAAGAACTTTTCCTTTGTTGGGGATGCCTGGGTGGCTCAGTTGGTTAAGCATCCAACTGCAGCTCAAGCCATGATCTCGTGTTTCATGGATTCAAGTCCTGGATTGGGCTCTGTACTGATAGCTCAGAGCCTGGAGTCTGCTTCAGATTCTTTGTCTTCCTCTCTCTTTGCCCCTCCCCCACTTGCACTCTGTGTCTCTCTCAAAAATAAATAAACATAAAAAAAGCTTTTCTTTTTTAAATAAGAAATTTTTCTTTATATTCACAACTTGGTTAACCAGCACAAGAGACCTAGTTTTTGGCCTATCTCATTTTTCAACATGCCTTCCTTGCTAAGCTTAAGCATTTTGAGCTTGTGACTTAAAGTGAGAGACATGCAACTCTTCCTTTCACTTGAGCACTTAGATGTCATTGTAGAATTATTAATTGGCCTAATTTCAATATTTTTGTGTCTTAGGAAATAGGGAAGCCTGAGGAGAGGGAGAGAGATGAGGGAATGGCTGGTCAGTGGACAGTCAGAAAATTTACATGTATCATTTAAGTTCACTGACATATATAGGCATCGTTTGTGACATCCAGACCAATTACAATAGTAACTTCAAAGATCACTGATCACGTATCATTATTGCAAATACAATAATGATGAAAAGTATGAGATATTGTGAGAATTACCCATATGTGACACAGACACAAAGTGAGCAAATGCTGTTGGAAAAATGGCGCCAAAAGATGCTGAATGCAGGTTTGCCACAAACCTTCAATTTTTAAAAAAAAAAAAAAAAAAAAAAAAAAAAAAAGTAGTATTTGTGAAGTACAATAAAGCGAAACACAATAAAACAAGGTATGCCTGTATATCCTGTAGTGTTCCAAATGAACTTATGCACATTTTCTTTTAAAAGCTAAGGAGGGCTATAATCTTACATGAGGATAGCTTGTGCCGGTCGTGACAATTATCAGTGATTAATGCACCAGTAAGAGAGCAAGCAACAATTATCAAGTACTATGTTACTGGCTGCCTCTCCTACAAAAGACTGAAAATTTTTCTGAAATTGTAACACCTTTCTCTTTATCTGGGGTCATGGTATGTTCCATATAGTATATAACACACCCAAGTTGGCTTTCACTTTTTTTTTAAATGTAGAAGACTTTTTCACATTTGTGTTTAGCCTATTATTTCTCAAAATTTTATCTATAGAGAGCAGTTCCCAAAGTTCTGGGAGAGTACAGAGGCCCAGTCAGAAATTGCTGTGCAGGGTTAAAACATGGGAAAATCAGGGGCACCTGGGTAGCTCAGTTGGTTGAATGTCCAACTCTTGATTTTGGTTCAAGTCATAACCCCAGGGTTGGGGGATCAAGCCCCACATTAGGCTCCTGACCGAGCAAGGAGCTTGCTAATATTCTCTCTCTCTCCTTCTGTCCCTCTCTCCTGCTCATGCTCTCTCACTCTCTCTCTCTAAAAAAAAAAAGTGAACAAAACCATCTGAAAAAGCTCTGAGAAGACTAGCTAAATTAAAATTTCCTGCTATGTTTTGCCTAGTCTTATGATTCTCAAAAATATTTCCTCTATTTTTTCTAAAAAACCTATTAATATTTAATGGAATAATCATTCTTTGCATCTTATGTTCAAAGCTGCTAGTGTAGCCAAACCTTTTGAAAGGTGTCCCCATAGTTACCCAGTAATTTGAGCAAGAAGCTGATTTAGCTGCTGATTTTTTCAAGTGATAAGAAAAGCACAGAAAGGAAAGTTACCCAACTTGGTTGGAGAGTGTATCTTTAGATACCGGAAGGACTCCTCCACACCATATTCATATTCTGAGTTTTCTGCTTCCCCACAGTGTGTCTCACCTTTACTTACTACAGCTACCCTGCCACAGGCTGACCTTGAAGTGAAGCCAAGTCTGAATTCCACAACATTGTCATACATTCCTACTCCTTCAAAAGATGTAATTGTCTCTCATTTATTCCAGGTCATATTTTTCTAATCTGAGACCCTCTCCTCAGTGGGCTTTTATGGACTCGTCATACTTTTTAGAGCATTTATTCATTTAACAAAGGCCATATTTCTCTGAAAATTGTGTCAAAACCTACAAAACTGAACTGTTGCACATATATGGAGATTGCTCTCACACTTCTTACCATAGACACCTGACTAATGCTAAGTCAACAAGATTCAATCTGTCAGAAATGCAGTTAAAACAGGGACACCTGGGTAGCTCAGTTGGCTAAATGTCTGGCTCTTGATTTCAGCTCTTTCAGCTCAGGTCATTATCTCACAGTTGGTAGATCTAGCCTGGCATGAGGCTCTGTGCTGATAGTGCGGAACCTGCTTGCGATTCTCTATCTCTCCCTCTCTCTGTCCCTCACCCACTCACACACTCATGCTCTCTCTCTCTCTCTCTCTCAAAAATAAATAAAATAAATAAACTTTAAAAAAGAAATGCAGTTAGGACAGAGCTGGTGTAATTCTTTCTGTACTGTTAACTTGGCATAAGGTGATTTGAACTCAGGAGCTGACATTATTTGGCAGCCATGTTCTCAAAGAAATATAGTCAGGATAGTTTCCCTAGAGAGGAAATAGCATTTGAAGGAAACACAACAGTGACTGTTCAGCCCCAAAGAGATGTGGGGGGAGGGAGAAAGAATTTTTATAAAAGAGTTTTCTGTTTCTGATAGCATTCCTCTATAGGGTCCCCCACTCGGATACAGGTTATTCACATTCTCCTTGGATTGAGAAATATCTCAATTACTTTACAATAAATGGCTTTATGCAAATTTGAAATATGTTTTCATTACCTTCAACTAGAGTATTCTTAATTAAGATAGAGCTGTAATGAATAAGCATGCCATTCCCTTTTCTTATTAGTAAATGTCTCTCAAGGACACAGTGCCTCATCTCTGAAGAATTCTATAGAGGTTGGTGCTCCAGGGAAGGTGGAAGACTTGTTGAGGCCTTTCAAATTTCATTGTGCAGGCACCTGCCTTTTTACCTTCACATAAACCTGACTCAGGATCATATAGAATCAGAAATAGGTCATCTACTAGCTGCAGAGGGTATAGAGAATGAACACTTCCAAATATTCTCTCAGATTACATGTGTGAGCCTACATGACTTCTACAACTTTTCCATTTCTTTCCATCGTTCTCTGTACAGCATGGAGAGATTCTAAAATTTTGACCTCATTCCAAAAGGCTGAGAGGGTGTCCTTTGTGGTTCTTGTGCTGACTGTATTTGACAATGTTTTAAGCATTGCAACTAACTGTGGAGGCAATTGTTAGGCAAGAGATACCATGGGCATCTCTGGAGACTCAGAATTCTGGGGAATAAGAGATCAAAGGAAACCCCAGTCTTGGGCAGGAACTGTAGAATCATCTACATAAATAAAACACTTACACTTCAGAACCTCTAGTGATTTTTTACTGGGTATTTACATAATGATGAGGGTCAGAAACTGGCACCTATTGACACCAAAGTCCTAAGTATCCAGGACCCATCATGATCTTTACTTCTTTTCTGAATCTGAAAATTTTAAGGCCTCAATAACATATCTATATAGTGCCTCTTGAAATCTCTGTATCATACTAAGCCCTGGCATTTAGCTTCCTGTGTATAAACTTACTCTCCCAGAATCAGATTATGAGATGTGGAGAAGAAAATAATATGTCACTGAGTTTTTACTTAAATATAATTAGGTCACAGCTTCACCTGGTCACTGGTCCCAATTATTAAAATCAAAAAATTCATATGTTAATTTATGCAAATTTTAAGTGTCCTCCTATCTTGGAAATCATTGCATTTCTCTTTCCTTTCTCACTACACACACACACACACACACACACACACACACAGAGTTTCCCCTGATATCAGCCTCAGCCAGCAGGAAAAACTCACTTCTTGCCAAAGGCCATTTGGTAGAGATAAAGGGAGAATTGATTACACAGGGGTGGTTGTACCACCTCTATTCCTCTCCTCAAATATGGATTTGAAAGCGTTTTGAGAACCTTTAATTTTATCTTTGTTTCTACTTGCTGTTACATACTGTGTTAGGTACTTAGCTGATGCTAATCGTGGACTCCGCTTTAGATTTTTTTTTTTTAGTGGATCCTTCTTAATACCAAGCACTATAGTTAGCTTTAAAATATATGAATGAAAAACTGAACACAGAAGTATAAAATTTCATTTCTGTTGGCCAGGAAACAAAAGAATGGAGAATTTAGGAGAGTCAAATTAATTTTATATTTTTAGATAAATGGTATCTTTTCTTTCAGAATCATCTAACCTCTGCCATGGTTTCTCTCTCTCAACCATGGAAATATTTTTACTCACTATAGAAAAAAAACCCAATTCAGTATTCATTGAAAAGGGAAAGGATTTGCACTACTTAGCTTGATAGCCAGTTGCATGTAAGCAGGTCAAAAAGCTTGAGCAAGCCCCAAATGTCAACAGATACACCACAGTGCTGGGAAGAAATGCATACTGTGGGGGCAAAGGTTTTGGGAATGTGGGGAATCTGACTTAACTCAGAACTGCCTTTTCCTTGGCACTTCGCATATGAAAGAAACTTAGGGCAGAATTGGGCATTTGAGAGAGAAATAGTAGTAATAAAGTATAAGAAAAGGAACATTAATTGCATATCAAAGTTCTTGAAGGCCATCCTGAGTTTTCTCTCCCAAAGTGTTGAATATGTGAAGAGAAGAGAAAGCCAACTTTCAATGAGCTCTGAAATAGCAACTTTTTCCTCCAATAGAACACTATGAATATTGTAGAGGAAAGTACCAGTCAGGAATACTTTAAATGAATGATGGATTTGCAGCATATGTGATGGAATGCTCTATTGTTTTTTATGATATTTTTAAATAGAGGGCTACTTATCAAAGCGTGCTTTTTATGGTCCAGTGACTCCATTGCAGAAAAAGTGGAGAAAAGTCATTTAATAATTCTGGACTCAATTATTTTTCCCTTTGAATTTGCTTTACCCCTTTTGGAATTCTTTGGATATTTTCATAACATAGCATTTAATCCTACCAGATAGAAAAAATAATGAACAAAGAAGGAAAGATAGTGGTGATTTCAATAGGAAAGCAATGAAGGAAGAATAAGAAAGTAGGAAATTGCTTCAGGAGAAGATAAGTTTATGTTCAGGCTTTGAGTGTGATGCAGTGTTTCAAAGCAGTGTTGAAGAATGAAGCATGAGGAACTACTTGAGTCAGGTTACCTGCCCCAGCAGCAAGGGAGTTACAGACTTTGACGCTGGGAGGGATGGTAAAGATAGTTGGGTCAGAGGCTGCAAACTGGCTGTCCACAGGTATGCTGAATTTGATCTGCTGCGGACTCTGGAGTCCTTCTGGATGTGAATGCCTCTAGACAGAATGAGTGTTCTCTACCCTCCCAGCCTCGCCAGCTCCTGCTACAGTGTCACACCCAGCTGCTGCTTCCCTCGCTTTTATAACTTGCCCTCTGAAGATATTTGAGTTTGTGATTCCCTATCTAGCCCAACTCTCCTATTTTTTAATTGTAGCAACCAAGGCCTAGAGAAAACAGTGTTTTTCAAGATTACTCAAATGGAGGCAAAATAAGAGATGGAACACCAGTGAGCTGTCCCTCCTCAGCTGGAGTTTAATATGTGCAGGTCCACAGTATTTTTTCAGCAATTCTGAAAACTGAGTTTTTCATAATTCATTTAAATGCAAAACCTCTTGTGAACTGATACAGCCTATTAGTGAAATATTATGTTTCATTGCAAAAAAATATGTACTTACAATACTATGTTTGATTTTAGTTATGTTTATAATATGCAACATACATTGTATTTTTACCTTTCTAAAATCTAAAATATATGCAATTTTGAAATAGATCTAGCACCCAAGTTTTAAGAAAAGGACTTAGCTCAACACACTCAGATTGAGAGAGTCCTCAATAAAATGTATTTTGTGTGTATGTATGTGTATGTATATATGTGTGTATATATATATATGTATGTGTGTATGTATGTATATGTATATATAAATATATATGTTTGTGTATATATATATATATAGAGAGAGAGAAAGAAAGAGGAATCCTCAATAAAATGCATAATATATATACATACACACACACACACACAACTCCCAAAGCATTAACATTAGTAATTAGTGGGAATTAGTTATTAGTTTCCCCTTAGCTTAGGCTGTCTAACCGATACAGATTTTATCTTGGCAATGGAGATCCATCACTCTTCTTGGTTAAACTCCCTTTAAGGTGGCCCTAGGTTGGCTCAGAATAGCTCATGTCTGGTCTGTAGGAATCCCGCAAGTGTTCTTTACCTGGACAAACACTGGGAGTACACACTAGTCCCAATGTGGTCACCTCACCTAGCCACGTGCTAGAGAACTCTAGCCCTCTCATTGTTTTTTCCAGGAATATGCCTGATATTAGTACACTGTTCCCCCAAGTCCATATGTCAAATCCTCTAAATTCTCTTAATTCCCTTCCCTCTCCTATTGTGTTTGAGTTTAGCAAGAAGTTGCCCTCCCTTTCCTCCAAGAAAAAAGGTGTAACATGCTTAGGACACTGACAACTGTCTCCAAAAGATTCCTCCACTTTCCCACAACTCCAGACTTTTGTACTATCAAGATGGATAATATTGAAAAGAATGATTTTAATATAATTCTCAGCAAGTGTTGCATAGATGGTTAACATTTTGCTTATATGGAATTGTTAGCACCTATTATGTTGAGACTCCACCATATATAAGACAGAAGAGTTTCTTTTTAGCATCCAATTACATGAAAATATTTCTCTCTCTCTCTCTCTCTCTCTCTCTCTCTCTCTGCATGCATGCATGAACACACACATAATCTTATTTACAAAAAATATCTTAACTTTCATTTACTTCATGTTAAAAACAAATATCTTTATCTTTCTGCTGAAAAATATCCACTGCATCTGGCATCAGAGTAAGTAGGAATGAAATGTTTTTGTGCTTCTAGGATCTTGGTTTATTCCAAGTGGATACAGTTGTTAGCTTGCTGGACAATTAATTTATTAATTTATTCATCGACCCCCAAAATAGTCACGTATGTGAAAGGCATTTAGGGAATATGAATACTAAGAAGACATAGTCCCTGGTCTCACTTATGTCATAATGCTATTATACAAATGCATGTAATTATATTAACAAGGAATCTGTACTATGACAGCAACCTGAATGAAGTATTAAGGGAGTATAAAGAAAGGATGAAAGGGAGACCTGGAGGAGCAAAAGAAATTAGGAGAGAGCCTACCAAAAGAGTGTATCTAAGCGTGGATATTCCAGGCAGGGAGCTTTGAGCCTGCCATGCAGAGACATGAGGATGTGGTGTGCCCAAGGGAAATCGGTGCATCACACACACCTGTATGCATCAAACCCCAAACTGGCTATGTGTTACTTTCTTTATTCTCATTTTATAGACTAGAAAATTGAGAGTGAAAAGGATTAGTTCAATTTTTGTAACTCTAAGCATAAATTCAACATCTACTATCTATCATACCTTCTGCTAGATTCTAGACTGAGTGAAGAATGCATTTGTAGTTAACTTTTGTTGGCTTAAAAAGTTAGTGAAGTCCATAATTTGAAATAAAGTAGTAATGATTTGATCAAACTTTTCTTTTCTCTTTTTTTAAGGTTTACTTATTTATTTTGAGAGAGAGAGAGAAAGAGAAAGAGAGAGAGAAACAGAGATAGAGACAGAGAGACCGAGAGAGAGAGAAGGAGACAGAATCCCAAGCAGACTCCATGCTGTCAGCACAGAGCCCCACATGATGCTCAAACTTATGAACCATGAGATCACGACCTGAGCTAAAACCAAGAGTCAGTGCTTAACCCACTGAGCCATCCAGGCACCCCTTGATCAAACTTTTCACCTGTAGTTGTGTAAAATATAAAATTTGATTTTGAAATTTTTCCCATCACCATTTTTTTCTCAGAAAAATAAAAATTGGAAAAGCCACTGAGTACAATATGACATTAGATGGCACATATAGAAGTAATTATTAGCTACCAAATTCCCCCATAGATATAAGGTGATTACTATAACAAGTAGAAGTCATAAAGTATAACCAGATATTTACATGTCACATAATTATTATATTTCCATTTCTCCTGTGAAATATATTCAAAGGTAGAAGCAAGCGCCGATAAAACACAAACTCTGGAGAAGATATGGATATGAGGATGGCTTTCATATTTCTAGTAGTACCTCGTGGGACTGAACCACAGCCCCAGTGGGTAGAGGGAATATTCTTGAGGCAGCTTGGAAACACAGATATGATGTACCACCAATAAATGACCTCTGAGACTAGAGATAGCAGATATCTAAAATGGGGGTAATGTTGTAGCAGGTTGGAGGGAGAGAGAATGGTTTGTAGAAAAATCTATCCCTCTCTGTCCTTGGCCACATGAAAGCATTCCGCAAATTTGTGCAGCTTTTGAAATTAAAAAAAAAATTCACAATCAGGATAACAAAAAGAGTGTGATTGGTTTCATCATGGATAGCCCTGAGTGAAGGTTCAGTTTCAGGGATTGGCAGCTTTTCATATGTGGTTGAAACCTTCACTGTCCTCTAATAGCTCCACTGAGAAACGGGAAAGGAAGTTGAGTTGATAATTCAGTCATTCAGTGTGTGTGTGTGTGTGTGTGTGTGTATGTGTGGTGCCTATAATGGGCCAGGCCATCATGGATCATTCATTGCCATCCTGTTCCCTGTGAGCTGTAGATTTCAATTTCAGACTAGAGGTATTTGGATGAAGCGAGAGAGATTGTGTCAGTGAACATCAAGTTATTAATCTTCTTTTATAGCAATTAATTATGCATGGCATATGCATTTCCCAGAAGCCAGAAGTGCTATATGTCATTTGCTAGAAAATGTTTTTAAATTAAAAACTCAATATAGTTTTAATTCATATTGTGAAAACTTTAATATTAAAATGGTTGAGATTCTTATGAGGGGACAATGGGTAGTTTTCCTTAAGTAAGGAAATGAGTATAATTTTCCCTTCTAATGAATTCTTCAAGAAGTAGAACATTAAGGCATTAATAAAAGTATTTAGAGATGTACTTTATAAGTTAAAAATAAAAGAAAGAAAAGAAACTGATGCCATTAGGATGCTGATTATTTTATCAGCAATGCTATAAATTCTGCCCTCCTGAGGAGGATTAAAATATTCATTCCAGATTGCTCTCTTAGGAAATCATATCATATGCTCCCCATGGAGATTGGGGGAAGATGGAAAATCCCATGAAAATCCCCTAGTATTACAAAAATACATACACACATTTTTTTTCCTAGGGGTATATTGTGTTTAATACGTTGTGGCATGTTGACTGGAGTAGCAGACATATTTTTCTTTTCTTGTTGTTGTTGTTGCTGCTGCTGGATAACAATGTATCTTAAGGGAAAGAAAGAATTAAAATATGATCCACCATTCACAGAAACAACACTAGTTGTGAAATGGTAAAGCATGTTTTCTTAAAAAAGGAACTTCCTGTGCACTCTTGAAAGTGTTCTGAAGAGAAATAATAAAGAAAATCATTTTTAGCAGTTCTGGCTGTCAGAGCATGCGGGAAGTGAGGGGAGACTCATTTCACTTCATGAAATCATGTCCTCTCCAAGTTTGTAGTGGTCATTTGCCATCAGAAAGAGCAGTGACATTTTATATCCAATAATTATAAAGGGTAGTCCAGGCTGTGATTCCACTGGGAGAAACTTGTGTCAAATTATTGATACAAATAGTAGTTATATTTTCCAGAGTTGCTAGTTAAAAGCATGTAATTGGAAAGAACTCTGAGCTAGCCATTTTACTCATGCAGAATTTCCTTCCACTCCATTCCTCCCAGACGGTGGTGCAGAATTGGTTGATTCATTCAGCATAGTAGTGGATGCTTTTCTTTTTGTTTGGGGGGGAATGGAGAGGAGTAGGTGTTGTTGAGTACCAGGAAGTTCTTCTTTATATTGAACTGAAGTGTTCCCTATAACATGTTTCCTTTCCTTCTAGTTCTGGAAGAAAGTAGAGCAAGTCATTCTTTCTGAGATTACTTGTAAATAGCAATCACGTAAATCTTAAATCTTTCCTTCCTTGGACTAACCTGCCTCAAGTTTGTTTCATCTTTCCTTATACCATGTGGGTCTCACATCTTCCTCATTTTCCTGGTTGTCATCTTCTATTTCATTTAGTTCTTGTTCTTTAATTTCTCATTGTGTCATCTAAATCTTTTGGTTTCCCCTAAAGTTCAAAATACTGTCAGCACTGCCATAAGATCCTCCTGTATGTAGATGTGTGTGTGCACACACCTGCATATTTTCTAGTGAATTTAAATAAATATGTATGACTAAATAGATACATAGGTACATAAATAGATATAAACACACATTCCATTAGCATTGATATACCTTCAGAAGAGGATTTGAATCCCCAAAGGGATCAAAGGTTACATATAATATTGATATACTATAATACACACTAAGGAGTAATTTAAAATGCATTTTGGACTAGCATTTTAAAAGTAAAAATATGTATTCATTCTTAATATATAATAACTTTGAAATAGTATTATATAAAATAAGTGCTTTTTAGGAATATATCCCCATACTGATCATGAATAAGAAGACCATTGCATTTGAAACCTTAACTTGCATAAGACATTAATTCTATATTTGTTATTAAAACTGATGAAAGAATTAAAAGTATATGTGGTCACCTTCCATCATCCATCGTATGGTGACTCTGTTTTGGGGCAGCCATGTGCCCAGTGGTTGGCATTAATGGATATAAGACAGTATCTCAACTCTAACAGTCTAATGACAACTTTTGTAATGCCCTCGTTGTTATCCTAAAATGAGAATCACCTACTCACCTATTCAGAAGAAAATTGAATATAATATTTTATCATACAAAGAATAAATTAATATAATTTTAGTACTATAATGTGGGTTTCAATATGTACGTGCTCAGTCACAAGTACACTAGAAACATATTCAACTAAATTCTTAAATTTCTTTGTAATGAATGAGTTCAGATTTAAGTGAAGTCAAAATCAAAAGCTCTTCCATACAAGAAGTACAGGAGTAATGAAAAGCAGATGCATTGGAACTTAATGCGAAAATATTGTGTTAGGATGAATGATAATGGACTAGTCTCAATTTCAACTGCATTTGATTTTCTATGTGAATGTCGACTGGGACATTACTATCTCTCATAGAACACAAGGAAACTCTTCCTTATGAGGAACTGCCCCCTGCATGACTTCTAGTATCTTACACCTCCTCCTATCCTCACCCACTAAATCTCTTTAATTCTTTCTAATCATTAGAACAGTTTTTATGCTTGTTTGTTTGTTTGTTTGTTTGTTTTTACATCTTTATTTAAATTCCAGTTAGTTACCATAAGACGTAATGTTAGTTTCAGATGTACAATTTAGTGACTCATCACCTACATACAACACCCAGTGCTCATCACAAGTGCCCTCCTTAATCCCCATCACCCACTTAACCCATCCTCCACCCACCTCCCCTCCTGTAATCTTCAGTTCTCACTAGAACATTAAAAAAATTTTTTAGTGTTTTTTATTTATTTTTGAGAGACAGAGACAGCGCAAGCAGGGGAGGGTCAGAGAGAGAGGGAGATACAGAATCTGAAGACAGGCTCCAGGCTCTGAGCTAGCTGTCAGCACAGAGCCCGACGCAGGGCTCAAACCCAGGAACCATGAGATCATGATCTGAGCCGAAGTTGGACGCTTAACCGACTGAGCCACCCAGACACCCCTAGAACATTTTTTAAAGCTGGTTCAGATTTATAAAATACCTCCTCAGGGTTGTTCTGAGTTTGCAAATATTCACTAATATAAGTTAGTCAAGGTTAACTTTATCCCCTGAACTAGGAATATTGAGTCGAGTATCCTAAATTAAGTCCGTTGGCATATGGAATTCCTCCGGCCACATGGGCCTCCCCTAACCATTTATGTGGTTCTGTCATGCTACCTTTGCTTTCCATTTGAGAGAAAGAGCTCAGCTGGAGAGGAAGTGTGAGATCATAGGAAAGCAAAAGTCCTGTTGAATTAGTTCTTGTGGGACAATTCCCTCTCTTATAACCATAATACCCCTATTAATAAGATGATATTACTACTTCATATTCTACTTTTCCAAAGCACAAAATATCTTCTTATGATCAGAAATAGATGCTAGAGATGCCTAATATTTGGTAAAGGACAGAATACACAGACAAGCATGCGAGAAGCAAGTTCCAGGTTTGATTCTTTCACCAACTGATAGTGGCATCTTGGCCAATGCATCAATATTGCCATGATTAAGTTTTCCTAGATACAAACTGGAAAGTTTGGATGACATATTCTCATATCAATTGTCATAGGCCTCTGGAAAGGGCTAGTGGTTCTGAGAGGTAGCATGTTGGCAATGTATTCAGACCAATCTATAATACAATAATTAAAAGTGAAGTGGGAATAAAGAATTCCTAACTTGAAAGAATTCCAAGATATCTTTAATTATAATTCTTTTTTAAAATCCAACTTAAAAAATAAAATAAAATAAAAATCCAACTTTTATGGATATATGAATTTAACCATTTAGAGAGTCAAGTCTAAATATTTTACCATGTGTGTGTGTTTTTTTTTTTAAACAGGAATTAGAATGCATGCTTTAAGCATCCACACAGAGCTTTCCTAATAGAATGATGTTAGTACTATTCAAAATATTTGACCACAGGAGACATTTAAAAACACGAGTTCATTTGATATGAAAACTAATGCCAAATAAGTAAGTTTAATTAAAATGTAACATCCGTAAATATAATTAAAATGTAATACCACTAAATATAAATATTTAAATGTAACACACTAAATAACATCACTGATATTAAAGAACCACAGTGCATGAGTAAAATCAATAGAATAAGATAGCATTGCAGTTGATTAAATACATGACTTAACATCTCCTCAGAAGCTACAGAAAAAAGTGCTAAATTAGAAATAGACCATCATTCCAATATGCCTCTATAGCTTATATTGCCCAAATCATCCATGACTCTAACATTGTTATTGTAGGATCATAAATTAATAGGTAGTGTCAAAACCTGTGTAATTGAAATTGGGTGGGAATACCAAATTAGGAGAGCAATTTGGATGCCAAATGCATTTGTATCATCAGTCAATGTTGTTAGCTGTGGAAAGAAAAAGGTTGACACTGTATTCAAGATAATTGCTTCAATTGTTAATATCAACCTAATTAGAAATAAACAAGATCCAAGTAAGGCAATCAGGAGATACAGAATGACAGGGTTGTTGAAGTAAAGAAGAATGGCAAAGAACCATGAGTACAAATCAATGCATAGTCTATCTAAAAATCTGATTAGCTAAAATATGCAAATTACATGGAGGCCACAGCAAGCAATGAATAATAGAAACAATTTGGATAGCTGGATCAAGAAAATATGAATGATCCCTGCTGAGTGTGTACTCACTTACCTTAGGAGGCAGCTTGCTAAAAGAATGAACATGGAATTTACAGTCACTTGTTATGAATATTGACACTTCCACCTACTGTCTCTGTGACCTTGGAAGGATGATCTCAACTCCATAAGGCACACTTTCCTTAATTTTATATTGGCCATAGTGATACCAGCCTGCATAGGGTGACTCAGATGAAATCACTTGTGTCAAAGCAGTTCAAAATCTTTAAAATGACACTCAAATCCTGGTTTATTACTTTTTTCTTGCAAGTGTTTTACATGATTCTTTCAGACATTACCTTTGCTCTAACCAGGGGAAGAGTTCGTTAAGGGTATAGTCAGGTATTTTACAGGCAGGCAGGATTACAATCCCTACACAACTTCTTAGCAACCATACAGTATGCACATCAACTATTCTACCTTCCTTAACCCAGGGGGAACTTGAGAATTATAAATCACTCTTTTATACTTTGATCACTAGAAGACTTTTGTTTTGAATAAATTAAAAAAATGAGGTAGCTATTTCCCCCACAATGTGGAGGCATAATCTCTAGGTCAGTTCATTCAATGCATATGGTTATTATGCCTGGTACACAGAAATTAATATAGCAGGGAAGGGATTCATTGTTTGAGTAATGCATTTAGATCCCAAGAGTAAATAGGTGAAGATGGGCTTAAAGAGCATATTTTTTATGGTTTATTTTTTTTCTAAACATGAATTGTGAAATGGCCAGATAAATCCTGAAAGTGTTCTACCATCAGCTTACTTAATCTTTCTCTATTTTTTCACAAAGAATAATATTTTACTTATTCTTATAAATTGTAAAGTCATTTTGTAGGAATACTTTTTTTATACTCTAGCATAGAGAACTTTTATCATTAAGTGACTCCTGTTACTACTCTAAGAATTATTTATAATAGCAGTTCACTCATGCAAATTACTGTTGCAAATTATTCCATATAACATATTTCTGTATTGAATTCCATTAAAGGTAATTTAGTCAATTAAATTACTAGAATTAAATAATGAAGTCCTACTAATAAAATGACCAAAGAGAAAATTTTGAGGGGAATAGATAGCATAGAAAATTTATATTAATTTATATTAATCAATCACATGATTTTCTGATATTTGTTTAGAGACAATAGAAAATTGCAGTTTAAAACCAAATGGTACTTTTACTATTTGACTGGAAAATTTTCTCTAAAATTTCTCTTGACTTTTCCTAAGTCTTCAGTTTGGATTATTTTTCCATGCAATCAACAAATATTTATAAGTGCCTACGTGTGACATTAAATTAGAAATTTGGAGGAACACACTCTTGTCTTGTGGTCTGCCTGGAGAAGCATCATATAGATGGATGAAAATATCTGTAAAAATTAAGTATATTCATAATAATATAATACCTTTGCACAGTGGTTGATAATTCTCAAAGCAAATTTGTGAATATAATTATTTTTTGACCATTTTAGACAGTAGATTATCAACAGATAAATGTTCAGTACTAGTAAAGAAATGCCATAATTCAAAAGAGAATTTTTGACCAAATGAGCAATTTTGGCAAATAGTGCTCTGAGATGAAGGAAGAGATAAAAATGATGGTACTTGGGGCATCTGGGAGGCTCAATCGGTTAGGCGGCCAACTTCGGCTCAGGGCATGATCTCGTGGTTCCTGAGTTTGAGATCCGCATAGGGCTCTTGGCTGACAGCTCAGAGCCTGAAGCCTGCTTTAAATTCTGTGTCTCCCTCTCTCTCTGCCCTCCCCTGCTCATGCTCTGTCTCTCTGTCTCTCAAAAATACATAAATGTTAAAAAAATTTTTTTAAAAGATGATACGTGTCACAGAAATGGAGAAGTAAATTGGGTCAAGTGATTTGCTGGGAGATAAACTCATATTTAGACACAGTGAGATAGGGTTGAAAATAATGGCCTTAGAACATACATTAGAAAGCCTCCAGAAAGCAATATGCTTTCATAAGGTAGACAGATGAACACAAAGTAAAGAACATGAATTGCCAATTCACAGAGAAGAAACTCAAATGACCAAGAACACAATTTTTGTTTTTCTCGAGGAAGAAAATAAAAGATCTAGGAGACTGATGAAATATAAGACAGGAAATAAGTTAAGGGTCAGATATGCAGAATTTTTTTTCTTTTATAGTTTATTGTCAAGTTGGTTTCCATATAACACCCAGTGCTCATCCCCACAAGTGCCCTCCTCCATGACCATCACCCCCCTTCCCCTTTCCCCCTCCTCCATCAGCCCTCAGTTTGTTCTCAGTATTCAAGAGTCTCTCATGGTTTACCTCCCTCCCTCTCCCCAACTATTTTCCCCCTTCCCCTCCCCCATGGTCCTCTTAAGTTTCTCCTGTTCCACTTATGAGTGAAAACATATGGTGTCTGTCCTTCTCCACCTGACTTATTTCGCTTAGCATGACGCCCTCGAGTTCCATCCACGTTGCTATGAATGGCCAGATTTCATTCTTTCTCACTGCCATGTAGTATTCCATTGTATAGATAAACCCCATCTTCTTGATCCATTCATCAGTTGATGGATATTTAGGGTCTTTCCATGATTTGGCTATTGTTGAAAGTGCTGCTATGAACATTGGGGTACATGTGCTTCTATGCATCAGCACTTCTATATCACTTGGGTATATCCCTAGCAGTGCTATTGCTGGGTCATAGGGGAGTTCTATTGTTAATTTTTTGAGGAACTTCCACACTGTCTTCCAGAGAGGCTACACAAGTTTGCATTCCCACCAACAGTGTGGGAGGATACCCGTTTCTCCCCATCCTCACCAGCATCTATAGTTGCTTGATTTGTTCATTTTACCCACTCTGACCAATGTGAATTGGTATCTCAGTGTGGTTTTGATTTGGATTTCTTGATGATGAGTGATGTTGAGCATCATTTCTTGTGTCTGTTGGCCATCCGGATGTACTCTTTGGAAAAATGTCTCTTCATGTCTTCTGCCCATTTCTTCACTGGATTATTTGTTTTTCAGGTGTGGAGTTTGGTGAATTCCTTATAGATTTTCGATACTAGCCCTTTATCTGATATGTCATTTGCAACTATCTTTTCCCATTCTGTTGGTTGCCTATTAGTTTTCTTGCTTGTTTCCTTAGCCATGCAGAAGCTTTTTCTCTTGAAGAGGTCCCAATAGTTTGTTTTTGCTCTTGATTCCCTTGCCTTTGGGGATGTGTCGAGTAGGAAATTGCTGCGGTTGAGGTCAAGGAGGCTGTTTCCTGCGTTCTCCTCTAGGGTTTTGATGGTTTCCTGTCTCACATTCAGGTCCTTCATCCATTTTGAGTTTATTTTCGTGTATGGTGTAAGAAAGGGTCTAGTTTCATATTTCTGCGTGTTTTTGTCCAGTTCTCCCAGCACCATCTGTTAAAGAGGCTGTCTTTTTTCCATTGGATACTCTTTCCTGCTTTGTCAAAGATTAATTGGCCATACATTTATGAGTCCAATTCTGGGTTCTCTATTCTATTCCAGTGGTCTATGTGTCTGTTTTTATGCTAATACCATACTGTCTTCATGATGACAGCTTTGTAGTAGAGGCTAAAGTCTGGGATTGTGATGCCTCCCATTTTGGTTTTCTTCTTCAATATTACTTTGGCTATTCGGGGTCTTTTGTGGTTCCATACGAATTTTAG
>CM053577.1:93936523-93985144 GCA_028646485.1 Cryptoprocta ferox | reverse complement strand
TGATGCCTTTTATTTCCTTTTGTTGTCTGATTGCTGATGCTAGGACTTCCAGCCCTATGTTAACAAACAGTGGTGAGAGTGGACATCCTTGTTGTGTTCCTGATCTTAGAAGGAAAGTTATCAGTTTTTCCCCATTGAGGATGATATTAGCTGTGGGCTTTTCATAAATGGCTTTTATGATGTTTAAGTAAGTTCCTTCGATCTTGACATTCTCGAGGGTTTTTATCAAGAAAGGATGCTGTATTTTGTCAAATGCTTTTTCTGCATCTATCGACAGGATCATATGGTTTTTATCTTTCCTTTTGTTATCGTGATGTATCACATTGATGGATTTATGAATATTGAACCAGCCCTGTAACCCAGGAGTGACGCCCACTTGATCGTGGTGGATAATTCTTTTTATATGCTGTTGAATTTGATTTTCTAGTATCTTGTTGAGTATTTTTGCATCTGTATTCATTAAGGATATTGGCCTGTAGTTCTCTTTTTTTGCTGGGTCTCTCTTCAGTTTGGGAATCAAAGTGATGCTGGCTTCGTAGAATGAGTTTTCCTTCTATTTCTATTTTTTGGAATAGCTTGAGAAGAATGGGTATTAGCTCTGCTTTAAATGTCTGGTAGAATTCCCCTGGGAAGCCATCTGGCCCAGGGCTCTTATTCGTTGGGAGATTTTTGGTAACTTATTCGATTTCTTCACTGGTTATGGGTCTGTTCAGATTTTCTCTCTCTTCCCATTTGAATTTTGGTAGTGCGTGTGTGTTTAGGAATTTGTCTATTTCTTCTAGGTCGTCCAGTTTGTTGGCATATAATTTTTCATAGTATTTCCTGATAATTGCTTGTATTTCTGAGGAGTTGGTTGTAATGATCCATTTTCATTCATGATTTTAGGTGCTCTCTCTTTTCTTTTTGAGAAGCCTGGCTAGAGGTATATCAATTTGTTTATTTTTAAGAAAAAACAATTCTTGGTTCCATTGATCTGTTCAACTGTTTTTTGGATTCTATATTGTTTATTTCTGCCCTGATCTTTATTATTTTTCTTCTTCTACTGGGTTTGGGTGTTCTTGTTGCTCTCCTTCTAGTTCCTTTATGTGTGCTGTTACATTTTGAATTTGCGCTTTTTCTAGTTTGTTGAAATAGGCCTGGATTGCAATTTACTGTCCTCTTAGGGCTGTCTTCACTGCATCCCAAAGAGTTTGGACTGTTGTATTTTCATTTTAATTTGTTTCCATATGTTTTTTAATTTCTTCTCTAATTGCCTGATTTTCCAAATTGTTCTTTAGTAGGGTGGTCTTTAACCTCCATATTTTTGGAGGTTTTCCAGACTTTTTCCTGTGATTGATTTCAAGTTTCATAGCATTGTGATCTGAAGTGTACATGGTATGATGTCAATTCTTTTATATTTATTGAGGGCTGCTTTATGACCCAGTATGTGGTCTCTTTTGGAGAATGTACCATGTGCACTAGAGAAGAAAGTGAATTCCATAGCCTCAAGATGTAAAGTTTAAATATATCTGTCAAATCCATCTGTTCCAATGTGTCATTCAGTCCATTGTTTCCTTAGTGATTTCCTGTCTAGTCGATCTATCCATTGCTGTAAGTGGAGTATTAAAATCTCCTGCAATTAGCACATTCTTATCAATAAGATTGTTTCTGTTTTTGATCAGCTGTTATGTATTTGGGTGCTCCCGAATTCGGTGCGTAGATGTTTATAATTATTATCTCTTCCTGATGGATAGACCCTGTAATTATTATAATGCCCTTCTTTATCACTTGTTACTGCCTTTACTTTAAAGTCCAGTTTGTCTGATATAAGTAAGGCTATTCTGGCTTTCTTTTGACTTCCAGTCAGATGATAGATATTTCTCCATCCCCTTACTTTAAATCTGAAGGTGTCTGCAAGTCTAAAAATGAGTCTCTTGTAGACAGCAAATAGATGGATTTTGTTTTTTTCTACCCATTCTTCTATCCTGTGTCATTTAATTGGAGCATTTAGTCTATTTACATTCAGTGTTATTATTGTAAAATATGGTATTAGAGTCATTGTGTTCTTTGTAGCGTTCATGCTTGCAGTGGTATCTCTGGTACCTTGTGTTCCTTGCAACATTTCCCTCATAGAGTCCCCCTTAGGATTTCTCGTAGGGCTGGTTTGGTTTAATTCTTTCAAATTTTGTTTATTTGGGAAAACCTTTATATTTCCTTCTATTCTGAATGACAGGCTTGCTGGATAGAGGATTCTTGGCTGCATATTTTTTCTGTTCATCATATTGAAGATTTCTTGCCATTCCTTTCTTGCCAGCCAACTTTCAGTAGCTAGGTCTGTAACTACTCCATTAGGTTTCCCTTTGTATGTTAGGGCCCTTTTATCCTTAGCTGCTTTCAGTATTCTCTCTTTGTCCTTATATTTTGCCAGTTTCTCTATGATATATCGTGCAGAAAGTTGAGTCAAGTTATGTCTGAGGGGAGTTCTCTGTGCCTCTTGGATTTCAATGTCTGTTTCCTTCCCCAGATTGGGGAAGTTCTTGGCTATAAATTGTTCAAGTACCACTCCAGCCCCTTTCTCTCTCTTCTTCTTCAGGGATTCCTATGATATGGATATTGTTTTGTTTGATTGTATCTCTCAGGTCTCGAATTCTTTTGTGCTCCTGAATCAATTTATCTCTCTTTTTCTCGCCTTCCTATTTTTCTATAACTGTGTCTTCTAATTCAACTTTTCTCCTCTCTGCCTCTTCAATCCGTGCAGTGGCCACCTTCATTTTATTATGCACCTCATTTATAGCATTTTTAACTCATCACAACTATTTTTAAGATCCATAGTCTTTGTAGCAATAGTTTCTCTGATGTATTCCATGCCTTTTTCAAGCCCAGCGATTAATTTCATGACAGTTGTTCTAAATTCTTGCTCTGTTATGTTGCTTATATCTGTTTTGAGCAGTTCTGTAGCTGTGACTTCTTCCTGGAATTTCTTTAGAGGAGAGTTCTTCCATTTCGTCATTTTGGCTTGCTTTCTGTCTCTTGTCAGTTTTAAAAGCTTGTTATGCACTCTGCACCTGTCAGTATTGCTATATTAAAGGAGGCTCATTGACTGTCCAGGGCCTGTTCTTTCAGGAAGTGTTCTTTTAATGGTGTCCCTTGGTCTCTCTTGTGCCTTTGGTTATTTTATTCCCCAACTCATATTGAAATTTGGGACTCTACACCATGTGTACTTTGGCTTGTTTCTTGAGGTAGCCCTGAAAAGGAAAACAGACAGACAAACACCCAGAAAAAAAAGCACACAAATGCACAGACAAATCAAACAAACAAGCAAATCAAATGGTGTGGGGGGGGGGGAGGAATAAAAACAACAAAAGATAAAGGGCAGTCTAAAAGGATAAAACCAGAAATCCCAGCTACAAATAATGACCAGAGTGGAGGCAGTGCTGACGGAAGAGAAATTACAAAGAGAGAAGTGACAGGGGTGGGGAGGAAGCAAAATTGAACGTTGTCCAAGCAGAGAGACTAAAAGGCTTAATTCAGAGAGAGAAAGAGGAGAATATGGTAGGAGGCAAGGAGAAAAAAATGAAGATAATGTTACCCAAAGAAACTATATAGTCTGATTGTTCCAGAGAGACAGAGAGAGAGAGAAAGGAAGGTAGTGACAGATGTGTAGAATATGCATCAAGAGAATGGATTAAATGTGACTGTTTAAGCAAATCAATCACCAGAGTGCCCAGTCCAGTGGAAGGGAGAGATAACAATGAAAAAAGGGAAAATATATCTGAATAGCAAGAATTGATCTAGAGTTAATCACGGCAATGCATCAATGTTGGTTTTGCCCTGGGCTCCAGAAAAAAAAAGAAAAGGCAGCTCTCCAGCTCTGATAGGTGTGGTTTGATGTAAGCAGGTCTTGTTTCCACTGTGGGTCCTGGGAGCCACTCCCTGAGGCCCCGTCTTGGTGGTTGTGAGGAGAAAAATGGTGGTGCCCCAGTTGCTTCTTGAACCAAGCATTGCAACTCACTCTTTTGGGTCCGATCTCCCTGTGCCACAGGCATAGCCAATGTGGGTCGAGTTGTATTTCCCCAGCCCTGCCTGTTTTCCAGATCTTCATCAGTGCACTTTAATGATACCATGATACCACTTGAAATGTACTCCACAGGCTGGGCAGCTTCCTAGTTGGGTTTTGTGTAGGGGGAATAGGGGAGCAGTTTCTCTTGGTGCCGCCTTGGATCAGGTCTCCTAGCCCAAGGAAAGCGCCACAGCTAGAAAAAGGATCTCTCTCTCTCAATGCCCTGTGGTTACCAATGGGATGATAGGATCCTTCTCCGTCCCGGGCCGAGGTTTTTCTCTTCTCCAGAGACAGCTCTATGAGCGGTTTCAGCCGCTCTTTCTCTTCCCCTCATCTCTCCACATCTCTCTGCAGCTCTCTGCGGAGGGGGCTCCCTCTCCTCTGTGCCTCTGGGTCCCGGTCCATTTTTATCTTCCCCAGTTTGAAATCACGCACCTATGAGGCTGTCTTCTTAGCAGACTCTGTCTCTTTTCCTCCCAGATTCTTGCGGTTCAGTGTCTTATGGCTTCAGCCCTTCTTTGTTTGAGAGATGCGGGTGGGCAAAAATTACAGAGCTCCCTACTTCTCCGCCTATGCAGAAGTTTTTTGACGTCATGCACAGAGTAAGGGCATTTGTATAAATCACTACAAATAGGTATGTAATGGTGATAGTTGAAATAGTAAGTTACAAAAACATCACAACAATGGCTATTGCACTACAAAATTATAATGGTCATTACAAACAGTACAATAATAATCTAACAATGGAAATTTTGCCAGTAGATCAGTATGTTAAATAATTGGATGAAAGCTGTGGGAAAAAAGTCAGTTACAAGAGGAAGAGAGTAGAAATGTGATAATTTATTAAAAATAATTGCAGCTAATGAAGAATCTAGAAAACTAAAGGATATACCATTTTGCCAATAACATTTTAAAGATAAAATCATGACCATATTTGATGAGAGTCATTCTATTGAGGCTTGTTATGCTCTGGAGAGACCTGAAGGTAAATACTGCCCAAAAGAAGTAGAAAATTGAAATTTGGAGGACAGCCCATGGACAAGACCATCAAAGCAGCATCCCATTTTTCTGTGGCCAGAACTGGCTGCTATGAATAAATAATTCTCTTAAACCATACAGCAGTAGGAAGATATATGCATGTTGCAGAAATATCTGTAAGTTAATCTTGTTGATTAAAATTTGAATTCCATATCTGCTGTGATATCAGTCCTTACTCCAAATCTTAAAAGTAACTTTTAGTTTAAAAAAGTTGTTGGAGCTATGGAATTATATGGATTCTCCAAGAAAGGCAGGGAGAGATAAAGAAAAGTAAAGTTTTCACTATGTAGAGAAATGAGAGAAAGAAATGGCCATGAAAGAAACATGAAAAAAATTAAATCTGTTATCAGGAAGAGAAGACTAGAGTAGCAAACAACAATAACAAAATCCAAGAGCTTCAGAAGGTTTTTGCAAGCAGCAAACACATGAAACGATACAGTGGCCAGAGAGAAAGAGAAAGATGTGACCAAGCAAGCCACTAGATCAACTCATATAGCCATGGCTGACTGAGCTGGGCCAGTATTTGTTGCTTTTCCCACTTTAATACATTTCCATTTCTGAAAGTGTTGGAATATGTGAAATATATTTTAAATGTTTAAACTGTTTTTAGAGTCTGTTGGTTTTCAGAATTAGCTTTGTCTCACAAAATTGAGTGAAACAGGTTCCTATCAATTTAAATAGCAATAAGAATGCAGAAAGGGTTCATATTCAATGGCTAGAGTATTGTTGTTTCATAAGAAAATTGACAAAGCCCATTCCCAGAACTCTATGCGCTTTTATTTGGATTTGCTTTTATTATTTTACCCCTAATAATGATTGCTCAAAACAAGTTCATTGGCATAATAGTTTGATCTGATTATCAGTCTAAAAGCTGAATTCATAGCAGGGAAGGGGAGTCTACTGTTAAAAGCTCTAATTACTTTAAACTACTCCATTGACAAAAGCATATCTATTATTGCATTTAGAATTCATACAGTGCTCAAATCCTTTTAAAGGTATTTTATTCACTGCAATGTTGGTGTTGTTGCAATTCTAATATTTTCTCAAATATTCTTATATTTGTCCTTAAACATTTGTAAACGTGTTAATTGAATGCTACCGTATAAAATGTATGTAAAACCTTCATATAAACTTTATATGTTAGAATTGCACAATATTTTTTACCAAGAAATCTGGGTTCCACACATACTTCAAACCTGAATAGTTTTGTTTGTTTCCCAGACCTATTTTTTAAATTAATTTATTATTTAATTTACATCCAAGTTAGTTAGCGTATGGTGCAACAGTGATTTCAGGAGTAGATTCCTTAATGCCCCTTACCCATTTAGACCATCCCCCTTTCCTCACCCTCTCCAGCAGCCCTCCATTTGTTCTCTAAGAGTCTTTTATGTTTTTCCCCCTCCCTATTTTTATATTACTTTTGTTTCTTTTCCCTTATGTTCATCTGTTTTGTACCTTAAATTCCTCATATGAATGAAGACATATGGTATTTGTCTTTCTTGGCTGACTAATTTTGCTTAGCATAATACCCTCCAGTTCCATCCACATAGTTTCAAAGGGCAAGATTTCATTCTTTTTGATTGCCAAGTAATGATCCGTTGTATATACATACCTCATCTTCTTTATCCATTCATCCATCAATGGACATTTGGGCTCTTTCCATACTTTGGCTATTGTCAATAGTGTTGCTATAAACATTGGGGTGCATGGGCTCTTTGAAACAGCACACTTGTATCCCTTGGATAAATACCTAGTAGTGCAATTGCTGGGTCATAGGGTAGTTCTAATTTTAATTTTTTGAGGAGCCTCCATACTGTTTTCTAGAGTGGCTGCACCAGTTTGCATTCCCACCAGCAGTGCAGAAGAGATCCTCTTTCTCTGCATCCTTGCCAGAGGATTGGCCTTAGTTGTCAATGTTAGCCATTCTGACAGGTGTGAGGTGGTATCTCATTGTAGTTTTGATTTGTATTTCCCTGATGATGAGTGATGTTGAACATTTTTTCATGTGTCTGTTTGCCATCTGGATGTCTTCTTTGGAAAAGTGTCTATTCATGTATTTTGCCCAGTTCTTCACTAGATTATTTGTTTCTTGCATGTTGAGTTTGATAAGTTTTTTATAGATTTTGAATAATACTCCTTTATCTGATATGTCATTTGCAAATATCTTTTCCCATTCCATTAGTTGCCTTTTAGTTTTGCTGACCCTTTCCCTCACTGTGCAGAAGCTTTTTATTTTGATGAGGTCCCAGTAGTTCATTTTTGCTTGTGTTTCCCTTGCCTCCGGAGACGTGTTGAGTAAGAAGTTGCTGCAGCCAAGGTCAAAGAGGTTTTTGCCTGCTTTCTTCTTGAGGATTTTGATGGTTTCCTGTCTCACATGTAGGTCTTTCATCCATTTTGAGTTTATTTTTGTGTATGGTGTAAGAAAGTGGTCCAGGTTTATTTTTCTGCATATTGCTGTTTAGTTTTCCTACCACCATTTGCAGAAGAGACTGTCTTTATTCCATTGGATATTCTTTCCTGCTTTGTCAAAGATTAGTTGGCCATATGTTTGTGGGTCCATTTCTGGGTTCTCTATTCTGTTCCATTGGTCTTAATGTCTGTTTTTGTGCCAGTACCATACTGTCTTGATGATTACAGCTTGGTAATACATCTTGAAGTCCGGGATTGTGATGCCTCTTGCTTTGGTTTTCTTTTCAAGATTGCTTTGGCTATTCAGGGTCTTTTCTGGTTCCATACAAATTTTAAGATTGTTTGTAATAGCTCTGTGAAGAGTGCTGGTGTTATTTTGATAAGGATTGTATTGAATATGTAGATTGCTTTGGGTAGTATCAACATTTTAACAATGTTTGTTCTTCCAATCCAGGAGAATGGAATATCTTTCTATTGTTTTGTGTCTTCTTCAATTTCTTTCATAAACTTTCTATAGTTTTCAGTGTATAAATTTTTCACCTCTTTGATTATGTCTATTTCTAGATATTTTATGGTTTTTGGTGCAATTGTAAATGGGATTGATTCCTTGATTTCTCTTTCTGTTGCTTCATTATTGGTGTATAGGAATGTAACAGATTTCTGTGCATTGAGTTTATATCCTGCGGCTTTGCTGAATTCATGGATCAGTTCTAGAAGTTTTTTGGTGGAATCTTTTGGGTTTTCCATATAGATTATCGTGTCATCTGCAAAGAATGAAAGTTTGACTTCCTCCTGGCTACTTTGGATGCCTTTTGTTTCTTTGTATTGCCTGATTGCTGAGGCTAAGATTTCTAATACTATGTTGAACAATAGTGGTGAGAGTGAACATCCCTGTTATGTTCCTGACCTTAGGGGGAAAGCTCTCAGTTTTTCCCCATTGAGGACGATATTAGCAGTGGGTCTTTCATTTATGGCTTTTATGATCTTGAGGTATGATCCTTCTATCCGACTTTATTGAGTCCAAACCTATTTTCCTAATTTTTTAATGTTTATTTACTTTTGAGAGAGAGAGAGTCAGAGACAGATAGTGTGAGCAGGGGAGGTGCAGAGGTAGAGGGAGACACAGACTTTAAAGCAGGATCCAGGCTCTGAGCTGTCAGCACAGAGCCCCGCGTGGGGCTCAAACTCACCAACCCATGAGATCATGACCTGAGCTGAAGTCAGACATTCAACCAAGCCACCCAAATGCCCCTCTTTTCCAAACTCATTTTAAAAGATGGGAGAAAGAGTTTGATTCTCAGTTGTTTGGGGAACTAGACAGGACTATTCACAATCTCAGTTATATCTTTATTATAATATTTTTTTTGAGAGAGAGAGAGAGTGCATGCATGAGCAGGAAGTAGGGGAGGGGCAGAGAGAGAGGGAGAGAGAATCTCAAGCAGGCTCCATGCTCAGCATGAAGCCCAGTATTGGGTTGAAACTTACAACTCTGAGATCATGACCTGACTCAAAATCCAGAGTCTGACACTTAACCAACTAAGCCACCCAGGCGTCCCTTTATCATATAATTTCTAATCATGCTTTTAAGTGGAAATATGACACAATATGGTTTTAATGCTGTCAATAAACACCATTTGGTATTTAGAGAAAAAACACAGATTACTCTCAACAATCTCTTCATTTCTAGGTAGGTAATAGCCCACTGCAGTGAAATTAGAAGTTGCCTCTCTCTCCATTCTCCAAGGCTTTTTAAGATTTGTCATATGTAAACTTAATGTGATGAGTAGACTGTGTACTTTAAACAAATGAGTAATTTTTGCCATTAAAAACATCACAAACTTTATTAGAAAATCGTGGTGAATTTGTGGAGGAAAGGACTTATTTGTGAAAGCTGAGTATTGTCAGAGGCAGAATGGCAGAGTGAAAAACTCCAGTTCTCTATCACCTCTCTAGTATTGAGTTAAAAAGTGACAGGACTACAAATCTCTAAGGTCCTTTGCAAATCTAATCATTTGGTATAATTCCCTGGAGGGAATTCATATATTTTTAATTTTAGAATTCCTTTTTCATTTCTTTGGTCTAATTCTTTCAAACTGGAAATGTCTCTATAAAAAGCTGTATTTGTTGAGAATTAAGTGAATGACAATACATAAACCCTCTGCAATACGCCTAGCAAATGGCAAATGGGTTGATTGGGTTGAATAATCTGTAATATCTCTCTCAATTCTACATATGCTTTGAGATGTCAGTTGCATTTTCCGAGAGATATTTTAGTGAAGCCTGGTGACATGCTAGAAATTTCTCACATAAAGAGGCCTCACACTGCAAGTACCTGTACTGTGTCTACATCCTAATTTTTTTTTAATGAGCTTAACATATCCTGTAAAGTATGAGTTCATCTTCAGGCCTTGATTTAAAAAAGACCTCATTCTTTGATGTCAGAAAAGTCCAGGCAACTGCCACAAAGTGTGACTAACTTTGGATGGCAAGAACCAACCCTTACCTCTGTATTTTTAGGTCTCTCTTGCCTTTTGATACATCCTTAGTGACTGAATTTCCTGTGAGCATTAATGGACTTTAGAAAGATACTGGTGTCATATCCAAGGTGGTCATAAGGATAACAAACTGATAGATTCCCAGAAGTACAGTCACTCCCTAAATTCTTGGCATAATTGTGATTTCAGTTAAAGAAGATTCTATTTTCCATTATGATCCAGTCTAATATATTTGAGAGCTTCACTGAGTTAGTTAAAAATGCAACTGGGAATTATTAGGAGATAAAAAGGAAAATCAAGGTGTTAGATTCCTTTAAGCAAATTTTTAACAATCACTTTGTAAGACTCTAAGCAAAAAGAAAAAAAAATCTATATATAAATTAAACCCTGCATATCTGCATGTTTCCTGAATGCTTTTCTAAACCAAATCTGTATCTAGCAATAAATTGGGCAGAGAAAGATAGCTTGTTAGGGAAGAGAATGGGTCAGCAAATGATAGCCTGTAGGTCAAATACATCCTGTCACATGGTTCTGTAAATGAACTTTCTTTTAAACACAACCATGTATTGTCTATGGCTGTTTCTTGCCCTCAACGGCAGCATTGAGTGGTTACCATAGAGACTGTATAGCCCATAAAACCTAAAATACTTACTCTGTGGCCCTTTGTAGGAATTTGCTGATCCCTGTCTTAAAACCTTGCTGTTATTTTATGATATGAACTGGAGGGATCATTGTTATATCTACAAATAGATACAAAATCCAGGGGAAACTTATCTTTTTCAAGGCTGTTAAAATTATTGATGAGATTATTTTTAACCACTAGTGAAAGAAACATTAACTTTAAAATTTTTAAATTCCAACTTGTAACCAAACCATTTTCATAACAAATAGTACATTAATAAAGATATGAATGCTTTGGTCAAAATCCCACCCTGAAAAACAGGTATCACAGTATACTAGTTTAAAATATTAACTGATTGTTTTTTCTAATATTTCTTTTGACTCTATGGTCTTTCCTTTCACTCAGTCTACCAGGGTATTCTATTAGTTAATTGAATGCATTGTCTTTATTCTCTGACCTTCTAAACAAGCTTCAATCCTCATGTGTTTTCGCTCATAAAGGCATTACTTCCTTTCCAATTAACAGAGAAATCTCAGCTTCAATCTTGCTCACTCTCCTTTACCCTCATCTTCTCACACTTTACAATATAATTCCCTCTTCATTCTGTTTCTTGATTTCCCTTAAATCCATTGTCTTAACATTTTCACTGTCTTTGCTCTAGTCAGATTTATGGAATTATTGCAGTATCTTAAACAGTGACTCTATTCCAGGCTTGGCCCAAGCTAAGTTCTCTTTTCCTAAGCTGCCAAAATTTTCTTTCCAATGTTTAGTTCTAATAATTTCCTTGTCTTTTTAGAAATTTCGATGGCTCCTCATTGGTTAGAAAATAAAATCCATGCTCTTTAGTGTGACGTTTCAGGACTTAAATAATCAAATATCTGTCTGAAATGTTCTTTCCTTCCTCTTCAGATTACTAACTCCTTTCTACTCTTAAAAGACATTTGTCAAGCATCATTGTGCACAGGGAATTTTTCCTGGCCACCTGTCCTCCTCCAAACCTAGGTCAGCCTTCTTCATTCCCTCTTGCCACAACATGCCACCTCACTCTCCTTGTGCTGCTCAGGGTTGTGGGAGCACCCAGCTACCAGGCAGGGGAACAGCAGGAAACAGATCACTCTCAGTAACAGAGGATTTGTCATCTTCAGAGTCTTCATGTGACAACACTAGCAGCTAACAAGCACAGCCAGTTTATGAGCAGTGTAGGGCATGTCCTCTGGACTCCACAACTGTTTAGAGAAGAAAGTGGGGGTAATGACCCAGAGAGTAGGCACTGTAGACCCGCATTTGGATTTTGATGTTAATATAGTATCATATGTACCTAAAGTTGGAGGAACCCAAAGTCATTGAGATTACCTTTACATCCCACACCTCCTACATCGTCAGGTAATTGTTGTAATAAATTTAAATTATCATTCTGTCCCAAACTACCTTTCAGCCTCACTTTTCAGCAATCCTTTTATTTCTCCCTTGCTTTCTGGCATGCACTCACACACACACACACACACACACACACGCACACACACACACAAACCCCCATTGCATTATTTTCCTAATGTACACACTTTCAGTGCTCTGTGCTTTTGATCCTATTTTACCCATTGCTGGAACACTTGATTTCATTTTTTTTTTTACCTCTCAAAATCATAGTCACTCTGATACTTAACTAACTCAAATACCATCTGTTCTCTTATTTCTCAAAGAAAATGGCCTCCTCCTTATGCACTGATGGCTATTTAATCCTTCCTGCTAGCATATAAATGATCACGTGGTATTTTGTATCTTTGTATCTCTCCCTGCTGTATGGTGATGTGTTACTTATCTTTTATCGCCTCAGGGCCTGGCTTGGTGTTAATATATAAGAGAGGCTCAATAAATATTATATATATATTTTTTATTTATTGAACTGAGCTCTGGATCAAAGCATGAGTTTTAAACAGCTCTCAAAATACTTTTAGGGTTGATGCCATTTTGCTCAACCACTTCAAATCATTGGTGTGTTGTTTTTTTATTTAAACTGGGTAAAGATTGTAAATTCACTCTAGTTTTCCAAAATATACTTCTCAATTACCTTTCACAGCTTTTCTGTGCATTATCATTCAGATGATTCTCTTTAGAGCAGCCCTGACAGGTGGTCTTGAGAGACTGAGATTAAATGGGTATTTTCATGGGCTCACAGGGAACTGGTGTGCTTTGGCTCATTACTGACACAAAATCCTTCAAAGCTATTGAAAAATTTACTCTTCCATTTTATATCTCAGTGAGTTATCTTCCTTTCAGAAACATTTATGACAAGTTCAAAAAATATTGGTGTATATTGTATATGGCTTATTTTTAGATCTTTTTATAAACTATTTGCTTATACTGGAAAACAATGATTCTGATATTCAATTCTCAATCTCTAATACAAAGAATAGCCTCATAGGCCCAATGAGAAATAAACTGGATATGATCTCAATGAATATCCCTTTCTCTGGGGACTGATGACATAGAATTGTGCCAGCTGTCTAAACTCACCTTGCTCTTCTTACCTTTTATTGCTTATGTGGTATGGCTTTGCTTATAGAATAACATGAGTTTCTCTACAGAGCAGCTGCAAGTGATGATCAAATGAAATGCAATGCAGACTGACAATATCACTCCTGAATTCTCTAGCTTTCTTATATCTCCAAGACTGATCTTTGACATTTATTCAATTGCCTTTTTAAATCTGGGTCTTTATTTGTACTTTTTCAATTCCCAATGAATAAGTTCACACAAATCTGTCAGATTAGCCTTTTTGAAGCTTCTGTTAACAACTGCTAGAAGCAGCTGGACCCATAAACAGTTGAGAATATGATGAGTCAACCTAGTACTTTGCCATTGAAGGTTGGCTTGGCTTAAAAATTTTCCACTGCAATGATCAAAGGTAAAATAGACATGTATTGAGTTAAGTTTTTTAAATGTGGAATTTCTCCATTCATTTTACCATTTATTCATTTAGCACATCTATAAATAGGATGGTATCAGATGCCAAATATAAATATTATAGTATTACAATAAAGAAGAAACATCAGTTGTATGGTTGGCAAAGGGAAGACTTCATTGAGGAGCTGAATCTTAAAAAATGACCAATTTTAATTCATTCAAAGGGGAAATAATTAAACCTTTATTTAGTGCTATGTACTTCGCCAGCCAGGGAACAGCTACACATGAGTAATGGATGCCCCTTGCCTTTTATATATATACTGTTTTATGTGTTTTAAGCTAGAATACTCATCTATTATTTAAGCTGCCTGAATATTCAAGACATTATTGTTCCTCTATATAAACTGAAGTCTATTTTACATTGTCAATGCCTTATGGAAAGAAGAAACACTTTCTTTATAGGGGTTTCCAAAGAATTGTTTAAGAAGTTAAGTATTATAGATTAAGTTCCATAAGGGTCCAGGAAGGGAATTTGTCTTTAATATTGACCAAGGCTAAGTAACCACTTGCAGAGTTAATAAAGAGTATTCTTCCCTGATATAAATACTAAGATTGATAGTATCATTTTAAATAGGCATATTAGGATTATAAATGATTTATTGGAAAGTTACTGGAGTCAATTCCATAAAAACAACCACTCAATTTTGTGAACTTTATCCATACATGAGGTGTATTATTTATAAATATTGAGCTTGGGAGAGGGCATATTAGTTTAACATGAAAACAAAGCACACTAAAATGCAGAATAGTTATTTTTATAGTCTCATTCCAGAGGTTATACAACCTCTTATCTTAATAATCTTTATAGAAAGCTTTGTAGAGCCAGAGAAATCAGAGACAATGAGAATGATGTCTCAGAGATCACACCATATGGATCATGATTGGGAAGATGAAAATCTTAACAGATGCATTAGAATACATTGGAGTAAGTGTTTTAATGGCATTGCTGGATAGACTGAGGGTGTATTTAGAGAAATCAAGAGGAAAGAAAGTTAGAACAGTTGGAAACATGTGGATAAAGTCCCAAAGTTAACAAGGGAGCATGGTGTGTTTGAAGATCAGCAGGGGTGACTTGGGCTTGAGCTGAGGAATTCTGTTGGTGTGAAATACATCAAAGACCAAGTGTACTTGCTAGTGTAGTTGTCAAAATATGGACACTCTTTTGTTTTACAGTTCTTAAAAAACAAATGGTAGATTTTGAACAGGAATGGCTGGAAGATTGTGAAGATCATTTAGGGGAACAGAAATGTAGAGAGTAAAATGAGAAGGAAATGTAAGTAAAACACCACAGTCCTGCACCATTGCAGGATTGAGGCACAAGGTAAGGCTGCAGCTGTTAAATGAAAAAATTAGAAGCAAGAAGTGGAAGGGAACAACTGACAACTTTGTGGCAGATTGAGAGAAGACCTATTTCAAAAATGACTCTGAAATTTCAAGTTTGGGTGTTGGGAAGAAGTACACTTATTGGTGGAAATGAAGAAATCAGTTTAGATAGGAGATAAGATATTAAACGTGATTTTTTTTTAAAACTTGATTTTTAAATGCATTTCATTTGAGATGGTGGTGAAATATCCAAGTAGTGGTACCATGGAGAAAGTATGTGTAAGTACATATACAACTTAACAATATGAAACTTAATTCTCTTTGTTATAACTAAGGGAAGAGATATCCCTCCCCTCCTGTTTCTAAGAGCATTTACCTTAAAAAATTTGCAGTTGTAGGTATTTTTTATCTGTTCAGTCTTTTGAAGCCTAGATATAACTTTGGCAGCTTTTGACCCACAAATGTCCTTCCCTTGAACCTGTAAGCTTTTGAAATACAAAAGTCAAGGGAGATAGCACCCTTATCTCCTAGTTTCTACTCAGAGGGTAGGAGCCTAACAGGGAGCTCCAAGCTGCAAATCTGCCTCCAGTCATAAAGACATAAGAAGCATGATTTTCTTCTGGATAAAGCTAAATAGTTAGCACAGATGGTCTCCACAATCACCAGGTGAAGTTAGGATGAATCATGTATGACAAATGGTATTTCAAGTCCACTTACTTGAGAACTGGTTACTGTTAATGGTTTGCTGGTTACTGGTTTACTTGTAATGGGAGGTAGATACCATGCTTGGCTCTAAAAAAGGGTGAGATTTATTTTTGTCTCTGCAATCTCTTAGCCAATTGCCTGTAATGTGCATCACATTCTGGCTTAATGCTCATTCAGTAAGAAAATTGTTGCTCTCCTACCTTTGTGGAAATATTTCCTGGGTTAGGGGAAGATTTTGCTTTTCACTGTATTTCCCCAATACTTGATACTGTAGACAAAGGGTCAAGGTTGAAAATGGAAATTTAAAAATTATCATCATAGAAATAACAATTGAAAATGACAGGAGTAAGAAGAGTTGACTGAGAAAGATGACATGAGAACAGTTGGAGACCAGGGTCTAAATTTAATATAACATCAGAGCTGCAGGGCTGGAAGTACAAGGGGAGTGTGATCTGGAAGTGGAAACCTTGTTCAGTGAAATAATAGTACAATCAATCTGCAGAATAACATTGAAGATGAGGGAAACATTTTACAGAAGGCCTGTTCTACTGTCCAAAGTCCCCCATGACATGTCCCACTCTCTGGCCAATCATTTCGTCTCAACATTCACCTCTCATGGAAACTATACATTCAGAATCTGTTTATTTTCATCTCAATGACAACCCCTTGCCTGGAATCCCCTTATCCTCTTTGCTTCACCAAAATAAGCTTGCCTCAGTCCTTGCATCTCATCCTCCTGGAAGCTACCTAACCACCTCCCCACTAACTAGCGTCCCCCCAGATGCTCCCTTAATGGCCTGTTTTTCC
The DNA here is from genome assembly GCA_028646485.1 of Cryptoprocta ferox. Classification (NCBI taxonomy): domain Eukaryota; kingdom Metazoa; phylum Chordata; class Mammalia; order Carnivora; family Eupleridae; genus Cryptoprocta; species Cryptoprocta ferox. The sequence continues at coordinate 93,968,742 of CM053577.1, read as the reverse complement.
TTTACAATATTTCACATGCTTTTATAATGACCTGTTTTTTTGTGGATACCTTTATCAATACTGCTTGCTCCTTGGAGGGAGTGAGGGGGAATAATGATGGCTTGTCTATCTGTGGTTTTTCAGTACTTATCACAGGGCCTGTCATATTAAAATGTTTGTTTATTCAATTAAACATGCAAAGACAGGAGGGCTTAAAGGAAAGACTTATTTTGCAGAATGATTTAGTCTAAATAAGTGCTGTTCAGTATGTAAGCTATAGCTACATGTGACTAATCCAAATTGAGAGGTACTGTAAGTATAAAACACACTAAATTTCTGAGTCTAAAAACTTAAATATCCCATTAATAATTTTATATTGATAACTTGTTGACCAATATAGTACAAAAATATTTTGAATATATTGGGTTACAGAAAATAAAGTATTAAGATTCCCATTTTTCTAGTGTTTACTAGAAAATGAAAATTATATATGTGGCTCACAATAATATTTCAATCGAACACTCTAGTGTAAAAAAAAAAATGTTTCCAACAGTATGTCCAAATATGAAATCACTAAAATCAATATGTTTAAGTTTCGGAGAAATCTAAGGTTTTCTTATATCTCTAATTTTATAGATAATGGCTCCTGGGTTAAAATTCAGGCCTTCATCAGATTTTTAGGATGATATGTCTGGGAAAACAATTGCTTCCTGGAAAAATTAGATAGAAACCATTTAGTAGAATAGCAAGCTAACCTTTTTTCCTTTTCAGAGATGAGTTCCCAGCATATTCGGTGTGTGGGTCTTACAATATCTTTGCCCCAACATCCCCACTGATCACCTCATGTGCCATAAGCATATTAAAAACAGATTTAAGTTTATGCATTTACATTCACTTATTTTTCATTCATTCAGGACCCATTCACTGACTCTTTTCTATGTAACAGACACTGTTACACATACATAGGATACCACACTGAAAAAACAAAAACAGAAACAAAAACAAACAAAAAAAACAAAGATGTCTACTTTGACACATCTTACAGTTTAAAAAGAATATAGGGCACCTGGGTGGTTCAGTAGATTAAGCATCCGACTTCAGCTTGGGTCATGATCTCAAAGTTCATGAGTTTCAGCCCAGCACCAGGCTCTGTGATGACATCTCAGAGCCTGGAACATGCTTTGAATTCTGTGTCTCCCTCTTTCTCTGCTGCTCCCCCGCATGCACTCTCTCTCTCTCTCTCTCTCTCTCCCAAAAATAAACATTAAAAATTTTTTAAATAAATAAAATAAATAATAAGCATAATATGAACAAGAATTAAGAAAGTAAATGAATAAATAAGATTATTTCATGTTTCTTTGATAATTTCTTTTGGCCACAATGACAGAATACACAAACAAGGGTGGTTTAGACTGTAAAGTTGACAAGTATTTACAGAACAAAGAAATCCAGAGGGAGGTGGTATCAGGTCTGGTCAGGCAATCAGTGACCTCAGAGCTACAGGCTTATTCCTCTTTCAACATCACAATCTCCAGTGCAACAGCTCTTAGTCTTTATGGTTTTTACCGTCGAGTGTTTTAGAAGAATGCTACCAGTCCAAGCATCTCATCTGAGATCAAGCAAGCTCTTTTCTTGTACCTTTTCCCTTTAACAAGAAGTCAAATATCTTTCCCAGGATCCCTCAACTGTCCAATAAGGGGAAGGAAGGACTCAGTTGGGTCACATGGACATGCCCATCTGCAAGGGAATCTGGGAAAGCAAATATTTACTTTCCAGGCTCTGTAGTGGGGCCAACAAAACATAATAGCAACAGTTTTCTTTTTCTTTTTCTTTTAATTGCACTCAGGTCTAATAAAGAAAATAAAACAGGTGGTAGGATAGAAACAATTTGCATGTGGGGGGGGAATATTTGAAGCTAATCTGAAAGGGTGTTTAGAAGAGACATAACTGATAAGAAGGAGACACTGAGTAAAGATTTGGGGAAAATGTCTGTCTTACTTGTGGAGAAAATGTCTGGCTAATAGCAAATTCAAAACTTCATGTTGACAAAGGAAATATTGTATTATTTTATGATCAGCCTCTGCATAAGTCAGGGTTGTCCAAAGAAACTAAACACGTAGAGTATAAAGTTATAAATGTAAAATTACAACATAATTACATTATCTTGTAATGCTTACTCATACATTTTTGTCAAGATACTGTACTATTTTTCTAAAACAAGAACATTTCAAACTTTACCAATATTTTAAAATGAATAATCTAAAGAATCACTTATTTCAACAACACTCCAGCTAATAAAGAAAGACAAGTACAGTGAATATTCTTGAATAAGATTAAATTGACATAAACCTACAGCAGAGTAAAGTACCTGACTATTTTCAAGTCATTTTGCTAATAAAAAGAGATGAAATGTAGGTACAAATATTGTAAGTCACCAGATGACAGTTTCCCATCATCATAATGATAACACTGAAGAGAGAATATTTGGTAGGCTGAATACAAAAAAATAAATAAATAAAATGGAAAAGAATGGGATTGAAAAACTATCAGCTTTGAAAATTTCTGGCTAAAAAATATCTTATTTCTTTCCCTACTTCCTTTTCCCCTTTCTAGAACTGCTCACTCCTTTCTATTTCTCTCCATAAAGAGATTCCAAGCATCTGCCTATAACAATAACGTTCAGAAACATATTCCAATCGAAGGCAGTAGAGAAGCCACAGACATTACAGTTCTTTTATCACAAACAGTGAGTGCCAGATTTGCTGTATGATGGCTGTAGGCTGGAAAGAGTGGGTGGATCAAAAAGACAAAAGCAGCTCTGGTGAGAACAGGAAAATACAATCAAATACACAATTAACAGAAATATATATATATACTCCAACTTGCTGAAATATCACAGCAGCAACATATTGAAAGAAAAGCCAGTAGTAGAATCTAGTTTCAAATAATCTGCACATCGCTTCAGTTAAAGTTAATATTTGGGGCACCTAAGTGGCTCAGTCTGTTCAGTGACCGACTTCGGTTCAAGTAATGATCTTTCAGTTCATGGGTTCTGTGCTGACAGCTCAAAGCCTGGAGCTTGCTTCCTATTTTATGTCTCCTTCTCTCTCTGCCCCTCCCCTTCTTGCTCTCTCTCTCTCTCTCTCAAAAATAAATAATAAACATTAAAATTTTTTAAATAAAGTTAAAATATTGTCTAGAACTGAATAGTCAAAATAGTAATAATCAAGACCAGTAGCTGTAATTAGAATTTAGATGCTCATCATCCAATACTCAATTTTACTTTTAAAATCTTGGGGTGCCTGAGTAGCTCAGTCGGTTAAGCATCCAACTTCAGCTCAGGTCATGATCTCACAGTTCGTGGGTTCGAGCCCTGCATCAGGCTCTGTGCTAACAGCTAGCTCAGAGCCTGGAGTCTGTTTTTGGATTCTGTGTCTCCCTCTCTCTCTGACTCTCCTCTGTTCAGGCTGTCTCTTTCTGTCTCTCAAAAATAAATAAAACATTAAATTTTTTTTTAAATTTTATATATAGGATTTGTATTTTATGTATAAATATTAAAATGTTTATGTGAATATATTAAAAATATTGAACCTATATATCTTTGTACATATATGTATTTTTTTCTATTGTGCTAGACCCTAATGGGTTACAAATCCAGTGATGGACTTAATACTGGTTGCAATCAAGAAGATCATATTTTAATTGGGACGTCAGGGTAGGTGTTTAGGTGTCCATGATAATGGACACCTAAACGAAAACTACAGTGTACTGTAATGCTCTAATAGAGTTATCCAAAGTGCCACATCTGTACACAAACAGGTAATATTTTATACAGCAGGTGTCATTCCCATTGGACTTTTGAGGATGAAGTTATTAAATGTAGTGTAGGTTGATTCACTCAGTACCCATTTCCACACTTTTTTCTTATGCCACTTTCCAAGAATCTCTTTTACATTGGTCCGACCAGTAACACAATTAAAACCAAAAGACATAAGGGGAAATCTGTTGGGGATATGGGAAGTAAATTTGCTCTCATGAGTAAGACTATGCCCTCTTTCCTACTTTTGCTTCTTTATTCATCTTCTAATCTGAACTGCAAAAAGGATGGCCAAGATGCACCAGCCACAGTGTCCAACATTAGAAAAGTTAGAGAAATTTTTCTTGATATCTCAAGTCTCTAGACAACACCAGAATCTAACAATCTGACTTAATCTTGTTGCAGATGAAGAAGTAAACCCCTATTTAATTAAACCCCTGTAGATGTTTTTCTCTTGCAGCTGAACACTTCTAACTAATCTATAGTAGGAAATGAGATCACTTTTAAAGGATATGTTGTGAATTAAAAAAAAAATAAAAACACGGGTGTATCAGAATGCCATAGACCAATTGAAAGAAGTTAACGGCAATGGTTTTGTGAACAAGAGATGGTTTCTCACAGAATAAGTGATCAAATCTATCAGTGCTGTGAAGTATGGGTAAACGCCAAAAGAAACTGTGAGATTTGACCATTAGGAGACATCATCATTTGGACAGTTGATTAAGTCCTGTGTTGAGGAGGCAAAGCAGATTGCCATAGACAAAGTAGCAAATGGGAGATGTGAAAACAAGGATGGAATAATAAAGGTGCATTATTTAAAGGGCAGAAAGAGGACAGTGGTTTTGAGAGAAAAGCAATGCTGAAGAAGTTTTCTTTAGCTTTTACTTATGCCAAACTTCATATGAAATATTCAGTAGAGAGAATAGCAGTAAGGAAGTGAAGTCAGGGAGGAATGGAAGATAAATCATAGCCACGGGTCACACGGAAGGACCAGAAGCCTAACCCCCCAAAAGGAGCAGTATCCATGTCCTTAGGAGAGGAAAGGATGAATGTAAATATGAGAGGGAAAGATACAGTGAGAAAACACTATTAACATGATTTATTTCCTTTGTTAGAGGATTTTTTCGGCTTCTTAGGGTAAGCTACTAAAGGTAAGGTATAGTGTTTCAGGGATTGGTAATGATTTGCAACATCCAACTGAAGGAATGGGGTTGGATAAGGAATTCTGGAGGGCCTACTAAAGTGTGGCCAATGTGGGCCGAGCTGCCCGTAAGGCAGTCAGCTATTTGTTCTTCAGTGATGCCTAGACTCCAGATACCGACAGCTGCCTGTTCCTACTCAGGTGTGGGCTTAGGGCAGATCAACGCATGTGCCTTCTTCTCTTCTGTATCCAACTCACATTTGTAGAAAAGGAAACAGTTACAGTAACATCAACTGGAATTTGGAAAATGTAAAGAAATGATAGAACCTCAGTGGATTGGAAGGAGGGGGGCATGGGAGGGTGGTGTGGTATGTAGGGGTGGAGATCAGCATTCCTTTCTGTTTTGCTACCACAGGGACTTGGTTAAGGAAGATGGTATGGGCATCCCCGGTCACTGGCCCTTCTTCTTGCTGTTCTTAGTCTCCTCTACCCTGAGAGTCACACAGTTCTGCAAACACTTCAGTACTAACAGCATCCCCAGGAACATATCCCACACTATAGCTTCATATTTTCTCTGATAGGCATTTGTAAATGTTTACAAAATGGCATGGGTTCTGAATAAATAGTACATCAACCCCATCTGCTTTTAATATGTGACATGTATATCTATACATGTGTTGTATTTTTTTTCTAATTTAGAATTTTTATCTCCTTGCAGAAAGAAGTCCAACGTGAGATTAGCATTGAATAAGAGCATGTTAACTTTCAAAGGAAATTATTTGCATATTCAATTATATTAAAATATGATTAGTATATTTCTGAAGTGTTATCAAAACAGAATTTAAAAATATATTTCAGGTTCAGAAGGGCATTTGGAGCCTGGCAAGTAAGGGGATTCTCTTTCTTTCCATTTAAATCTGTTCTCAAAATGCTTGGTCATCACAGCTCTTGATTCCCCTGCTAGGTTTCCCTGGGGCAGATGATTATTCTAGGGATACAGAGTGTCTGCATTTTTTTGCTGTGGATTTTCCCCTTAGTGAATAACAGGGGACTTTTTTTCAAAGACAAAGCAGTTCTTCTGAACACGATTCCTAAATCTGTGATTCCAGCAGACGTGGGTAGGGCAGGAATTTCCTTTCCCCAACTCAGAATTAGTGGGACAGCTGTCAGACCTGCTATACTTGTCTACATTCTCATGCTCAGGGCGTTCTCCTTACCTCATCCTTACGCCCTCTTTAAAAAAAATCGTCTGAGAAAGCAAGAGTGTGACTAAAGCCATATTCAGTACCACTAGAGACTTTTCTTGAAGCCCAGATAGAAATTATTATAAACAAAGTCCTTGACATATCTGAGCAACAAACTGGTAACTCAGAAATGCTGGCCTCAAATAAGGCCTCATCTTGCCACATGAGGTCCCAGCATGTGGCAGGTTTTGGGTCACCTTGGAGGAGTAACTTTCAAATGACTGAAGGATGTTAAAAGCAGGACAATTCAGGCACAGAGCAATAAGGAGCTTTCTTTCTTATAACTAGAGCTCTCAAGCAGTGGAAGGAATATACCTCTCCATGTCTTTGGAAGTAATAGCTTAAGAACACTCAGTGAAGGACTTATAAATTTTCTTTTTTTATGTTTATTTATATTTAAGAGAGAGAGCTCACAAGAAGGGGAAGGATAGAGAGAGAGGAGGACAGAGGACCAGAAGCAAGCTATGCACTGACAGCAGAGGGCCCAATGCGGGGCTCAAAACTCATGAACCCCAAGATCATGACCTGAGCTGAAGTTGGATGCTTAACCAACTGAGCCACCCAGGTGCCCCAGGACTTGCAAATTTCTATCCAGGTTGGAGTTAATAAGTAAATATGTTGTCCAACATTTTTTCAAGTTTTATTCTCTGTGAGAAGTTAACATGCCTTAAAAAATGGCTTTCTGGTTAATTTATATTTGGGGAACACTACAGGCCATATTCCTTTTTACAGACATACAGTGCACATTAGGGTATTCAATCTTTTGAGTAGACTCGTATTTTAACTAAGTGGTTTCCAAATGTTTCTAACCATAGAACTGGCTTTTTTTTTTTTTTGGTTTGTTTTCAAGGCTTTTAGGAGGAAGTTTTTGTTTTGTTTTGCTTTGTGTTTTGCAAAGTTTTTGCCCTTAACTTGGTAAGGACACCAGATTATAATATAGAGGTTTTAGAATGATATATTGCCCTAATAATGTATATTTTCTAAGCAATATGCTAAATTCCAATGGCCAGAAAACACAAGACCAGCTCTTAAAATGTGTGCGTGTATATATATCAGGTTATCATGACTTAGTTCTAGAATGAGGTTCCATATATTATTTATCTTCTAAACTATGATACATAATTCAAAATCCCTTCCTATAAAGCCCAAAACTTCCTGAAAGCTGGTCTGTGGCTCAACTAAACGCTTTGCTCAGAGGGAGGGTGATGTTGTTGCCTGTCCAGAATCATTGCACCTCAGAGAAGGGAGGAGTCATTATTTCAAGGTAGTCACACACCCTATTATTGTAAATGCGACTCATGAGTGATGATGGCAGTCATTTCAGTCATAAAGCAGAAATACTGGTGAACTTCATTTTAAGAATCTTCTGCGGATGTAGATTTCATGAATCATCTGGTTCCTTAAAAAATGACTCTCTAAAAACAGTATGGTATCCGAAATTGGGTCCTAGAACAGATTAAAGACGTTAGTTTAAAAAAAAAAGATAAAACTCCAAATTAAAGTCTATAGTTTAGTTAATAGCATTATAACAATTTTATTTTCTTAGTTTTGACTAATATCCCATGGTCAGGAAAGGTGTTAACATCAGGGGAAGACAAAGGGTATTCATGAATTCTAATATCTTTGCAAATTTTCTGTTAATTAAAATTATTCCAAATTTTTAAAAAATTAAATCTAATATGAGGGAAGAAGTATTAGGTTTGTTGCCTGTTGGTTTTAGTGATCTTGGGAATCATGTTTTTGCTTTTCAGTGGATTAAATATGAGTAAACAATATATAAAGAAATCTAAATACAAAACAAAACCAAAAACCCAGATGAACTGTTAGCTCTTAAGCATTAAGAGATGGAGAGAGAGAGGGAATTTTATTCTTGGCACCAGAATTTCTCTTATAAAAATCATTCTCATTCTCTCTCTTTGTTTTAATTAAAAAAAAACTTTTTAGTAATATGCCTTAATAAACCTCATAAAACAGACCTAAGACCATTTAAGAACATGGCAAAGAAAAAAAAAAGAAACAGTTAAGTGAGTCTGCATGGCATTAAATGAGTTTTGGTTTTTAGAGGAAGGGAAAAAACAGAGATACTAAACAGAGAAGGGAAAGAGAGGAGAAGGAAAGATTCAGTGATACCATGTGGACAGCAGAACTACTCAGGATGAAGCCATCAGTGAAAAATGCCCAGCGACAAATGGCCAAAAGCCTTTAAGCACCAGGAATGTCAAATATTTCACATACTTCATATTGCTGCTCCGTAAGTCTCTCCTTTATCTCAACTTTCAGTACAGTCAGTAGTTTGTGTGTTTTGATATTTGGATGTTTGTGTTTGAGGGGAATGGGTTGGGAGGTCTGGGTGGGAAGTAAGGAAAAAGGGCCATTCTTTGTGCAGTTGACATGGTGTGGAAGAGAGCCAACAATTAAGTTAATCGTGAGCAGTACAATGAAACATTTAGTGTTCATAAACTCAGACAAAAACTTTAAAGCCAAGGATGACCATGGCTGGTTGAATTTTAAGGATCACCTTAGGAATACAAAAACTACTGACAAGGAAAAAAAATCAATCATATCAAACATTTAAGGGACAAGAAAATTGCAAATAGCCATTTAGGCTTTTTCATGTTCATGATAATGTATACTGTGCTAAATTAATATGGCCTTGACTGCTAATTTCAGTAATTTTTTTTTAAACAATTGGGTTTGATGAATCAGAGTAAAGCATTTTGTACATATCATTCACGGGATACAAAATAGCCAATCAAATGTGACCAAAAAACACCATGTTTGATTTCTATAGTGTTATAAAATATTTTGCATTAGTTTCCAACTTGACAGATAGTAGTTTTTACCATAAAAATCTTAATCTCTGACTTCCCGTCAAAAAATCAGATTAGGCAACATGAAGCCCACAATTCCAAAAGCTAAAATAGGTGGGGATTGCACAGAGGATTCTCTCATAGGACCAAGTATGTGCTTTCTGGTTCTCAACCATCTCTGCCACTCCCTGTGGCCCTGCACTGAGGCCCACTTCTGTCACTGTCCTGTGCAGCCCTGTGGTATTTAAACTGGCAACCACAGCTTTATTATAAAACTCCCCTGATGAAACAAACAAACTTTAATGTTACCAGTTTTCACACAGCACCCTTCTCAGGATATACCACGTTATTTAGAAACCATATTATAAGAAAAAAGAAAACAGTGTTGTTGTTGTTTTTTATTTAGACAGATCTTTTATTTTCCAGCTTTGAGACAAGTGACATATAACATTATCTAAGTCTGAGATATACAATGTATTGATTTGATATAGTTATAAATTATAAAATAATACATTGTAGCATTAGCCAACACCTGTCATGTCACATAATGACCACCTTTAAAAACAAAACTATTAAGTAATCTCTATGCCAACGTGTGGCTCAAACTCACGACCCTGAGATCAAGAGTCGCATGTTCTAGTAATGTTTGAGAAGCACTGCCCTAGATCCGATAGCTAGTACGTAAAACTCCAAGATCTAACATCAGTTATCCATGCTTGGCACCTTGAAGAGAGGCTGTGTAGCAAGGTAGAAAGAGGACTGGATCAGCTGATGTTGATCAGAATGAGTCTTCCCCATTCCTGATCTTTCTTCCCATGTGGAGATGTGACTCTTCTGGCTTCTCTTTGCTCCTTCACTCACTCTTCCCCCGGGGTGGCAGAATGTCATTGGTTAGCTTTGATGGAAAGGGTAGGTAGGAATGCTTAGTATCTGCCTTCTTTCTTTTGATAATTGGCTGACCAAAGACAGCAGGCATTCTTTGCTGTCCTCAAGAAACCCACCCTTCTCCCCTGGAGAAGACATGCTCTGGTCCAACATTGTCTCTACCTCTGACTGGCTGCTTGAACCTGCCTAATTCTGGCCTAAGTTATGAGGCCTATCCTTTGCTCTAGGTAAGCCATATTCTCCAACCTAGCCATTATTGGTAATAAAGGTGATTATCCATTGTCTTGCTTTATATTGTGTTCAGAAACTGGATGTGGAGAAGGTGATGCTATTATTTCGATGCCCTCGGTAATCCCAACAGTTATTAATAGACCTGAATCTTGGTTTAGGTGTTCACTAATAATTAAATCTCTTCATTTGCTGAAAATACATTTCCTCCTCTGTAAAGTGAGGTGGTTGGATGAAATCAGTGGCTTCCAAACCTGAATTGGCCTTAGAAGTCTCCATGGAGTTGAGAGGATAGTATCGCAAACAAAATCTATAGCATTGGGGCCCACAAATGTGCATTGTGAAAAGGAGACTTGGGTGATGCAAATCTGGAGATAGGCTTTTTGGATCTCCTTGTACTTGTACTTTGTTTTCCAGCTGCCTATGCAGCTTGGGAGCTTGCTAGAAATGCAGAATACTTGGTCCTGTTCCAGAAGTACTGAGTCAGGATCTACATTTTAACAAGATTGCTGGTTTTTTTTTTTTTTTTTTTGTATGCACATTAAAGATTGAGAAGTCCTGCCTTGAACTGTATTATCTCAATAGCCCTTCCCATGCTGGAACTGCTATGATTCTATTTCTTTTTCATTGCTCTATCTCTGGTTCCTAGCATACAGCAGGGTGCTCAATAAATATTTATTGAGCAAATTAATCCATTCTCTGTTCTGTTCAGTGAAATGTGACAACAGCTTAAACCTTTGGTCACGATCCCATGCATTTATCCCTTAATAAACACAGCAAACAGAGGCACCGATCTATCTCTCTGGTCACTGATAGTTAGAATAACCATGGATCCAAAGTCTTGCTCATTATACGCTCCTTACCCTTTTCTGAGAATTCCAGTAATAACTTGATGAGAAAAATCTTCTAGGAAGTTATGTGGTCCACCTTACAAATTCTTTCCCTTCCCATTCTCTTGCCAAATTCAAAGAATCCTCAGATTTATACTCCTTGACCTCACTCTGGTGTTTAATAGTATATATTATTTTATCCTTCTGGAAGTTTCCTTCACTTGGCTTTCATGATATAAGATTTTATAGTTTTCTTGTTTTTGATCAATACTTCTTTAGTTTTTTAAAATAGACTTCTCAATCTATTCTTTATATATTATATTATATTATTTATATATTTACATATATATTATCCATCCTTTATAGATAGCTTAGTTATCACATCCCAAATGAAGTTCTGAGGTCTATGTCATCTCTAAGTAAATTAAGAACAAATTATCATTTAAGCTTTATATATTTATTTTATATGTGTTAGAAAAGATCAAAATGAAAACATCTTAAATTCAACAACTGAATTTTACAGGTATGCTATGATTTTGCAGACATAATAAATGGTTAATAAGTACATTTTTACATGATTAGAGCCAACTTTTTTACATAGGAGGATTAATTGGTGACTAGAGGTGATGTAGGGCAGAGAACTATCCAGCTGGGGTCTTTGAAGAAACTCCAGCTTCCTGAGACTTTCTCTTGTTGCTGATATTAATTCAGAAGGTGTTAAAAGGGAACCTAGAATTTGTACGTAAAAATAAAATGTTCCCCGGCACCAGATAACTCTAAAGCACAACTGTGGTTAGTATCTACTGAAATCTCCAATTCTGTAGATAAGAATGAATGTCCTTTCAGGACAGATTCAAAAATCTAAGGACCATTATCAAGAGGCTCTTCTATTTCATCCTGTTAGCCAACCATTAAGCAACCAAATGTAATATCTGATACTTTGCCAAGAAAAGGAGAAGTTAGGCACAGATATAAAGCTGACAAAAAACTATAGTGGCACAGTCCAACTATTGCTTAATGCCATAAGTATGGGCTGGCCTTTGCGAGTGAAATTTTATTTATAAAAGTGGTCTGGTCTAAAATAAGTGAGTTAAACACGTTTCTACCATTTTAAAGATAAATATTGCTCTGTGGTAATATCTAAAATGTAGCATTAATAAAAATAAAATTTCTTTTCATGTAAAAAGGGAAAAGAAAAATACCTTAAAATAATCTATTCTTCATTTGGCTTATTAGGCCTTATTCCTGAAATAATGGCAAATCATACCATTAATTCACAGTGAGGTTCAGGTTATCATAAAATGTTACTTCCTTGAGGTAACTAGGACTTAATTCTGCTATCTGCACTTGTCTGTGATGTCCAGTGAATTTATGGGGTTCAAGCCAGATGTTCTAATAAATTTCAGCAGGTGTTCTCAAACTTCTTTTCACAAATTCATTATCTGATAGGATTTCTCCGCCATGTCAATTTGAATACAATAACAGATACTAACACATTCTAGTAATACATACTAACAGATTCCTCATGTCTAAAGAAGAGGCAATATGTACAACTGCTTGGGGGGTACACAGTGTTTTGTGACACTTGCTGAGGGTTGGGTTGTACCTCTTTACTGAAAGACCAGTGGAATGTCCTAGCCCTCAATCAACACTTGTTGACTGTCTTCCTAGCTGTTTGTCTAGCAGATCACCACTGAGCTTCATTATAAAAAAAAAACAAAAAACTGTGCCTTCCTATGTCTTTCTCTTCATGCCACCCTGTGTTTGCTCCACTTCTGCCCTGAATTCAACACTCTGTTGGCCAACCTTATACCATGTCAATACATCTGGGAGAAAAAACCCTTGAGGATGTGTCCTACCATTGATGAGACTTTAACTCTGCTAACAATAGTATGATGGTAAAAATATGAAGGATTGACCCTTCTAGCCAATTAGCACTGCATGGAGCAGAGGCTCTCAAAAGTGTGCTCTTGGACCAGCAACATCAGCGTCACTTGGGCACTCACTAGAAATGCGAATCTTGACCTTACACCAGATATATTGAATCAGAAACTCTAGGGGTGGGGCTCAGAACTCAGCAGTCTGTGGTTTAACAAGCCCTTCAGGTGATTCTGATGAACACTCAAAGCTGAGACCCACTGACAGAGGAGCATATATTGACTCAGTTTTTTGGGTCATTTCTTGATAAACATCTTTTATTTCGTACTATGAGCCCGGTATTGCTAGGAATACCAAGGTACTGGAGGTAGAAAGAAAGTAAAACTAGACCCCTTGTTGTTCTAGGGCTCAAAGCTACAACATTGTTTCTAACACTGCTGCCCAGAGCTGTGACCAAAAGAGCGAGGGCACTTGATTAGTTTGATTGGCTCAACACAGAATTAACCACAGAACTATAACATTGCACCAAAAGACATTCTTTTCCAAGAAGGAAGACAAAACACTGACTTCTCTGACTTATAGTGAAAGGAAATAATCTCCAAGCACTTACATGTGGGATTGCACTGAACAGAGTTCCATCCATGAGAATGCCAGTAAATATTTTTAAGAGGATTATCTTTCATTGTGTAATGTCTAACATTTTATAAGGTTTATTATATATATTAGTTTATGTGTATACATACACACATTCTATTTTTAAATAGTAGGCATCATAAGGGTCAGAGGCATGCTGCTTTGGGCCACATGTTTAGTTGATGACAAATCAGGATCTAGAACAGAGGTGCTACAACTCAGCAATTGTTCCTTGAAGATTAGTACTTTTCAAACATATGCCTCTCCATCCTAACACCAAGCCATGAGCATCCACAGACAAGGACATATGTCATGCTTCTGAAATAAAAATATTAATTGTCCAGGGAACTCTTACCAGTTTTATTCATTAAGGTTCTAAAGCAGTATCTTACTTGATAATGCTTTTTTTTTTCCTGATCAAAAGTTTATTTTTTATTTTTTTAATGTTTATTTTTGAGAGAGAGACACACACACACAGAGAGCACAAATGAGGGAGGGACAGAGAGAGAAGGAGACATAGACTCTGAAGCAGGCTCCAGGCTCTGAACTGTCAGGACAAAGCCTGATGCGGGGCTTGAACTCACGAACCACAAGATCATGATCTGAATTGGTCGGGTGCTTAACCGAGTGAGTCATCCAGGTGCCCCCTGATCAAAAGTTTAAAAACCAGACCTCTATGTTGCCTTGATTAGGGGAGATTACTATGTGCCCTGGACTGAAATTAATTTTGGCTCAGATAAGCTTTTGAAAAAAATAAGAACCAACATACATTCACATGTGTGGGTCTGTACATAAAGGCAGTTACTTAAATTGGGGCTGGAAGAGGGCAGCTACTATTCTGCCACTTTTTTTCAGTGCCTATGTCCTCTCAGCATTCTAAATGCACTGGAATATTCTGGAAGTCTGGCCTCTCTGCTGTCACATGCCCATCTGTGAATGATGTTCTCCTCTACAGTAGCATGACTGAAGAGGGCAGAGAATGGGAAGGCCATTGACTGAACAGTAATAGAGTTAAGAGTCTACCACTTTACGTTCTGTCTGTAGACACTAAGTTGCAGAAAACAGGTGATTGGCACACAGTTTCTTTTTTGAGTCACCCCAAGCACTGAGAATGGGTAAACATGCTCTACCCATGAAAAAATGTAAACTGACTTTTGAAACAAATTATGCTGTGGCTGTTTCAAGTGCTATTCACACAGCTTTCAAAACAAGTTACAGTGACTATTAAACATAGCCTTTTATGTTTTGCTTTAAGTGTGAAGTCTTTGAATATTTAAGTGGCTACATTGATTAGCCCTAAGTAAATCCCAAGCTTCAGAAGGCTCCTTATAACTTTTCCACTTTTTGTAATTCTGCTTGGAACTTTTACTGTGATTTCCATTGACTTAGCTCTCAATTCATAATAAACACATTTCTGTGGGAGGTTCTGTTTGCATGCAAGGTAGAGAGTGCTGGGTCAGGAGTAACAACACCTAAATTTAGTGAGCACAAGAGAGGCATAAACTCCCTACAAGCAGTCTCACTTACCCCTCTTAACAACACTACAGTAGCTAAAACCTTGGTTTTTACATTTTGCTGATGAACCAATCAGAACTCTCCCAACTAACTTTACCAGGGTGAAACACATAGTAAGTGACTATGCTTTCTGAAACCAACTCTGTGTAATGCAAATTCTGCGTACTTAACAATTGTTATAGTATCTATCCCAGATGTTGTTGAGTGATATAGTTGAAAGACCAAAAATTTAGGAAATAATAAGAGCAAGTGACAGTTTTTCCATAACTCATTTTTATGGTATAATCAGCATGTCTCAGGTATTTATTATGAAACAAATAAGGGGAGATTTAAGAATGAACAAGGGCTCATCCTTCAATATGCTTTTAATCTAGTGCTGTGCTGTCCAATATAACTGCTAGTCACCTGTAACTATTCAAATTTAAGGATAAATGAATTAAAATAAAAAAAATTAATTCCTCCACCATACTAGCTGCATTTAAGAGTTCAGTAGTGACATGTGGCTAAGGACTACCATATTGGACAGTGCAAATAGAGAACATTTCCATCCTAACAAAGCTCTATTAGCACTGATCAGTTGGAACTCTGTGTAATTAATTACATGAATAAAACTGGCAAACTGAGACAATGTTTTTTTGGTTTTGTTTTGACATAGTTGAGGAGAGATAGTCTTTGCTGTATTGAAATTTTACCATATTTATTAATTAAGCCTTCAAAGTCAACACTGTGGCAAAGAACAATATGACTAAATGTACTCCATTCAAAAGAAGTTGTAGATATATACTAGAATTCAGGGTAGGCAATTAGTATTTCAATACAAGTTTTCCTATTAAAAGTATGGTGAAGCTCAAAAGCAATCCGTGCTATATATTGCAATGTGTATGTGTGTGTGTGTGTGTGTGTGTGTGTGCAATATTCTTTGTGAAAGTACATAAAAATAGTTCATCTCAAAGTATTCTAATTTAAGGACATTGCTCTAAACTGATCTCACATAGCCATACAGGGCTAAAAACAACAATGAGATAGCAATTGCAACAGCTCCTTACTTGGGAAACCAAAGGGCATAAAATCAAACTCAAATGTGTCATCTTTGCATTGCAGTTTCTAGTGCTATACTTTCTGGAACTTTCTTTCTCTAAACTTGAATTTCTCTTGCTCTTTGGTGCATGATGGCCAGTTCATTTGCTCAGAAGTTGTTTTTTCAGGCATTATTTTGAAATTTAGATTTTATTTATATCTTTATTTTCCCCAATCAGCCTAAGAAATGGAAAAATAAATGTGCTACCGAAAGCAGATAGCTCTATTATAATGAGAGGTCATTTAGTTTTTATGGTAATTTTTTGCTACTAATAAACTATGAAGGAGTAGCTCGATGAAATGAAAATGAAAAGGTTACACCCAGAGAATACTTAATGGAATTAGAGGTGCCATGTTCATCTTTATTTAGTTTTTTTAATAGGCTACTAAGTAAAGGCTTGGAAGAGAAGTCTCAACTCTGCAGTTGAATGTATGTGTATAAGGGAAGTACGTTTGCCTAAACATGCCTGTGATATCAGGTGATGTTTGGGCCTGCCTGGACACATGGAAGGCGCTCTACCTCTGTTTCTTCCTGGTCAGGTTGCCAATTCACCTCAACACCTCTGCACCAGGAAGGTAGGGTTACTGATAAACGAGGTCAGTGTTGTTGGCGCTCAGCAAACAGATCGACGTCGGCTTGAACATGCAGTAGTAAGGTCAGAGCAGGGGTTACAGGAGGGCAGTTCACTAGCCAAGCAGGCTGCTCTTCTGGTTTGTTTGGCCACCACAGTGGGGTTTTGTTGCTACTGATTAGCTTGTAGAAATCTGTTTTCAATTCATGTGAGCACCTTTAGCAGGGAGCTGACTCTTCAGTTAGATATACATCCCTCCTTTCCCAACATTTTTACCCTAGTCACTTCATGCGTTTGCATGGCCTACCTCACCCCTGGGGCATTTGATTTTTCAATCCTTGATGTCTGAAAGAGAGATTTATGAGGAAAACAGTATTTGTTTGAAAATAACAATTATTTAAGTACACATCCTAAACAACTGTCATAAAAATTTTAAGAACTGAAAATAGCCCATATAAATGTGTTTATAATCATCACAACATATTAAACATCAAAAGTTATAGTAAGTTTAAAACCTACCAAATTCATTTGAACTAGATTTAAGCCAGAAATCCTTGAGAGAGCCATGCCACTGCTCCCATGGGGATGATTAGGTGTCTTCATTTACCGCTTCCATCACTTACTGTCATTCCTTGTCTATCATCCTATAAAAGGATGCCTCTGAAGATGTGAGACTCTTCCCCATGACTCAGCATCAAATAGTGATCATTTCAATTATGGCTTTGCTATCCCCTTTACATATTGTTATAACTTCCCTTCTCTGAGCCCTTCCCTGAGTTCTTTCCTTGGAGGCATATGGCTCTCATTCCTTCATACTTCCCCTTCTCCGGCTGGCTGCTCTCATTGCTTCTTCAGTCAAGCGGCTTTCTATTCTCAGCCTCCTCACACTTCTGTCTTCACACACCTTTTCTGCTGTGCCTGTCACTTCCTGTCCTTGAGTTGACTCTCCGCAGCTGCCCTCTAGCTATGTGGACTGATGCTAAGGTCCTCATCTTTACTCTTTATCCATCGGTGTAGCTGGACAGCCTGTTCCCTCCTCTTTCAGCCTCCAGGAATACAAAACAAGCTGATATTTTCAGTCCTAGAAGAGATCCTGTGACTGAGAAGAATAGGAGAGCAAATACAATGCATAGGGGTAATGGAGTGAATAGCAACCTATGGCTTCTATCTACAACGGGGATTGTGTATCAGAGTTCAGTAGAAAAGGTGGAAAATTTCTAGTTCTATGTATTTAATAAACTTAGTTGCTATTTTACGGGAAAAAGTAATGTGACTAAGTGGAGGACAAAATGTCTCTTGATTCTTGTACATAAACAGTCTGCATTTCCAGTCCCTTGGTTCTACGGTGCTCATAGTTTGTAACAGGTAATGCACTATTCCTAAATTGTTAAGAAGAGATGCTTACTAAAGATTATAATCATTTCATTAGCTGAAATATTTTTAAGCCTTGACTGTTCCTTTTATTTATTAATTTCTTTTCAATTGAGATCAAATTGCTTTATCCTGTACAGTCATAGTCTCCACAATTTTTTTTCACTACACTACAGCACAAAACTACATTAGCATTGAAAGACTTTCAGATTGTGTTTATAATTCTGAGAATAAGTAAAGAATATACATTGACTAGTATCTATGAACCTCAGATGCATGAATTAGAACATGTTTATGTCTTAATCTAATTTTTATAGTTTTGTTTATTTAATGGGTGGCTGTTGTCTCAATCCAGAATCATCTGTAGCTTTAACATAGTAACCAAGAGAGAAGTAAAGAAATTGCTCTACAAATCCCAGGAAACATCATTTATCCTGAATAATTCCCCCCCAAAGCACACCCTATTGTGTGTAACCTTATATTTATAACCTTCCACAATTGTTCCTGTGAGTTAGCTCAGGGGCTCATTGTAGGAGGTGTGCAGAGAACCTGTAAACATGCCACACATGGCTGCAGTGTCAATATTCTAACACCAGATGGCACTCTTGGTAATTTATAGCTGGTCAGTCTTGGCCACATATGGTCCCTTTAGGGAACTCCAAAACAGGAATACCTGACTGGCTCAATTGGTAGAGTGTGTGAACCTGGATCTCAGGGTCATGAGTTTGAGCCCCATGTTGGGGGTGGAGGCTGCTTAAAGTTAAAAAGAATTAAAAGAAACAATTAATTAAAAGATGAAATTCTGAAGTATCCTGTTATCCCACTATTCCTTTAAAAAACAAATCAAACATATACATTTGTAATTGCTTTATGGTGTCAATTAAGTATCAATCAAAAACCACCTGTTCATTTAGAATACAACACCGTGCTCTACAACAACTATTTATCAGTTTCTCCTAATTTACTCTTTTAACCAACGATGTTGTCCCCATGAATTCTTGTATAATTTACACTATCTACTCACATCTCCCATATTTCCCTTTGTTTGGATGTCTGCATCTCTCTGTATCTCTCTGTTATGCTTCCCAGCATTATTCCATATGAACATACTAAGAACACAGCTAGAACTGCTTTTAAGTTAACAGAATTGAGCTATCTTCTCACGTTCCTTTGAGGTAATACATTTCATCTAAGCTCTTTCTTTCTTATAACTCTGTCTTCTCCCCCTACCTTCATTCCACAGCCAATATTAAATTAAACTGAGCCCAACTGATTATAAAACACTCATTCCTTTCCTCTTTCTACACTTGAATGGTCCAATCAGCAGAATGCTTTGAGGGAGATTCCCAACTGACTAGGACAAGCCTCGGCAGTGTAAT
This sequence comes from Cryptoprocta ferox, assembly GCA_028646485.1. Classification (NCBI taxonomy): domain Eukaryota; kingdom Metazoa; phylum Chordata; class Mammalia; order Carnivora; family Eupleridae; genus Cryptoprocta; species Cryptoprocta ferox. Next base: position 93,949,383 of record CM053577.1, on the reverse strand, counting down.
GGCCTTATTGAGAACACAATGGGATAATTGTTTAATAAGCCTACCACTGGGCAATCAAAAGCTGTCAATCAGCTTGGCTTTCATGGACAATATTGAAATCTGCTTTCTTAAACTCTCTAAATATTAACCAATATAAATGACCTATTCTAAAATAATGCCATCTCCAAGAGGCCAAGCTGTGAGAGTAACACCAGACTTTCCCAGACCTTACACACCCAGGAAACATATGATAATCAACACAGAACAGTAGAGGGGAATGGCTCTTTACATTTATACCATTACTATATACTCAAAGCTTAATTGCACTGATGGTGGTTCATAACACTTTGAATACAAAGGTCAAGTTTTAGCAAACAGACATGGACAATGGTAGCTGAAGACACACATTGACTTGCGCCTTAGCATGAAGACTGGCTTGTTCTTCCCACACAGATTGAATGGAGAAGAATGATACACAGACATAAACAATAGACTAATGAGGAAAAATCAGTTTTAAAAAGTTGTAAGATTGCCCCTCTCTTTCTTTTATCCCCTCTCTATTCCATGGTTGTCAGAAGAAGAATAACCTCAAATATTCAATTTAAAGATAGTGTGTTCTTAGATCTCAGGGGGATGTCAGTGTTTGTTTTGGCTGACACTCAGTAGCTAATTAGCCTTAAACAATTTGGTAAGGGCATAAACAGAGAACTTCTTTCCTCGATATTTCCTCTGAGACTTCATAGGATCCAAACTTTCTGAAAATTTTTGAAAAAATTGACAGCAGTTTTAGATTCTAAGATCTGGGCACTGAATGCCTTCTTTTTTCCTATTTGCATTAATTTGTGCTTAAAAATTGTATCTGGGGCACCTGGGTGGCTCAGTTGGTTGAGTGTCTGACTTAGGCTCAGGCCACGATCTCTCAGTTCATGAGTCTAAGCCCCACGTTGGGCTCTGTGGTGACAGCTCAGAACCTGGAGCCTGCTTTGGATTCTGTGTCTCCCTTTCTCTCTGCCTCTCTCCCACTTGTTCTATCTCTCTCTGTCTCTCAAAAATAAATAACATTAAAAAAATTAAAAAATGTATCTGATTTATATAATTGAATTTGATAACAATAATAGTAACTGATATTTATTGATGGCTTCCTATATTCTAAACATTTATTCTCAGTATTTTAAGTAAGTTATTTCACTTAATCTTTACAAAAACTGTCTTGATGATCTCTGTTTTACAGTTTATAAAACTGAGACTGAGATAGTTAAGAAAATAATAGATTAAATATAGTTTGTGTCAACATTTTCTAATAAGTTAGATGAAATACCTTCAGGATGGAGAGTTTAAGCTCTGAATGATTTTCAGAGACAAAGAAGAACACAAGCTTAATTTGGGAGAGAAAATAGTGAAGCCTGATTCCCTGAAAAGATAACTGTCACAGAAACAGACACTCTGAACCCACAGCATGCAGAAGACCATTTTAATTTTCTGAAATCTAGCGAAGTAGCTTTGTTTTGTTTCATTTTGATAACCATGGAGCTCAGCTGAAAATTAAAACACATTTCATCATGCCCAAATATTCACACAAATACATGCATATGCCTGAAAATATTCTCATTACAAAATGCATATTCTTACTATACGTGATAAAATCTGATCTTTCTTGTTTATTTTGTTTTTTTAAGTGCTGCTAGATGCCCTTAAATTGATTTCATAAACTACCAATGGGTTATAACCTGCATTTGATGAATAAGCTTGTTTTATACCAAAAGGTAAAGAACATCAAGATCCAAATAGGTATAAAGAGTTGTATTACACTTCACTACACTCTGATATCCTCTCCTACATGTGATTTATTTGAGATAGAAATGAAAAAAAATTCTCTATCATGTTTGTTGACTACACATCTGAACTGGTTGTGAATTTCCCTATGGAAATATAGAAATGTCATCAAATGTTTCTTTTGGTAATGGGCAGCATTATGCTACAAAAGTCTGGCTGCTGACAACTGAAGGATAGATTCAAGAGACAGATGGGATCCAAACATTAGAATAGCAAGAGAAAGAGGAGAATTAAAAAGAAAAAAAAGGGGGGGAGTGTGTTGAGGAAAATAGCATCAAGAGTTACATGTGAGTTTCAAACTTAGACCCACAGAGGGTCTTTGATGGTAGAGTTGAGTGAGGAGAAAGGGGAAGGCAGCGCTGGCCTAGGAGGGACAGTGGGTGACAGGAGGGACAGTGGGAGGGACAGATGAACAATAGATTACTCAGAGGTATGGCCAATTTGGGGTTGATTCTGATGAGTATCCAGGAATGGAATCCAAGGTATCACTGCTGATGGACCCCAGCAGAGGGAGATTCCGGACAGTGGCCATGTTCAATATTAGACAATGAAATTGTGTATCTGAAATAGTGGTTTCAACGTATAGTACACATAAGAATTATCTGGGTGAGTTTGTTTAAATTCAGATTCCTGAGTGATATCTCCATAAATTCTGATTATGTAGAAGATTCCTTGAATTTTAACAAGGTCCTAGCCCATCCATGCCTGGAGAAGTGCTGTATTCAGAACAGTATCTAAATGGAAAAAGGGAAATGATGACAGTAGACATAAAATAAGAACTTGGAAGTTTCTGTAAGTTTTTGAAAAGAGTAAATTTCAGTCGAATCTCATTTTCTCAAGGCTTATGAGGCAGATAGGATACCAAGTCTTGAGTTACGAGCCTGATCTTACAGAAAGATGCCTCAAAGCCCAAGAATAACCTGCCTGCTATAAAGATAGAACTGGCTCAGTGACTTGAACTAGTGTCCTAGGTGATAGATGTGATTGTGTAGACTGTACACTGTAGAAACATAAATCTTATGAGAACCAAAAAGAGTGACTTCTTGGGGCACAGGATAAAATTTAGGGGAAACTATAGACTATTCCAAAAGTAAAAGTAGGACAAAACTAGGTCTCTCTGGGGCTGGAAGAGAAGGACATCAGACAGAACAAGGGTTTTCTAAGGTAACAAGAGTGCCATGATAGACTGTTACTCATTTTTTCATTTCTCACCTCTCTATGATTTGCCTCTTTTAACCTTTATTTCAAAATTATCAACAGTCACCATCAACAAATGCACACTGAATGCTTTACTCTATTACTTGATGGGGCTGGGTAGTTAAAATTTAGCATGTATCTTGGGTTGTACTTAACGACAAAGCCCTTATAGGATTACTAGTAGATAGCATGAGATTTGGATTCAGACTTGGGTTTGAATTCCCACTCATCCAATTTCCATTGTTTGACCATGGACAAATTACTTGACCTGAACAGGTCCTAATGTTTATGTATGTAAATTTGGAATTATAATATCACATATTCAGGCCATATGGTAAGAATTAAATGAGATGAAGCATGTATTTTACACAGTGCTCTTCTTACACGAAGAGCTCAATAAAGATTAGCCATGATCATTACATATAATCTGTGAGAATATTTTTGCGAGCAATATGAGACTAAAGTAGAAAGTAATCACAATTTACTGAATATCTGTTCTGGATCTGGCACTCTATTTGGCATTCAACATATATAATGTCTACTTCTCACAGTAACACGACAAGGCAAATGTATTAATTCCATCTTTCAGATGAAGAAATAGAGGCTTAAGAAGTCAGTAACTGAAAGTCACAGCGCTAGTAGTGAGTTGTACTAAAATGCTTTACCATCAACACCTATCTCTAAGTTTGGCATTTTCTTACTAAGTCACATTGTTGCCTTTACTGCTTTCCAGTATGATGCCATCTCCTTCGTCTTGTTCCTTATCCAGATATCTACATGCTCTGAGACTAGTAGAGAAAAATCCACTATCATTCCTGTCTGTAAGGTGAGATAAGGTATAAAGGGAGAAAGTGTCTTCTCTTTTCCTGGCTTCCCCAAAGGTAAATCCAGAATACAGATCACACATTTTATAAGAGTGAGAATGAGTCAACAGTAACCTGCTAAATGGTTAAGGATTGACAGATATCTCCATAAATTCAACACTGCATTACTTAAGCATAGATGTGTGGAGAACAGTGGTATGATGAGAAAGGATCTCTGCAGGTAGATGAATTTCTGAGAGGAGTTATAATCTAAATTGCCACACCTACTCTACCTGGGTTTTCTTGGCATTACTGCCAGAACAAAACCAAAAGCAAACAAAAACAACACCTTATCTGTCTCCTTGTGGGAAGGAGGGGTAAGAACTTCAAGTCCAGTCTTAGGAAAGTCTGGACCACCTGATAGAGGATATGTGGAGTTCATGTAATCATAATATACCTAAGTGGGATTTGGAAATCCACTCTCCTGATCATTGGAGCACAATTTGGGAGCCAACATTTTCTTTTTCTTTTCAAGTTCTTCTCTACATGACTGAACAAGTGATCTGGGTGTGGTTTTGATGATTATTTCTAGATATTGAAGCCAAGAGAGAAGTGTATCATTGCAGCTCGCCTTTCTGGCCTGCTTCTAAAGGAATGAGGGAGACGTGCCAGTTTCATTGAGTTTTAGTCCAAGGATTCTCATAAAACAACACATTATAAATGTCTGCCTCTTTTTAAAAGAGCATCATTTATGGAATATGGCTTCATGTTAAGGTCAGTAGTTTCAGAAATTTAGGAAAACTAAACACTTGCTCTGAAATGTTATGCAAATTTAGGAATGGGGATTTTTAACGGACAACATTTTTAGGTCATTCATTCTAAACATTTTTTAATGAAAAAGACTTTCCATTATTGAACGTTCTTATCCTGTATGTATCTTTGCCATGAATTGAAACTTGTCAGATATTTTCATCACAGGATTTTCTGCCTCTCTAATGTTAGGAATGAGTAACTTTCATATGTGGATGACAAAGTGCCCTATAATTCTTTAATGAGTAAGTGAAACTATAGCAGGTTATCAATTCACAGTACAATTGTGCCTTTTCCTCTTTCTTCTCAGTTCCAAACTGAACTTAGCACACTAATAGAAAGCAGCAACTACATTATACTCCTTCAAACGCTTTTTTGCGTCTCTTGAATCAAGAATTCTTCTTTTTCACAAGCTGAGTAGGGTGATTGTGTGGCTGGCACAAAATCGATGTATTGAAGGCTGAAGTTCTTTTTCCATATCACAAACCCAGCATGTATAGCTATGGCTAAGCCTCCATTACTCTCCCCTACTAAGATGTCTCCAACCAAATTCATAGGGGACCTCCTTCAGCACTTTCTGAGTTTCTACTTGCATGTGATTTTTAAACTTTCATCCCTGATTGTCAGAAAAATATTTCTACAAGTTATAGACATTTGCCCTTCAAACACACAAACAAAACGAGCTGTGGCATTTTGCATGTGCAAAACGTTCTGCTGGAAGAACATCTGCTGAACTCTAACACTTTTGGTTCTCACTGACTTAAGTCAGAGCATACATTGTCCACCTACCTCAGGCTTAATAGTTGTGAGTTGTCTTAATAGTGTTCGCCAATCTCAACATACCACTTATAATGAACAGTGACCTCAGGAGAGAATTACATGACACTGAACAAATAATTCCTATTTGTAAAATGGTTTAAACAAGTATTTACATGAGAGATTCTTGACCCAGAGGCTTTTTTTGGACTATGTGGACTCATTCCTTTCGGGACAAGTAATTACTTTTCAAGATGAGCATTGTTAGAGAAGATCTGCAAAGGCATGTTAAGAGTTTTATCTCAAATTCATCAGGACCGGTCCTTCCTCAGTTGCATCAAGTGATTCTTCTCTCCTGGAATGCTTTATCCAGTTCACAGGGAGCTTACTTGCCTTGTCCAGATGCTGCCAGGCAGTTGTATATGTACTTGAAAATATGCTACAAGGACAACACGTGAGAAAAATGGAAAATCCTTGGTTCAGTAGTTTAGTGTGTTCAGTTAATACACTATAAGTTGTGGCCTTTTGATTAGCTAATGTTTCTAAAGAGGATAGAAGGTATCATATTTTATGTGAGTGCATTGATAGAAAACTGCAAAGCTGAATAGATTGGGGATTTTTAGAGTTAGAAATATGTGTTAGAAATCTCTGGTTTGACCATGGGGTCTCCATTTATCAGTTGTATGGCCTTGGGTAGTCACATAACCTCTCCAAGTTTAATGTTTCTTTTCTGTCAAGTGCAATTTATAATAAATTTCATTTACCTCATAGAATTATTATGGATAACCCATGATATAATGTTTCTAAAACATTTAGAAACAGTAAGGTTCCATAATTAATGGTAGGGTCAAACTCCTCATTTTAGACATGAGAAAAATAAAGCCCAGAAAAGTTGGTGGCGGAGCTGGGACTAATATCTGAGACTCTTAATGAAATTGATGTAACAGATGAATATATGTTTCCCAACCTAGACTTTAAGGTGATAATATGCTATTAGATTTTTCATTAAAAAAATAATTCACTGAATATATTATATTCTATTACCAATAGAAAAGAGAATGCAGTCCCATGGTTTTCCCCTGAAGGGATGACTAAGTGTGAATAACAGATCTGCAGAACTGGGGTATGGGTTAGAAGAATATATAACTGCTCATTGAATGATATTACCAGAGAGTGAGAGTTTTCATTAATCTGAGAATGGCTACCCAGTCAATTACTTGGGATGGGGGACTCTATAGATCCCTGGGAATTCTCTCTCACACAGAACTTCTCGGGTAGGCTGCCAGAGGAAGAGAATCACTCAGTGTTACACTTGTGGAGACAGGGTGGAGAAAGCTCACACAGCTTCAAGGATTGCAGGTAGCACGTTTAATGTTTGGTGGGTATCTATAAATAATCCTTCCTACTGAAGTATAATCTGCCACTAAGTGACCTTGTGGCATTGGAAAATTAGTTAAGCATTTCCTAACTTCATTTTCTTCAGCTGCAAAGTGAGGACAATAATTTTCCTACTTGCCTTCTAGGGTTTTTTGAGACTTGAATGAAATAATAGTTGTGAAAGTGCTTTAGACAATATAATGCGCTATAAATTTAAGGAGAACTTTTATACTAAAGTACTTTTGTTGTTAGGAAATTTCACCTTCTCACTTAATGTTTTATTTTTCACTAAAAATAGCCAAACTATCTCTGCTGGGATATTTTCTTTTAATATCCTTTCTGAACACCTTGAAGATTTTCTCTACTTTTCTTAAAATAACTTTCAATTTCGATGGAAAGCTTTAATATTACCAAGAGGAGAGGCATCCAGAATGAAAAATTATGATGTTAATATTTCTATTGATTTTATCATACTAACAGGAAGGATTACAGTCTCTTGGAGATACTTGTAATATGACCTAAACTGTAAATTATTTTTAATAGTCTATTTTAAAAGTTACTTATTGAAATACTAGTGGCAAGGTGTGGGGAGCTGTGTTTCTGCATGAATATATCTAAGGGAGTGGAAAATGGCCATGGAAAGTGAAGAAATATTAAAATTACTGGTCATGCTTAAAGAACATATTTCCTTTTGTAAAGTTTATATAGGTAGGGGTTCCTGCCAAGACTAGTGGACAACTCACCAACCACAGCCCTCTACCATGTGCTCAGTGGTGGTAAGCCTGATGCCCATGTACCAAATGTCAAATTGGTGTTCAATCAAAAATGATTATCAAGCCACTTAATTATTTTATTTCCCTTCTTTCTTTAACACAATGAATTCCAACTCTAAGGGCTGTTTTATTTATTCATTCAACAAATATCTACCACACAAACACCATACATCTATTTTGTCAAGAAATTTAGAATTGAATAGAGGAGTCATCTAAAACCTTATGTGTGGATAAAAAAAATATAAAAAGAGAATTACAAAGTAGTGAAGTAGGTTTAAATAAGCAGAAGTGTTTAGAAGTGAGAGCACTTGAGTTGGGCCTCAAAGGTTGAAGAAGACCCTAAAGTAAAGACAAAGGAAAATAATACAGATGTCTAGCAAAACATACATAAAGTTGTAAAAAGGGAAGAGGGCCTGGTGTCATTCAAGAGCAAATACTAATTTTGTTTACCCAGGGAACAAAATAATCTGGAGCAGAATAAGGGCTAAATTTGTCCAGTTGATCTGTAATTAGGTGTGGAAGGTTTGTAATATAAACCTATATCAATTTGCACTTGACCTGGAATAAAATGGAGAGCCACTATTAAACCATAATATTAAGATAACTAAATGATAGCATTTGCAAAGATAAGAGGGATTCATATATGAATACTTACAGGCTTGGCCCTGATTTATGTTTCTACAGTGGAGAGATATTATGTGGTTGTGAGTGTGACAGAGAAATAGACAATTTCACAATGAGGAATGTAATCTGCACCCTATGTATTTGATGGAAGCCCTGAGCTCCCCATTGTCATCTGAGGAAAGTAAATTGAAAGACAATGAAGAAATAGCCTGCTTCAGCTCAAAGACTATCCACAAATATTTGTCAGATAAGGGACAAGAAAATAACCCAGAAGGAGAAAAAATTCCTTTATTTCAAAAATAAGTGTACTCAAAGAGAAGGAAGTAGAAGTGGGAGTGTAGAAGGAGGCCATATTTATAACAATTGTTTTAGAAAATAAAAACCATACCCTGTTGTTTCCCTCACTCCCACCCTACTTCCCTTTGAGAATAACTGATATAGACAAAAGCTTTTATACCAGAAAGCTCCATGCAACTCCAGTCACAACACCAGAAAGATATATCAAAGCAGAAAGAAGATAACTTCTGGAGAAGGACAAATAATACGAGCAAAAGGGACCAAAAGGATCAGAAAGCTTCAATCACAGAAAATGAAAGGTCAAAAATGTACTAGTTAATAATAAAATTCTAAAGGGCATGGATAATATACCTGAAGACTTGTTCGTTACATGGAATACCAGAATCAATGCCTGGAGTACTCTATGAAAGCCTTAAAAAGGAAGGATTAGGGGGGCACCTGGGTGGCTCAGTCTGTTAGGCATCTGACTTCAGCTCAGGTCATGATCTCATGGTTCAGGTGTTCAAGCTCCACATCAGGCTCTCTGCTGTCAGCACAGAGCCCACTTTGGATCTTTGGTCCCCCTCTCTCTCTTCCTCTCCCCAGCTTGTGCTCTCTCTCAAAAATAAATAAACATTTAAAAAGAGAAGGATTAGGATAATTTTAAAAAGGATTATTCCAGACAGACAGTTCTCTACACCCTCATAGTTGCACAGACTGACAACATTAAGAGACTTAGGAAGAATATTAAATAAAAATGTGTAGTTGAAGGAACTATAAACCACTATTAATCAAAGCAAGATTTTTTTTGTGTGAGAAAGGGAGTCATAACCTTCTCATTTTTCTTGGGATTACTGTTAATAGAAGGAAGGAATGAAAGATTTTTTTCAGTGAGAAGAAAAAAAAAGGGATTATTATATGCTTACTGAGTATTAGGCACTCTGCTCTGCCAAGAGTCATTTCATTTATTCCTCATAGTAACTCTGTTGCCGATGTGAAATATGAAAATAAGAAACTTATTCAAGTCAACTTGGGCATGAATAAACATATCCAGGATCTGTCTATGGATGCCAATGCTTATATTTTTCTGCTATGTCACCAGTACTAGGTCAACAAATATTGACTGAGTGCCTACTATGTGTCAGGCACTGGAAACACACTGCTGAATGAGGCAACAATCTCCGTCTCATCATAAGTCCTACATTCTAGACAGATAAACGAATCTATGATAAAACACAACAGAAAACTGCTGTGAAGAAAAACAAAGGAAACAGAGCAACAAGGTTAAAGGTGGGTAATCTATAGAAGGGCTAATCAAACAAGTCATCTATGAGAAAGTGATATTGTAGAGAACATCTGAGTGAAATAAGGCAGGGGCACCTAGGTGGCTCTGTCAGTTAGGCATCCAATGTTGGCTCTGGTCATGATCTCCTGGTTCACAAGTTTGAGCCCCACATGGGGCTCTCTACTATCAGCACAGAGCCCACTTCGGATCCTCTGTCTCTCTGTCTCTCTGCCTCTCCCATTCTCATGTGTGCACTCTCTCCCTCTAAAATTAATAAACAAACAAACAACAACAACAACAAAAAAAAACAACGAAAAGAAATGAGGCAGTGAGATGAGGATTCTGCTAAAAGTGAATCCCGGGCAGAGGGAACATCAAGTGCAAAGGCATTGAAGCAAGAAAGAGCTTAACATCTTTAAAAAACAAGACAGGGTGAATAGAGCAATGGGTTGTAAGAAGTAAAATTTTTTTCCACAGCACCAGTATTCAGATGGTAGTTGAAGCCATGTGTTTGATCATGTAGAGAGGGAGAGACTCAATATTTAAAGAACAGGTAAAAGAAGGTAAACTGGAAACAGGTTGAAAAAATAGAGAAGTCCAAGTAAAATCTGCAGAGGGTGATTGGACTAATGGAAGAAAAAGGAATAGAGTATTTCAGTAAGGACAAAATAGATCCTGTCAAATGCAGCTGAAAGGTAAGATGAAGATCAAAAGATCCCCATTCTATTGATCAACATGGAAATCGTTATTTTGGTGATTTAATAGCAATCCAGTGGAGGAAACATAGCATTTTAAATAAATGGTGTTGGGGTATTTGGACATGCATAGGCAAAAAAGATGGAAATTACACCTTCTAAAAAAATTAATCAAAATGGATCATGAACTTAAATATAAAACACAAACACAAAACTGTAAAGCTTTAAGAAAAAAAAGACAGAAGGAATTTGGGGGGATCTAGGGAAGCAGAGTTGTCATATTTGACTGTAAAAGCATAATCCATAAAAGGAAAAAGTGATAGACACTACTGAAATTAAAACTTTTTGATATTGAAAGATCCTATTAACAGGATGAAAAGACAAACTACACACTGGAAGAAAATATTAACAAATAACATATCTGACAAAGTTCTTTGCTGAAGAAAGTCATCAAGAGGATGTGACTACCCTTTAACCCAGGAGCTGGGCCCAGGCAACATTCTACCCACATTTTGGCAATGGGATCCATTCTGAGGACAGTCTTGAGAGAACAATGTATTGTTGAGGCCATCTGGATGATATAGGTGACTGAACGCTGTTAACGCCTCTATTTAAATTTCTAAGATTCAGGCAGGCAAGTATGGAGATATACTTGTCTCCCAGCCACCCAAGACATACGTCCTATGTAAGTTCCCTTGCTTATTAAAACTGCCATTTACCAATACCAAACAGAGATTGTCTGCCTCTTTGGTCTCTCTTTGCCTTCCATGTTCAGGGAACTGTTTTCAAATCAGCAGTCTTGTGTTAATATATAAAGAACTCTCAAAACTCAATGGTAAAAAAATAAATAAATAAAATCCCAATTTAAAAATGATCAAAAACCCATTTTACAGAAAAAGAGATATGGGTGGTAGATAAGCAGATAAGCACACAAAAAGACGTTCAATATCATTAGCTATCTAGAAAATGCAGATCAAACCACAATGATATATCAATAGACACCTAATAGAACAGCTGAAGTAAAAACAAAAAAAAAAAAACTTCGATTTTTATCAAGCATTTATTAAGCACCAAGTATTTATTAACACCAATATTTATTGGCAGGTATTGTGTTAAGATATTAATACAGTTTTAAAAATAAACTTATCTGAAACAATTTTATATACATTATATTGAGTACTACTTTTGAAAAAAACATTTAACATAATTAAATTGTCTTCTTTTCAAAATAACCACTATCTGGAAACATGTTATTAACATAATGTATCTAGCTGGAAAATATGAAAAGCAAGCATTAAAATCAATCAGTACAATCTAGTATAACTAAACTATTCTAAAGCTATTCTATAGTATTCTAAAGTATTCTATTATCATTATTTTTTGTTTTGCCAATGCCTCCTATTCCAGGAAGACAGTGTAGACTATTATGACAGGGTATACTCAGTCGTACATCCCACCATGATGTGAATAGGAGTTTTTTTTTTTGTAATTTTTAAATTCAAACATTGAATTATATTGTGTTAAAATGCTGGTGACATTGCATTACTACTAAGTGTAGAGTAGACATCTAAAATAATTCTATATGCAAACTTGCTTTCAGTTTTTTAGTTTGGCAATGGATTTGGAGAAGCATGAAAATGAAGTTTTTAAAAGTTACTTTAAAAAAGTACTTTACTAAAAAAGTTACTAAAAGTTACTAAAAGTTACTAAAAAAAAGTTACTTTAGTTCGCCAAGTACAGACTTCTGGAGGACTGTGGACTGAGTGCATAGCACAGCTCAGTCCCGAGCAGCAGGCCGCCATCCAGGAGCTCCTGAACTGTGCCTGAAGGGCCTCAATACCACCACCAGAAAAGTAACTCCAAATAAACGTTTACCCTTTTGTTTAGGTTTCTTTGTTTTGTTTTTGAGCAAAAGAGAACGGTAGAGTTGTGTTGTGTAGGCCATTCTTCTGCAAAGCCACAACAGCAGGAAGAGAAGCACTGGGTTTCAGAATGGTGTTGGAAAGGATTTCTGTGATACCACTGAAGAGGTTCCCTGTAGGCCTTACAGTAGCACTGAAGAGTATTTTTCTGTCGGTATAAGCCACCCACGTGAAGGTGAAAGGAAAGTAAAATTTTTCTCATTAGACATAAGGAAATCTAAGATGAAACAGCTTTAAGATCAGTTATTCAGCATAGATGTGTATTAAAACAATTTGCTATACACCTAGTGTTCTATTAATCGGAGTGTGAGTCTTCTGGTAGGGTAGAAAGAAGCCTTCTACCCAACAAACTAGTAGATCCAAAATTTAAAAAAAAAAAAAAAAAGCTGAAGACAAAAACAAGCATGAAGATGTCATATTTGATGTCACTTTCAGTTTTTTCCCAAAAGGCTTATGCAGTGACTCAATCTGGAAAGCTTTCCAGCTTCCAGCCCTGGAATGTGAAGTGTCGTTGGCATGTCTGGCAGTAG
>CM053577.1:93722658-93936023 GCA_028646485.1 Cryptoprocta ferox | reverse complement strand
AAGCCTTCTACCCAACAAACTAGTAGATCCAAAATTTAAAAAAAAAAAAAAAAAGCTGAAGACAAAAACAAGCATGAAGATGTCATATTTGATGTCACTTTCAGTTTTTTCCCAAAAGGCTTATGCAGTGACTCAATCTGGAAAGCTTTCCAGCTTCCAGCCCTGGAATGTGAAGTGTCGTTGGCATGTCTGGCAGTAGCGTCTCATTCACTCCTCAATAAACAACGTTGAAATACAAAAAAAAAAAAAAAAAAAAAAAAAAAAAAAAAAAAAATTTACAAATTACAAGTCTTTATATCTGTTTGATAACATTGTTATTTTAATTTTTTATTATGATAATGGCAAAGCATGGCAAAGTATAAGGAATAATATAATAAACATGTATGTACCTACCAATTAGTTTTGATACATGTTATCTATGTTTCAAATTTATTTCACCTATTTTAATTTTGAAAGAAGCATTAGAGATTCATTTGAAGCCCACTGTGTATATCCTCCCAATTTCATTACCCTACCTCCTTCTCTCTAGAGACATAATCACTGTCCTATGTTTGGAGATTATCATTCCTACGCATGTTCTTATAAATGTAATTTACATTTATATTCCTATAAACCCAATCTACTATTTTTTAGCGATGGTTTACATGCTCTCGAACTTTATATAGAGTACTAACACAAGTTCTTTTTCACTTACAATTATGTTTGCAATCTATCAATTGTCATAAAAGTAGCTCTAACTCATTTTTCTAGCTGTCAGGGTAGTCTTTAGTCTGAATATATTAAAATTTATTTATTTTCCTACTAAATAGAAATTTAGGTTGTTTCCAATTTAGGGCAGGTCAGCAATGGTACATGACTACAGACAAATTTGAGGGAGCTGTTCCTTAAAGTATATAAATTTGGGGTTTACAAAACTTCAAATTTAAAAGATACCTCTTTACAGTGGTTATCTCAATTAATAGCCCAACTAGTAATTTGAGAGTTGTCATTTCTCCATATGATCACCAAGATTGGTATTATTAGATAACCTATTAACTTTTTTGCAAATCTGGTGAGTGCATAATGGTACATTGTTATTACTTTTATTTGCATTTCCCTAATATATTACTGTATCAATATATTTCATATATTTACATATTTTATATATCAATATATTTCATACAGTAATGGCCATGCATATTTTCTTTTTTCTGAATTGTCTGATATCATTTTCTTGCATTTTCTTATTGGATTATTTTTCTAATTGAGTTTTTGGACTTCTTTATATATTTCTTGAATATAATGTTTTTATTAATTACATAAAGGAGCCTGGCTTATTTTTATATATTATTTCTAATGCTTTAGGTATTTAGAACATGGTCTTAATTGCAATTATTCTAAATTTAATTTTTAAAAAATGGTGTACTCAATTTGTATTAAGAAACGCTTTGTTGTTTCAAGGTCATAGATATTCTATAATTTCTTTTTAAGTTTCCAAAATTGTGTCTTTTACATTTAAATCTTGGTCCCACGTGCAATTGATTTTGTTTGGTCTGGTATAATTCTGGAATCAATTTTATATTTTTCCCTCTAGATAACCTATTTTCTTAGTACCGTTTTTCAAATAGTGTGTCCATTAGTCAGTTTTACCATGTATTAAGCTTTCAAAACTTGTTAGAAATATTAGAGAATATTAGAAAAATTCTGCAGCATCAGTGGAGATTGTAACATGTCACAGGGAAGAGGGGTTACCTCATTTATCCTGTTCTCAATACCATGCACTACACTAATTATGATAATTTTAAAATCAGAGCTTGTTCTCTGATCTTTCAACCCCTGCCATCTTCTTCCTTTATTCAGATTGTTTTGGCTTTGGCTCGTCCTGATGAATTTTACCATCAGCTCATTATAACCTTATTAGTTGTTCAGGGGAAGGTGTATGGAGGGGGTAGTTCCAGTTCCCTATATGGTCTCCACACCCACCACAGTGGGGGTATTCTTATTATCACCAGACAATGGTACAAGTCCTCACTCTCCAATAGGCCAGTGTGGAGGGGAAGGAGTGCCTCATTCTGGGCAGGTAAGGATGGAAGTTCAGATTACTCATGTGGCTTCTGTGGACGTTACAGGGATAGGGAGCCATATTATTACTAGCAGGCAGAGATAAAAGTCCTGGTTCAAAACTTGGTCTTCTCTGACATGATCTTAGCAAGAATGTTGAATCACTTTGTAAACTACCTTGCAAACATGTAAGTCTAGACTCCCTACTCAGCCATTTGCTGGCATAGGTGGAGTTGGAACTACAGTTTTTTCTGGGGTGTTTGGCTGGAGTAGAGCAGTCATTGAAAAGTTTTCTGTCATGCTAGGTTGCTCCTTTCATGGTCTTTTAGCTAGAGAGAGAAGATTTTTCTTGGATTTTTTTTTTGTCTGCACCTATTGGCATTTCCAGATCGTTGTCTTCTTAAACTCAAAGTCTAGGATAAATGAGGCCAAAAGAAATTCCAGGGAACTCAACACCATGTTATTCTTTAGGTTATGACGTGCTGAGTCAGTCTGACTTCCCTCCATCTTTCAGTGTCTTCCTAAGTTTGTTTTATATGTAATGTCCAGAACTGTTAGTTGTACTTAGTGAGAGGAACAGTTGTACATTACAGGAAAAGTATGCTTACATCATCTTCTTGGACTCCTTCACACTTTTTAAATAGTTCTAATTGATATAAAGAAAGTTATGTGTTTTTATACAATGTTCTTATATGCAGTAATATTAATGAGCGCTCTTTATAGTTCCTATAAATTGTTAATTCAATTGGATTATTTTATCACTGGACAATTATATAATTTACAAATAGAGATTTATAATTCATTTTCTTATTTATTTCACTAGCTATAGTACATGTTAGTCACACTTTGCCCTGGTTACTTTCTGTTATTGGTAATGATGATTTTGTTTATTCTCTCTGATTTCTTATCAACCACCCACACATTTTTTTCCTTTCAATGTTTTTTTAAGTATCTTTTTTAGCTTTCTCTTTTAATATGAACAATGTTTCTTGGTTGTTGTTTATTTTATCTTCCCTAATAATTCATTATGGATACATGCGTTTGACAGTTCTACCATAAAATCCTGCATGTTTCTCAGAAGCATCCATTAGTCCATAATAACCAATTAAGCAATTAGGAGCCACATTGACCTCACCTCACACACATACTCACATCATGTGTAGGATAAGGAATTTTGCAAGTAGAATATTTTGAATTTCTCCTTTATGACTAAATAAATGATCACATCTTAGTTAATACTATTGAGTACTTGAATCCCAAATTGTAATTCAATTATTGTATTCTTAACACAAAATATTCCATGATGCTAGGACTCTGGATATTTCTACTTGCAGGTAAGCCTACACTTCTAAGTAGTTTACATCCTTTATGCATCTTGGTTTCTATTGTATCACGTGCCATTCTGGAGTTGTAAGTTTTGTTTTATACCCTTAGCTAAATTTTATCTTTGTACCAGTTTTGAACATTTTAGGTAAAATATACATACATAAAAACACATGATAATCAATGCACAGCTCACAGAGCAAACACACGTGTAAACGCTATCCAGGTCAAGAAAGAAAATACTGCCAGTCCCCCAGGAACCCCATCTTAGCACTGCTCACTCTCCTCACCCAAAGGAAGCAGTCTCTTGACTTGGAAAACAATAGATGATTTCATCTTTTTTAAAATTTAGTTTGTACAAATGGATGCATACAGCATATCTTCTTTTGAGTCAGTCTTATATTCCATATTATATTTGTAAAATTGATCCTGTTTGTTGCATACACCTGTAGTTCATTTGTTTCATTCCTGTATGAATATATGCAGCTTAACTATACCACAAATTATTTATCCATTCTACTATTAATGGACATGATGGTTGCTTTTAATTTGGTGTTATTACGAATAGTGCTGCTAGGATTATTCCTGTATATGTCTTTTCGTGCTTTATTTGCGTGTGTCATTTATGGATGCTGTCACACATTCATATGTATAATGTGTGTGTGTGTAAAATATCTATACACCTAGAAAGAATATTCCTTCCACAAGATTTTGAGATTTCTACTAGTTCTGCATCCTCAGCAATATTTGATTTTATCAGCTTTAACATTTTGGCCATGCCAACAGGTGTGTAGTGCTATTTCATTGTGGTTTTAATTTGCGTTTTCACAATGACTAATGAAGTTGGTCAGCTTTTCGTATGTTTACTGGCCATATGATATCCTCTTTTGCAAAGTGCTTATTGAAATCTGATACTCAATTTACTAAATTATTTGTATTTTTGTTATTGGTTTGTGTAGTCTTTAAATATTCCAGACATGAGTGTTTTATCAATTATATATGTTTAAGATATTTTCTTCTTACTCCTTGGTTTCCCTTATCTATTCTCTTGATGACATCTTTTGATAAACAGAAATTCTTCATTTTGATATACTCCAATTGAATTGTTTATGGTTAAGGCTAAGAGGAACTTTAAAAAATATAAAGTGGCCCATGCCATTAGGAATTCACATTCAAATTGAAGAAGCTTAATTATATATTTGTAAGAATATGATATATAATATCATATATTATCTGCATGGTGTTAGGGTTTGATGCTATATAAGCTAAATGGGAAAACCCAGTGTGTTGAGATATGGAGAAAGAGATGGGTTTTGAGCTAACATTTAAGAAAATATAAAATTTGGATTTATAAGAAGAGATGGAAGAATATTCAGGAATATTCCAGGAAAAAGTGTGACAGAGTACATAGAATAATTGTATATACAAAAAGTGAGGAGTATAAGTAGTAATTAAGCATGTAGACTTTGGGACCACACTGATTGGACTCAAATGTTTGGTCTGCTATTCCTTTTCTGTGGCCTTGGGCAAGATACATAATCTTTCGTCAGCTCAGTTTCCTAATGTATAAAATAAGAAGACAAAAGTAACTACTACCTACATTTTGATGGGGTTAGAATGAAAACTAAATTTTTGTGCATGTTAAATCGTCAACAAATGTCTGTTACTATAAGTAGAAAACAGTAATAGGTGTACAAGGGTCAGAACGAATAATTAGGATAACTATTGAGTGAAACTTACTACATCCCCAACACCAGTAATGAATGTTCCACATATAGTATCTCATTAGATCTTCAAGGCATCATTGTGAGAATAAATATTATTTTCAAGCTAAGGCCATCAGCCTTATTGAGGAACTGCACAGAGAAAAGCATCATGAATAAGGCTAACTGTTTATGGAGGGCCATTTGAGGGCAGACTTTGAGTGCCAGAATGAATATTCTGGAGATGGTCAATGCATAGCTAAGATTCACTAGAGGTAATATAATGATTAATGAAAATGACATTTTAGGAAAATTTAATCTAGCAGTAGTTTACAGGGTGACCAGGAGTAAAGAGATGCTGGAGGGGGATATAAAAGTTAGGAAATCTGATACTAAAGCCAGGATACAAGCCTGACTTTACCTAGGGCTTTAGGGTTGATGAGAAAATAATTTGGAAAGTTTAAAGACATTGTATGTGACCTGAACTTCTGGGGTAACTATTTTTTATACAGCAGGGCTTTGGCCACATAGGCAAAGCTAAACTGAAAAATGAAATGCCTCTTCAGTGCAGTATTTGGTCAGTGTTTTAGTTTCCTTGGGCTGCTATACGAAAATATCATAGACAGGGTGGCTTAAACAACAGACATTTATCTTTTTACTGTTCTAGAAGTCTAAGCTCAAGGTGCTGAATCTTTTGGTTCCTGGTAAGAACTACGTCCCTGGTCAGTTATGATGAATGGCTTAATTTTTATTGAGCATCCATGTTATACTAAACATAGCAAAGAATAGATGATGCCTTTCATTAAAGATAATAAGAAAAGGTGAACATCTATTTTTACATGACCATTTCCTTCACTACAGGATGGAGGTCTCTATAGTCAATAACAACAGAGTTACAGGTAATTTTCACATGGTTGTCATAATACACTGAATCATTTCCTATATAAGCCTGTCATGTTACTCCTTTTTCATTAAAAAAAAATGTTTATTTATTTTGAGAGAGAAGGGATTGGGGAGGGGCAGAGAAAGGGAGAGAGAGAGAATCCCAAGCAGGCACCATGCTCAGCATAGAGCTGGATACAGGGCTAAATCTGATGACTGTGAAACCAGGACCTGAGCTGAAATCAAGAGTAGGATGCTCTACTCACTGAGCCATCCAGGTGCCCCCCCCCTTTTCATTTTTAAGACATCTTAATATTATTTAACTACATGATTTTCCAGTTTAACTCCCAGGAAAGTAAATCTAAACAAAGGTTGTATGAAATCCAAAGGAAAAAGATATCTTCAGTTTCTTTGAGCCCACAACTTTTTGTGCAGGTGCAAGTTGAATTTTTCCTTACTTTTATCCTTCACTTTTTAGCTAATTAAGACTCACTCAATTCTAAGACTATTGACATGTCAATATATCAAATATGCAACAAAAATTTTAGGATGAGGACATGACCAACAGATAGGATGATCTAAATTATTTTATCTCATGCAAAATATCTCCATCAGATGTATTTTCATAAGTCAGTAGTTTGCAAACACTAATATGCTTCAAAATAGTTTTCTTAAATGAGATCTCAACTATAAGTTTAACATATAAAGCTACTCTGATTGGATGAAGGGGACTGGATACTGCCCCACTGTTGCTGTCCTACATGCTTCCCAAGGGGATCCCCAAAGCTGAGAAGAGGTCTTTCCAAGCAACACAAAGTAAAAAGATTCTGCTTCAACTTGACGCTGACTACCAATATTCTTGGTAAACTGACAATGCCTCCATAGATAGAATGCCTTCGGCCATTGTTGGTTATTGAGAAAGAAAACTGATAGTCCCCTGAATTGGTCATTGAATTGGGAGTCAGAGGATTTGGGCTCATGTATAGTCCCTTTTCTGCCAATACTTTGTCCTATGGTCTTAACTTCTCTGTTCCTCTTTATATACAATGCCTCATCTATAAATAAAGAAGTTGATAGCAGAGGAATACTGTACTTGAAGCAGGAAATACATATTATATTAAGTTCATCAATTACTGTCAAATTTTCTCCAACAATTAAAAAAAAAGAAATTGATTTCAATTTCTTCATTTGCATAACAGTGTGATCACATATCTCAGAGGTTACTCAAATTATTTATATCATGTTTGAGTGTATTAAATTTATTAATGGGTTAAGCTTATGAGAATTAATTACAACACCAATATAATTTATATTTAAAAACAAAAAATCTAGAAAATTTCAAATTTACATGAATTTAATAAAATAGAATTTGCTTTCCTGATTTTGTGTAAGTGTTCACAATATATTTATGGTACTGACTGTCAGAGTGCCAGTTTTCCCTACTATCCTTCATGCGCTTGAGTATAACTCAGTGCTCATCAGTTATCCTCCATTTGAATTCTGATAAAACTTTCATTTCTACAATGCACCCTAATGCCATTTGGTCTTCATTTAGTAGTAATACATTATTTATATTTATTTAATTTCTCTGGGGCCATTACAAAAGAACTAATTGATGACATTACAGTCGTAACCAGCACCATAAATAAAGACAGTACTTTGTGGAAGGCTAGCATAGAACTCGTCCAGAATAGGTTCATTTGTTTTTCCACTGAAACACAATTCTCTTGGAAAACATTTGTAGCGAATAATTTCCACATTCAAGCTTAGAAAATACTAAGATAAGTTGACTGAGTAATGCAGTGTCCTTCTCAAATCTCAAATGTTGTTAGGACACTGTACTCAGAGCCAGAATATCAGGGCTTCAGTCCCCAACTCCGCTCTTCCTCACTGCCATCATCCTGAGAGAGAAACCGAATCATTGATTGCCCTTAGGAAGGATTAAATTGTTCCTTTGTTTCCTCATTTATAAAATGGAAATCATTATCTCTTCGTGAGTTGTCATGAAGATGAGAAGGGATAATGCATGTGAAAGTATGGTATAAACTGTAAACAGCACAATAAAATATGTGGTATCATTAGTGCCTACATTCTATCTATCTACATTTTATTCTATCATTAGCTGACCACATTCAAAGAAAGGGCTAAGAGAAAAGGAGAGAGAACTGCAGAGGTAAGTTTTAGTTTCAAAAGAATTGTATATTGTAGAAATACTTTCAGATCATTGTTTCCTTTCTGCTTGTTCCATTTTTACTTAATTAAAATATTTTTACCTAGGTGTTACATTAATGCCATGGAAAGCATTAAAAACTTTACATAACTGAGATTGTGTTTTATGTAGTGTCAAAAATTAACAAAAACAAAGTGAATTCATTAAAACTTTCTTTTATTTATACCTACACAAATAACCATTTAGATTTCTTTTTTCCTCTTTTTTCAGGAATAAATGTAATTACACACAATTTTAAGTTAAAAAATGATTTGAAACATAATTTACCATGAGTATTTAATAGAAAAAAGCATATTTCAAAGTTTTAAATATTTTTGATTGAATACCAACAAATAAATCTATGGATCAATATATATTTTTAAAAAAACTTTCTGTAAATAATCACTTACACTATTGTAGAATTTTGTTCTTTCTCTTTAGGGTAAAATCATTCAGGATCATACTTTAAAATTTTGCTCTAACTGGGGCACGTGGGTGGATCAGTTGGTTGGGCGTCCAACTTTGGCTCAGGTCTTGATCTTGAAGTCATCGGTTTGAGCCCCATGTCAGGCTTTGTGCTGGCAGCTCAGAGCCTAGAGCCTGATTTGAATTCTGTGTCTTTTTCTCTCTCTGCCCCTCCCCCACTCATGCTCTATCTCTCTCTCTCAAAAATAAATAAACATTAAAAAAAATTAAAACTTTGCTTTAGCTAGTGTAGCATTTACTTTAAAATAACTTCCTTTTTCCTTTTGAAACTCACATTCACAAAATTTTGCATTTAAAAAATATGTAATTCTAATTACTACTTTGATAATATGCCAAAACAGTTAATTAAAAATATATTGACTATTATTTGTCCATAAAATAAATTAGGTGATAATCCAAATAAATCTTCTACTCTCCAGCCGGTGGCTTTCAGGTCAAGCAATATCCTTTTAGACCTCTTGCCAGATAGAAGGTCATTGTACTCCATTTAGAAAATGAATCATGAGGGATAAAAAAATATTCCATTTATTATGCTGAGTTAATATAATTGTTCAGAACAACATATTGCAGATAAAATTCTTACGTGGTGTTCTAAGACAACAGTCTCAAATTATCTCAAATTTTACTTATAAAATGAATTATATATACATATATGATATGATAAATCAATCAAATACAGGGGGTGCCTCACCTATTTTCTGAACTGTGTCAGGACCTAATTCTATTCACAACACACTCAAAAGACAATGTCCTGTGCAAGTCAGAAAAAACATTTAGATTACAATAAAATTGCTTTGGGGGAGCATTTTTCAAATGACTGCACTGAAGCCTGCTGCCTGTCAGGACGTGGAATTTCAAAGTATTCAAGAAAAACATCTCCCTTGATACCATCTCTCTCTCAGAGCCTCCCAACAAGTAGAAAAGGCCACACAAGTTATGGTTGAACATTCATGTTTCTACTTTGGAGTCAGAAGCTGAGAGAATAATTAATGTTAGGATGAAGTTAAGATTCTCTAGGCTTTAAGTGAGAACTGCTGTTGCTGATGTAAAGGCTGTGTGAGAGCAAAAAACCCATTCCACAGACCTGTTTACCCAGTTACACAGACAGGAAAGATTATATAGAAAAATGTCTTCTGAAATTTTGTAATTTCTGTAGGGAATCAAGCTGAGTTATATTTAAGAGGGCACTTTTTCTTCTCTGTCATTAAGGCTACTTCTAGACCCCAAAGTTTCATGTAGAATAGCCAGCCATATTGATAAAGATGATGATATGTGTAAGTGCTGAATTCATTAAAATTTTTACATTTAAAAAATGTTTTGGTAACTAAACACAGTTTTTAATAACTGACATTGCTGAAACAAATGTCTTACTGCACACATGCAAAATATTTCCTTGGGAAAAAAATAAACTAGAGGTGGCTGGGTGGCTCAGTTGGTTGAGCTTCCAACTCTTGATTTAGGCTCAGGTCATGATCTCATGGGTCATGGGTTTGAGCCCCATGTCAAGCTCTGTGCTGACAGTGCAGAGCCTGCCTGCGATTCTCTCTGCCCCGCCCCTGTTTGCATGTGCACTCTCTCTCTCATCCTCAAAATAATAAGTAAACTTAAAAAAAATAAACTACATGCATTTTGCCAAATAAAAAAATTTGTAGAGCATTTTAATACACAATCCTAGAGAACATTGAATGGGCATTATTAAGATGATAATTTTTTTTTAAAGCCAGACACTTTATAAATTCTATGAACTTATTTTTGCTATTCTTTAGCTGTTAGTTTTCACTAGTCAGAGAAAAGTCATGGTGAGCTAGGAATAACAAATCAAAAAAATTTAGTATCACACTAAATACACAGAACAGAGTTAAGGTAAACATTTTTGAGTACTTGAATAAGTCAATTTTTAAAAGTACTGAACATTAAAAATCCACAGGGAGTTTTTAGGTAACAGCAATGCGATTATCACATCTCAATTGATTGAGAAAAAAAGCATCTGACTCTGGCTTTTATATAGAGAATTCTTTCAGAGTAAAATAATCCATTCAGACTTCTAGGGGGGAAAAAGATGCTTATTAAGGATAGGACTAAAAACCATATATCTGTAGAATTATATTTGCCAATTATTTGACGAGGAATATTTTATTGTTTGAAGAATAAAATGGTCTCCTGAGCATTACATTATCATTTTTTTTAATCAGCCAATTCTGCATTAGAACCAATTACTTTACCTGGACTTATTAGTCATTATCACCACTCAGCATTTTCCCTCCATTTCTCTTTCTTTAGTATAAAACACAGAATTGCACTTCTCCATCCTTTAGAAGTTAGTTAGACACAGCTACAGGGCTGGGACTAGGGTGAGGTGAATGAGGCACTCACGTCTTGCATGAACATTAATGGAGGTGAAAAACAAACTCCATAATCAAGAGATATAATATTTTAATTCAGTATTTTAAGAAATAAAAATTAATGCAAAAATCTATGATGATAAACAACATATCAAAATGAAAATAAATATAAGACAGTGCTATTGATTTTTCCTTTTGTCTCAAGCTGCAGTGTGGTTTGGTTTTGCCCTGTTCTGATTCATGAATGATTTGTATCTAATCATAACATATAAATTTGAGACCATGGTCACTGGTGGGGGAATCAATTATTGGCTATGGACATTCAACTAAAGTTATTAAAAGAGTAGAATCACTCTTAGCAATTAGTCAAACTTATACAAAAATACACAATTTTTATTGTATTGTTACAATAAAACAATTGTTTTATTATTTTCAATGAGCTGAAAATTCAATGAATTGTACATTATTACTTTATCTTTATACAATTGCTTGCAAATAGCTTTATAAGGGAAATATATTTAAGAAGCAGGAAATTCTTCCCATATACTTTTGTGGTCAAGCAGTTACTTATTTAGAGTGAGTTAGTCCAGGCTTCAAGATCTCAATCCTACATGACAGGAAGAATTATAGCACCACGAACAGCAAAAGACTGAATGACCTTAGGTGGGAGATGGGGAGTTCTGATTTGGGCATGATAGTGGTATAACTCATTGAGGACTGATTATGTGACAGATTTGCTTGTGTTATGTGCATCAGTTTCCTTAACAAATTCTTGGTTGAGAATGGGAATCAGGTTCATATGATTACTGTATTTATGTATTTATTTTATTTTATTTTTATTTTTTGAAAGAGAGAGAGAGAGAGCAGGGGAGAGAGCCAGAGGGAGATAGAGAATCTTAAGCAGGCTCCACACCCAGCACGGAGCCTGACATGGGGCTATCTCAATCTGTGAGACTACAACCAGAGAGGAAATCAAGAGTTGGACACTTAACAGACTGTGCCACCCAGGTGCCCCTGATTATTGTATTTAATAACATGTGCAATATTCCATGGTGGAACAGAGGAGCAAATAGATAAATAACAGTGAGGGTCTTACATGCTTCAAAGAGAATATAATATTTGAGTTTTATCTGAAATGATGAGTAGAAAATTGTCAAAGAAACTAGCAGGGAAGAGGAAAAGGCAAAACTATATAAATAGAGGAAACATCAAAGCTATAAGTATTATGAAATCACATAATATATTTGGTGAATTAAAAGTAATTTGTAAGGAGAAGAAGAAAGGGAATAATAAATAAATAAATAATAAATAAATAATAAAGGGTGACTTTGGAGAACATGGTCTGCAGTATCATAGAGATTGCCTGGGCCATGAAATAGAGTTTGGATTTTATTCTGTAAGCATTGTAGAGCCATTACAAGTTTTTAAGAAGAGCAGTAATTGATCCAATTTATATTTTAGAAACATCAATCTGACAAGGCAGTGTGAAGAATGGATTATGTGAGGACAAGATAAGATTTAGAGAGAACATTTATGAGGCTTTTGAAATACTTTAGATGAAAAATGATGAGAACCTGAAAATGATGAGAACCTTATAGTTTTACCAGTAAGGATGAAAAAGAGGGAATAAATACCAAAGGTATTTAGAGCACAATGCAGCCTACTTTGATTACATCATACATTTCGTGTTCACTAATTGTGCATTGTTTAGGGTTGACTGCCGTGGAAATGGAAGGATGTCGAGCATGAATCAAAGGAAAATATGTATGATGACACTCATGTTCCTGGCTTGGCAATTCGTCTATTTCACTAGCCATTTAGAGAATGAAAAGGAGTTCCTACTGATTGGTAATATGTTCTCATTGCTACCATAGACAACATTCACTTACATTCCACTAGGTTTCTAGTCTGTCCTACTCAGAATTATAGGGGTCTATTGGAACTTCGGAAGTGAGGAGAGCAGAATAGTTTTCCAATAACTGACAAAAGTACTAAAAGACCCAAGAGAACTAAATGATGAAGTCCTTGTTGGAAGAAACATCATTTTTCCCCCCTTCAGTCCACAGTTTATAAACTAAGTATAGGGATGTTAATCTAGGTGTTGCTGTAGAGAAATTAGGCTCCATCTCTGATGTTCTCTACTTTGTTTCATATCCGGCAACTAAGAGAGGTACAATTCCTCCTCCAGCCTGTGGTCATCAGAGGACAAGTCTTAGCCAGTGCATCCTGGTTATTTCCCATTTTCCTGTATTTCCCTTGCATTGTTGAAAATAAAAGTGATGATATCATTCCACCTTCTCAAAAAAAAAAAGGCGTTTATTAGAACAACAAAAGATTACAGTAAAATAGCAATAAAATACTCATGAGCGATAAAAATGAAAGCCCTATAGCCCTCACATTTAGTGGGTTATTCAACTGATTCTCCTTAGAAACTCCTGTGAGAAAGTAAAGAATATGAATTACTTTGTTCCCTCAGAGTCCCAGCTTTATTTCTGGAACATGGTTCAAAAAAGAGTATCAATATATTTGTTAATGCCAATAGGATAATACTTCAATTATGATAACCCAGAAGAAAATTTCTGAAAATTTGATTTGTATGTCTAACAATAGAGATCAAAATTCTTGGTGTCCTTAAATATTTTGACTTGTGCAGACATACAGGCTATTTTCCCTTTTGATAATAGCTATGGGAAGTTTCTTATGAGGCTCCATAAGTACTATAGGCTGTCTGCCATCAAGGAGACCATTTTGGAGGGAATGGGGGTAAGAGGTCATGAGAGTAAAAAGAGGGAGATAAAAAATAAAAATGTCCACAAGCATCATGAATAAGGAAGAAATACCAAGAAGATGGGGAGGGTGATTATGGTTTCAAGTTGATAAAAGAATGAAGACCAAAATTCGCACATCCTCTTGATAAATTTCAAACAGCCAGCTTCCCCCATATCCACATTTGTTTTTGTTCAAAAGCAATTTTCATAATTATAATAGATATTTTATTCAGGAGGATGAAAAAGAAAAGTGTGCCAGAGCTGGGACAAGCATTCATGGCAATAACCTGGTGTGTGTCATTTAAAACAAAAATGAGAAAACAATAGGATTGATTTAAGTTGGATGTATTGTTTTAGGTGTCTGTGAAATATTAGTATAAATACCTGCCAGAGTGGTAGATATTAAATTCTGAAGCTTTAACAGTCAGAAAGAGAGACTAAGAAGATCACAGAGAAATAATTTTGACAAGAAAACTAGGAAAGAGTGAATTTCAACAATAACTGAGAACTGGACAGTTTGAATATCAAAAGGAAGTCTTCATTCCAACACCAGCCCATTGGCTGGTAGCCAGCCTCTTCTACCAGCACCCTACTCAGCTCTTTTCACTTCTTCTTATAGACCTATCATTTTTTTCCATACTCCAGGGTGCTTCCTTCTCTATGGAAAAATAAGTATATATCCAAAACAACGACTATTTCTTACATGAATCCTAAATATTGTTTATTACTTGGACTCATTAATCTTGTCTTTCTAAAAACAGTTGGTACCATTAACAGTGGTTGTAAACATTAGGTAATACTTTAATTTTGTTGGGCATCTGTGACTCATTTACCTTTATTTCAGAGTCCGTCTTTATATTCTAATTCTAATCATCTGCCTTTCCTTGAGGAGGTTGATTACAATTATGAGCTGAGATTTTTGCCTAAAGTGTACTGTATGTCATTTATAGAGCCTACCTTTATCTTAATCTGACCTGACCAATATGCTAAATTTGGCCCAGAGGAATTTTTTCTACTTCTATACTACTCTTTTATCTTACTGTGCACAACACCTTTTTTTCCTTGAGTTTTTGATAATTTTACTGGTCCTTTCTTCATAGTCTCCCCTGAAAATTTATTGATCTATTTCAGCCATTAAGAGTCTGAGTTCCTCAAACTTTAATCTAAATTCCCATTCTTTTATCACTGTTTCCTTGTACTCTTTTCCCAAGTAATATCAAGCAAGCAGAGGGTAGAGTACCACCAATGACTATGATTGGACCACTCCAATCTAGAACAATTACCTAGTCCACATAACTCCTATCAAACTCAATGTCCTCAAGATCAAATCTATGATTATTCACTTTCCTGACCTTATCCTTCTCCAGAATCTTCTATCTCACTGAGTGGCACCAGTGTCCATGAAATTACATAAACGAAAAATATTAGAATCTCTAAGCTGTCTTTTCCACAAAACCCACATCCAATCTATCTCTACAAGCTGCCATTTTGGGGGCGCCTGGGTGGCTCAGTCAATGAAGCATCTGACTCTGTCATGATCTCACAGTTTGTGAGATTGGACTTTGTGCTGACAGCATGGAGCTTGCTTCGAATTTTGCCTCTCTCTCCCTCTCTTTCTGCCCATCTCCCATTTGTGTGTATGCACTCTCTCTTTCTCTCTCAAAATAAATATTTTTTTAAAGCTGCTGTTTTTATCTCTTAACTCTCTCTTGAATCTACCTATTTTTTCCCCGTGTTTACTGCCATCAAATTCCAAACCACAGTAGTGTCTCACCTGGACTATTGTAATAGCCTTTAACCAGTTTTCCTTTATCCTTTCTGCCCTCCTCCAATCTGTTACCCATACCACAATCAGAGTGATCTTTAAAAGAGCCAATATGTTCACATCATCACCATTGAAATCCTTAAAAAAATATATCTACCATTGCTTTTAAAATTTAAAAGGAAAAAAAATCAACATGGCATACAAGGTCCTAATTCTCTAAGCTCATTTCACAATATTCTCTCCCTCCCTCTCTGCACTCAAAACACATAAGCTTTCTTGAAGTGTCTTAAACTGGTCACTTGATCTTTGTAGATAGGGTTTTATCCACCTGCACAAATGTTAAACCCATAATCTTACCTCCTCTATGAACTCAAATTAGCTGCCACTCTTTCTGCAGTAGATCTCAACGTAAGCAGCACTTCATCAGGGAAAATGTTCCTGAGCTAGTAGTCTAGGTTAAATTTCTTTGGTAGAAGCTCTCATAGCTCTATTCCTATTTGTTTTCAGAGCAGTTATAACTGTTTCATATATTAGTGTTATTTTTAAGTTATGTCTATTTCCACCCTTGAATTGTAAGGTCTATGAAATTAGAGATCACGTCTATTTTGTTTACTGCTGTGTTTCTTTTGTCTGATAGAAAATAGTAGGTCCCCACCTGCTTTTGTTGCCTCTAAAATCCATGCCTGAAGCTGCAGTTTGAGTGAAGTATGACCTTGGCACCATAATATCGGATAAGGCTTATATGGTTATATACCTATTACTTGTTAACTTACGGGATATATTTTAAGTAGGTACTATAGACAAGTGTTATTTATATGCTCAATACATTTGCTGATAAATGAATGAATGATGAATGAATACAAGAATGAATAATATACAGGATGTTAAGAGATCAAGATCCTACCTTAAAGAAAAGTCTAACATCATAGGCTATAATCAGAAGGCAGTAAATTGTTCTGGTTACAAGAAGAGACTTGGGAATAGATTGAGTTTAAGCCCTGACTTTTGCCCTTAGTAGCTATGTCAATTACCTCCCTTGACCTCAATCTTCCCATATCTGTAATAGGAATAATATTAGTATTTTCCTCATAAATAGTTGCGAGAATTAAATGATATAAATTTTTAGAATAGTGGGTTATTTTATACAAAGTAAGCAAGAATTAAATATGAGCTATAATTATTAGTAAAGATAACCTTGTATGGGCTGTGAAATGTGTCCCCTCAAAATTTATATTGAAGTCCTAAGCCCCCCTCCCAGTGTCTCAGAATGTGACTATATTTGGACACAGGAATTTTGAAGAGGTAATTAAGGTAAAAATGTGGTCCCATAGTTTGAGTTTTAATCCAATATGACTAGTGTCCTTATAAGAAGAGGAGATTAAGGGACAGGCAGGCAAAGAAAGAAGACCATGTAAAGATACAGGGAGATGATGGTTATCTATAAGCCAAGAAGAGAGGCTTCAGAAAAGATCAACTAGGACTTGTAGTGTCCAGAATTGTGAGAAAATAAATTTCTGTTTCTTAAGCCACCCTGTCTGTGCTACTTGGTTATGACAGCCATAAGAAACTAGCAGAAACCTCTTACACTGCTATCTAGATTTTAGAACAATATCACCAACAGAACAACAAAGATATTCTAAGTTACGTGTCTTCCATCCCTTCTTCCAGGTATGTACATCCTCTTTTTGGTTTGTGCCAAACTCTCAGAAGGGTATAGACCTTGAAGGTACTTATTTGTCCATTGAAGGAGCATCTTCACTGAGGTAACATTAATGGTACATCCTCAATTTTTATTGAAAATTGTAATAAGAGAATTTACGTGCATTAAGATTTGCTTAAACTTACCATGTGACAGATGCCAGATATGCATTGCCTCATTCAAATCTAAGCTCTTTGGGTGAGCATCCCTATTTTATAATGAATGAAACTGAGTCCAAAAAAAAGGAAGGGGGAGTTAAGTGTTTATTCCAGAGATATGGCAGTGTCAGAACCAGAAGTCAAATCCAAGTCCATGCTATTTTTACTGTAGAACAATGGCTGACATATCTTCTCTATTTGCTATAAAACAAATGTCATTGTCCTTTGCAAAATTGTCTGATATCCCATATTAAAACTTTCTCTAAAACTTAATGCTGAAAGCTTTGTTTCCCTGAGGAGTCTCTTACATCTTCCTTTCCAAAAGGAATAATATAATTTATCAATTTTTCTTCAAAAATCCAATCTAACTCAATCACAGTGTCTATATTAACCAGCACAGCAGCTCCTTTGCAATATTCTGCCAATATGCTTTCCGATATGGTTGAGGTATAAATAAACAAGTATAAATATATACTCATTT
Organism: Cryptoprocta ferox; assembly: GCA_028646485.1. Taxonomy (NCBI): domain Eukaryota; kingdom Metazoa; phylum Chordata; class Mammalia; order Carnivora; family Eupleridae; genus Cryptoprocta; species Cryptoprocta ferox. The sequence continues at coordinate 93,918,167 of CM053577.1, read as the reverse complement.
GGACATGAAGACAGCCAACCTGTATCTGAGCTGTTGACATACACAAAATATTTTCTATTGCTACTTAAAAAGTTCTCAGTGCAAAAAGAGAGGTTTAGAGCCATGTTCAGATACTTATTGCAAGATGAGGAAAGAAAGGGATTACATCCATCTTGGGACTTCAGAGAAACCTTCATGATGGTGAAGATATGCATATAGAGAGAGGGGGAATGGAAATTCCATATGAAAAGACATGATTTGCACAAGTTGATTGCAGAACAAACATTTGGATGGAATAAGTAATTGCTATAGGTCAGCTTATGGAAACTATGCAGAAATGTGGAAAATGTATGAACATTTTAGAATACTAATAATGCAATTATTAGATTCTTAAATTTTCATCATCATATAAATCTGCATAGACATTGATGCTCTTAGACAACTTGATATTGGCAGAGCTTCACTGCACATCATGACCTAGGTCAAATACATGTAGCTTTTCCCCCAACAGTGTTTGGGCAAACAAATTAAAAAGACAAGTCTTGTATTACTAGTGTCTGCAGGAATATATTCTAAAGTAATGAATGAAGTATAGGATTCTCTATTTCTATATCTGTATACAATTTACTTTAATGTTATCTTCATTAACATTAGCTAGAGGATGTGCCCAAAGTGGAAAAAAAATAAACTGATTATTAATATGTGCCACATAGGCTAAATTGAGATGGCATATGTTAATTCATTTAAAAGTTCTTTTTAAAAATTTTTTTAAAGTTTTTATTTATTTTTGAGAGAGACAGAGACAGAGTATGAGCAAGGATGGGGCAGAGAGAGATGGAGACACAGAATCCAAAGCCAGCTTCAGACTCTGAGTGGCCAGCACAGAGCCCAATGCGGGCCCCGAACTTACAAACCATGAGATCATGACCTGAGCTGAAGTTGGACACTTAGCCTACTAAGCCACCCAGGTACCCCAAAAGTTCTTTAATTTATACATATACTTTGGCTTGAAATTCAAGTGCTTTTTTACATAAAAATAAGGATCTAATTAAATTTTACTGAACAGAATATTTCATTTCAAAAATGATCTTTGTTTCCTCAGGTAAAAATTTGTTTCCTTCTTGTTAATATCACAGTCCATCAATATGGTCTAATGTCACACATTAATTGTGTGACATTTACTACAGGGTCAGAGATGGAGTTATTTGCTAAATTCTCATCTATTTTTATTATAAAAATTTTTAATGTTTATTTATTTTTGAGAGAGAGAGACAGAGTGAAACCAGGGGTGGGGCAGAGAGAGAGGGAGACACAGAATCTGAAGCAGGCTCTAGGCTCTGAGCTGTCAGCACAGAGCCAGACACAGGACTCAAACTCATGGACCGTGAGATCATGACATTAGCCGAAATAGGATGCTTAACCGACTGAGCTTCCCAGGCGCCCCTCATAGAATTTTATTGTAGAATAAAGGGACCGGAAACATGCTTTGATGATGACAATACATATGGTAGCTTAATATCTATTGAGTAAAACACTACTATTTAGCACTATACTAACAAGAAAACTCTGAAGGAGAGCCATTTTGATAACTTCTCATACAACTGGTCACTCAAATAACCATTCACATATTGTATTTAGCACTCAAGTCATAATGGAGCAAATGAGGCCTTATCAATTTGGATATGCACGTCATTGACTTAAAATGAATTCTACCTGGAAAGACATTCTGATTCTGAATCTACGGTGGCATCTAACCACCTAATTCATTTCTAGACCTTAAGGCTTAAATCTATTTTTATACTTCAGAATATTTAATTTCAACAGATAGCTGTCCTTCTGATCTGCTAAAACTATATAAATAATATAGTTGTCCATTCTTACAAGTCAATTTGCTAAGGGCTAAGTGTCTATGGCTCACTCTGTGCTGAATGCTGGGTGGATTCTTTGCAAATACAAACACAGAGATATGTTTATAAAATGTATCCATAATATGTAAATAATTAGCCTGACTACATATACATACAAGTTTTACATCAAGTTGTATTTACAATTATATTTATAATTAACTTGAATTAATTAATTGGCATATATTTTAGACTTAGATATTAGTTGACAATACTAAATTTGGATCAAACATTCACTATTTATATAATTACTCTGCTCATACAAAAAGACACAAAACCTAAAATGATTAATGGTTCTTAATATATGATCTATAGTACTATTTAGAATACTAAATTTTCTCCATAAGAGCCCAACCATAATATATCTTAATTTACTATAATGTGAGATTTCATAATTTGTGTGCACCGAGGTAGTTTCTACTGTGCGTCTATGTCAATCAATAAACAGTTCTAAACCATTGGGCGTGATTCCTGGTAGCTAAGTTAAACATAAGAGTTACATGTCAGCAATCATATTCTGTCTATGTCTTATTTAATTGAATATCTGGGGAGTATAGAGATAACACAATTGCAAGTTTTTTCATTTGAGAAATTACTGACTAGAACTACTTTTGGTTTTATTTAATGGTCACAATTTGTTATTTTTAAAGTTCTTTACAATGCTATTTATTGTATGAGTTGACTCATACAAAATATTCCAGTCAACTGTCTGACACATAAGAGGTGCTCAATAAATGTTAATTAGCCAACTAACGTCCTTAGATCTTATCCTAGTTCATCGTAGCATTTCCCCCGGTCTGCTCATTATTATCCTTGCCCTATTTGATAATATGATAAAAATCCAGAAGTGTCTTTCTTTCTAAAATGTTCAAAAACTCCTTTTATTCTTTGAAGTAACCTATAGAGAAAAATAATTTACCATTATTAGTGACTCTGACAAAGAACCTCGAGCCCTGTCTTTTGGGGCTCTTATCAGTGGCAGAAGGAGACATGGAACAAATAGTGACAAAATGCTACAGTCACAATATGACAATATCCTTTGACCCGAAAGGTCAATGAAGTTCTCTTACTCAGCAACGTGAAGGGGAGTGATATTTATGCTTTCTCCAGAAAGACCAAAGAGGTAAAAAAAAAAAAAAAAAAAAAAACAAGAACATGCAGAAAGAAGGTGTTTCATTCCAGGCAACGTAAGCACCATGACCTGCATGGAGTCCAGGGTGTGTGTTAGGGAGAGGTGGGATGAGGCTGGACAGGCAGGCACATGCTAGCCCAGGGACGGCTGTGTTCCTGTGTAAGGGAGGTTTGATCTTACACGATAAGCAACAGCAAAACTTTGAAGGATTTTAAGGATGCAAACAACCTGATCAGATGTGGCTTTTAGAAACCTCACTGCAGCAGCAGCATAGTGTTTTCATTTAATGAAACCCCTCCCAAGAGAAAAAGAAGGCGATTTAAGAGCTAGATCATTTGGGGTAAGGTATGTGATGGCTAGCACTAATGCAATACCTCAGTATACTGCTCTTTCCATAGTGGGAGGGAGGAAACCTTGGATCAGTGCATTAATGACAATTACCTTCCCCACTCCCCCCAATAAATGGAAAGATTACATGGAAAACAATTAATGTTAGACTAATATAACTTATTCATGTGATGTCATCTCTCTGGGCTTCAGTAAGATTTGATTCTGCTCCAGATGGAGATTAGAGTAGCAAGCTGGACTGATATGATCTAGAACACTCAACCCCTGAGGGAAGGAACATGGAATTAAATAATTCCCCTTACATTAGCACTCCTGTACTATTAAGGGAAGAAAAATTATTTTTAACCTCATATATTGTTAAATTTATCTATTTATTTTGAGAGTGCATGAACAGGGAGGCGCAGAGAGAGAGGGTGAGAGAGAGAGAATCCCAAGCAGGCTCCACACTGTCAGCACCAAGCATGATGTGGGGCACGAACTCACAAACCGGGAGATCATGACCTGAGCTGAACCCAAGAGTCGGACACTTAACCAACTGAGTCACCCAGGTTCCCCTAACCTCACATTTTAATAGTAAAACTGTTATAAGCCTCTACACTAACTCATTTTATCTTTGTAATGACCCTGTAATGTAGGTATTATTTTACAGATAAGGAAACTAAGTAACTGATCACACTCACATCATGGAGTAATGTCAAGGTCTAGAGAAAAAGTTTAACAAAGGAAAATTTAAAGCAGACTAAAATGATAAGTAGGTCCTGGGCATCATTAACGGCCACAGCTGAGTGCTCACTGGGAGAAAGTCATAGTATCAGACATAGCAGAAGTGTTATAAAGTGATACCAAAATTTGGTTTGATGTAATGCAGAGTTACATGTCAAACATATCAGAAATATTATTTAGCGGTGACCTAGTAAGAATTAATTTGACCCAAGACATTATTTGAAGAGAAAATTGGAAGAAACAGTTTCCAGCCAAATAGTCTTTACTCCCTGGAGACCTTTCACAATGCTTGCAACCTGACAGATGGTGAACGATGCATTGTGGCAAAACTGACCTAAAACTTTCAAGAAGATTCACAACAGTATTCTTATTGGCAGATGTTTTTCAGCTACTGCATTGCAATTTAGAGAACTATGCCTCCAAGGAGAAGCACGGTCTTTGATTTAGTATTTTATGTAGTGTGAAGATCTACTGAAACTTGCTAATTCTTTTAAATAAAATGGATCTGCAGCGCTAGACATTGTCCTGCATCATAAATTCCTACGAACTTGAAGGTATCGCCATTCAAAGTAGCCAAATCCTTGGGAGGTATTTTATGACCATTAAGAAGACTCCAGGAAATAGTATGTGGCCATCACCTATTCATTCTTCCACCACCTTTGTGGAATATCTCGTGACCTGAGGTTTTATTCTCAGATTTTTCCTTCACTATTTATATGAAGAAACATTCTTGAGAAGACAGAAGATTAAAACCTACTGTACAACTTTCCATTTATTTTCTTTGCTCTGAGTGATAGTTCTTATATTAAAGATTAACATATTAAAATACATTTTAATGATTTTATTAAACTCAAGTAAATGTTGTTGAGGTAAAGATGAAAAGCGTTGTGAAGAAGAGTGGAAGATGACTGTGTGCCTTTTGGTTTGGGTAACTGGGTGACAGTGGTGTCATTAAGACAAAGAGGAACTCTGGGAGGAGGAGCCCATTTGAGGGGTCAGTGGTGTGGAAAGACAGTAAGGTGACCTGCAGAGCTGAGTGTGTCTGCTGAGACAGGTGTGATGGCTGAGACCCAGGCTCAGGAACTATGATGCTTTCATCGAGATCTCATCTCCTACATTTTTACATTCTGTGTGCTGTTGCAAAAGTTATCAAGTATCCCTGTGTCTCGGTTGCATCTCCAATAAAATAGAGATAAGAATTATGCCTGTCAGTTATTGTCAGGACTAACTGAGTGAAATCACCTAAAGTAATTAAGAAGGATGCTGGCACAGACCAAGCCCTCAAGAACATGAGTGGACAATGAAAATCATTTCTAAATCTGGACTTAGAAGAAAAGAGAAAGTCCAGGGGGAAGGCAGAAGCAACAAACGCAGCCATTACAGACAGTAAAGTTGGCTGAGAAGAGAGTCCCTCATGACATGATCTTGCTTCAAATGTCACTTTCAGGAGTGACTATATCTATATCTATATATCTATATCTATATGTAGTACTATATATCGTGTGTGTGTGTGTGTGTGTGTGTGTGTGTGTGTGTCTGTGTCTGTGTCTGTGTGTGTATTTTAATCAGACTGGGTAGCTACACAGGAAGCGATGGAAGGAGGTTACCTATAATAATTTGAGAAGGAAAAGGAAATGTGGCTAGAAACTTTTTGGAGAAAACAAAAAAAAATCATGTGATTTTATCCTTCAGAATAGTAAGCAGAACTCCCTGCCTTGTCAATAGAAATGAGAGTTTTTCAACCTTTGCGAGTTAAGGAGAGCTGAAACAGAGTCAGGCATAGGGGTGGGGGTGGGGCAAGGGAAGGAATGAACAGCCTATAGCCCTAGTGGGGTTGGTGTCTGGGATCCAGAAGTAGCTGCAGAGGGTTGGATACCAGGCAAAGCTACAAATCTCTGGAGCAGTACAAAAACCCAGGATCATTTTTGATAAATCAGGAGAAAGTACTCTATTTAAAGCTGGAGAAGAAAACAGGATTAGATTAATACATAGATTTCTACTTTGCAGCTAGCTAGACATATCATAAATTATCATAAATTTGTATCATAAATTTGCAGCCACCTAGACCCTCCTGCTCCTTAGTTATCAGTCTGAGTTTTGAGAACTGGTTTAAACTCTGAATGTTTTCTTCCTGGATTTTGCATACTAAAGGTACTTAATATATGTCAGGAAATTACACTCCTTTTATCTGGACCCTAGAGGTAGCCTCCAACTTTTGTCTGCCTCTATTTTGCCCTTTCTTCAAACAACTGCCATTTAATTTTCCATAATACAAATCTGATCTTGCTATTTACCTATGTACCAACTAACAGTTGCACTTCATTTCTGGTCTCTTGGAGGTCTTTGAAACCCCCTGAAATGTTATGTCAAATTTTGTGTATGTATGCATTTTTCTGGGTCCTTAGCTTCATCAAATTGCTTAGTAGAGCAAATATGTCTTTATATTCTGTTCCAATCACACATTCAGTCTTATCTGTGACAATGACCACATGACCTATAACCACACACATTATACTCCACACATAGAGATGAGATGTCTTCAAATTTTAATGTGCTTAAACATCACCAGCTTGTGGGGGGTGGGTGAGTGGGAATGCTGTTAAAAATGAGAAATCTGATGCAATAGGTCTGGAGCGTGGCTGAAGGTTTCTCATTTCTGACAAGCTCCCAAGTGATAATGATGATGCTGATTCATGGAACACATGTTGCAGAGCAAAGCTATATTGTTACTAGTGCTGCATAACAAAGAAAACATCACACACACACACACACATGCACACACATGCACACACATCTTTTCCCTAAAAAAAAATTATTACCTATACAAAGCACAAAACCAATCCATATTCCTTGTGACTTTACACAGGCTATTTCCTTTTACCCTCTACGCTAAGAATCTTCTTTCTTATCAACTGATAAACTCCTACCACCTGTATACTTTGCTCAAGTTCACATGAATAATAAAACACTGAGTCATAATGGACTCTAAGGCAGAGATTGACTTTTTCTTTGTATATTCCTATTACCTAAGCATTTTTGTTTAATGAAATGTAATAGCCACCCCCTGCAATCTTCTGATCTAGTTGAAGAGACAGTGTCACTTGTCGTAATTACTGTGATGATTGGAAACAGTACCATAGGAGCTCTTAACATTTTATTCCTAAGATAATAGTTTTACATAAGTAAAATAGAATAAAATAGATAGAACTGAATGTTTCTGCATTCATAGACACCAAATTAAAAACCTCTGTGACTTATTGAGAACTGGGAGAAAGTAATGGGAGTCATTGCAGTCCAAATAGATTCCCAGGATGGTCATGGTGCAAGCACAGAGAGGAGTCCCCATATATGCACAGAAACAGTAGGGAGAGAGTATGGACAAAAGATCAAAGACAATGATGAGAAGTGTCCACTGTCAACTATGTGTTTACGGTGAGGAGAGATGAATGTAAGGAGACTAGCTGGCCAGAATGGGGGTGCTATCCACACTGGAGTTGTTTGTTGGGAAAACGGATGGGTCTGGAAATGAAGAAGCCTGAGTGTAAAGATTTAGTCACTGAGTGTGCCAGGAGAGAGCAAGGCATTTAGGTTTATGACCAAAAGAAGGTGCCAAAATAAAAATGTATTTAAGAACAACTAGTATGAATAAAACAAAATGTGAATAGCATATCTGGCTATCTGATTCTACTGTGGCATGATTTGCTCACAAAAATTATTGCTTCAATATACGTCATGAAACAGTTTAAAAAGAAAACATTCTATGTGACTTTTGATTTACCTTCCTCCTATGATGTTAAATGACCTAGTCACAATTATTCAAAATTTGTTATTTAAAAAGAAACAAACAGAAATGAGGTTCTTATTATTCCCCTCATGTATAGAACAAGTTCCTAATTTTAAAGTGCATCAGGTAAAGTTAGGAATTGTACTGAATTTAGGGCATGGAAGCAATTCTAGACTCAGTACTTAATGGGTCACAGATGTTTTTTAATTGTTAACAAAATAAAGAGTGGTTTAACTAAAAGATAATGAAACAGTTTCAAGTTGATTTATAATTATTCACATTCTTGGTACATTTAACACATAATGGGGATATGATATGATTCCCACTGAGTAAAATATAATAATACAAGGTAAATATTACTAAAAATCAGAACACAATATATATCCCTTGTACTATCCTCAAGTTTGTGTCTTTAAAAAAAAAGATCGTAGAATAAACTTAATGGTCTTGCTGAAACAAGAGGGCAGCATCAAAAAAGTCAGGAAAGACACAGTTGAAAACTAGTTGGAGCTTCTATTGACCCACCTTAATTTCAGTTTGAACACTTCATCCTGATTGGGAGGCCCAAGCCCCTTTTTGTGTGCTTCTTGGTTCTTATCAATATGGAGCCAGTAAGCTAGTAACTGGAAATTAGACATCCAATTTTAAAACTAAAATTACATTGTTTCTACTGTATATATATTTTTTTATTAACTTTTGGCTCAAAACCTCACACATTTTGGCCTGCTATATATGTCTTCTTACTATTTTTAAAATTGTTTTTAGTGTTTATTTATGTTTGAGAGAGAGACAGAGACAGAGCACAAATTGGGGAGGGGCAGAGAGAGGGAGACAAAGAATTTGAAGCAGACTCCAGGCTCTGAGCTATTAGCACCAATCCCAATGTGGGGCTCGAACCCATGAACCATGATATCATGACCTGAGCCAAAATCGGACACTTAATCAACTGACCCACCCATGCGCCCCTAAATCTTCTCACTATTAGTTTTATCAATATTAATCTTTAAAATGTTTATTATAATATTAAACAGTATGAGCACACAAGAATATAATTTTATTCCTTAAATTATACATTTTTTATTAAATTATTAACATGGAATACTAATAAATAATTTGTCTAAGTTCAAATTTCATTGCCACTAAAGATGCTGCCCCAAAAAACTGAAGATAGCCTTCTGCACTGGGACTTGTCAAGTGTGACACTCAGGACAAGTTTGTTCCCTGTTTCCTTATGGGTTTACAATGCCTGCTATCTTATGAGTGCTCAATAAGGGTGTACTTTAGGCTGATGACACATAGCTGCCTTGAAAGTTTTTCAGGGTGGTTCAGTCAGTTAAGTGCCTGACTCTTGGTTTCCACTTTCAGCTCAGGTCATGATCTCGTGGTTTCATAAGTTCGAGCCCCACATTGGACTCTGCTGCCAACGCAGAGACTGCTTGGGATCCTCTCTCTCCCACTCTCTGCTCCTCCCCCACTCACTCTGTCTCTGTCTCTCTTAATATAAATGAACTTTTAAAAAAATAGTTATTCAGGTGTTTGACTCTTAGATTCTCAAACATCTATATGATTTACTGAATAGTCCCCTTGGTATTCGTTTATGGAAAAGTACTCACAAATGATTTTATTCTTTCAAAAACACTAAAAATAATCATAAATTAGTGCATGGTGGAGTAAGAGGTACTCTGGCGATTAGAGAAAGATGCTTGAAAGAAAGTATTATTGCCATCAATCATATTGGTTATTATTTAATTAGCATATGATTAAATACAGTTCTACTTGAACTCCAAACCTAACATTGAACAAATCTTCCAAATTCTTGCCAACAAATCTGTTTATTTAATTTTTAAATTCAACTTTAAAATTCTCCCATATCCCCAAATAAACATGTTAATGGAAGTGAAAGAACTGTCTAAAAAAAAAATAAAATAAAAAATAAAAAAAATAAAAATAAAAAAAAATAAATAAATAAAATTCTGTAGACTAGTTAGATGTTTAAATTTTTTTTAACATTTATTTATTTCTGAGAGACGGAGACAGAACATGAGCAGGGGAGGAGCAGAAGGAGAGAGAGACACAGAATCCAAAACTAGCTCCAGGCTCTGAGCTGCCAGCACAGAGCGTGATGTGGGGCTCAAACCCACAAACCACGAGATCATGACCTGAGCCACCAAGGTACCAGAAATCGCTATATGTTTTAAATTAGTAAGATACATTATGAACTAATGAAATAATTCTTAATAAGGCTAAATTTTATACCATACCCAAAATACCTTTCTATTTACATGAATTATAACAATGTAAATGATATCTTAATATATTTAAATTAATAATTACCAAATGATCCCTTACAGATGTAATTATACAAAAGAGCTTAATCTGCTCACTTTTTTGTTATATCATCCAAACATTCCTGTGTAGAATTTTTTTTTAAAGTTTATTTATTTTTGAAGGGGAGAGCACAAGAGGCATAGGAGCAGAGAGAGAGAGAGAGAGAGAGAGAGAATCCCAAATAGGCTCTGCACAGTCAACACAGAGCCTGAGGCAGGGCTCGAGCCCACTAGCTGTGAAATCATGACTTAAGCTGAAGTCAAATGCTTAACCAACTGAGTCACACAGGTGCCCCTCCTATGTGGAATTTTAAAATAATATTAATGGTGTAATTAATACTTGCTCCATTTTATAGCTAGAAAAAATTAACATTTTGGAAACATATGAATTAAAATTCAGCTAACCAAAAATGCAGTGTATTCTCTTTGGTCATGTTATGACAGATTACTTGAAGATTCTTTATCTATCCCCTCCCCTATGAAAATAACTGGAAGGGATTTTAAGACCTAGTAAAGGAGCATACCATTAACATTTCAAAAACATTTTTTCAGAATAATGCAAATGGAATTGAAATTTCAGAGTCTCATTTTGAGACATCATTAGGCATCATTAACCAGCGTAAGAAATGTGTTATATCTAGCAAAGCAATTTAATGACTAATTTAAGCTATACCATGCACCATAGAAGAGCCAATTCTTGACAAAATTTAAACAACAGAAAATTTTGTGCCATTTCTTAATATCTGCAAGCCTGTTTTGCCTGGAGAAAATTGAAGAGGAGGGAGCAGTAGTAATTGCTAATTTGTAACACTATGTTGTTCAATGATTATACTACTGTGCTTTTTTCCCTCCTGATCCTCTTTGGTTGGTGGGATGGGGCAAGGGTGTCAGTAAATTGGTATTAAATATAACCTCTTCATGAGCACAAAACCCTTCTTCCTTATGCCAGTAACACACATATAAGTGCAAGTGTAACTGGAAAAATCTGAGTAATACTTGTGAATTATATCAATGTCAATATCTTGATTATGATATTATAATCATGTTACCATTGAGGGAGCATGTTTTTTTGCATCATGTTACCATTGAGGGAAAACATTATATGGTGTACATAAGATCTCTCTTAAAAGATTATTTCTTGCAAATGTATATGAATCTAAAATTATATCAAAATGTAAAACATAGGGTTTTTAAAAAACCCCGTTGTACACTGAAATTAAAACTATAGTGAAAATATGATTACATGTAAGTAACTGAAGTACCAGGAAACATCTAATGCTCAAGAAGTGAAATTCTGTGTTACATTTTTTAAGTTTATTTATTTATTTCGAGACAGAGAGAGAGTGTGAGGGGGAGGGGCAGAGAGAGGTGAGAGAGAAAGAATCCCAAGTGGGCTCTGCACTGTCACTGCAGAGCCTGATGTGGGGCTGGAACTCAGTAACTATGAAATCATGACCCGAGCTGAAGTCCAACACTTAACCAACTGAGCCACCCAGGTGCCCCACATTTTTTTTTTTTTGAAGTTTATTTTGAGAGAAAGACAGCAAGAGTTGGAGAGGGGCAGAGAGAGGGAGAATTCCAAAACCAAGCAGCCTCCTCATTGTCAGCACAGAGCCAGATGCAGGGCTCAACCTCATAAAACTGTGAAATCATGACCTGCGTGGAAACCAAGAGTCCCCAGGTTAATCAACTGAGCCACCCAGGTGCTAGCTGTTACATTTGTTACATTTTTATTTTAAAATCCTTTTGTGCTTTTGTGATGGCATTGTAATGGATAAAATTTGAGGTAGCTGAAGAAATGAGAAATCCCACCCAAAAGAACAGCTGTTATGGGATGCCTGGGTGGCTCGGTTGGTTAAGCATCCAACTTTGGCTCAGGTCATTTTCTCACGGTTCACGAGTTCAAGCCCCGCATTTGGCTCTGTGCTGACAGTTCAGAGCCTGGAGCCTGCTTTGGATTCTGTGTTTCTCTCTCTCTCTGCCCCCCGCCCCCCACCCGTGCTCTTCTCTCTCTCTCTCTCTGAAGAATAAACGAACATTAAAAACCTTTTTTTAGAAAGAACAGCTGTTACATTTCCATATATTTAAGTAAAATACATAGTGTATAAAAATATAGTTATTAATTAACAGTACAGTAAAATATATTTCAGTTGGGAGAGAGAAACAAATGTCCTGTAAACTTTAAGCTCAACATTATTTTCCGTGAATCTCCTTCATACTCAGCAGTTCCCAACTTTTTTACACATTATTAAACACTTAGAACATTATACTCATATGACACATGAGAGTATACAGTTGCTGTTGCCTGAGGGAACCAGTGCTTGTCCTCAAGAGATGTTAATTCCCAGACTATCACCTTAAGACTGAAAAGATCATTATCTTCATACAGTTGTAATTTTGCACTTTGGGAACTTCTGAAAGAGGCTGAAATTAAAAATCTCTATTTTCTTCTTGGATGAGAGGCTCTGGGGGATCTGCGCTCTACCTACAAGCCCAGCTATCACCTTCTTCTGCTTCGTACCTCAAACTGGGAGTTCCATTAATAATAATGTCTTGTAGTTCTCTGAACACACCAGGCTTGTTGAGTCTTCTGTATTCCTACACTCACTAATTCCTCTGCCTGGAGGTATCTCTGTGCCTGATCCATCTGCCACAAACCTTTCATCCCTTTGCTTCTAGGGTGATTAAAAGCTTTAAAGACTCAAGCTCATCTTAAAATTTATGCCTAAATGCAATTTCTTTTGTCAGATCGAAGTGTTGTGTACAAACCTCGAATTTAACAATTATTTTGCTGTTAACATTTATTTACTTGACAGTGCCCTGACCGGACTCTACCACCCTTGAAAGCAAGAAATGCATTCTTTTACCTGTTTAAATTAATTAATTAATTAATTATTTGCAGGGCTTGTGAAGTAGAACAATGATACAATGGTCAATATATATTTGTTGAATAAATTCATAATAAATATTTGAATCATATTCATAAGGTGATATTTACTCTGGCAAAATAACATCTTTATTGCATTTTTGGATAACATGTAAGCCCTTCTCATTACTGAATGATAGTTATGAATTATCTCTCCAGAAAAAACACCTACATGTAAAAATATGCTCACAATTGCCATATTCACAGATTGCCTTGTGGATGACTTAAAGGCCACTCACTGTCCAGGACAGAGGATTATACCAAATGATCTCTTCAAGTGGAGAATGATTTTTATCCTACTGGGCAAACTACCAGTATGATTTGACTTGGCCTATGCTAGCATGCACTTTAGACTACACAGAATGTACTTACAATAATTATCAAAAATTGATGAGTCTATTTTATGTTTAATGTGTGAAAATAAAATGATACCAAAACTGTGTATTATGTGTCGAGGAAAAAGAAATCAATAAGCATCCCCCAAATTAGATATTTCACACTCTGGAATAATCCAATATGTTGTATTTTTAAATGTCCAAACCGTTGGGGCACCTGAGTGGCTCAGTCGGTTAAGTGTCCAACTCTTGATTTTGGCTCAAGTCATAATCTCACACTTCTTGGGACTAAGCCCCACATCAGGCTCTGTGCTGTTAGTGAGGAGCCTGTTTAGGATTCTCTCTCTCCCTCCTTCTCTACTCCTCCCCAACTCACATTCTCTCTCAAAAATAAAGAATGAAACTTAAAAAAAATCAAATAAATAAATGTTCAAACCATCAAAACATGTTGAGATACTTCTTTTTTTAAATTTTTTTTAATGTTTATTTTTGAGAGAGAGAGAGAGAGTGAAAGACAGAGAGTGAACAGAGGAGGAGCAATGAGAGATAGGGAGACACAGAATCTGAAGCAGGCTCTAGGCTCTGAGCTGTCAGCACAAAGCCTGATGCGGGGCTTGAACTCACAAACTGTGAGATCATGACCTGAGCTGAAGTTGGACACTTAACCGACTGAGCCACCCAGGCTCCCTGAGATATTTATTACCTGTTAAACTGATTTCACTCACTCTTGATGCTCAGAATATTGTTTTCAACGTGCTAAAGTGTTTTCTATATGTATTTACCTTAAACATGTTCATGTTTATGTCATGAGCAGCATAAAAAAGACATCTTAGGAACAACTAAAGGTATTGCAAAAATAATTTGAACACCATTCAAATTTATTTCTAATTTTGATAGTATCAAAAGGCCACTTGTAAACACCTCACCCTTTCTCAATATTTATGAGGTCAATTTGAATAGATTCCAGCTCTATACACATAACAGTAAGTTTTTATTTATTTTTGTTATTTTATTTTTTTAATTAATATATCTTTATTTTGAGAGATTGCGTGCAGGAAGAGCATTCACTCTTTGTGTCGTACATTTTGTCGGTTTGGGCAAATACGTGATATGTATCCACCATTACAGGATCACACAGAATAGTTCCACTGCCTTAGGAATCTTCTGTGCTTCATCTGTTCCTCCTTCTCTCCCTCCCCCCACACTTCTAGCAACCACTGATTGTTTTTTACTGTCTTCATAATTGTACCTTTTCAGAATGCCATACATTTGGAATCACATGGTATGTTTCTTTTCCAGATGGGCTTCTTTCTTTCAGCAAGGTTTCTGAAGTTTATCCATGTCTTTTTATGGCTTGATAGCTTATTTTTTTAATTGCTAAATAATATTTTCCAGTATGTATATATCACAGTTTGTGTATCTGTTCACCCATTGAAGGACATTTTAGTTACTTTCATGTTTTAGCAATTAGGAGCAAAACTGCTATAAAATATTTATGTGCAGGTTTTTGTATGGACATAAGTTTTTATTCCACTCATTTGGTAAAAACAGGATTGTTGGATCCTACAGTAAGAATATGTTACATTTATAAGAAACTACCAGAATATCTTCGAAAGTAGCTGTACCATTTTGCATTTCCACCAGCAATAAGTGAGAGTTCCTGTTGCTCCACATTTTCACTAGCTTTTGGTGTTTCCTGTCTTTTGAATTTTAGCCATTCTGATAGATTTGTAGTGGTGTACCGTTGTTGCCTTAACTTGCACTTTGGACATACTATGTGTAGTATCGTTTCATATGCTTCTTTAGTGAAACGTCTGTCCAGATCTTTTTCCCACTTTTAATTGTTTTTTTTTTTATTATTGTTCAGTTTTAAGAATTCTTTGTTTGCTTTGGAAAAGAGATCTTTATCAGATGTGTCTTTGCATTTTCTCCCAGTCTGTGGCTGGTCTTCACATTCTCATTTTTCTCATAACATGTTTTTAATTTTAATGAAGTGCAAGTTATAATTTTTTCTTTCATGAATCATGTTTTTGATGTTGTATCTAAAAAGTCATTGCTGGGCTGCCTGCATGGCTCAGTCAGTTAAGAGTCCAACTCCTGACTTCGGCTCAGGTCATGATCTCAGGGTCTTGAGATTGTCCCACATTGGGCAAATTAAAAAAAAATAAAAAGTCTTTGCCACATTCAGAGTCACCTACACATCGTATGTTATAACATGTCATAATCTGGAAGTTGTATAGTTTTGCATTTTGCATTTAGCTCCGTGATCCCTTTTGAGTTAACTTTTGTGAAAACTATAAAGTCTGTGTCTGGATTTGTTGATTTGCATGTGAATGTCCAGTTGATCCAGTGCCATTTGTTGAAAAAACAATCCTTTCTCTCCTGAATTACCTTTGCTTCTTTGTCAAGATCAGTTAACTATATTTGTATGGGTCTCCTTCTGTATTTTCTATCCCATTTCATGAATATACTTGTCTATTCCTTTCCTGATACCATGTTGTCTTGATTATTGTAGGTTTCTATAGTAATTCTTGAAGTCTGGGAGTATCAGTCCTCTGACTTTGTTCTCTTCCATTTTATTGGTCATTCTGGATCTTTTGCTTTCCATACAAACTTTAGAATCAGTTTGTTGATATTCACAAAACAGCTTTCTATGATTTCTTTATTAAATTTTTATTATATTTTTATCCCTTCAATTTTATTTTACTTTTTAAAAATACTGTCACATTTAAAACTATAGGAATATAAAGATCCAAATTATTTTCTCCAACACAGGTTTAATCTGGACCTTTTAGCAGTTCAGTTTGTATACTGAGGCCATAATTCATTTTGAGTATCAGTTAAGTACACTGCATAATATTTTATTTTCTATTACTACCAAGCCAAAAATAAATTTCTGCATTTTTTTGTTGTTTATTTTTTATTTTTTTTTTTTTAAGTTTCTGGTTTAGGAGTCTCAAGACCAAAAGAGGGCCCTGATTTGAAAAGAAATATCCACAAACAAACAAACAAACAAAACCCACACAAAATGAACAGCAACAAAATACACTCACAGTAGGAAATAGTAAAATAGCAGAGGTAGAAGCAAACCTGTAAAGCGCTTCTTTATGATTTACGTGATTTCAAATTTGTTTATTTTCATAGACATGGATGAATTCATATACAAATTTTAAACATTTTATGAACCAGGACAGAAAATTCCGATTAGAAGGTAAAACTAGAAACATTCACTTTATCATTTCAGTAATTAAATGCCCATCCACTGTGGTGCCAATTTAATTATGGAAAGGTCTATTAAAATATTTATAGGTTGTAAAAAAATTGGACAGACTAATAAACTTTATAACTAGAAATTTTTGACATGATACCTGTCTTTTATGATTAGTTTTTCAAAAAATTTACTCCATGTGTATTTTGTGTGGGGTTGTATCAATTACTGTGACAAAAGTCACCCCACCAAAAAAAGTGATGTTTCAGATTATTTATTTAAAGCAATATTTGGTACAACAAAATTCCAATCTTTCTGTATACCCTGGATTGCCTGGGAAGTTCACCATGATATACAGCGCATTTTATCTGTACTAGAAATCATTATACTTAGGTCAACTCACTGTGAAATTTGTACTAATTATTTTCTAAATAATAATAATAGAAAATTGATAATAATAAAGACATATAATAAATAATATAATTATATATTATAATATATGTCATATATAAAATATTTATATTTATATACACACACAAATATAACTGACTGCAAGGTAGAGCCCTGTTCTTCCCTTAGCCTATCTGATTCTTCCATCAACCACATGCAGTAAGTCATACAAAAAGCGTTGTACTTGCTCTTTCCATGAAGGAATAAAAGACAAAAAACTTTAAATAACTTGCCCAAGATTACTAGTTACTTACTGTCAGAATTGAGTTCAAGTAAATATGGTTCTAAGTGGAATGTTTTTCCATGACACTCTTCAGAGATGAAAGAATAATGAAATCGTTTCAGGTTAAGTTTGAAGGAAAAAATGCTCACAGTTTTAATTTATCTTTAAAACAGAAAAGTACTAGGATATATCTGAAACTTTATTTACTATGATTACTCTTAATTTATACATTAATATTTAAAAATGTAAATAAGCTGTAAATAATATCAGGAACCATTGAATGCCCTCCTTTTCTCAGTGGGTAGAAGTTTACAATGATAAAATCCTGTATCGGTGCTAACCAGATGCATTTCTTGGTGAATGTTTATTTATGTTAGTGATACTCCCTACAAAAGATTTTCTTGTCATGGGAATGGCTGGGCATTCATTTTCAAGCACAGAGTTATTGGAAGCCCTCAGGATAGATGCCATTGGAAAAAGATCAACTCTGAAGCAACATGCTCTGATGTCATAAAAATCCTGTAGTCATGTTGAGTCACCACCTTTAGTGACCAGTTCCCACATTTATTAGGAAGATAGCATTACGTATAGGTGAAAGCTTCTGAAAAGCCAAAATGTTGAATTTTTACTAACTTCTTTCATGTCAAAGACAGCACTTAATAATGAGCTTGATTCAGAATAATTTTACAAATCCCTGAACTTTTCACTAAATCACCTGTTCTCTGCAATTGATATCTTAAGAGCAGTTTTTTTTTTTAAAGTGTACACTGTGTTACTGGATTATATCAGTGGCAGTACTTACCCTATGGGGCATGTGATCTATTTTTTCTATATACTGTAATGCACTCGAATTCTGTTAGGTCATTTTGCTTTGCTTGTGACCCATATACAAAAGATGTTAACATGATTCTGTTGAGCACTTGAATAAAAACAGGATGAACCCCCAATAAAGCTGAGCTTATGATGCTCAGAAGTGAGGAGATTAGTCCCTTTTTATCTTCTGGTAGAACAGAGAGAACATGCTGAAGCAGGTTTGGTTAGCCTTGCTGATAATAGAAAGCAGCAACGCCCACACTGGACTCTCTGCAGCATAACATAGCAGCCCCAGTGCTGCCCCTCCACCGACCAGGCTCACTCCTTCATGCTCATCATGACTGTCCTGTCCATTTCAGTCCTGGAAAATTCCAACATTTGTTTCTGCTACTTTTGCTCTGGCTCCCGCCCAGTATTAGATCTTATGCAGGAATGACTGGCCAAACTTCAACTGGGCCCTTCCTTTCTACTGCTATGCAATTATTTCGTGAATCATCTGGTAACCCTTTAGTGAAGACACGACAGTGATTGCCCAGACCTTCTTCTCTCTCAGGTCTTCTCTCCTACTCCTTCATGTTAATCCTGTGTCTCAGCCAATGCCTTTAAAATCTGTCTGCAATGAGATCTCATATTTCTCTGACTTCTAGCCTAATGTACTTCTTTGTCTACAATGACACTCATTTTCCCCCCCCCTTTGGACAGAGAAAGATTCTACTTCTTGACTTTCCTTGTAGTAAATAGCGATTTTATTTTTCTCTCACTTCTTAAGTGACTTGTATTGTCGCCATTCCTTCCATTTTCATTAGCAAAGTTCCTTTTAGCATGCAGACATCTGCTCTAGCTCAATTACATCTCTGAAAACCTTCACTTAACATGGCAGCCCTGTCTAGTTACCTATCTTATTTCATTATAAAATGTCTTAAATGTCTAGACATGAGAGCTTACGGGACCTGGGCCAAAGATCTGAAGTCTGACAGATAAGTATAAGAACTTGTACCACCAATGTTACTATCTCTTAGTCTCAGTATTTTCAAATATAAAAAGAATCACCCAAGGCCTTCATCTATCTACCATTTTTAACAGTCCTTTAGTTTGGGCTATGTGTGGTCATTTCAACTATGGGATTGTAAAATCTTTGAGAATGTGAGCCAAAATGTTCAATTTTCTTTTCTTCTTCTTGGTCTTTGTTCTTCTTCAGCCTCCATTGTTCATAATGGGTATTATATAAATGCTCACTAATCCTTTAATTGACCTCCAAATACTTTAAAACTTTTGCTTAACTGGGTAGTGTGACTGCTCATCAGGAGAAAATGTCTCTCACTGGAGTAAGCCCTGAACCCTACTCTCATCAGATGGTATGGTTATCAGGTGATAGGTTCCTTTTCTCCCGGGTAGAAGGAAGAACTCCCAATCACATTATGAATAAACTACAAAACAAATAATTTAGCAGTGATTGAACCATGATGCCTCAGTGAACCACTAAAACCACATATGCCGTGTAATATCTTAATAGATAGAAGTTTTTATTCATAAAAATGCAATTCAATAAATATCATAACATTGTTTTATTACCTTGGCTTATTCTTCATTGATTGTATCTAGAACATAGGATTAGACATAACTTATAAGCACTTGATGTACATCTGACAGAGACAAAAAATAAATGTAAGAAGATGAAGAAATGATACTGGCTTGGTTCCAGAGCAATGTGAGTCTACTATCAGAGTCAATAAGTCAGTTCTCTTTATCTTTAGAGAACACGGATCACATTCAGGTTCACAGTGAGGTTCAACAAATAATAGACCTTCCAAAGTGGGAAACTTTTGCAAGGGAAAATGACAAAAGACTTCAATTAAAACTATCGTGGGAACACTGCCATGGTACTACTGCTATGAAATATAGTGAACAGGGCAGACACTAAGAACCTAGGAAACTCTTGATACTTTTCTCTTCTCTGATTGGAAACTTAAAAGCAAAATATTCAAAACACACACGTAACACGAGGACTTAAATTCCAACACTTATTAGTTTCTAGCATGCAGTGAATCTTAGAGACTCTAGTAGCTGAATAATCTAGAATGGACAGCTTGCCTCCTCTGCCAACATGGACCTTGTTAGTGTGGCTATTCACAATTATGGGGAATATATTCTTTTGCTCAATCAATATTTTTACTATTTTAATTTTGTTAATGTTTATTTTTGAGAGAGAGAGAGAGAGAGAGAGAGAGAGAAGGGCAGGGGCAGAGAGAGGGAGACACAGAATCTGAAGCAGGCTCCAGGCTCTGAGCTGTCAGCACAGAGCCCAATGCCAGGCTCAAACTCACAAACCGCGAGATCATGACCTGAACTGAAGTCAGACGCTTAACTGACTGGGCCACCCAGGTACCTCAATATTTTTAAAAAGCTGCTACATACCCAGACAGTAAGCTATATCCTGGAGATATAGTCTATGAAGTTAGGATCTGCATCCTTGAAGATTTACAATAAAGCAGAATATGAGCTAGGCCATTCATTCTTCAGTTGAGAATTAAACACTGATATATAAACATGTTAAAAACTCATCTCTGTTTCAGATTATCCATGTCATCATTTTCTTCTGATGATGCAGAAAACTTAGCAAAGAGATTGAGGCACAGAAAATCAGTTAGATGTAAAGCTAAATATTATTAGGTACAACTGAAAATCATTAACATATTTATTAATTTATTCATCATTTAAAGTATCTGTCTTTCCAAGGAATAGAAAGTCATATACTGTAAACAATGGAATTTCATCACCTGTTAGTCAAATGCACTCAATGAGAAAATATGCCAACTGTCTCCTCATGCATATCAATCAATCAATCAATGAACAGAATTTATGGAAAACATGCAATGTAGGTAAAACTTTGACACTCTCTTTTTCCATTGGCACCACTGGAGGTATTTTAATTTTCCAATGGGTAATTACTAGAATTTAGCCTTTTCTAGAATGTCAGCCATCACAGAACAAAGATAGCATAAAGTCCAGATAGGTCACACTGTTATCATGATTTCAGTATTTTAAAAGTAAAATGATAGTCCCTTTAGCATTAAATTATTACCATTTCTGACCTACATTCAGCAGATTCTAAATCACCAATAAAATTTTTATATATATCAGGCTTTTGCTGAAAGTCTTATGCCTCCTGATGCCTGATCCATATACCTTAAAAAAGTTAATTATGAAATTAGAGGTTAAGAAGCTATGAGTATCAGCAGAGTCATGTGATATGTCACAAACTTGTAACTGCTCTTTGGTACTTATGACTCATGTTAGTGATCCACCATGAATCAGGCAGGCAGAGCTATTCCTAAGTCATTCAGTCAAAAAGTTTTTTTCTTCATTGCTGA
The DNA here is from genome assembly GCA_028646485.1 of Cryptoprocta ferox. NCBI lineage: Eukaryota > Metazoa > Chordata > Mammalia > Carnivora > Eupleridae > Cryptoprocta > Cryptoprocta ferox. The sequence goes on along the minus strand of CM053577.1, from coordinate 93,896,644 downwards.
CTGTTCCTAAAGAATATACATCTCTTATGTATTATACAAAGATCACATTAATAAGGTTCACTGTTTTAAATTTTATGTTCCTAAGAGAAACCTAATATTTATCAATGATTGGTTGGGTTTGAGAGACTGGATTTTTTCTTTGAATATATACAATAAATGAAAGTAATATTATTAGCCCTAGAAAAATTGATATGCCTTCCTTAAAATTGCAGATAACAATAAAAGCAAAATTGAGTTGGAATGTGTCATTGATAGCCTGGAAATACATAATTCTGGAAGATGACATCGATGGATTGTTATGGGTACCTATAATGACAAGCTTAATACTTGACAATGCTACTTCATTCAAGCACTTGATTGACCTCATATGCAGAGTCAAATCCTCTCTAAGTACAGATTTCTTACTCTGATTTACCAACAGATTTAGATTTATTATTTATTCAAAGAAAATATCATGACTAGAGAGATTACATTTAAGTTCTACTTCTGCTACTCTCCATGATCTTTCTGTAGGACTGTTACAGGAGAGCAAAATTTGCCCCCCAAAATGTGTCTCTTTGGCATGTGGATTATTTTAGGTTGGTTATTTTTAAGAAATTGAGGTTCAGGACAAGAAAAGAAAACAATTTTGACCTTCTCCCTAACTGCCTAAAAGAATTTAGATAGAGGACTTGCTCTGGGAGTGAAGCTATCACCATAGATAACTATAGTATAATAGCCAATAGTATGATAGATTAGCAGGGACTTAGCAAAGTCTGTTCATTAAAATTCTTCTCTATGTCTTTTATTTTAGGATGTCCCAGTAAACATTGATTTACCAACCATTCACTCTTTTTCATCTTCCTGTGAATTGTCTTCCTTCCTTTTGAAGTCTCAAAACCCTATCTCCTGTTTAGCTCTGGACGGCCTGTAAACCTCAATTGCCTGACTGCCTGTAGGCCTCATATTCTTATGGTGCCTGTGCATACGTAATTAAATTTTATTTTTTCCTGTTAATCTGTCTTATGTCAATTTAATTCTTAGACAAGCCAAAAGAATCTTGAAGGATAAGAACATTTTCCAACCCAACACTGTCTTTGGTAAAATGAGACTAATTATATGGCACTGTCTTATAAGAGTACTACTTGAGGGTTAGCTAATTACTTGTCTTAAAATGTATATAATATTTCAAATAAAAGAGGCCATAACCAGAGTGCCTGGGTGGCTCATTTGGTTAACTGTCCCACTTCAACTCAGGTCATGATCTCACAGTTTGAGTTTGAGCCCTGCATCGGGCTCTGTGTTGACCGCTCAGAGCCTGGAGCCTGCTTCAGATTCTGTGTCTCCCTCTCTCTCTGCTCCCCCCCCCCGATTATACTCTCTCTCTCTCAAAAATAAATAAACATCAAAAAAAAAATAAGAGGCTATGACCTTAATGTAATTTAGAAACCACAGGAAAATTTATATACATATATTATATATAATTATATATTATATATTTTTGTATTAAATTTATATATATTATATATAAGACTATATATATTAAGATCAATACCTTCTACTCTGACTTTCTTGACAAGGGACTGGAGAAAGAAGTTTCTATCCTAGTATACATTTTGCATAGTCTTAAAGTGGGAATGTTCCAACCCTGAAGGCATCTCTATCCTTGGTGCCTTTCTACTGCTTTCTTTAGTACTGCTGAGATATGCTCTTTTCTTTATTTATTATCAAAAGTCATGAAACTTAAGTCACTGCAGTAGAACCTTTGACAGGGGCTGTATATGTGTTTTGATTTAAGAAGGTTGAAAAATCCTGCTGCCAGAAATGCCTTTGCAGTGCCAGAGGTGCTAACATTCAGGTCAACTCTTTGGATCAAGTACACCTTCCAACTGGCTCCTAATCAAATGCATGCAAGTTGCTATGATGAAGATGAGAAGCCTGGAGAAAGTCATGAGTACACATTTTTACCACAACTTTGAAACAAAAGAAGAACTCTGAGTGAACGTGACATAGAACTACAATTGGATGGCCTGGTACATAGGACACTATGCGGGTAAGGTAAGACAGCCAGAAGCACAATAAAAGTTGGCCATAGCAAGCAAGAAGGTGACATGAAGATGATGGAAGGAGAAAGAACCCAACCATTCAGAGAAGGCGCTGGAAAGAGAATTCCTTAGGATGTTGCCTGAGAATTATGGCCAACTAACATTCCACACATTTGTGTCAAATTCTCACTTTCTAAAGGGTGTTGATATCATCTGGATACAATCCCTTAATTAGAACAGACATAATTAAATTCCAACAAAGGAAGGGAGACACCAGTTAAATAGAAATAGGTGTAAATTGACTTTGAGTAGCAAATGTCACAGTGTCCTTAGTGGGTCTTTCAGGCTTTTAAAATAGTCTTGAGTTTTTTATAGCTAAACTTAATATGTAAGTATTCCCATGAAGCTGTTCTGCTCCAGATTATTATTTTATAAGTTAAACATAAACAATATTGAATATGGCGAAGTTAAATAATAACACAAATCAGTGCTTGATTCAGGACCAAGCAGGTCATAGAGGTAAGGTAACTGGGTATTATAGCAGCAGGCAGACTGAGAATTGAATCCTAATTCCATCCCTCACTAGCTTTGGTATATTGGGAAGGTTGCTTAGCCTGTATGATTCTGAGTTCCTCATTTGTAAAATAGTTAAAATAAAATCTATCCATCAGGATTAAAGATATATATGAATTTGCATAGTAGAGTGCTCAATAAAATGGTAAATGATTATTATTGTTGTTGCTGCTACCACTGCCACTTTAGACAATAAAGGCAACTAGTGTTGAAAGAAAGTATAAGGCTCTGTGAAATTTAGCACCCTGGGTCAGTTTCACAGAGGAGATAGGTTTGTGCCACTGTTTGAATATTGAGTTGATTATGTATAGGCAGAAAGGATTCTGTGAATGGGAGGAGACTTCATTCCATTAAATGGCGGATGGTATAACTATGCAGATAGAAATATCCCTGACATGATTTAAAAAGATAATGAGTAGACTGATCTAATAAGGAATCCATTTTAGGGAGATATGGGTAATAAAGGAGGAAAGGTTAACTTGGGACCTAATTTTATGATCTTAAATATCTGTCATCCCTTGGGCTCTATGTGAATAATTGATAATGGGTTGGGTTATGATTAATGGACCAGTGTAAACCAGAAGAGAGATGTGTGGTCATAGTCTGTAGGACTGTTCTCATTGCTGACATTTTGAATGGGTTTTCAAAGACCTAGCCTGCATAATTAGGCAGAGACTCTCTCTGGAGCAAAAGAATTGAGAGTTCCATTCTGTTCCTCACTGAGCAGACCACAGTTGAAGAGGGTGAGCACATCCATAAAAGAATGAATGTAATAATTAAGAAACTAGAAACCTTTGTAATTGAAAGATGGAAAGGTTTGGGTATTGTCAAAGAGGAAGCTCGTAGATACATTTGGAGAGCTGAGTAAAAGTTATTTTCTTCTTATGTTTATATATAACAAAATGTGAGGGAATCCAGATTTAAAAATGAGTAAGGTCCTAAAATAAAAAGAGAAGTATTTAAATCATTTATAGTATAAATACATAACACAAATATACTTTATATATGCTATAGCTTATAGTACAGTATTCTACTCTGTATTTATCCTTCAAATCACTAAAGTAAAATATTCCAGCTGTATTCTGTTCCAGTCATTTTGATATAAACCAGGCATTCCTGCGTTTGATAACAAGAGAAAGGAATTTTCTGGCTTGTGTGATGATCCAAGGCCCTCTGAGTCTGTTTGTAAACTGTGCCTTTCAGGAATGCAAGTCATTTAGAAGTGTAAGTTTTTTCTGAGCTATAGAATGTGAGAGGTTCTATGCCTGGCCAGGGATGGGCTAGGCTATCAGCAAACCAACGGTTTTAGTTTTTTCTCTTTTTTAATTTTATATGTTTAGCTAGGGGGAAAGAATCCTCAGGAAGACCATGTTAACAAATGTTCAAGATATTAGGCTGTCATGTGAAAAAGAATAAACTTATTTGCAATGTCACAGGATAGAACTAGTTCTGTGGGTAAGGATAGATAAAGGCCAAGTTTAGCTTTACATAGGAAACATCTTATAGAATTGGCTGAAAATAGCTTAGCTTGCTTCAGGAAGATGGAGATATTCAAGCCAAATGTGGATGATAAGTTGTTTGTGAGACAAGAAGAAGCTTGGCCCCTTCCTTGGACCAATTCATCAAAATCCCTGGTAGTTAAGCCTGTGAGCATTGACATTTTCATTAAGCAGCAGGGTTGTGAATAACTACATCAGCTTAAGGTAAATGCAGGTGGTCTCCCAGCATCCATCCTATCTATAACATTAATTAGGAGAGTGCCAAGAAGAGTCAGTTAGCATGGGCAATCGTGGGACGGTGTGCAGAGTGGACTGAGGGTAATCCAGTTTTGAGGCAAGTGAGACATGGAAGGGGCTGCTGTGAGTCCAGCTGATAGATCATGAAGAGTTCTGCAATAAGTATGCATTGTTTAATCATCAGAAAAGCAACTTAAAATTTTTTTAATGTTTAGTTATTTTTGAGAGAGAGAGAGAGAGACAGAGTGTGAGTGGGAGACTGGCAGAGAGAGAGGGAGACACAGAATCTGAAGCAGGGTCCAGGCTCTGAGCCATCAGCACAGAGCCCGATGTGGCACTCGAACTGAAGAACCCGTGAGATCATGACCTGAGTCAGTCCGACTGAGCCACCCAGGTGCCCCAGAAAGTAAGTTTTTAAAAAATTAGTAATAATATTAAATAAAATAAATGAAAATTTGGAAGTGTTTTCAGCTTCATCTTCAGTCTCTCATGAAATCCCACCTCTTCCCCCAACACATTCTTGTGTTTAGCTGCAATGGATTCCTTAAGGTTCTGGAGACACTAGATTTTCAGTTGTTGAGACCTGTCTCCTAGAGTAATTGCCCTCCTTCTCCACCTGGTAAAATTACTTTTCTCCAAGATCTTGTTCAACCATCACCTCCTCAGATTTTCCCTGAACTCCTTGGAATTAATTGTTTACTCTTTTTCTATAATATTTTTAACATAGTCCAATGTATTTATTACAATGCATTTTAATTATTTTTATTCATGGTTGTTTTCCTATATTTTTGGTTTGCTCTTCTGAGCAACAAAGAAGAGAGATAATTTTTTTTAAATTAAGGTTTTCTTCAGGGAACTATAAAATCACAGATGGAATCACAAAGTTAATTGAGGATACTTTAGTTTTGAGGCAGTGGTTGGGCGCACATACAAATATACCCTGTAAGTGCTTGGAAACCCATTACTGAAGAGCTTTTGAGAAATGCTAGGGACAGAAATCAAGACTCCGGATTTATTCACAGAGAAGAAATAGTTAAAGGTCACATATGTATATATTCAACAATTTTATTCACTGCCTTCTATATTTAAAAGTACAGTGCTAGCAGGTAAGGATACATTGGAAAACATATGGCTGGATAATACTATCCTTTTGGAGTCTGCATTTCAGGGCAAGGGGGTGAGAGGTGGAAATGAATTTCTGAGGCTGAGTATGCGTGCAGAAAATAGCAGATGGCTGCTATGTGGACACTAGGAAATGCTCACTTTAATAAGCAAGAGGAGGAAAATGAATTATTCACAGTGGAGTAAGAATAGAAAAATAGTAGAGGAAGAGTCAGAGACTTAAAAAATAATGAAAAACTATTGGAGAATAAAAGATCATAGTTTGGAAGTAGTTCTTTTAGAGTTCTTAGAGATTGTTAGAAATGAATTTTTCAAAGTAGGAATACTTGTGTGCAATATAGACATGATTACTATTTTTCTCTTAATCCTTTCCTCAGAATTTCTTTCTTTCTTTTTATTTTGCTAGGCATACCAAATTTTCTTTGTTCTTACTTGTGGCCCTGTAGTAATTCCCCAAACCAACCTCCATATGTGTTTGGAAAGGCTGTCTATTCAGGCATGATTCCCTCTTAAGCCTTGGAGCTTTCCTATGAGAATTTTAAGTCTTCCTACAGATATGTTAACTATGGAAGCATTTGGTATTAAGTTGCCGTATTCAGCAACTTAACTGTAATCCAAAACTTGATACTGGATTCACTGCTGCTAGATAGAAGACTGGCCACATAATTTGTGAATTCCAGTGAAAAATGATAATGTTGCATGTCTTATTCAAAATTATTAAAATTTTAAGATCGTGACTAAAAAGCATTAAACAAGTACGAACCTCTACATGACTATAATGATCATGTGATCCAGCCCTAACTGGATGTTTGCCAAATACTCAGTTGAAGGATATTCTTTAGGCCATTCAATCCACTACTCTTCCTTCAACACTCTAACATATTTCTCTGGATTAACCATGGACAACTGAGAACTTTATGCCAAGTAGAATAGTTACATAAAATATAGCAAGTCCAGTTAAATTAATTTTCAGATAAATGAAAACTAATCTTTTTAGTATAAGTATTTCACATGAAATATTTGGGACATACTTGAACTAAAATTTATTTGTTGTTTGTCTGAAATTTATATTTAGCTGGGAATCCTATATTACTAGTTGCTAATTTTGTGAACCCTTATTCCAAGATCACATCATTTTACTCTTTGTAAAGTAGGTTTAATATATTTTTCTTTGGAATATTATCGTATATGTAGATATTTTATGAGGGGAAAAACTAGTAAATTTGATACAGTAACTTTTATAAGTTTGCTATTAAAGACACTGTTCCTTCCATTATAAAATGTTGTTAAGGGAATCCAAAAGAAAAGTCTTCTAGGTATCATTTTTACATATATTTATGCCTTATCAATGTGTTTGTATCTTTTAGACATAAATGAGATACCTGATACCATCATGACCATTTGGGAAACTCAATTCCTGATTTTATCTTCTCTCTCCTGTGGTTTTTTTATCATCTTCCCAATATGCTCATTTATTTTTTTAATTTTTATTTTATATCATCATTTTGTATGTGTGTGTGTGTGTGTGTGTGTGTGTATGGGCAGTCTTTTTTGGAAAAAGCAGGTAGTGATTAACAAATCAAATAATTAACAAACAAATAAAGAGACTTCCTGGAAGATTTATGTATTGTTAGTAATATTAAATTTCTTACTAACTCTGAAAGTATTCACCAAAACCAGAGTTTCAAATAATAGGAAAATCAAATTGAGGAATACTGTTTAATGGAAGGTCTTTAACTTGAAGTTTAGATATTTGGTTGGTGTTATAAACCCATAACAATTATACTTGTATGTGATTACTCACTCAACAAATACTTATTATTGATTTTATTAGAAGAGTTTAAAGTCAGTAAGAACATTGAATATATTACTTAAATTTTAAAAAGCTATTCAATAATACAACTTTATTGTTGATCATGTATAATTGAATAGGTTTATGTTATGTAAAATAAAAATAGCTGTTTGGACCAAATTATTCATTCCCTTGTCCCAACAAGATGTGCAAAAATCATTAGCTTTTCAATTGACTTTTATTTCACTCTCTAGCCTAGCCAAATATTAATAAATTACACATATTGGCTCATTTATAACAGACATTTGCTGAATAAAAATTTTTATTCATGAAGCAGATTTCTGCCACAGTTATCAATACACAATTTTAATTAAATTTATTACTAAAGAATCTTACCATTTGGAGAAAAATGTTTGCAACCCATCAGCCGTAAGAATAAATCTCTCCTATATATGAACAGTGAACAAATAGATTTTTTAATGTTTATTTATTTATTTTGAAAGAGAGAGTGAGAGCTCACACATGAATAATTCAGGGAGTGTGCAAAGAGAGACAGAAAGAGAGAATCCCAAGCAGGCTCCATGCTATCAGTGCAAGATCCCACACAGGGCTCAATCTTGTGAGATCATGACCTGAGATGAAATCAAGAGTTGGATGCTTAACTGACTGAGCTTCCCAGGCACCCCATGAACAAATAGAATCTGAAACTAAAAACATAATGCCATTTAAATTAGCACTCCACAATGAAGTATTAGGTATAAATCCAACGTGTATATAAGATCTATATGAAGAAAACAATAAAACTCTGAAAAATAAAATCAAAGAATTAAATAAATGAAGAGATATCCCATGATCATGGATAGGAAGACCAAATGTGGTCAAGATTCAATTCTTTCCAAATTGATCTATAGATTCACTGCAATCCGAATTAAAATCACAGAAAATTATTTTATGTATAGCCAAAAATTGATTCAAAAATTTATTAGAAGAAGTAAAAGACCCAGAATAGGGAATATGATATTGAAGGAGAAGAATAAATTTGGAAGATTGATGCTACCTGATTTCAAGACTAACTATAAAGCCATAGTTATCAACACAATGTGGTACTGGCAAAAGAATAGGCAAATAGATCAATGGAACATAATAAAGAATCCCAAAATAGACTCCCATAAATATAGTCAACTGATCTTTGGCAAAGGAGCAAAAGCAATACAATGGAGCAAAGATAGTCTCTTCAACAAACAGTGCCGGGACATTTGTACATACACATGCAGAAAACTGAATCTAAACACAGACATTACACTCTTCACAAAAATTAACCCAAAGTAATCATAACCTAAATGTAAAACACAAAACTATGGAGCCACCAGGAAATAACATAAGAGAAAATCTAGATGATCTTGTATATGGTGATGCCTTTTTAGATACAGCACCATAGACACAATACATGTAAGAAATATTCATAAAACTTGGACTTCATTAAAATTAAAAAATTTTGCTCTGCAGAAGAAAATATCAAGAGAATTAGAAGACAAGTCATAGACCAGGAAAAATATTTCAAAATACACATCTGATAAAGAGCTGTTATCTTAAATGTAGAGACTTCTTAAAGCTCAACAATAAGAAAACATATAACTCACTTAAAAATGACTATACAACATTAATAGACCCCTCACCAAAAAAGATATACATATGGCAATTAAGCCTATGATGATCCACATCATACATTAGAGAAACATAAATTAAAACAATGAGATACCACTACATAACTATCAGAATGGACAAAATGTGGAAGACAGATGACACTAAAACACTAGTGAGGATGCGGAGCAACAGGAATTCTCATATATTGCTGGTGGAAATATAAAATGGTATAGCCACTTTCAAAAACAAGTCAGCAGTTTCTTATAAAACCAAATACACCTTAGCCATATGATCCAGCAATTATATTTCTTGGCATTTACCCAAAGGAGTTGAAAAGTTATCATTCACACAGAAAGTTGCATGCTGACGTTTATAGCAGATATAGTAATAATTACTCAAATTTGGAAGCAATCAAGCTCTCCTTCAGTAAATGGATAAATAAACTGTGGTAATTCTGGACAGTGGAATATTATTGAAAATAAAAGGAAATGAGTTCTCAAGTTCTGAAAAGGAATGAAGGAATCTTAAATGCATATTACTAAGTGAAAGAAGCTAATCTGAGAAGGCTATGTGGTATATTAGATGAAAATAGGACATTCTGGGAAAAGCAAAATATGGATACAATAAAAAGATTAGTGACTGGGGGAGGGAGCAGGAAGGGTCAGGAGAGATGAATTGGCAAAATAGAATTTTTATGAATGGAAATGTATGATATTATAATTGTGGATATATGTCATTATATATTTGTACCAAACTGTTTAATGTTCAACATCAAGAATGAATCCTTAGACAAACTATGGACTTGGGTAATTATGATGTGTCAATGTAGGTTCATCTTTGGTAAAAAAAATATATAACATTTTGGTGAGTAATGTTGATAACTGGGGAGTCTATGCATGTGTGAGAACAGAGAGTATATGGGAAATCTCTGTATATTTTTCTCAATGTACAGAGAAGTAGTTCTCAATAGTTCTCAAACTTAAACTGCTCTAAAAATAATAAGGTCTTTAAAACAAAGAATGAATCTCCTATTTAATTTTTATTTATTATTGAAGTAGAGTTGACATACAATGTTATATTTGTTTAAGGTATACAACATAGTGATCCATTACTAAGTGATCACCGTAAGTGTAATCTCCATCTGTCACCATACACCATTATTAACAATATTCCCTTTATTATAATTTTCATCTCCATGATTTGTTTGTTTTATCAATGGGAATTGGTACCTCTTAATCCTTTTTATCTATTTCACTTATACCCCTAGCCACCTCTCCTCTGGCAACCACAGTTTGTTCTTTGCATTTGAGTCTGTTTGGGTTTTTTTGTTGGTTTTGTTATGTTTTTTAGATTCTACATATAAATGAAATCATATGGTATTTGTCTTTCTCTGAGTTATTTCACTTAGCATAATACCTTACATGTCTATCCATGTTGTCACAAATGGCAAGATCTCATTCTATTTTATAGCTGAGTAATATTCCATTGTGTGTGTATGTATATATGTATATACATATATTTTACGTGTATAAATATATCACATCTTTATTCATTTGTTACTGATGGGCACTTGGATTGGTTCTATATCTTGGCTATTGTAAATAATGCTACAATAAACATAGGGTTATATATATCTTTTCTACTTAGCATTTTCATTTTCTTTGGGTAAACATTCTGTAGTGGAATTACTGGATCATAGGGTATTTCTATTTTTAATTTTTTGAGAAACCTCCATACTGCTTTCCACAATGGCTTCACAATATGCATTCCCATCCACAGTACACTAGGGTTCCACTATCTCCTCATTCTTGCCAACAGTTATTTTTTCTTGTTTGTTTGTTTTTTTTTTTTTTTTTTGATACTAGCCATTCTGACTGGTGGGAGGTGATATCTCATTGTGGTTTTGATTTGCATTTTCCTGATGATTAGTGATGTTGAGCATCTTATTATGTGTCTGTTAGACATCTATAAGTCTTCTTTGGAGAAATGTCTGTTCATGTCTTCTGCCCAGTTTTTCATTGGATTATTTGTTTTTACAGCACTAAGCTGTATAAGTTGTTTACATATGTTGGATATTAACCTCTTATCAGATATATCATCTGCAAATAACTTCTCCTGTTCAGTAGGTTGCCTTTTTGTTTGTTGATGGTTTCCTTGGCTGTGCACCACAAAGAATAAAATACCTAGGAGTAAATTTAACCTAGGAGGTGAAAGACCCATTCTCAGAAAACTATAAGACATTGATGAAAGAAACTGAAGATGACACAAACAAATGGAAAGATATTCCATGCTCATGGATTGGAAGAGTTAATATGGTGGTTTTTTTTTTTAATTCCAGCATAACTAATGTACAAAGTTATATTAGTTGCAGTGTAGAATATAGTGATTCAACAATTCTATACATTCCTCAGTGCTCATCAAGATAAGTGTGCTCTTAATCCCCTTTACCTATTTCATGCATTCCTTCACCCACCTCTCCTCTGGTAACCACCAATTCATTCTTAAGTCTGTTTTTGTTGTTGCTGTTTATCAGTTTTTTTTTTCTTTGTTCATCTGTTTCTTAAATTCCACATATGAATGAAACCATGTGGTATTTGTCTTTCTCTGTCTTATTTCATTTAGCATTATACCCTTCAGATCCATCCATGTTGTTGTAAATGGCAAGGTTCCATTCTTTTCGAAGAGTTAATATTGTTAAAATGTCCATAATACCCAAAAGAGTCAATTTACAGATTCAGTGTAATACCTATAAAATACCAATAGGATTTTTCACCAAACTAGAATGAATAATCTACAAATGTTTATGGAACCACGAAAGACCTCTAATAGCCACAGTAATCTCAAAAAATAAGAACAGGGGTGCCTGGGTGGCTCAGTCAGTTGAACATCTGACTTCGGCTCAGTTCAAGCCTCACATCAGGCTCTGTGCTGACAGCTTGCTTAGATCCTGGAGCCCGCTTTAGATTCTGTGTCTCCTTCTTTCTCTGCCCCTCCTCCCCTCATGCTCTGTCTCTCTCTGTCTCTCAAAAATAAATAAATGTTAAAAAAAATTAAAGAAAGAAATAAGAACAAAGCTGGAGATATCACAATTCCAGATTTCAAGATATACATAAAGCTATAATAATCAAAATAGTATGGTACCCACACAAAAACAGATCAATGGAACAGGAGAGAGAACCCAGAAATATGTCTATACTCATATGATCAGTTAATCTATGGAAAATGAGATAATAATATACAATAAGGAAAATATAGTCCTTTGAATAAATGGTATTGGTAAAATTGGACAGCTACATGTAAAAGAAAGAAGCAAGATCACACTCTTACACCATACACAAAAATAAACCCAAAATGGATTAAAGATCTAAATGTGAGACTTGAAACTATAAAACTTCTTGAAGAAAACATAGTGGTCTCTTATATAGAGCTTTGGCAACATTTTAATGGAGGTCTCCTCAGGCCAGGGTTAGGGGGAGGGAAACTATTTGGGACTACACCAAAATAAAGATTTTCCTATTTAAAGTTATTAAAATAGGAATATAGATAGATTTCCACAAACTTACAATATGTTAAGAAATCTAAATGTTATATCATTAATTATAAGAATAAACGCATTCTTTACCTGTCAGTGTTTATCATATCTATATGTGCTAGAAGCATGTTTGTTTTCCCCCCAGAAGAGATTCTTTAAGGTCAGTACATGCATGGAGTGAGACTTTTTAAAAAATGAAGGTTCTTTAGATATTCTGATCCATTCAACCTGAAAGCAATACCTAGGCTGTATTTCAATAAGCACAAATCACTAGGCTTATAGTCATTCTCCAAGTAAATTTCAGATAGCCTGGGAGAAACATAGCTCTACAATTATGAACCATGTTTGTAAAATATCTTCAGTATCAAAGTCAGTATGCATGCTTCTCTGTGAAAGCAGCATACAGTTGACCCTTGGACACAGGTTTGAACTGTGCAAGTTCACTTATAGATGGATTTTTTAGATAAATACAATACAATATTGTAAATGTATGTTCTCTTTCTTATGATTTTCTCTTTTTTTAATGCTTATTTATTTTTGAGAAAGAAAGAGGCAGAGACGAAGAAAGGATCCGAAGTGGGCTCTGTGCTGACAGCAGAGAACCTGATGTGGGGCTCAAACTCAGGAACTGTGAGATCATGACCTGAGCTGAAGTCGAACGCTTGACTGATCGAGCCACCTAGGTGCCCCATCTTCCTTATGATTTTCTTAACATTTTCTTTTTTCTACCTGACTTTATTGTAAGAATATACAGTACATAATGCGTATACAAAGTGTGTGTTAATTGACTGTTTTTGTTATCAGTATGGCTTCTGGTCAACAGTAGGCTATTGGTAGTTAAGTTTTGGGGTCAAAACTTATACATGAATATTTGCCTTCATGGGATGTCATTTTCTTCAAGGGCCAACTATAACCAGAAAATAATGATATTTTTAATGAGATTTCTTTTTGATCAACTGTATTTATAATATCCTTAAAAGTATGGTCATAAGTTAACTATTTAAAGTTTCTATGTAATGTTCATTTTCTTTCATTATTCTGTGACGCTATGATTTTTGTTTTCATTTCTTTCTTATTCAGCTAGGGTAGGAAACAAAACCTCCAACCCCAAAATGTGTCTTTTTGGAAGGTGGATTATTTTAAGCTGATTGTTTTTAAGAAACAGAGCCTTTGACCTTTCCCCTAACTGCTTAAAACAATTTAGATAGAGGACCTACTACTCCAGGAAGGGAGCCATCACCATAAATAACAGCTGCATACACTTGACCCTTGAGCAATGTAGAGATTAGGGATGCCTACCCCACCCCCTACCCCCTTGCAGTTGAAAATCAGCATTTAACTTTTGACTCTCCACAAACTTAACTAAGACTACCATTGACTGAAAGCTTTACTGATGCTATAAAAAGTCCATTAATACATTTTTTGTATGTTATATGTATTATATGCTGTATTTTTACAATAAAGTAAACTACAGGAAAAAATATTATCAGGCAAATCATAAGGAAGAGAGAATACATTTATAGTATTGCATGGTAAAAAATCCACATATAAGTGGATTCAAACCCATGTTGTTCAAGGGTTAACTGTAATAAGAACTAGGTGTGGTAGACAGGAAGGAACTAAGGAGAATCTTAAAATTCCTCTTTATGTCCCATTATTTCTATATGGCCTCGTGGCAGACACTTGTTTACCAAATATTTAGTCTTTTTCATCTTCCTATGAATTGCCCTTTGAAGTGCCGGACCTCTACCCCTTTCTCTCTTAGTTCAAGATGATATATGCACTTCATTTTCCCACTGTCTTTCAAATCTTTCATGTTTATGTGGATTTCCCGTATGTATGTAATTAAATTTGACTTTTTCATATTAATCTCTCTCGTGCCAATTTAATTCTTAGACCACCCAAAAGAACTTTGAAAGGTAGGGAAATATCTTTTTTGCCTAACAAGTCATACCCATAATTTAGGGTAACTGACAGACCTTTATGATGCAAATAAAATTTAGAAAGACAGGGCCAACTACTTTAGAATAAAGTAATTGGGCAGGAAACTTTCACTCTCAGTGAGATAAAAGGCCCAATTATCTTGATGCTTCAACCTGAGAGTTATTTTTCATCGTATTTGGCATTCATCAGACATATTTAAAGACCTTTCAACCTCAGTGGGGTAAAATTTTAAAAAACTGAGCAGCTGACAAACCAAGTGAAAGGTCTGAACTGGGCCAAGATGATGACATATGTGTGGAAGCAAACAAAGTCATTTATATGAGAAGAAAGTGTCACTACAAAGAATCTTCTTGAAAGATCTGGATAGGGACAATCAAAGGAACTACTACTCATGTCATAACAGAGGCTACTAGTGGAATGAGCTGGATGGTTCATAACAGTCACTCCTTATTTCTGCTCAAGTTGGACTCTGTAGATCGCAATAAAGGTTTTGAGCTTGAGATAAAGGATGGTTCAACACAGCTTTCTGGACTCCATCTGAGTGCTTGGTCACTTCAGGATTTCTGTTTGTTTGTTTTGTTTTGTTTTGTTTAAAATGGACAACATGATTTGGCCATATAGGTTAACAAAATAGTAAAGGAATAATATTTCTTATCAGGAAATACTGATTAGATAACTTGTTAAATTAAGGTCATGTAACATATTAGTAATGGTATATTGAGTAGTATTGATACTACTTAGATATTAATATTATTTGGCATAATAATGTTAAATTATTGATAATTTCTGCTTAAGGATCTGCTATATATTTCTCATTAAATGCATCATATAAAGTCCAGTTACTTTTAAATCAACCATTAATGGTTTCAGGCTAGAAGAGCAATGTAATATGATGTAATATGAATCAGAAGTCCTAGATTCCAGCCTTACTGCCAAGATTTTATTCTAATTAGCTGGGTGATTTTTGGCAAGGTATTTCACATTTCTTGAGATTTTGTTTCCTCGTGTATAAGAGATAATATCTCTTTGCTCATTTTTCAGATATATTACCAATATGATACAAGATCATTTGTACAAAAATGTTTGTGAGCTATAGAAAGCTCTACACATGTAAGTTATTATTTTATTATGATAACAAGCAATGTAAGCTATATATAAAATACAGAATATTTTTCATGCACATTTTAAAATAAGTAGCTATTCCAAGTTAAAAAAGTTTTCTTGGAATAACTAGTTATTTTAAAATGTTTATGAGGGGCACCTGACTGGTTTAGCTGGTTAAGTGACTGACTCTTGACTTCAGCTCATGTCATGGGTTCATGGTTTGTGAGTTCAAGCCCTGCACTGTCAGTGCAGAGCCTTCTTGGGATTCTCTCTCCCTCTCTTTCTGCCTCTCCCCTGGGCAGGGGCTCAACTCATGTTCTGTGAAATCATGACCTGAGCTGAAGTTGGATGCTTAACTGACTGAGCCTCCCAGGTGCCCCAGGTACATCCATTGTTCATGGCCAGTTCTTTAACTTAGGACCTTATAAACATAACAAAAAGATTCAATGAAAACAACTGAGTAGAATATAAGTAATCCTCAGAGACCACTCTGGCAAGTCCCATAAATAACTTGGAAAGACAAAGTGTGGGGTTGAGACTCTGGTTTCATAAATGTAGAGGCTACCGTATTTTGTAAGTAATAGTTATGTGGCTTTACTCATTTCCACTCATTGGTAAAAAGGAGTTTATCTACATACAGTAAATTCTACTGAATATAGAATGAGTTATTTTATCAGTCTGTAGTGCTTCCTTATAATAGAACTTCAGAAAAGTCTCACCTAAAGTGATAATCATACCTGGTTTAATTTCCTTTCCCAGATGTCTCATACAATTCATGCTTTATGCCACTTGGTCTAGTGAAGGTATGTCAGCTCTCTCTTTTCAGACATTTACATCTACATTTTTAAAAGGATTTATTCAAAGTCTCAGTGCTCATTAGCAGCTTTCCTCAGAAGTCTTTCCATCTCTCCAAAGTGATCTGACATATAGTGGGTACGGCTGTGGGTGCTACAGCTCTCTGTATCTCTGAGAAGAAAGCTCTTGAGTGGTATTTTACAACGTAGAGGAAAAGGGTTGCAGTACAAAGAAAAGCTTAACCCCCTTTGGCTAAGCCGTTCACTTCCCAATAGAGGTGGTATCAGAAAATGAGTGTGCCATTATACAAGCTTCTTGCAGCATGACCTGAGAGCCCAAGCCATGGGCCACCATGGTAAAGTTTAGACCTGAGGGAGAAGAGTCACAGGTGGAGCTGTCCAGCTGAATGGGTTCCACTTGCTTGGGCAGAAAGCTGGGAAAGACCCCACATTAGATGCAACTTCAACATTGAAAAGAGACAAGAGACTCACCAAGATAGTCTTCATCCATTAGGAAATTAGGTTGCTATGGAAACTATGGAACTCTTTTCTGAACCAAATAAGCATTTCAGACTGCATGGCAGTATAAACTCAGGGATGGAGAAGGAGGTCCTGAAAAAATACTGATAGAGGTAGTGCCAGCTGTATTAAACTAGATTTGGACAATGGGTGACATCCCAAAACACTGGGTGACATCACTTTCATTGTTGTCGTTGTTGTTGTTGTCATTGTTATTTGTGGTAAAAACACTTAAATTGAGATATACCCTTTAAGTGTACAATACAGTATTATTAACTACAAACACAACTTTGTATGGTAGAGCTCTAGAACTTTCTTTTTTGCTCTTTTAATGTTATTAGGTTATAATAAACTAAGATTAAAAATTAAATGGCATATTGGCAAGAATAATAAAGACTTATAATATTTAATATTGATGATGATGAGAGGAAATCGGTATTATTACGCATTTTTGGCGAAAGTGGTGTATTTTGAAACGTAATGTTCTGGGTTACTAAGATGGATCTATCACAGCTATCCCAGTTAGGACCCCCTGCCTTGGACGTCTCCCATCAGACTTTTTAAATATTGAAAACAGGCATTACTCACCTAGATGGCTCCTTGACAGACTCAGTGTGTCAGAGAACATGGTTTCAAAGAGAATATATCACTGGCTCATTTTCCTCCAGGCTCATCACTCTTACCCATCTGTTAGAAATGTGGTAAAAGCTGGCCAGGATATCAGCTTTATCTTATTCAATGCAATGCTCTTATAGTGTTAATTTTTAAATTTTCTTTACCTGTTCTGTTTTCCTAAAATTATATTCATAGAAGTGAACCCAGATTGACACTGATTTTGCCTTTTCTGAATTGAATAAGTCACTTTTCCTATTAATTTGTCCTTGTATATTAAGCAAGTGTTAAAGCCAGAGAAAGTCCACATTACCCAGTATTGCCGTGGACCTAAACCAGTTATGACTCTAAGAGTCAATTTCACTTCCCACATTCGTTGAATTTCCACTATTATCAGTGCGTTTGGTTACTGTATGGCTTATTAATATTAGAGAAATGTTAACAATCTGACAATAATATTGAATGAAATAAATACAAAAAATCAGCATGTTCTTTTATGGTCTATAAAATTTAATTATATCTAAAAATATACAAGGCACAGCATAAAGTGATGTATAAACATAATACTATTCTAACTTCTCTCTATTAGTTACTGTTTGATGGAATAGCTTTTTCACATTCTGTCACTTTTAGCCTATTTATCTAAGATGAATGTCTTAGCATGAAAATGAATCATGAGAGGTGTTTTTTTTTTTTTTTTTTGTAAGCCATTCTTCCAATTTGGACCTTTTTATTAAGGTGTTTAATTCATTTAAACTTACAGTAAATATTGGTAAAGAAGGATTTACAGTTGCAAAAATATATTTTATTACAAGTTTTATATTTCGGCTTTACTTACATGTTTGTTTTCAATCTTTGAAATTTGCTTAGTTAACTTTGACATTTTCTGATGAGAGGACTTACTCTTTCATGTTTAAAATACTTTTGTCTATTTTTGACAAATATTAAAGATCTCTAAAGCATAATCATCTTATATAATTATATCTGTTGAATAGCATTTCCTCATTTTCCCCTCCCCTTTGCCCCTGGTAACTACTACTCTCTGCTTCTATGTTTTTGGCTATTTTATATATGTCATCTAAGTGGTATCACGCAGTATTTGTCTTTCTGTGACTGGTTTATTTCACTTAGTATAGTGTCCTCAGGAGTCATCTATGTAACCATGTATGGTGGGATTGTCTTCCTATATTTTAAGGCCAAATATTGTTCTATTGTATGTTTATACCACATTTTCTCTGTCCATTCATCTGTTGATGGAAATTTGGAAACTTTCCACATCATCGCTGTCATAAATAATCCTGCAGTGAACATGGGAGTACAAATATCTTTTCATGATCCTGATTGCAATTCTCCTGGATAAGTGCCCAGAAAGGGATTACAGGATAATATTTTTAGTTTTTTTGAGGAATCTCTATATTGTTTCCATAGTGACTACACCATTTCACATCCCCAAAAATAGTATACAAGGAAAACAAAATAGTATACAAGTGTTCCAATTACACCACATCCTCATCGATGCTGTTGTCTTTTGCCTTTTTGATAATAACTATAGTAACAAATGTGAGGTGATATCTCATTGTGTGTTTTTTTTTTAAGATTTATTTTGAGAGACAGAGCTCGTGAGCAGGGGAGGGGGCAGAGGGAAAAAGAGAGTTTCTTAAGCAGGTTCCACACTCAGCACAGAGCCCAACATGGGCCTTAATCCTATGACTCTAGGATCATGACCTGAGCCAAAATCAAGAGACACTCAACTGACTGAGCCACCCAGTGCCCCTCATTGTAATTTTGTTTTGCATTTTCCAGATGGTTAGTGGTGTTTAGTATCTTTTAATATACCTACTGGCTATTTGTATATTTTTTTGGAGAAATGTCTATTCATTTGTACATTCTATTCATTTGTTCATTTGTGTGTATGTGTGCTTTTGAGTTAAAGAAAATTTCTTTGAATATTAACCCCTTGTATGATTAATACACCAGCTAATATACCATATATACTCTCTTTATGGTTTTCAAATGTTTTCTTGCACTTCTTAATTTGTATTTTCACTCTGTTAATTGTTTCCTTTGTTGTGCAGAAATTTTTAGTTTGACATAATCCCAATTGTCTATTTTTACTTTTGTTTCCTGTGCTTTTGAATTTGTATCCAATAAATCATTGCCAAGACCAATGTCATGAAGGTTTTCCCATATGTTTCTCCTAAAATTTTATAGTTTCAGGTACTGTGTTTAAGTCTGTAATCCATTTTGAGTTGAGTTTTGTGTACCAGTTAAGATAAAGATCCAGTTAATTATTTTGGATGTGAATATTCAGTTTCTCTAACACCAGTTTTTGAAGAGGCTGTCCTTTCTCCATTGTGTATTCTTGTCACCTTTGTCTCAGATCAGTTGACTTTAAACTTTTCCACATCATATTAAACAAAGGTTAGGCTCTCTGAAACATCTTCCCTGAGTTTTAGGGCTTGTTATAGTATTGATTTTATTGATAATGCCTAGTGGTATAAAACAGGGATTAGAATATTGGTAAGAACAGCATCCACAGCCCTGACAGTCTACTGCCACCATTGGGTAATTTATGGCTTTTTCTGATCTAATTAATCCCTCTGCCTTTTCTCCCCTCATATAATTGAGATAATTTTTATAGACTGTGCTTTGGGATACTCAGATGAAAGATGTTATTAAATGTATAGAATATTTTACAGATATAATCTAATTAACCACCACTTCACTTCTTGGGTTAAGTGTCCCTAATTATTTCTTTGTAAATTTGTAATCTAGAAATGATGAGGTTAAGTGATGTGCTGAAGGTAATATTGTAAACTAGGCAGTGTTAGAAATACAGCCTAATGTAAAACTTACTGGTATAAATCTGAATAGAATCAAAGAAGTTCCTTGACTGCATTAGCTAGATTTTTCTCACTGGCTGGGTTTAAAAAGAATGTCTCTGTAATGTAATAAACAAGAGCATTATAAAACATTTTTTCTTTTAAAGTTCTTATATTTAATATTCACTGCTATTATAGTTATGCCAAATTTGGGGATATTCTACAGACAGAATGAGATAATATTCCAGGAAAGGAGTTAAATGAAAATGCTCTTGGGGCACCTGGATAACTCAGCTGGAAGAGCATGCAACTCTTGATCTCAGAGTCGCGAGTTCGAGCCCCATGTTGGGTATAGTTAAAGAAAACGAAAATGCTCTGGGTGCTAATATGAACAGTGAGTTTAACATCTAACTTCTATTCCTTTGGTGAGAAAAATCATGAATTTTATACATCTTGAATTAGAATATTTGTTCTCCATCCTTTTTATCTCCTGAATGTCTTCTTAAACTTTATTCTATACTTATTTTGGAATGTCTCTTTTATATGATATATTAGTTTTCTATTGCTGCAGTAACAAAGTGCCACAAATTTAGTGGCTAAAAACAACACAGATTTATTGTCTTATAGTTCTGGAGCTCAGGAGTCCAAAATGGGTTTCACTGGCCTAAAAGCAAACTGTCGACAAAACTGCGTTCCCTCTGGAGTCTCCAGGGAAGAATTTGTCTTTTTGGCTTTTCCAGCTTCCAGAGGCTGCCCACATTTCTTGGCTTATGGTCCACTTCCATCTTCAAATCCAGCAATGGCTGGTTTAATCTTTTCCATGTTGCTATCTTCCTGGTCATCCCTCTTTTGTTTTCCTCTTGCACCTACAATAACCTTTCTGATTACACAGAGACCCCTCACCCAGATAAAGTAGGTTAATCTCCCCATCTCAAGGTGAAGTGATTAGCAACATTAATTCTATCTGGTTCCTAATATCTCTTTGCCATGTAAGGCAACATATATTCCAAAATTCTGGGAATTAAAACATAAGCATCTTTGGAGGGCCATTATTCTTCCCACCACAGATGCTAAGAAATAAAGACCCTCCAATGAATAGTAGGTATAGGAAACTGTTGCCATAACTAATTTTATTAATCTCAAAAATTTGAACTTCTTTTTAGCATACCTAAATATAATTTTAGTTACTTAGGAAATATTTTTTGAATATCAAAGCTTTTGTTTCTTAAATTTTTTATTATTAAAGAAGGTAAAAATATTTCTGGCTTAAAATTATCTGAAAATATGCAACAAATTTAATCATGTAATTATATGTGACTGATAATAATATCAGCTAGTCAGCATACATATATAGAATTTGTAAATCTGACTGGTAATAAGAATAAAATCTTAATCCAGGAGAAAAGTGGGAATTTTAAAACAGAAAACACAGCCTTCTAAAAATGGTGAATGGTTCCTTTCTTACAAAATTATATTTGAAAGTGATCACACACACTTCATACACCTTGAAGACTTTGTTCTTCTCCTCTTTGTTTTTCTACTCAATAAATGTCTGCATTCAAGCTAGAGAGAAACTTTGTTATAGGCAGTTAAAGAATTATTTTAATTATAAATATAATTTATATCCGTATTATTACCAAAAAATATTGATTGAAATAAATAAGTTTCCAAAGAAATTTGCCAAATTGCCCTTTTAAATACATGAGTCTGGGGTGCCTGGCTGGCTCAGTCCACAGAACACATGACTCTTGATCTCGGGGTTGTGAGTTCAAGCCCCATGTCAGGTAAAGAGCTTACTTAAAAAATACTAATAAAATAAAATATGCTAAACTCTAGAGTATTTGACATTCAAAAAATGTGGGTTCTTTCTGAATGTCATTGTTTGTTGAGGACAGCCGTCTTCCTCTGGACACTCAGCATCACCATGTATACGTCTATTTCCTTTATCTAGGAATCAAATTTTGTTATTCTTTATTGGGGGGAATGACATTATCACAGTTGCCTTCCATAAACATTAATCAATCTATACCAAGATTACTATAAGAACATGTCAAAAGGATTAGTCTACATTGATTTTTTTATTTGAAGGCAAAGGGAAAAATCATCTTACATTTATTGAACATTTTACCATGTCCTAGGTTGCATTCCAAATGCTTTAAAATACAACACTCATTTAATGCTCACCTGGCCTCATGAGTTAAGTATCCTTTTAACCTTGTTTACAGATGAGAAAACTAAGATACAGGGAAGTTAAATAATTTGTGCAAGCTCGGGCAAATATAAGTAGTAAAGCCAGAATTCAAAATCAGATGGTCTGGCCTGAGTTTTCATCACCCTACTCATGATGCTATCTGGAAAGTTCTATAAGAGGCAAGTGACTCCCTTTGTATCTTGGGGGGTTTGCGTGACCAACTCTACTAATTCTAATATGTTCTCACTCCAACAAATTCCACAGGGAACTGGAGGGCATATTTTATAGAGACAAGGATCCACTGGGTGAGAGGGCCGCCATTACCAAAGGAGGAAAGAGGAGTAACAAGTCTTACCTCCATCAGACGCAGACCAGCAGAGTCCTGCCTCGTCCTCCTCCTTTCAGCCTGCTAGACAATGCTGCCAGGTGCTTCCGTAGCACCTCTTACATCATGTTATTCTCCTACCCAGTAATCTAAACTGACTTTGTAATGCTTACAGGAACAAGTCTGAACTATTCATCTGGCACTAAAGATTCTTATTATTCAGCTTTATTGTATTTATCTAATCTTCCACTTCTTTCAAACACAGATTTTGTAATTCCAAAACCTGAGTCATCCTCGACTCCTCTGTGTCTCTTACATCTCATAGCCAATCTATCAGCAAATCCCACTGACTCTAACTTCGAAGCATATCCCAAATTCATTCATTTATCAACACCTTCACTGCCACCACCCTACATCATGTAACTATCATATCTTATTTGGACCATTGACATAGCTGCCTAACTGGTCCAGCTGCTTCTTGCCCTTACCTTTCTACAGAATCTTCCAAAGACTTCAGTGGAAACACTGCTTTAATATAAATTACTCCTCTGCTAAAATCCCTCAACTATCTTCCTATATCAACTGTATAAAAACCTAAAAGCCTTACCAGAGAGTGAAAGGCTTTGCATAATCTGGCCCCAACAATCTTTCTGACTTGATCTCTTTCCACTCTTGTGCTTGATCACTTTATTAGTCACACTGGTAAATAGTATTGTTAATAGATGTATATTTAGGAACAATTTCTGAAAATAGAGAATCACTCCCTGGAGTGTTAGGATAAAATAAAATGGAAACCTTGGGTTTTATATAAAAATACTGGCTGAAAATTCTAGGGGTAAAAACAGTTAACATTACAGTTGAACTTGTAGTCTTTGAAGAAATATAGTTTTTTATACCATTCTGTTTATGAAGAAAAAATGGATTAAAGGTTCCTTTAACTCTCATTTAAATTATGAAAAAAATTATTTTAGCTAGATATAACGTATTAAGAAAGAAAGAACACAACACGAGAGATGTTAATAAATTTTCATTTTCTGAAGGGAGAGAACTTTTGAAAAGAAAAATCTGACTCTGACTTATCTTTTATCCAATTTGAATTTTGATAATACCTAGCACAAAGTGAGCCTTATGGGTAGCCCCTCCTTTTCCCTTTCTGAAGTAAAATCACTATTAAAAATAATAAAAGATTTTCCTTATCTTCCACTAAAATAGATACTTCAGAGGAGCACCTGGGTGGCTCAGTTGGTTAAGTGTTCGACTTTGGCTCATGTCTGATTTCACAGCTTGTGGGTTTGAGCCTCACATCGGGCTCTGTGCTGACAGCTCAGAGCCTGGAGCCTGCTTCAGATTCTGTGTCTCCCTCTCTCTGCCCCTCCTCTGCTCATGCTCTGTCTCTGTTTCTTAATAATAAATAAATGTTAAAAAAATATAAAAAAATAGACATTTCAGAAAAGTCTTCATAATTTTTTTAAACATTTAAAAAATAAATTCCATTTTAAGGCTAAACAAATTAGTATAAATCTGAATAAATAAATATCATTCCTTAGCATTTCTTATTCAAAATTGGCCTGGTTCTTGCAACTGAGCAATAGATCCAATTTGAAATCAACAAAATGAAACTATAAAACTTATTAAATGATACAAGGGAGTAATCCTGTTTTTTTAATTGTGGTAAAATATACATAATATAAATTTTAGCATTGTTATTATTTTAAGTGTATAATTCAGTAGAATTAAGTGCACTCATGTGGATGCCACTTAATTCCATTTTCAGAACGTTTTGTCATCCAAAATTGAAATTGTATTCACCAAACAGTAACTTCCCAACACCCTCCTACCAGCCCCTGGCAACCACTACTATACTTTCCATGTCTATGAATTTGCCTATTCCAATTACTGCACCCAAGTAGAATCATATAACAGTTGTCCTTTTGTTCCTGGCTTATATCACTTGGCATGATGTTTTCAAGGCTTATCCATATTGTATCATGTATCAAAATTTCTTCCCAGAGTGCCTGGATGGCTCAGTGGGTTAAGCATCTGACTTCAGCAAAGGTCATGATCTCATGGTTCATGAGTTTGTGCCCTGCATCAGTCTCTCTGCTGTCAACACAGAGCCTGCTTTAGATCCCCAGTCCCCTCCTCTCTCTGCCACTCTCCTGCTCTCTCTCTTTCTCAAAAATAAGTAAACATTAAAAAAAATCATCCCTTGTTAATGCTGAATGATATTCCATTGTATAGACATACCACATTTTGTTTATGCATTAATCTGTTGATGGGCATTTGAGTTTTTCCACTTTTTGGCTATTGTGAATAATGTTCCTTAAATACCACTTAAGTTTTTGCTTTTAATTCCTCTGTGTATATACCTAGAAGTGGACTTACTGGATTACATGGTAATTCTTTGCTTAATTTTTTGAGGAACTGCCATATTGTTTTCTATAGAAGCTGCACCATTTCACATTCCCATCAGCAAATGCAGAATGGTTCCAGTTTCTCCATATCTTCTTCAACACTTACTGTTTTCTGTTTTTTTTTTACTAGCCACCCTAAGTGGTATAGGGATGATTCTCTCTCTCTCTCTTTTTTTAATCCAGTTTTGTTGGGAAACAATTGGCATACATCACTATATATGTTTAAGGTATACAACATTATGATTTGATTTATATATATTGTGAAATTATTACCACAATAGGTTCAGCTAACATCCATTTTTTCTGTAAAGATACAATAAAAAAGAAACAAAATGGAAAACAAAATTCTTCTTGCTTTGAAAACTCAAAATTAACTCTCTTACCTTTGCTATATATCATACAGCAGTGTTAGCTATAGTCATCATGCTGTATGTTAACCCCTAGTACTTATTTATCTTATAACTGGAAGTTTATACCTTTAGCTACCTTCTTCCAATTCTCCCTGCCCTCTGTCTTCACTTATAGTAATCACAAGTCTGATATCTTTTTCTATTAATTTGTTGGTTATGTTTTCTTTTTTTAGATTCCACATATAAGTGAGATCATACAGTGTCTTTCTCTGCCTCAATTTACTTAACACTTATTTCATTCAGTGGCCTTAAGATCCAACCAGGTTGTTACAAATGGTAGGATTTCCTTGTTTTTCAGTGCTTAATAACAGTTTTTTGTTTATATATACCACAACTTCTTCATCCATTTATTTGTTGCTGGACACTTAGCTTGTTTCCATGTCTTGGCTATTGTGGACATGGGAGTGCAGATATTTTTTTGAGTTAGTGTTTTCATTTTCATTTCCTTTGGCTAGATTCCCAGAAGTGGAATTGCTGGATCATATGGTAGTTCTATATTTATTTTTTAAGGATCCTCCATACTCTTTTCCATAGTGGCTGTAGTAGTTTGCAATCCCACCAACAGTGCACATGGTTCCCTTTTCGCCACATCCTTGCCAGCATTTGTTATCTCTTGTCTTTTTGCTCTAAATAGGTATCTCATTGTGGTTTTGGGATAATTCTTTTTTAATCTCCAAATGAGAAAGATTCTTCCAAATGTAATTCCGAAAAAAGAACAGAAGCCATGAAATAATATATTGATGAATTTCATTACTTAAATATCAACAAATTAAAAACTATTGTAACTTCCAGACAAAGGGATAATTTCCCGAATTAAAAAAACTCTTCAAACAAATAATGAAATAATAATCATCCAATTGAAAGGTGAAAGTTAGAATAAAAAAGCTAACAGAATAAGAAATGGAAATGGATCTTAAATATATGAAAAGATAGTATGTGTCACAGGTACCTAGTTCAAAATGGTCTAATGATATTAATTGCATTAGGCTAATATACAGAATCAATGGTAAGTACTCAATAAATTTTGTATGCTTTATTTTTTTAAAAATTTTAATGTTTATTTTTGAGAGAGAGAGAAAGACAGAGCATAAGTGGGGTAAGGAGGAAAGAGAGAGGGAGACACAGAATCCAAAGCAGGCTCCAGGCTGTGAGTGGTCAGCACAGAGCCAGATGCAGAACTCGAACCCACCAAAGCGAGATCATGACCTGAGCCAAAGTCAGGTACAACTGACTGAGCCACCCCAGTGCCACTTGTATATTTTAATTAACAATCTAGAGTCTCCAGGAAATAGAGCAACACAATCTACTTAGGACTAAGACAAAAGAAAATAAAAGTTCTGAACTTGGAACTCAGCTTAAAAAAATTAATTTCCTTAGAAGCAAGGTAAGAGATAAGCAACAACTCTAAGGTATTAAAATATGAGCCAGATTACTGAATTCGATTAAGTCAAGTTAGTTTCAGTGTAGTTGTAATTACAGAAAGAATATAGGGGGAATTTTCAACAAACATCTGTTTCTAGAAGAAACCTTGAACTTCTTAGATATTAGCAATATAAAATTATTGGAAGGAGAACTACAAAAATCTACAAAAATCTCATTCAACACTCCCATCATCAGAGGTTGAAATACCTAATTACATCATTCATATACATGAAGATTTCTAAAATCTTTTGCTTACCATAAAATGTATCTTTAGTGAGTCTTTGACTACTTAAATATAACTCTAAAAAGCCTCATTAACTTTGAGAATGATTTCTTCTTGAGCAAAACCTCTTGGTAAGGAAAATCTATTTAAATTTCATAAACGTTTGATATGGGAGGTGTGTATTTAGCTGTCTTATTCCACATCAGGAGATCAGAATAATCCAAAACATTCACATGGCAGCACTTCTAATCTCACCCATGAAGCCATTATTCAATGAGTAATTAATATTCTTATAGATGTATACAGAAAAGCAAAGTTAATGAACTCAAAAAAATTATTTTCTACAACAAATTTTAACTTTTTCCCACCTCTCATTAAAAAACTTAATTTACTCCCTCATTATATCCTGAATGCCTTCTGTGTGCCAAATGTGATTCATCACAAATGTGATGAATTCCCTGCCCTTGAAAAGACTACATACTAATAGGAAGAGATCATAAAAATAAAAAAGGAACAAGAAAAAAAGTAATATAAGAGTAGGTTTATAAAGAAAAATAAAGAAGGGTGAAAGCAATGAGTAAATGAGTGGGGATGTTTCTCTTGTATACAGTGGTTGAGAAAGACCTCACTAATGAGGTCAGACCTAGGAAGCCATGTGAATGTTTTTCATAGGGAAGCATAGTCTGGGCAGAAGGAATACTGGGTGCAGAGGCACTACAGTGAGGCTGTGTTGTGGGATGTATGAGCAACAGCAAGGACAATGCATGCATAGAATAGTGAGCATGGGGGAAAAGTCAATGGCAAGTTAAATCATAGAGGTAACCAGAGGAAAATTTGTATATGACCTTTCAGGTTATTGTGAAAACATGAGCTGTTACTATGAGTGGGATGAGATGCCATTAGAAAGTTTTACAATGAAGAAAGATATAATCAGATATATTGTTAAAATTTCACTCTAGCTGCTCTGTGCGCATAGCCATGGGGGGGTGCAAAATAGGGAGATCTGCTAGGAGGCTCTTCCAGTAATTAACCTGATAGTCTCTTTCCAGTCACACAGTGACTAGGTATCTGGATGGTTGTTTCCAAAAACAGCTACAAGTGCTAAAGAATACACTATAGGAAAGTGTGGAAGAAACTGTTAGATGCCTCCCAATATTTACTTTCCTTTTATTCCTCAGTAATAGATCATTAGCTCAACACATTCATGGAAGAATGCACATACTTCTCCACTTCTCTTATAGTTAAGCATGGACAAGTGACAAAATTCTGGCTAATGATAAGTGAAATTTTATGTGAAACTCCTTAAAGAGTAGAAACAAACTATTTTTTGTGCTCCCCCACCCCCACCCCTTCACTCCTCAGAATACAGACTGGCTCCCAGGCTGAAGCAGACATCTTAAATTGTGTGGCAATCCTCTTAATATGGTGAAACAGTGAGATAGAAGTCCCTGGTGACCGTGGAACCTCCTGGAAATTTCTGTCTTGTTCATACCACTACTTGTGTAATCCTATTAAATATAGTGGAATCTAAGGTTAATGACCATAGGAGCAAAGGTGAATGCAGGTTGATGAGTGTGGAGGCTTGTCCAATAGTCCAAATAAGAAATGACCAGAATTAAGAGACAATGAAATAATAATAAGTGGGGAGATTCAGAATATATTTTAAAGAACAATCCAATAATATTTGCTGATGGATTGAATACAGATTATATTGTAAAAGGAGAAATCAAACGTGTCCATATTTTTAGCTGAAATAAAAAGAAATGGAGTTACTACCTACTAATTCGAGGAAGATTACAAGTAGGGAAGAATTTTGTTTTGTTTTATTTTATTTTGTTTTTGAAGTCTTAAAATAACCAAGACTTTATTTTGAATATGTTGGTTTTAGATGCTATTATATTCCCAAATTGAAATATGGTGGGGGCATCTGATAAATAATTCTACAGTTCAAGAGAGAGGACAGGCTGGAGATAAAATTATGGACTCATCAGAGATCACTAAGGAATAAGTATAGATAAAGGAATGATCAAAGGATGAGCTGAGAAGCATCAGTGTACATGAATCCAAAATATGAGGATGAATCAGCAAAGAAAATTAAAAAGGAACAGCCAAAGAGATGTCTTAGAGGCCAAAAGGCATGGGGTAGGGGATTATGTTCCAAGGAGACTAGAGTGACGAACTGTGACAAATGCTGCTGATTGAGCCAGTTAAATGTAAATCAAGAATTGACCATTGGAACTGGCAACGTGTATGACATGGGCATGGATGATTTTGTCAAGAGCTGTTTTTATTAAGTGGGGTGGGTGGATGCGGGGTTGGGGTGGGGGTCCTCATTGGAATGGATTTCAGAAAGAATAAGACAGGCATTAGAGACTCCTGGTACAGACAACCCTTTTTAGCACCTTTGTTATAAAGGGGAACAGAGAAATGAGAAAGTCACTTTTTAATTTTCTTCATGTTCTTTCATATGGGAAATACTATAACGTGTACATGTTCACAGAAAATATTCAATAGAGAGAATCAGTAGAAAGAACGAAGCAGGAGAGAGAGAGGAAGGATGTTCTACTTTGAGTGGATGCCAGGGGTTGGAATCTAGTGCACATGTGGAGGAACTGGCCTTTAGCAGCAGTAAAAATAGCTCATCCAAAGGTTAGAGGAGGATTTTATTTTTAAGTTTTTAATATTTGGTTGCTGGAATGTTGGGACATTTTCTTTGTATTTCTTCAGTTCTCTCAGTAAAATAAGAGAAAATGTCATTAGTCAAGATTGGAAAGATATTGAGGTTCAGGGACAGAGGAGAAAATGGGACATAGAAAGTACAGTGTGGAGTGAATTACACAAGGGGAATAGGGGTGTTGTTCTAGGTGTTTTTGGAAGTTAATAATCATAAATGCAAACAGGGACCAGTCAGCACAGTGATGAGTTTTTCTCCAGCTGTAATCTCTCCTTGGGTGTAGGTGTAGAATAGGCGGAGGGTGGTATTCACTCAGGATTGGGCCCTTGGCCAGGATAGTACAATGGAGGGAAAGAGGAAAAGGGAATTGGGAGTATGCCTAAGGAACAACTGTAATGATGGACTGTGGAAACTAGCCGGAAAGAGAAAAGTGAGGGATGAGGAGGCAAAGAAGAAGGGAAGGTATTGGAGTTGATGAACTGCAGGTCTGCTAGAGTTAGAGTCTTAGATATCAGAGGTGTAGTGGGAACAAACAGAAGAATGAAGGTGGTGGTTAGAGAGTTTTATGTCTGGCACTGATATTTTATGGAGGGGGCATCATTGAGGGCAATGGAAAAATGCAAGGTATGACCATGAGAGTGGTTACTTGCGGTAAATTGAAAGCTAAAATTGTTGGAGAAGAGATTAAAAAACTAGTCACCAGCATACATTAGAAAGTTGATCTTTGTGGATATTCAGTCACCAAAGAATTAGAGAGCAAACAGGTGCTAGAATCTACAAAGAATTAGAGAGGGTAACTAACAAATTTGTAGATGGCAGCAATAAAGAGAGGTGATAGGTTCCCAAACAACTCATGTACTCTTCAAAGTGAACTGCCTAAAGTACGTGAATACACTGGAACTCTGAGATAATCTTGTATTTGATATAATATTGATTCATTTTACCTGTTTTTATCAAGTGCTCACAATGTACTAGGCACCATAGAAGCAAAGTCAAATAAGGGTGGCACAGTTTCTGATACTAAGGAAATCATTCTAATAGGGGAGATAAACATGAAAATAAATGGTGGTGCAGTGAAAATGCATTCCAGCAATCTGTGGAACATTCACAAGAAATTGTGATCATGGTGATTTGTTAAAATGAAAGCCTTCTGGATCATACAAAAGTCATCCCTGGATGCAGTTCAATTTGCATTTACCTTTCATGGATTTTCTCGAAAATATCTAGTGAGTACTACATAAAAGTGTACAAAGTATGGTGGAAGATACAATGATATATTAGATTCAAACCCTGTTTTATTTTGGATTATTTTGTGATGAGTCATGTCATTGGTAAGATTTCCTATGGTTAACCTTTCCTTTCAGATAATTTTATTTAGGCAGTCACATGAGCTCTGTTCAGCAAGGGCAAAGTTGCTCTTTCATGTTACATCAAAACATCTGAGTCATGTAAGCATTTATTTAAAATGTAAAGCCAGAACTTCAGCTAAGAAAAATATCAGGGGAAAACAAAACTGGATACTGAAGACAGAATGCACTAAGTGCTATCTCTCTGAACATATTCACAAGATTTTTACTGAGAACTTAAAACAGTGGGGTATCATTTTTTTTTTGTTTTGTTTTGGGGGATATTTTTTGGATCAGATAATAGTGTCTGTCAAATGACTCATAATGCCACCTGATGGCTGATATTTACCTCTTAATAACTATCATACTATACAAGTGAATAACCAATATTAACAAGGGAACTTGTTCTCTTCCTGGGATTTATTCCTTACCTTTCCTATTGGAAGTTAATATCACAGTTTATTTAAAGGGATTTGATAGTTACTGATTCTTTAATTTGTAATAATAACTTACTTGAATACCTTTTCAATGAAACATGTAACAGTATATGTTAACATTCATTTCATCATATTTAAATTGGGGATAATAATGTTTATCTCATGAGGTTATAGTGAGGATTAAATGATCAATGTAAAGCTATGAAAAATGCTCAATAAATTTTAGCTAACATGACTATTATCATTACCATCAAATTATTATAACTACACAGTCATTTTATTTTGAAACATCCAGCTGCAAGGGAACAAAACCCATCTAGTAGTAGGGCGAGAACACAGTGAAGCTTAATTGGTTGTGCAGAGATCAAAGAACAACATAAGGGTTGGAATGGCATTGAGCCTCAGAAGACAATAGGATTAGGCCCAGGAGAGCCATCAAATTTCTCTTTCTATCTCTTTTGTTTAGCCCTGCACATCTGCATCAATATTTCATCTCTGCATAATGGCTCTCTCTGCTTTTCTCTGAAAAGGCAGTTTACATGTCATGATAACAGGTTAACTCAGAGACATTGCCACAGCCCCTTTTTACCTCAAGGGACTTAAAGTTGTAGTTCAAGCCACATGCCGGGACTACCTACCTAACTATCAAAGCTATTTCTAAATAGAAGAGAAAATGTGATCATTCCAACTGGATTCAGTAATCTCCTCCTGACCCTGTTAGGATCAAAGAGTTGATATAATTTAAAAATGACTGTCTTTTCACCCTCATGATATTTAGAGCAGTTTCTGGACAATGGGGAATTATTGGTAGCACTGCCAAAAAGACTTACTATGTCCCACTCTTGATTTCTTAGCACCTATATGTCTTTATTTCCATATATCCAAAAATATTCTATCCATGCTTCACCTGCTTGATGCATGGCAACAAACAGGCTCAACTGCTCCATAACTGGAGAAAACCTGAAATAAAATCTGTCACTTCACCCAGAGGATGCTACAGGGCATATATCAGGACGTTTTAGGAGAGAAATAACTCAAATTAATTTAAAACTAAATTGGAAACTTACTAAATTATTTGCTGGGAAGTCCAAAGATATTTTTAGACTTAGGCTCAATTAGATTGCAAAGATCAAACAACTTTCCAATATGTGTATCTCTACTTCCACTGCTTCCCTCTGTGTATTGCCTTAATATTCTCTACTTCAGAAGGATTTTATCCATGTGTCTAGGGGCAACAGGTCACTATTAGGTTCATGGTTTATTATCCCAGTTTTCTCTCCACCATCATCAAATATACATTACAGAGAAGGACTCTTCTGATTGATCTTGATTTGGTCATAGACAAACTCGGGATCAGTTGTTTTATTTAAGAAAAATGGTGTTCTGTCTATGGAAAGGCCTGCATCATGTGTTTACTTCTGAGGCTGGACATATAAGGGAGGAGTAGGAATATGCTCTATAATTGACAGCCCCACTGGAACCTCATGGTTGGGGAAGAACAGATCCACAAAGGTAGAAGTGCTGGCAAAATACTTCCCAACCCATTTTATATTCCAACTATGGGTGCCCATCATCAGCATTAAGACCAATTATTAAGTGTCTTCACCTAACTTGCTATATTAATTACAAATGTCACCAAATATATACTCATTCCATCACCTTTAGATGGAAGAGCCACAGATGTGTACTCCCCCTGAATCAGGTCCAGATGTGGGTCTCTATGGTATATTTTACCACCCTAACATTTACAATCCACAATGGGGGTGGATGGGATAAGCCTCCTATTTGTGATAAAGGGGAGAAGAAATAATAGATAACTATTACTGAACCTCAGCATAAATCATATTCTGTAGGAAGGGATAATAAGACACCCTCTTTGGCTGTGGAGTAAATTCTAGGTCTGGAGTAAATTCTGATCTGCCTACCTTTGCTCTCACTGCTAGGAGGTTTCAAAGGGTCCATTTTCCACAGTTGCCGTGTCTGAAAGGAACATATGGAAGGATTCCCTCCATAGCATTGTGATTGCTTAATCTACCAACTTTCTGTAGATATGGTCATAGTGATCTGAGTGTTGAATTAATGGTTGTGCATCAATATATCCCTGTTATCCAGGCTTGAGGGTTCTCTCAAAATTAAATTCTCTAAAATTGCCACTCTTCTACTTGTTAATTTATTTCTGAAATGTCCACAGAATGGTAATTAGCAGTAGAAATCCTGGATTAAGAACACTGAATCCACTGATTTTCTCCCAATGATTGTCCTAATGCTCTGCTGATCTCTCAAACTCACTGCTATAGGGCTTCCACTTAGCCCTCAGCTGGTGGTAGTAAGGATGGACCCACCTCTGCCCTGTCCTACTACATCACAGAAGATAATGCTTTCATTATTTACCTTGTAGAGTGTATAAACTCTGTCAGTCTGGGTACAAACATTAGGAAATGTTTGGAAGATGAAGTGTATAATGTAAACTGCTCCTGGATACCAATCTTATTTTCTTACCTCTCTGCTTTCACTTGTTCTAACTTTTGGGAGAGACAAATAATTTGTTTTGTTTTATGATTAACAAGGCACTGGTTTTTTGACTGTCAGCCATCTCAGATTCCTGTGTTGTGTTTTATCAACAATTCTAAATATTGTTCTCTTTCTGCTTGCAGACTTCTGGCTTGGGAATCCAACCTTGTCCCATTCTTGCAAGATCTCACTGGAGTCTGCTAAATTTGCTAACATTCTCATATATTTTCTAGGTCCCCAAAAGTTCTACCTAAGGCAGGGGGTCTGAATTCTAGGATACATCAGAGACCTATCAAATACTTCTGCCTTTCAATCCAGAGACAGAGATCATTTCTGCTCACAATGACATCTGGACTCAACTTCCTATTTCAAAGTCTTGTTACCTGCAGAATTCCTTTTCAAGACATCACTTTATATATGAAGATTCTTTGAGGTGCAAGTATCAAAACACAACTTGGTTAAAAAAAACACAGAACTGAGTTGATGCTTTTATACTTGGTTGTATCAAGAACACTGTCATCATGTAAAATTCCTCCCCACCCCATTTATGTTTTTTTTTTCTTTATAAATTAGTTTAATTTTCTCCTCTAGCATTCTTTCATGCAGTTAAGAAAGAAGGAGTCCAGTGCTCCTGGATCCTTCACCTTAGTTTGACAATCTCAGCAGAAAGACCACTTATAATTCTCTAATTGCATTGTGATATTTGGGTATAGTTTTAAGCTTTACAACACAATTCTATATCTCACTTAGGGATGCATACATATGTGAAGACAGAAAGTGTCAGGATAGACATGAGAATAAGAAACACCTAATCGGGGAATGTGATTATCTTGAGACCACAGGAGAATAAGCTGTGGTGGGTTACATAGGAACTTTAGCTGTACTGGTTTACATGGATCCTTGTTGTTTTATTCCTTATACATTTTAGTATGCCCAAAATATTTTATAATTTCAAACATAAAAAAATGCTGTAATGTTGGAAGTTCGATTCCAGAGACAATCTCTGATTGGCCCAATTTAGGTGATTTGAGTGGCCTGTCCCCTCATTTTTTCTTTTCCAATAAAATATGGAAAGCTAGGTCATATGCTGACATCATGGATGTGGGTAGAATGAAGAGGTAATTTGATTCTCAGCCCATTAGCTACAAAAGGAACATGGAAAATACAGTTTTCCAAAAAAAAGGGGAGGTTATTGGTCAGATAAAAACAATTGAAGGGTTTTATTAAATGGGTTAATTTTCCCCAAATGAAATTCATTCCTTCTCTAGTTCATTTGAAGCCTGTCCCGGTATGGATTCTCATCACTTTATATTTCATGACCTAAAAGTATAACATTAACCATGGTCAACATACCTGATAAACAATGATGGGGCAAAAAACAAGATGAGTCGTTAATGAAGTAAATCTTAATCTTTTCCTTGTGCAGTGCACTTCAGGGCCACCCCTGAGAAGGGCATGAGGAAGGCTTCTCTGTGTGTGGGTGTGTGTGTATGCATACACACATAGGCATGCAAACACCCCTTACTTCCTGGTGGTGCTTGGATTTGGATCTGAGGGTGACCCAAGGGGATAACACTCCCCACGCTATTTGTTATCACGGCTCGCTGTTCCTCAGAGTTTCACACTGCCCTGAAACCTCTGAACTGTCATTTGGCTTCATTTGGGGGATTCAATTTGTTTAAAAAACATTTCCACAAGACACTGACTATCAGGATGCCCTCCAAACCCTATTTTACCATCAAAGCTCCCTGCCTGTGATCATGGGCTGTCACCAATTTTCAACCATCCCCATTTTTGTCTGCTGATGGGCCTCAGCCACAGATCATGATGAGTAACAATGGGATCCTTCTTTACCAGGACCCCATCCTGGCCCTTTCTCCTGACAATGCAGTGATGGAATGAACTTTACACTGAAATGCAGAGATTATTATTATCCGAAACAAATATTTGAAAGCTGCTTTAAAGACATAGGAGTGGGAGAGGGTTGGTCAGGTTTGATGTATATGCACCCAAAATTTAGATTCTGTAGTTTTTTAATCCGTGCATCAATCTTATCCATAGAACCTGGTAAATCTACCTGTTGTAGTTCATGTGATTCATGATTTTTTGTTGTTGTTTAAACCTCAAATATTTTATTTTTTTAAATTTTTTAATGTTTTTATTTATTATTGAGATAGAAACAGAGCATGAGTGGGGGAGGAGCAGAGAGAGAGGGAGACACAGAATCTGAAGCAGGTTCCAGGCTCCAAGCTGTCAGCACAGCGCCCGATGTGGGGCTCAAACCGTGAGATCATGACCTGAGCTGAAGTCAGCCGCTCAACTGACTGAGTCATCCAGGTGCTCCAAACCTCAAATATTTTAAATAAGTGACCCATGTTTTATTTATATGCTTGCAACTGAATGAAGGACTGAAGCATATCCTGGACTAAAACTAAAAATTTCAAGGTGCAAACAGCACACTCCCATCTATGCCATTATTTGCTACTATTTCCACTAATGTTCATCACTGGTAGGTGCTCAGACTAAGTCTCAAGAGCCAAAAGATAATAGCTCAATCAAATACTTTATTGTGGTATGGTATGGGCTAGTAATTTCTTCCTCTGGAGTGAGAAAACCCTCCCTGAACCTTCCACATTCTCTGAAGGTCTATTATTCTCAGCCCTTCACCTGATACTAAAATAAGTCATTAGTTAGAATTTCCTAGACCACAAACAACAGAAACCAGCTTGTATTTACAAACATAGGAATGGAAAATACATTATGAAAATGGACACATATTTTCCAGGGCCCCGGGGCAGGATTGCATTCAAGCCCACAACAGAATCTAGATTTAGGAAATGGAAAACAATTAGGACAATTAGTATCATCTTTTGTCCCAACTTTGCACTGTCCCTTTGTATCCCCATCCTCTTTGCAAATCAGGTTTGTTTTTCTGTCTATATGACTAAATACAGTTACTGCACAGGCTGATTTGATAGCTCCAGATGCTGAAGTTGTCTAAATTACAAAAGAAAATCTGATTGGCTTAATTTAAGACAAATGCCATCCCTACTTCATAGGTTGTGCAAAGTGAAATATTAATTTCTGGGGGTTTCAATATAAACCCCCGGAAACATCAGATGGCCACTTTAGAACATGATCATCCTAGATGAAGCATCTGAATGGAATTCTGAGACATAGATACTAAGACTGTGTTTCTGTTTTAATTCATCATAGAGCTTGCCTTGGCTTTGATGTTTGCAATAGGTGCAGAATGTCTGTAGTAATGATGTCCATAGGAATATCAGACTTTTGTATGGTAATTGCAGGTTTTCTAAGCTACCCAACATCAGTTTAAGGTCAGTCAGTATTATTATAATTATACCAGGTCTAGGGATATGGAGACACAGGAATTTAAGTTGCCCTGCTAAGGAGTCATGAGTCACCCAGGATTTGAATGAAAATCAAGTGGCTCTAAAACATGGGCTCAGTAAATTTAGGTAATGGTACTAGATTTCAATCTCTGTTCTATCTGAATTTCTATTTTCTTCTAACCATTTTTTTTTTTTTATGCCAGCTGCTTGGTCTCCCAATAATTGCTTTTCATAATAGATTTAAAAAAAATAAAAAAAAACTGTATTCCTTATATAATAACAAATACCAATGTAATCTGTTTCCGGAAAGAGTATTTTATATGCTTTTGTAACTTTTTCTCCTTTGGTTAAACATTCTCCCTTAATTCCTTTTTTCCAACTAACAGTCATAATGATGGTGGATTTTATTTTGCTTATGTTTGTAAGCAGAATGGGAGCCTTAGGGAACATCTGCTTAAGTGAAGTTTAGTGTATTTAAATTAAATTCCAGTTTAATCTCCACTAGGGAAATATACTTTTGGTTGTCATTTGGGGAGAGTGGTGATGGCAGAAAAGGGCACTGTTCGAAAGTGTGTCTGCTTGTGTTTATGTACGAATAACTTCTCTCTAGTGATTATAAAAATGATTAAGAGATACACTTTGATATTGAAAGTTTGATATTGAAGAATGTAGAAGTCACATCTTTGAAGCTCACAGTCTCTTCCATTTATCCTTTTCACCCCTATATCAATTTTTAATTCTCAGAAGGAAAGAGGAAATGTCAGCTAAAGGAGTTGTTAAGAGATAAAAAGGGAGAGCATGCCAGCATTATTTGTAACAATGAAAGACGGGGGTACTCAGGTACAATACTTCATGAATTCATTTAGTTCATTCATTCCCTCATTCATTCTTCATATATGTATTGAGCCCCTACTATGCACAGGGGTACAATGATGATGGGAATGGATGGATGGGTGTTCTCTGGAACTTAGTGGGAGTTCTCTGGGAACAAGAGAAGTTGGGCTTTGCATAAATAAACCTACAATTATAATTTTGATAGTTTTTAAAAAAA
Organism: Cryptoprocta ferox; assembly: GCA_028646485.1. Classification (NCBI taxonomy): domain Eukaryota; kingdom Metazoa; phylum Chordata; class Mammalia; order Carnivora; family Eupleridae; genus Cryptoprocta; species Cryptoprocta ferox. Next base: position 93,858,069 of record CM053577.1, on the reverse strand, counting down.
TGTTTTAATGTTTGTTTATTTTTGAGAGAGGGAGACAGAGTGTGATGGGGGGGCAGGCAGAGAGAGAGGGAGATACAAAACACAAAGCAGGCTCCAGGCTCTAAACTGTCGGCACAGAGCCCAACATGGGCTCGAACCCGCAAGCCGCAAAATCATGACCTGAGCCAAAGTCGGATGCTTAAACGACTGATCCACGTAAGCGCCCTTAATTTTGATAGTTTTTACGAAGAAAAAGCACATGAAATTTTATAAACCTAGAAATCACCTGATCTGAAAAGCCAGGAAGACTTTCCTTGGATGAAAGCATCATTTAACTCTGAAGGAGGAGCTCATAGATTTTTAAAATATTTTTAAAAATTTTTTAAAGTTTATTTATTTACGAGAGATAGAGACAGCATGAGTGGGGTAAGGGCAGAGAGAAAGGGAGACACAGAATCTGAAGCAGGCTCCAGGCTCCGAGTTGTCAGCACACAGCCCGATGCGGGGCTCGAACCCAGGAACCATGAGATCATGACCTAAGCCAAAGTCAGATGCTTAACCGACTGAGCCACCCAGGTGCCCCTCATAGATTTTTTTAAATATACAAGAATATTAGGCCAACATTGTGAATAATATAAAAATATCATCAATATAAAATTCTAATAGGGGAATGCCACATATAGAATAGATATCCTCACAAAAGGTTATTTTGCACCCACTAAAAAATTAATTGGAGCTTTACCTTTTGACACAGGGATTTCCATGAAGCAATATTGAGTAAGAAAAGGAACATTTTTTTAAAACAAACAAGTACAGGAATAATTTTACAGAGTAGATTCCTCAAAGTAAAAGAAGGGGAGCAGGGTGAAAACAGTTTTCCAGGCCAAGGGAACAGCATTTGCAAATGCCCTGAGGAAGAGAATCTGCTGAAACAAATTAACTGAAAGGGGGTGATAGGGCTAGATCTCACAAAATAGCGAGTGTATGGGGCATGGGGGGTTCAGTTGGTTAAGTGTCTGACTTCATTTCAGCTCAGGTCATGATCTCACAGTTCATGAGTTCGAGCCCCATACCCAGCTCTGCTTTGACAGTGCAGAGCCTGCTTGGGATTCTCCTCTCTCTCTCCCTCTCTCTCTTCCTCCCTTCCATACTCTCTCTCTCTCTCTCTCTCTCTGTCTCTCAAAATAAATAAATTTAAAAAAAAGAAAAGAAAATGGTGGGTTGAGGGGGCTGAGGGAGGAAGGAAGGGGATGCCTTGTGAAGCAGAGTACACAGCCAGATCATGAAGGAATATCCATGTGAAGGACTTTGTTGTTATCATTCAATAAATGTTTTATACTTTTGAACTGTTCATTCTTTTATCACTTAGCAGCTGTATGCCATCAGAGTGCTGGTCTGGCAGAGTACTAAGTATATATTAGAACCTAAGATACCATGCCTGGTATAGAGGAATTCCTCAGTAAATCTTAATTTTCTGCTTCGCTTACCCCTCCTTTCCATTCTGCTTCTCCCATATACCAGCGTGTATAATCTGGTTCTGTGGTTCTCACCACTCAGACCCAACGCCCCTCTATGATTCTGAACAAATGAGGTTAATAAGGTTAATGTTCCCTTATTATAGGGAAACAAAATGAAATTTCTTGATAAAATAACCTATACCTATACTTTTAAAAAGTAATGCCATGCCTAATGATAAGTATAAGCAATTTACAAAAACTGTTATTTGTTTTAGTGTATAAATATTGACACACAACTAGGACAGAAAATATGAAGTTGTCAGATGCTTGACCTACAGATGTTAAAGGAGACTGATGAGATTTATTGGTAACTCTGATGCAGTTCCATTAGTACTGTGATTTAAAAAAAGGAAAAACCAAATGTCTAAATTAAAAAAAAATACATTGTAATTGGATTCCTAGGATTTAGTGTTCAAACGGTGCAAAAAAAAAGTCTTGTATTTGTATGTAAAACAGAGAAGTCCTAGTCTTAGGTAATTATTAATGGCATTTTCATCTTCATCACATTCGGCAGGACTGCTGTCATTTGTACAGGACACGGGGTAATTTTTCACTGTGAAAGACATAGTATAGGACATATATCATTCCAGACCTCATCCACCAAGTTCCTGGAGAGTCCTCAATTATTATAGCATTTTCCAAATGTCTTCTGTGGATTGGTATCTCTTCTACTGAGAACTACTGATCTGATTGGAAGACAAGACAAGACAAGGGGAAGATTAAAGTATACCAGACTTCAGTAACAGCCCAGAAAAACAACAACCCATAAACAAAGACAATAATAGGGATGTTATAAGGTCACATATTGTTAGTAGCGAAGTAGAAAAGGGATTAAAGCTTATGCATTTTAAGGAGCCCAGACCAGCCAAAGCTAATATTAGACAATGATGGAATAGGGGTGAGTCTTGAGTGATGGCTATCCTACAGAGAGGCAGAAAGGAGCAAGGGGGCATCACGGGCTAGAGATCCACTGAGCAGGGTGGGCAAAGGCATGAAGGGCAAATAAACCTGCTAGGTCTGGGAGACATCAGTGATACAGAATTGCAGACATCTGAAAATTAGATCTTCCAGAAGAGGCAGATGGAATCGGGAGTTCACTGATTCTCCCTTTCCTCTCTCTCTCTCATTCTCTATTTCTTTTAATTACAAAAGTAAGTGTACAAAAGTACACTTTATATTGCAGAACTCAGTTGACCTCTGTGAAATCTAGTCTGGGTAATGATTGCATCTAAGGCCACCTAGAATGATCACTGCTGATGTACTTCTTCATAATTTATACAACATAGGATACCAATGGATGCCTGTGATTATGTTAATAATGTTGGTGATAATGACTATTACACATTGCCATGACCAAAAAAATACCTCTGATTATGGCATTCACATATATCCATAACAATGACAAATAGCTCATGACTTTTCAGGGGAAGTAATTTAAAACATATTTAAATTGGACAATGTTCCTATGTTTTAGCTAATACTGGCAACAACACACTAATAACGAATATTTAAACATTGAATAATTACAATAAGCAGTACTTTATATCAAATATCTTCTATTAGCATCACTTCATGTTCTGTCTCTCCACTTAATTCCATGATTATGCATTTTACCAGTGATACTGGCAATATTTTAAAAATTATTTGTGTGTGTTATGAAAAATGTAAACAACCTTATACATATTTTCATATATTTGATCTGCTGAAAAGAAAGAGAAGAGGGAATGTGTTCATGCGAGGATAGGCTCTAATGAGTTTAGTTATTAGAGAGCACCATGGTTTTCTCCTGTTTCATCATTTTATTTCTCTACCCCATTCCCTGAAATAATTTGTAACAATTATCTAACATGTTAGATACTTATGAATTAAAAAAAACCTACACAGTACTACATAATAATTTTGAAGAATGAAGGAAGTACAAAGTATAATAATGCATTTTGGGGGGCACCTGGGTGGCTCAGTTCGTTGAGCCTCTGACTTCTGCTCAGGTTGTAATCTCCCAGTTTGTGAGTTCAAGCCCCACATTGGGCACAGTGCTGTCAATATAGAACCTACTTCAGATCCTCTATCCCCAACCCTCTCTCTGTGGCTCCCCAGCTCACGCTCTCTCTCTCTCAAAACTAAAAATAAATGTATTTTTCATTCCTTCTAAAGGAATTTAGTGATGGAAAATACAATAATTATTAATCTATAAATATAATTGTATTTAATTATAGATTTTTCCACACCTCTTTTTCACAACGAGTCTAACATTTTGGTGGACTTTTTTTTTATTTTTCACATCTTTGTGAACTTTGAGTTTAAGTTGTTCCACACATAAGGACAAACACACAGATAAGTCAAGAATTCACATAAACATGGATGATTCCTAGCTATATCTACTGTTTTTTTTTAATCTGTTTATCTTCTGCCTAGTTCCTGACACAATGACTTTCCTACAGAAAATTCTCTGTAACTATGTGTTGAACTAGTAAAACTTACATAATACGTTATGTAACAATTTAAATATGGCAGATGAATGAAATGATTATAAAGTTCATGTCAGTAATTTTCAAAGTAGTCTTAACGTGAAATGTCTTAAGACTATTAAATTAATGTGATGATTCAGCCAGTAGTAGGTTTTGCCAACAGTATTAGCAATTTTCTTAACTTCCCTCAGAGTGCTTTGGGAAAATGTTGTGTTTCTTCTTAAATATTTGTTTATTTTTGAGAGAGAGAAAGAGCATGAGCAGGGGAGAGGCAGAGAGAGAGAGAGAGAGAGAGAGAATCTCAAGTAGGTTCTGGGCTGCCAACTCAGAGCTTTAACTCACTAACCATGAGATCATGACCTGAGCCCAAGTCTGACACTCAGCCGACTGAGCTACCCAGGCACCTGGGAAAATATTTTTGATAAACACATCTAGTTTTGTTACTATGTGTGTGTTGGAAGATAGATATAGATATAGATATATAGATATATATAAAGAGAGAGAGAGAGAGAGAATCCCAAGCAGGTGCACACTGTCAGTGCAGGGCTCAAACTCACACAATGTCAGACATATGGCTTACATGGGGCTCACATGGGGCTTGCATGGGGTTTGAACTCAGGAACTGGGAGATCATGACCTGAGCCAAAATCAAGAGTCTGATAACTAACCTATTGAGCCACCCAGGTGCCCCTACTTTGTTATTGTTATATGTGACAATATTCTTTCTGTAAGGATGGCTTTGTCTGCCTTGAAGCCACTGTCTTAAACTGCATTAAAATATGTATATTTTAAAGCTCTTGAAGGGACATAAGCTTACTCTGATAATGGCTTTTGTCATTATTCAATTCACATTCCAACAGTTCTGTGAAGTTCCATCAGCAATCCTTAATGATGTAAGCAGTTTATCATTTCTTCCTTGTACAGGTTAAATAAAGACCTACGTGCTTTCCACTTCTAGTTCCTCACACTGGCTTGAACTATTAGCTCCCTTTTCTTGAGCATGTGTTCCCTCTCTTCACCTGGCTTGTAGGCTCTTTGAGGGGTCCGGTCAATTTTACATCTTGCATCCTGCTAAGGACAGAAAGCCTTTAGCATACCACCTTTAATGGATTATCCCTCTTCACTTACATTTTCCTCTCTTTCATTAGCTATTTAATAATTGACACTCTAGTAGATATCCTTCTTTGAGATTTCACTTATGTATGAATGAATGGCTTAACAAAATTAGACTTCTTATGGGCCCATTTTAACTTGTTTGGTCTAATTATTCTTGCTATTTTTAAGTGTACATTTATGAATGCAGTCCCAAATGCTCATAAGAAACATTCAGAATTATTTTTGAACATTGTGAAAGCAAACCAGTAAATGAAGTACCACACCGATAACTTGAATTGAGTGAATAGGAAGACTGTGTATCAGAAACGAAGACCAGGATTGCAAAAATATTGGGGCACCTGGGTGGCTTCATCAGTTAAGCATCCGACTTTGGCTCAGGTCATGATCTTGTAGTTTGAGAGTTTGAGCCCCACAGTGGGCTCTGTGCTGACAGCTCAGGGCCTGGAGCCTGCTTCGGATTCTGTGTCTCCCTCTCTCCTCCTCTCCAGCTTGCATTCTGTCTCTCTCTCAGAAATAAATAAACATTAAAAAAATAAAATATATATATACTAAAAGTTTAGACATGTAAATTACAGGAACAGAAAAAAAAGTTACATATATAAAAAACAAGATAATTCTCTAGACACTGTTGAAGAAAAGATAAATCACAGATACCACAGTCTGGAAGACTACCTTTGTTCTGTCTTAGAATTTGCTTTTACTTTCTGACTTAATCCTTTGCTCCGTGCTGTTTCAGCATCTAGAATATGTAAATCTCATCCTCCAGTCTAAGTCTACTCATCAATCAAGGCCTAACTCAAATCCCAATAGTTTCACATTTCCCCCAAGTGTTTTATTCAGAGCAAAATATCCATAAAAGGCATTTTAAGGTCAATTCCATTTTATGATAATTTGCATATTATGCCAAAAGCTTAAAGTGTGCTTATTAAGATCCTAAGTTCCATTTTTCCCGTACTAGGCTGCATTTTTAACGTTTGCTGCAGGTGGCTATATTTTGAAGACTATATGGTTGTACAATTACTAGAAACATTCCTAACAGATTTACCGAGATGTAGACAAATTTTTAAAATAAATTTTATTTATTTAATTGATTTTAAGTTATTAGTAATTGCTATAATTATTTTGTGTTAAAACCAAATTATAATGCCTCTATTCCCCTAACCTTCCTCCACAACATCCCACCTAGAGTGACCTGCTTTTCACGCTGGTATTCCTATTTCAGAGTATCTTTTCATATCAAGTCAGCAACCAAAACAGTCCAAAGTCGATACCGATACCAAATCTTTGCTGATGTTTAAAATTTCTCTTTCACACGAAAAGGTACATGCACAAGTACTGTTTCTACCACCTTTCCACCTCCTGCTCTTTTCCAAGCCTGGAAACACTCAGGCGATTGGGCAGGGGTCTGCATGGCTCGCTGCTGATTGTAATTATCTACTGCAGGCTCAGTCTGCCTGGCTCTCCGGAGGGTGGTACACACACCCCCCCCCCCACCTCCGCTCTAACCCTGCGGCCCCAGCGGCCCCCACCCCCGCATTCCAGAGCCGAGGAGGGAGGGGGTGGTGAGAGCTCATCCCAGCTCTTCCGAGGTCCACCCCTTCCCAGGTAAGCGCGGGAGTGCTCCCGGGTCTCCGCTCGCCCCGGCCCAGGTGTCTGGACTTGCAATCTCCAGAGAGCCTGCAGGACGGGGAAGGAAGGCTTTATACTTTGCTGGGGGAGGGTTGGGTTTCTGAGTTCAGACAGGTTCCGAGGCGCTTTCTGGCTGCGCGGGGTTCGGCGTGACACGACTTCGGACTTGTTGCAACTGGTCCCCACACCCGCCCTCGCTCAGCTGTGCACCCAGGCCCGGGGAGGCGCGGTCGGGGCGGGAATCGGCTTCCCTGAGCCGACCTGACGCGCGGCAGGTAACTCCCCGCCCCTTTCCTCCCCTCCCTCCGCCTCCCCGCTTCCTGGGAGGCAAACGTTCGGCGGCGGGCGCGGCTGCGCGCGGTTCGGGGGCGCTCCTGGCCGTAAGTTGGCTCCCGGCTGCCCTCTGCGGCCCCGGCGGGCGGGAGACCGGAGGGCGGGGTGCGGCGGGGTCCTGAGGCAGCACCCACCTTGGGCCGGCCCGGCAGGGAGAGGGAAGGGGAGCACCCCTGGGGATTCTGCGCGGGATCGGAGGTTCACCAGGGTGTAGAGTTCGGTCTCCTCTGTTGGGTGTACTTTCTTTTATTAGCGTGTGGGTGAGAGTGCGTCGGGAAGTTTGAAAAGTTGTCTCAGGCTGGGTGTGGGTTCGGGATCCCCCTGGGACAGGCGCCACCCACCGTGACAAGGGGTCTGTTTCCCCCTCAGCTCTGGAGCTGGCGGCGGACCCTGGGGGAGGAAGCGGTGAGAAGGGTCTGGGAAGAGCCTTGTGGGAGGAAGTAAAGGCTGGGGGACGTGGTGGGGCAGGGGGCGTCCAGAAGAAAAGTGGGGAGCATAGGCTGGAGGAGGCGTGTGCTTTCGATCTCCTGTGGGATTTGCAACTAGGCTAGGAAGACAAAGTTATTCTTGACCAAATCTGCTTTCTTGTTTCTATCCAGTCCGGTTCTGTACCCAAATTAGTTGAGACCTCTGCTTTCCAAACTCGACTCTGTGTCCTTGGTTGCTTGCTAGGTGATTCTGGGGCACTCCAGATTTTGAGAACCACTGCTCTAGAGGGGGAGGAGATTGTTTCTGGAAAGGTACTTGGAGACTTGAGGCCTATTCTTTGTGACACGTTGGGAGAATTATCACCTATATAAAGTGTGTGAGGAGGCACAATGTGCCTGTGTGTTCTGGCTGCTGTGTCCATGAGTGTGTAAAAAGACAGTGGTGCTTTATAGGGAGGAGGTTGTGGGGACACAGGATTCCATGCTGATCATGCATGGAGTGATGAGGTTCTAGGGTCTCCCACCCAGAAGTGGAGATAAGGACTCAGGAGGCCAGAACAGTAAGAAAAAGCCAATGCTGGTGGCAGGAAGTCAAGGCTGTAGATCAAGATGGCCAGCAACTCATTTCCAGATTCCCAGTTGGGGCACGTTTTGCCAGGTTACTGGCAGGCACTTCCCCTTTTTCCCTTTCTCATCCCCAACCAATGCAAGAGCCTCAGGGAAATCCATGACTGAGGCTGAATCAGTCCTGACAAGAAATAGGACAAGGAGACAGTGATGAAAGGGAGGGCCTGAGAAGAGAAAACTATTAAAAAAATTTTTTTTCCAATTTGGTTTTTCAAAATAATTCAAGAATGAGAATGCTGTGAAACAGGATGAGGTGGGGGCTAGGGGTCTGTCTTTGTTTTTGTTTTTTCTCTGTCTTGCTGCAGTTCCCAGAATGGTGACAGTCCCCACACCTTCCAGTTTCAAATACCACCCCCTGGCTTTTGGGTTTAGGGCACACGTGGTGGTAGACACACCTATTAAGGCTGCTGGCTGCACCCTGCAGAGACTGCCTGAGGGGCTGGGTGGATCCTGCCTTTAAAGCTGGCACATTCTAGACCACAGATGCTCAGAATTTATTGTGGGAAGCTGTACCTATTGAACAGTTGCTGAAAGGGATTGCATAGATGGAGACCAACCACACCTCTGGTGCTGACTCAGTGATGTCTTTTGTGATTACTCTTTGGAGATTACTATTGTAACTATAACTGACTAAAACTCTTTGGGGATGGGTTAATTAATTTTATTATTCCTCCTCTTATATCTCCTCCTGCTAACATGTCCCCTTACTGTTTATACATTGTTTTCTTGACTATGACTTCCCCTGTAGCAACACACCTACTTTGTTTCTTATTCCATTCCATTATACAATAATGAGTTTCCAAGATGTAACAGGGTACTTTAAGTCTTGAGAATCTTGTGGGGAAAGTGTGATCCAAGTAAACCAGACCTCTCTCCATAATCAGGTTGGAGGAGAACTTTTGAAAAGGCCCCACTTACCTTAATTTCACTAATTATTTGTCAAATGACAAGTTGTCCTTGTTTAGCTCGTTAGGTAAGTTTGCATATCTGTCCCTCTGTAACTTGTAAAATATGAGTGCTCCAAGGAAGTTTCACAATTCAGAGTCTGTTCCACACAATGTCACTGCTAATTTTGCAATGTGCTTTTGTTTATTTAATTATTTCTAATCTGCAAGTGGCATGTATTTTAGAATTTTGTTGGTGAGTTTATCATTTGAGAGTCAGAATACATTCTCCCCACCACCCCCAAAATAGTGTTCTAACTATGGATTTTGAGATATCCTGGGTTAAATTTTATGCAGATAGCTCCTAAGGTCCATCACAAATTAAATCGACTGAGCAGTTCTCTGAAAAAACAGGCTGGAGCCTTCACATGCAGCTTCCTTCTTACTGAGATAGGCTAGTGGGCATTAGCATTGTTTTGTGATACCTATCTCAGCTCTCAAGGAGCATGGGTGGAGGTGAAGTGGAGTGGGAGAAAATTGGCTCCAGGTTTGGGAAGAAGGGTTTATTAAGGAGCCAGGAGGCTAACATATATAAGAGGTAGGGGTGGGCAGATCAGGGAGGCAAAAGGTGTTTCCAGCAGCTGTGATACGATGGGGAAGGTGAGACTGGATTGGAGAGATTATCCAAATATAAGGATTACTTACCCATTGGGCACATCTATGTTGGGAAGTGTTTGAATCCTGTGATCATGTCTGATATGAGGAACCTTTTCCTCTGGGGACATCTAATTACTACCCAGTTTGTAATTTTGTTTTATTTTCACACTGTCCTTAGGAGTGAGGCCAGATGTCCCCTAAAGGCACATGACTTTTATCTTTTGAGCTTTGTATCGAGTAATTTGTAGAAGGCACCCATCTCTGGGGAAGGGAAGTTAGGGATGGTCAGCTGTTGAGAACTGGCATAGGGTCAGGTGTACTCTCCTTGTTATTGGCAGTGGCTATTTTAAAGAGTTTACACAAAAGTTAGGCAGTCCTCATCTAAAAGTTATGACTCTGTGCTCTTACACTCTATCCATTCATTAAACTTGCATGTGTTGACTGCTTTGTGCCTAGCAATGTGTTCTACTTTGGGTAGGAAGGTAACAAGATATTGTTCCTGGATCTCAGGAAGCTGGCATTTAGGGATGTAATAACAATTACAAGCGCAAACAGAAATGAATGAATCTGGTCCATTCATTTAGTGTTTCCTTCCTATTCTCTGGAAGTTCCAGCAGATACTGTGTATGTTCATTAATCCTCTGTGAAATTGAACACTAGCAGCCCTGACTTAGTCATGATTTGGGACAAAGTGCCTAATGCTCTTGGCATCTCAGGTTTTCCACTGGTGTGTCCCATCCTGCTCTGAAATTCTCTATGATCACTGCCTATTGACGGTACCATAAAATAATGTTACCTAACATCTCCCACTAGTATCACTGGGAAGCTCATGATTTTCAGTTCTTTTGTCAGATTCTCATTTCAAAGGATTTTAGTTCTCTATTATCAAGTTTGCTTCTCTGATTGTATAAGCATTACTCATTTGGGGAAGAAAAGGCAGTTTTCAGAGCACCAAAAAGCGCTTCTTCCACCTCAATGGCTGCAGTAGAGTCACTCAGTGGCATGTTCAGGATGTGCTTTATTTCCATGCACAAGCAGAGTTGGCTTTCCTGGCCTTCGTTCTTAATAGGACACGGCTCTGACTACTTAGCCTCCTCTGACTCATTCAGCAGCTGTTTCCAGATGTTTTAAAAGGATTGTCTTTTCTCAATAAATGTGACTTCTGAATGATTTGTTAGAGAAGGATGAAATAAAGCTAAGCTGGGCTTAGGTTAAGGAGCTATTGACTGCGTTACCCACTGACTCCTTGCTTCAGGTGCATGTCTTCCTTTCCTTTCTCATCTCTTGTTGTTCTTCCTATCTTTTTTCTGATCTTATGGTTTCTGGACTTTTTGTTCCTTCTCTGTGCTTCTCTTTTCTTTCTTTTCCTCTGTCTTCCCCTCCCTTCTTTCCCTGTCCTTCTCATCCATTGGCTCCTCTTCTTTTTCTGTGACACATTTCGTCTTTTCTTTTTCCTTCTACCCCATTCCTTCTATTTATTTTTCTAATTCTCCATCTGTTCATCTATTTATTTGTCTTTATTTCTTTTTATCACCTCCCAATAGCAGTACAGTTTTCTAGTTTGGTACATTGTTTCTTTTTTTAAATGTTTATTTCTTTTTGAGAGAGAGAGAGAGAAAAACAGCATAAGCAGGGATGGGGCAGAGACAGAGGGAGACAGAACTTGAAGCAGGCTTCAGGTTCTGAGCTGTCGGAACAGAGCCCAACGCGGGGCTCAAACTCACAAACCATGAGATTATGGCCTGAGCTGAAGTCAGAGGTTCAGCCTATTGAGCCACCCAGGCACCCCAATTTTGGTACATTGTTTATTTCTAAAAGTCTGTAAAATTCAAATAATACTTAAATAACATAGAGCTAATTCTGTTCTCTGTTAAAATATATTCTAAATAAAATTGCCAGTTATATTTTAAATATTTGATACACTTTTCAACAGTACATTCCTGGCATTTTATACATTAAAAAATATTCTTTTCCTTCAAAATGGAACCTGTGTACAATGATCATTGGACTAAAACAAAAGATTGGCTTCACTTGCCATTTCAATACTTTCCATCTTTGCCCCTGTTATACTCAATTTATTAGATAAGCATTTTACTAACATCGAGACTTTCATTTTTCCATTTTCTGAAAACTTATAAAAAAAGTTCAAGTTGCAATAAAATATTCAAGTAAGAGTACAAATAAGATAGTGAAAAAGAAGGATACTGAAAATGAATATTGACATACTCATAGCCTCACTGTGCAGTAAGTTGAAATATTTGTTAATTAATGGATTGAAAGATGGATTTATCACAGGAAAGTTACTTTGAGTGTCATTGTCTAATATAAATTGGTTCAAAAGTCAAAAGAACTAAGTAGAGGTCTATAATACATATAATTGAACTTTATTTAAAAATCTCAGGAAAATAATACTAATGAAAATTAAAATTACAGCATATGTCTACAATTTCTGTGTCTACTAATGTCAGGCAAAAAGTATTAGTCCATATACAATGAAAGTAACACAAAATTGCTTTAATGTAAAAGTTTTATTTGTGTAATACTAAACCAATTCTTGTACACTCATACCTGAAGGTATTCTTTGAGAAGTCAGTCACATCTGGTGTATACTTAAAACCTTGATTCAGGACCCTCTTATTAAGATAGGGTCTTCCCAATCCTTAAGTTCTGTGTTCTGTTTGTAGAGTAGATTTACTTCCATTTATTGGGTTAAATCTTACATGCAGAGGAGTTAAACATGAAGTATTAAAGGAAAAGACCATAAAATCTCTCTAAGGTTTATATCTAAACTATGAGTCTGCCAAAGTTTGGACAGGAGCCCATGAACATCCTAAGTAGGTCTGTGTATGTATCACACATAGAAATGATGGATAAAATCATTAATTATTTGAGTGAAAGAAACTAATTATTATCTTTGGTTTTAAGATCCTAACATAGTGATACCATTATTTGGGGTCTCTTCCCCTTCTCCCTCACAGTTACACTGATGTGGGCCTTAAGGACAAATGGGAATAAAATAGAAGAGCTCCCAGGTGCAGTTTCTGGTTCAGGTGTAGAGCTTTATAAACACCTGTCTTCATTCAGTCATTACAGTTGCCCAGGGTAGAAACACTGTCAGAGGAATCCAGCACAATTGTGAGGAGAGATTGCAGGGAACACTGTTCACGAGTAATCCATAGGACCTCGAAATCCATCTGTACAAATCCAGCAGCATTTTACACACTTAAAAAAATAAGTATTTCTTTATACTTTTTTTGGTTAATTTCTATGTGTGTGAGTGAGAGGAGCCAATGAAGAAAACAATAAAAGGTTTGAACTAGAGTGGGCTAGTTTTCAAATCTGATTTTTTGGGCAATTTCTGAGGAAAATAAAAAAGAAGTGCTTCATTTCAACCATGATAGAGCTATCTAAGCAGGCTTAATTAAAAGGGAATCCTGAGGGAAAAGACTAATAAAGGATTGCCAGACGTTAGGATTGCTTTGCATGTTGTGTTATATGGCTCTTTATACAAATTAAACCAAAATCTTTCCAGACTAGATATATTATTGACATTTAATTTGGGGGGGGGCAGTTTAACTAAATAAACTCATGTCTACTTAAGCAGTTTCCACAATTTTATTTCTGTTTTGAACCTTACTTTTTAATAGTCCAAGATTTTTGTTGTTGTTGCTAAATGTGTAGAACCATGACTTTTGATGGCCATTTCCAACATGTGTAAGGAAAATACATTTTCTTAAGACATTTTATTTGCAAACTTTCAGTTTAGTATAGATGAATCACGCTCTTTGTTACACATAGTTGGAAAGCCACTTTCATAGTTCATATTGGAGCATATGTTTATGATGATTTCCTACAGCACCTGCCAATCTGTAATGTCACTGTTCACCGAGATTGGCTTCTGTTGTCTCTCATAGACTCAAAAGGTGGATGACACTGCATATGACACACATTCAGCATTTCACTCCTCGGGGCCCTTGTTACCTGCACTGCACTCACCTAAATGTATCAAGTCTTTGTTACATATTCTACAGAGGTTCAGAAACTGAGATCGAAAGATCCCGAAGCCACTTCCTCTGGTAATCGGAATTGCAGATGGGTGTTGTGAAGAGGGGAGGGTTGGTGAGGCAAATGAGTGAGGCAATAGATAGATCCCTAGTTATTTCTCTTTTGTGTTTGATTACAAGTGAGGGAAGAATGGATCATAGATCCCAGCATACTTAGCACGTAAGACAGGAGGCCTTATGTATGACAGCAGTGATACTCCAAATGAGGAGTACCCAATATGACTGAGGCACAGATACATTAGAATAAAAAGCTTGGTGGCTTCAAGGAACTTCCATTTTGGTGAGGGGGATACAGGAAATGGCAAGTAAACAAATACCTTGATTATCTTACATGATGATAAGTGCTAAATGTTAAATAAACTGGGTAATAGAATTAAGCATAACTGAGAAGTAGGTCTTAAAAATTGTTTTTAAATTTATTTTGAGAGAGAGAGCGAGCGAGCGAGCTTACATGCACTCACACATGCACAAGGGCAGAGAGATAGGAAGAGAGAGAGAATTCCAAGCAGACTCCACATATACCATCAGCATGGAGCCCCACGTGGGGCTTGATCTCAGGAAGTGTGAGATCCTCACCTGAGCTGAAATCAAGAGTAAACCTACTGAGCCAACCAGGCCTTGTTTAGGTCTTCTTTTTTCTGTTTTTTAAATTTTTTTAATGTTTATTTTTGAAGGAGAGAGAGACAGAGCATGAGATGGGGAGGGGCAGAGAGGGAGACACAGAATCTGAAGCAGGCTCTAGGCTCCCAGCTGTCAGCACAGAGCCCACTGTGGGGCTCAAACTCAGGAGCCGTGAGATCATGACCTGAGCTGAAGTCAGATGCTTAACCAACTGAGCCACCCAGGCACTCCCAGGATAGGTCCTTTTTAAAATGGGTAGTCTGAAATGCCTCTCTAAGGAGGTACCATATGAGTAAGATAGGAATGAAAAGAAAGAGAATTCCAGGCTGTTGGAATGACAAGTGCAAAGATCCTGAAATGGAAATTAACTTAGCATGTTCAATGTAAAAAAACTGAGCCTATTAAATAGTCAGGGAAGGTTTCCAGGAACCAGTCGAATATATGAGTCTGGAGCCTAGAAGAGCAGTCCCATCTGGCGATTTTTGAGTCATCGAAAATTGATAGAAAATATTTCCTGCTCTAAGACTGGATGACATTATCCTGGAAAGAATACTGACAGAAAAGAGTAAAGGTATAGATAAGTAAAGTTCCCAAGTCCAAACCCAGACAACAGGAACATAAGTAGCCTTGATGGCATTTGAAAGACACTCTTAGCCTCCTGTCCTAGAACCCAATATTGAGGATCTCTCAGCAGTGATTTTCAGATACCATTGGCAGTGACAGTAGTCAGTATTAAAAATCATTTCCCCTGGTACTGTAGTATTCTCGAGGAAAAAACAAACAAACAAAAAACAACAACAGTTACAAGTTTTGCCTACCTTTGGAGGAGAGAGATGGACAGATTTCTTGAAACCAGAATCTGGGTTTGCATCTGGATGATGTGTTGGATAAACTTAAGCATCATAGTGTTCTGTTTTACCGTGTTGGAAAATATGGACTTTTAAACTTCTCAGCACTGCTCTGGAATATATAGTTTACTCTAATTGCACCTTAATGATATACCAAACATCTATAATCATAACCTGTTTAAACAGACAGTGAATCCTTTCTTCCTGCTGAAATAAGTTCATATAATAACAGAACTGATATCAAAAACAGGAGAAATGAGTCCTACTTTATAGCTAATTTGTATCATTATGTTGAAAAACAAGACTTAGAACTTTATTTCATGAAGCTTAATTTAAATACAGAGAAACTATTTTCAGAATGACTTTAACATAATTAAACATCTCACAAAACAATTTATAGGGAGAATTCCCAAACAACACTTGATAACATTTCTATCCTTCTGACAAAGTGCTCATTTGAAATTAGTATTTATGTTTATTTTTAATAGAGATCTATGGATTTATCTAATTACTTTTATAGTGCTCAGTAGGTTTCTAATATTCTTCTACAAGCCCTTTTCAATGGGTAATATTTTGTATTATCAAAAAACTAACCTCCATTTAATTGAAATAAATACATGCTTCAGTCTTAAAAAGTTCTGCATGGATATTATCAGGTTTTTTTTCTTTTTTTCTTCTCAAGTTAGTTAACATACAATGTAGTCTTGGCTTCAGGAGTAGAATCCAGTGATAACATTTCTTACATATGACACCCAGTCCTCATCCCAAAGAGTGCCTTCCTTAATGCCTTCCTTCATCATCCGTTTAACCCACCCACCACAACTTACTGCCATCAACCCTCAGTTCTCTGTATTTAAGAGTCTCCTATGGCTTGCCTCCCTCTCTGTTTTTATCTTATTTTTCCTTCCCTTTCCTTATGTTCATCTGTTAAGTTTCTCAAATTCCACATATGAGTGAAACCATGTATCTTTCTCTAGCTTATTTCACTTAGCATAATACCCTCCAGTTCTATCCACCTTGTTTCACATAGTAAGATTTCATTCTTTTTCATTGCTGAGTAGTATTCCTGTGTGTGTGTGTGTGTGTGTGTGTGTGTACCACATCATCTTTATCCATTCATCAGTTGATGGGCATTTAGGCTCTTTCCATAATTTAGCTATTGTTGATAGTGCTGCTATGAACATTAGGGTGCATATGGCCCTTCAAATCAGCATTTTTATATCCCTTGGATAAATTCCTAGTAGCGCAATTCCTGGGTCATAGGGGAGTTCTATTTTTAAGTTTTTGAGGAAGCTCCACACTGTTTTCCACAGTGGCTGCACCAGTTTACATTCCCACCAGCAGTGCAATAAGGTTCCCCTTTCTCATAAAACAAATAATCCAGTGAAGAGATGAGCAGACGATATGAATAGACACGTTTCCAAAGAAGACATTCAGCTGGCAAATAGACACATGAAAAGATGCTCAACATTGCTCATTATCAAGGAAATACAAATCAAAACTACAGTGAGATACCACCTCACACCAGTGAGAATGGCTAAAATGAACAACTCAGAAAACAACAAATGTTGGCAAGGATGTGGATATGATCATTTAAAAGAATTTATACTTCAGGATTTTTTTGGCCTATCCTATTTAATCAACTCATTCTGTTATGCTGAGTTATTAAAGCAGTATATTATTAGGTTGTTATGTAACATATAGTGAGCATTAACAATTGTGCTCACCATAGATAATCTCGACCGTCACAGAGCTTATAGTCTGAAGAAGATAGAGAATAATGCATATAAATAATGCATGGAAAGTGATAATATGTGCAGAAATTGCTATGGGAGCTGCTTGCAGTGGCTCTCTTCTTAGCACCTGGGAGTTAGGGACAACATGGCACATCAATGAGCTACGTACTCAGACCTCATTAAGTGTATGCAGTTGTTTTTATTTTTTTTTTCCTTTTTGGTCCCTGAACCCATATGGCTTTAGTTTCTCATATTCTGTACTTGTTCATGTGTTGTGCTATAAGACTTACTAAGCTGTTTTATATGCAGGGTTTGAATTACATATGATAGTCAACTTAGGGAGTGAACGGAAAAAGAGGAGGGTATTCTAATGTAAAAATTAACTAGTGGAGTAATTCCCTTAAAAAATTCCTTTTTTTCCCCAAAGTGAAGCAATAGATAGATGATAGATAGATAGATAGATAGATAAACATTTGGTAGAAGCAGAAAAGGGTAAAGAAATTTTAAAAAATCACCCATAAAACAACTTCTCCAAATCAGCCACTCTCATTTTTATGTACGTGTATTTATTTTTGGTTTTGGATGAATTTTCTTTAATTGTAATTCTGCTCTTATATGGTTTGATAGCCTTATCATTCATACAGCATCATAATATAAACATTTTTACAGCATCATAATATAAACATTTTTACCTATTAAAACTACTTTTGGCATCTTTTGTCTTTTTGGCTTTTTGTTTTGCATTTGAAAATGGATATGTAGAATATTCTTTATTTAACTTCAAAAAAATGAAGCTGAACTGTGAAGGCTGACTTAGAAGAAACTGAGGACTGCAGGCAGTTCCTTGTCACAGTGGAGTAAGAAACTTTTCCTTCCTTCCTTCCTTCCTTCCTTCCTTTTTTCTTTCTTTGTTTCTTTCTTTCATTTATTTATTTTGAGAGAGAGAGAGAGAGAGAGAGAGAGGAGAGAGAGAGAATCCCAAGCATGTCTGTGCTTGCAGCACAGAGCCAGATGCAGGGCTCGAACTCAGTAATCGTCAGACGTCCAACAGACTTAGCCACCCAGGCACCCCAAGAAGCACTTTCTTAACCACCTCCCTCTTCCAAACAACATTAGCAAGTTTGTTGCTATAACAGACCTTTTCAACAGGGAAAATAAATACCATCTTAGAATTTTGAAGCCAAGGGTACCTGGAGCCCAACTTATTAAACAGTCTAGGACTCTTGCAAAAAATATGTCCTCCGCTTGTTTACATACAGAAAGAGGGTACTTATTAAGAAAGTAAGAGAAACATAGATCCTTATTATTGAGTACAATTCTTTCCTATATTGTTGTGACCAGGGTGTGCGGGTGCAAGAGCACCTGTCTCGGAGGTCCCAAACAGACCAAATTCGGTCACTCGCCCCTCACAAAGTCCAGAGGCAGAGGGATGAGTAATGGTGAAACAAGAAAGGAATTTATTTCAGTGAGGCCAACCCTGGGAAGATAGCGGATTAGCCAGAAGACAGTGGACTGGGATCCTGAAGATAATCTCCAAAGGACTAAAATTACTTCCTGGTTTATATAAAGCAAATATGGGACAAAGTTTAGTGGATACTTGCTGGAAGGCAGGAAAGGTCAGGCCTATCCTTGTCTTGGAGTCAGTCACACTGGTCTTGCTTGCTCAGGGCAGACCTTATTTCTGGAGAGCATAGTTTCGTTTCCCTATCACAGGATGCTTTGCCTGCAGGGTCTTTTGCCTGAGTTAACAGATAACCTGGAAAGAAGAATTTAGTCAATTAGAAAATGCGCACTGAGGCCAAAATGGAAGTTTTTGAAGTTGTCTTTCATTAGTATCTAACAATGTATTTTAGTGGTTTTTAAGGCTGATACAGAGTTGAGGGCCTCCATCTCATTAATCCCAATAGGAACCCTTTGCCTTCAGTACTGTTATTTTAATCATTTTCCTGATAAGGAACATGAGGCTTAGAGACCTGAATTCACGTGACCAGAATCTTAAGACCTATTTGTGGCAGAGCCAAAGACAAAACTTGGGCCATCTCACCCATTCTGAGTCCCTGAGCCAATCAGTGATTCATCACTCAGTCCTGCTTTCCCACTTGACACAATTAAAGACTACTCTTCTGTGTCTCTTTCAGTGTTCTCTTTAAACACTCGAATTTTTCAACTGTTCTTCAGGATGTAATCTGTCCCAAACTCTGCTCAATCCTGTACTTGTGTGTGTGTGTTTTTTTTTTCTTAAACACCCAGTGCATGGCTGAACCTGACATGGGCTCGCTCTCTAAACCATGAGATCATGAGAACCTGAGTTGAAATCAAGAGTTAGACACTTAACTGAGCTACCCAGGCATCCCTGTCTGATTATTTTTTTAATTTTATATTATTTTTTAAATTTCTTAATGTTTATTTTGAAAGAGAGTGAGAGAAAGCGAGTGGGGGAAAGGGAGAGAGATGGAGAATACCAAGCAGGTTCTGTACTGCCAGCGCAGGGCCTGATGCAGGGCTCGGGCCTTAAACCCATGAACCATGAAATCATGACCTGAGCCAAAATCAAGGGTTGGATGCTTGACCAACTGAGCCACCCAGGCGCCCTCTGTATGATTAAACTTTAATGTGAATTAATCATTCTACATTTATTGTATTGGATTTAATCTTGTTCATGTCGATTTATTATTTCACCACTTTAAGATCATTTTGAATATTCTGGCATCTGATGTGTATGCTGTTTTTTATTTCTGCAAACCATATCAATGGTTTTCTATTTATTCATCTGAATGATTAATACATAAATTGATCAGGATCAGGACAAGATGGAACGCTTCACAACACAAGATACCACCCCATTAGGATGACCTGTCATTGGAGCTTCTGGAGTGCTGGTTTCATGATATAATGCAATTTAGGAGTAGTTTAGGTGTTGGTAAAATAGTAATTTGCTTTAATTCCACTTGCATTTTAAGCCATGCCTAGAGTATTCCTCTGCAGTTTGTCTATCTAGTATATGCTCTCTGAGAAAAGGGTTTATTGTTTTGTTTTGTTTTTTTTCTGTGGATTTCTCTGCAGGAATCAGTGATTCTAAACATCAGTGAATGATGATGTTTTAATGTCATTAACATGTATTGGGGGCCTTTATATTCTTATATCTGGACTGTAGTTTAAACTGGGGATGGAAAATACATTGAATAATCAGTATTTAAAACTTTTTTTAAATCTTCATTTATTTTTGAGAGAGAGAGAGAGAGCGCGCGAGCAAGCTCACATGAGTGAGGGAGGGACTAAGAGAGAGGGAGACACAGAATCCAAAGCAAGCTCCAGGCTCCGAGCTGTCAGCACAGAGCCACACGCGGGGCTTGAACTCATGAACTGCGAGATCATGACCTGAGCTGAAGTCAGATGCTTAACTGACTGAGCCACCCAGGTGCCTCTTGAATTATGGGTATTTTAAAAATTATTTTGATAAAGCACTTTTGTCATACCATCCTCCAAGGAAATGAAATAAAGAAATGTTTAGATATTGAGCAAATTGAATTTCTATTTGGGATTTATAAAATGAATTGGAGGTATTTAGTTTCCTTTTCATGAGTTTGATAATATGGATGGTTCTATTTGTGATCTACACATGGAGATGTTTGCATCCAGACCCCTGTAACTGAGTGTGCTGTGTGTTTGTGTATTCCTTGGCCTCCTAAAAAGCATACTCTGTGGAAGACTGTAATCTGTACTAATGGGCCATTTTGTTGTATAGTTATAAAGCCAGCTGAGAAATTTTTAATAAGTTTGGATGCCACAATTTGATATCAAATTGCACTTGGCAGCTTGAATATTATAGTAAATTTTTAATTTAATAGTATCTTCTTTAATGTTTTAATTGTCATCTTAAATTTCTGGTAATCAAATTCAAAGTCAAAGACAATCTTGGCAGCTAAAAATTCAAAGGAAAAAGAGATCTATCATTTTCAACTGTTGTGGTCCATGGATTATGATTTTATAAGGCAGAGATATTCTGCAATACTCCTTAATGAAACATCTTCTCATATTCTCTAGGTAGATATTTTGACATATAAAGTCAGTTACCCCCTCCTAAAAGAAAGATTGATTGAGCTTTTTTGTCAATATTTGAAAGGCTATCAAATGTTCTTTAATAAATTTGTTCAACCTTAAAGTTATGTCAGAGACTTAGTTTTATATCATCAGTTTCTGCTTCTGTAGTCACTTGGAATTCTCCCTGTTTGTTTGTGTCAACTCTCTCCTTATAAGGGCATCAGTCATATTGGATTAGGCCCCACCCTAATTAAATATGACCTCCTCATAATTTGATTACATTTGCAAAGAAGACCCTATTTCCAAATAAGATCACATTCACTGGCACCAAGGGCTTCTACTTCAACATACCTTTGTTAGAGGACATATTTAATCCATAACAGCATTTAGTAGTTGAATACAAACAGCCTAAGACAGAAGTTGGAAAATGGACCTCAGAGACAGCAGCAGCTGTGATCCTTTTTGCCTTTTTTAAAGTTTATTTATTTATTTTGAGAGAGGGACAAAAAGCACAGGAGCAAGAGAGGGCCAGAAAGAGAGGGAAAGGTAGAGGGATAGAGAGACAGAGAGAGAATCCCAAGAAGGCTCTGCACTCTCAGTGCATAGCCCAACAGGAGGCATGAATCCACAAACCATGAGATTAAGGCCTGAGCTGAAATCAAGGGTCGGACACTTAACCAACTGAGCCTCTTTTTGTATTAGTTTCAAAGTCTTGAGTTTGGGTCATCTGCTTGCACGTTGCTAATCATAACCTCGGACTATTTGTGATTTAAGGGAGTTATAATTTCTCCTTGGAGCATTTTTCCATTGACCTGTTATTTCAGAAGTCTTTTCAAACGAATCTTCTCAGATCAGAAACCGTAAACAAGTATGTGATTTACATAGTTTTATAATGAAACTGCTGAATTGTTTCCAGAGTAGCCCATGAATTAAAGTCTGGTGTTTAATATCTTGTTTTATATTCTTTGTATTTATAAATTTAACATTTGGAATTTATACTTTCCATGAATGACACCAAAGATTCAATATCCAATGAATTTGTAATGGTTTTGAGGCATGGATTTGAATCCCATATTTTATAAGCCTGTTTTTTTGGAATGAGTCACTTAACTAGCAGATGAGCCTAGTGATCCGTTCAGCTTTTATATCATAGTGAAATTTTATTTTTCTCTACTCATTAACTCTATTTATGTTTATACACTTTCTAGGAGTTTTTAATGGTTATTAATAAAATAATACACCTTTGCATGTTTAAAGGCACACCCAATTAATTTTGTCCTCAAATTAAGCCCTTAAAATATTCAGTGATTAAATTCTTTAGGGTGCCGTATTAAGTCTGTAACTAAATACAGGTTCTATTTTATTGTAGTACCCATTTATGCAAGTGCCATTACCTTACTATTCTCCCTTAAAATTTGTTTGTAAATGGGTCCTTTGCAATTATCCCTTGTATACAGCTCTTGTGATAAATGCTTATCTCTAGACAGTGGTTAGAGGGCATAGCTTCTCTAGTAGGACAACATCAAGCATATTTTTTTTTATTAAAAAAGTTTTTTTTCACATTTGTTTATTTATTTTGAGAGAGAGAGAGAGTGCACTATGTGCAAACGGGATAGGGTCAGAGAGAGAGAGAGAGAGAGAAAGAGAGAGAGAGAATCCCAAGCAGGCTCCGCACTGTCAGCGTGGAGCCAGATGTGGGGCTTGATCTCACTAACTGTGAGATCATGACCTGAGCAGACGCTTAAACGACTGAGCTACCCAGGTGATCCAAGCATATTTATTTTTCTATCTTAACTCTTTTACATAACATCTCAACTTCAGTGCTCATAGCTGTCACATTTTTTTCTATGATGTATTTTTCCGCACTGTATCTGGCATTCCTATTTGATTAGTCCCGTAGTGTTTTACTTTTTTTTTTTATTTTCATTTGCTTTTTTTCCTCTCATAATTACCTTTTCATCTGTGTCTTTATGGTTTTATTTTGCTTTCATGGTCCTTTTGATCTCTCTGATTTCTCACCTTACCCATAGCTCAAGAATGAATTTTTTATAGTTGCAGAGTATTTATTTACCTAGGTAAAGCTCAGAAATCAACACCGTTTTCAAGCACTGTCATGCATTTGAACTTACAAGGATATTACAGGAATTCAAAAGTTAAATTTAAAACATTAGGAAATAGATGCTAAGAAAATTTAGAATTTTTGTTACAAACCAGTAATTAACTACCATCTTTAACAATTACAAATAATGTCATTTTCATGTGATCACTGGATGCCTATCCTTTCATGGACTGGAATTGTCAAATGAAAACCATACCTCACTAAACCTTAGGGAACTACACTTTAATCAAATGGATTGATTCTATCAAGTAAATAAAAACCTATTTCTTTTTTTAAAAATGATTCTAGTATTATGTGCAAAAGAGAACTTTAATGAATATCAAAACGGTCATAAATTCGTAGTATGATACCAGGCATATTAATTGATGCAACTTGATGATTTCTCAACCTTGGCACCATTGACATTTTGGGCCACATAATTTCTTAATGCAGGTGGCTGTCCTGTGTATCAGAGAAGTACGTTCAACATTATCCCTGGCCTCTCCATACTACATGCCAGTAGTATAAACATGTTCTATTTTTTTTTCTTGTATCAGATTTAACCTTTAGGCTTTCTATACTTTTAGACTTTGTTGGTAAAAATTTTGAGCCTAGGGGACAGGATTGTCTCCACTAAAAGAGCCAAGTGGACCCTTTTATCTTCTTTCTTCTTTAGTTCTGCCTTAGTCTGTGTTGAATTTTTTCTGATCCTCCCCGCCCCTCACCCTTTCAGCAAAACTTGTGGCACTATTTTCCATTCCTTCACAACTTGACTGTATGATTAGTGACTTGTTACATCTTTTGAGCCAAGGAGTTAATACATCATTATGGCTTTGTGGGTTATCCTCCCAAGTCAGATTTCAGTTTCTATAGTCCTGAGTCTGAAAAGATTGGGTTAAGTGGAGAATTTTAAATTAAGACAGGGCCCTTGACAAAGATGTTTTTGGTCAAATTAACCCTTTAGTGCTTGTAGCACATCATAGAGCTGTATTTCGTTTGAATCTGCACAATGGAGAGCATGGCTTCAAAGATTGGAAAGTCCCTTATTTGAGATAAAGTCTAGTTGGGTGTCTTATGGAGTGAATGATCGAATGAATGACAATTTCTGAGCATTGAGAGGGTTGGGGTATGAGCTTGGTTAGGCAGATTTCGATTCCTGAGAGAAATCCCTGAATTATCTTTGATAACTTAAATTTCTTCATCACCTAAATGCTGTCAAAGCATCTAATCTCAGGAGTTCTTACTTTGAACCAGCTCATAAATGTTGTCACTTCTTCACTGGGTATTTGAACACTAAGACCTAGGGACTTGTCTCTCCTCAATTCCTCCAATACTTCCAGACTAATTGTTTTAAACACTGGTTTTGTTGAATCGCAGAAATCTGTGTCCCTCCACCTGGCTGCATCATGTCTATTAAATGTATCTCCTATTTCTAGTGAAAGTAGCATACTTCCCAGCTTCCCCAAGTTTGTTTCTTGGTTTTGGTTTTGGTTTTTACTAGCTCATGAATTTACCAAACTCATGCCTGTTCTGTGCTTTTGCTTATGTTTTTCACCCTTGTTTGGGATTAAAATACCCCTTCTTGCCACCTGATCATATTCTTACTCATCACCCCAGGTTCAGCTGAAGCCTACGTCCTGCACAGGGCTAGCCATAGCTTGTTTATTCCATATTGATATCTACTTGCCTTTATCTGAAAGCATTGACTACAGGCAGGACTCATTTTGGTTCATAGCAATATATGGCTTTGTTCAAAGTGATTATAGATAGTTTTGTGTGTATGTTTTGTTTCGCCTCTTCAACTAATTAATACATTTCTAGAAGGCAAGTATTTCCTGCTTTTTATATTTTTAGTATGGGATTATATGCATCTCAAGTACTTAGTAAAAGCTTCTGTTAATGGATGGCCTGGTACTGATTGTTTTCTATTTAAGAAAATTTTGTAAAACCAAAATGAAGAAAGCTCATAGAAACAAACGACCATATGTAGTCCCAGATTAAAGTTAAGAAGTGTGACCTTTCTGGATGTCAGAGAAAAGAAGGTGTATTTCCTTAGGTGAGAAACTGAAAGTAGAGGTACCTTGGAAAAGGGAAATCAACTAGAGGCCTATAAAAGGAAATCTAGGGGTGCCTGGGTAACTCACTCGGTTAAGCGTCCGACTTCAGCTCGGGTCATGATTTCGCAGTTCGTAGGTTCGAGCCCTGCATTGAGCTCTGTGCTAACAGCTCAGAGCCTGGAGCCTGCTTCTGATTCTGTATTTCCCACTCTCTGTGCCTCTCCCCCACTCACGCTCTGTCTCTCTCACTCTCAAAAATGAATAAATGTTAAAAAAATTAATAAAAGAAAACCTATTTAGCTCATTTGTAGTACATATGTGAATTATGGTGCAATTAATGTCACTTTGGATGTGACCTGTATGTCTTATTGAGCTACTGGTAGTGGAAATAAGTAAATGTAAAAATAATGACTGACGTGGGTCATAAAACATTTTGTTACAGAATTCTAACTGATCTTCATTTCCTTCTTTTCAAGCACCCATATACCTCTCCTCACTGCACAAATGGACATTTGAAAGTGTTTGAAAGTGCTGTTGTCAAACTCTTGCAAGCATGGAAACCTCGTCAATGCTGTCCTCACTGAATGATGAGTGTAAATCAGACAATTACATTGAGCCTCACTACAAGGAATGGTATCGAGTAGCCATTGATGCACTGATTGAACATGGGTTAGAAGCATACCAAGAATTTCTTGCCAAGGAACGAGTATCAGACTTTCTAGCTGAAGAAGAAATTAATTATATTTTGAAAAACGTCCAGAAAGTTGCACAAAGTACAGCACATGGTACTGATAACTCCTACGATGATACCTCATCTTCAGGAACTTACTGGCCCATTGAGTCTGACGTGGAAGCTCCAAATCTTGACTTAGGCTGGCCGTATGTGATGCCCGGACTCTTAGGCGGTACCCATATAGACCTCCTCTTTCATCCACCAAGAGCACACTTACTTACAATTAAGGAAACTATTCGGAAGATGATAAAAGAAGCAAGAAAGGTAATCGTTTCCATTTCTAAATGAAATTGTTTTTCAATGAAACTTTTTTAAGTTGAAGTATAGTTGACGTACAGTGTTGAATTAATTTCAGGTGTGCAACATAGTGATTCACTAAGTCTGTACCTTATGAGCTGCTCACCGCTACAGTGCACTTACCATTTGTCACCATACAGCACTATTACAGTACCATTGATTATATGCCCTACATTGTACTTTTCATCCCTGTGACTTACTCATTCCACTCTAAATGAAAAATATGAAACGTGGAAAAGCATCAAAGTAGTATAACAGATATGTATGTTAAAAACATCTCTATATGTGTGGACCATGCCTATTATTCTCAGGAAATGTACCTGTGAATGCAAATACATAGGAGGATTATACTTCCCATAGCTTGTGTATATTTAACAGAGTGGTGTTAGGATCCTGCTCTAGGTGGAGACTTCCTTCTCTTACTATACATCCACCTTCTTCTGCCCGTGAAGGCTACTGTGTGTGGACTGGGAATGAGATGATGGGACACATTGAGTCAAGGCACTTACATTTTCCTTGATCTCTGAAAGGAAATGTGTTTTTGGTAAATCAGTTGAAATTTGTTTTGTACTCGAAAGGACTGAGCCCTAATTCTTGCTCTAGATATAGTTGATGCTCTTATTTAAGAGCATAGATGTACTTATTTATTTCCTCAGTTTTGTGGAAACAGTATAAAATCAGGCATGATAATGTAAAATTCTGAAGTTAGATCCTGAGGTGCTTAGTATTTTAGGGCCTCTGTGCTCTTTATTAAATATTTATATTGGCTTATAAATCTCAGAAATTCTATTTCAGAGCTTCAATAGAACTGTAGAAATTTTCTTTTAATCAGTCAAATAAAAGTTATTGAGTATTTTCTAGGTACTCAGTACCATAATAGACAAATTTTGAAATTATAACAAAATTTCCTAAGCTGTTCATTAAACTCAGCCTGGAGTTTTGAAATGAATGGATAAAGAATTAATCTTTTTCACTATAAAGCATCTATTTCTTATTTAGATACCATGTAATATAGAAATGTGACCTAAAAGGGACCTGAGGATCCACATATACATGACATGGCTTTTTTGCGTGTCAACAAGACCCAGAAATGCTTCAAAAGCTTGCTTTTATGAAGTACAGAAATATAAGACCCTTGAAATCCACAGTGACATTGTAGTTTGCAAGATAGGCAACTAAAAGCCTCGCAATCATGTTAGGGAGACACAATGTTCTGAGGCTAATGTCAAATGTAGGTTTTGCAAAAGTAAGGAGATTTTTTTCCTCCAAACCTTTTGAATTCAAACAATCTGACTTTTAGCCATGAAATTAACAGTATTACATTAAAGAAAGTACTAATCTATCCCATTTGCTAATTAGCTACAAAATCAGGCATGTGGTAGGGGTCCAAATTTACTGAATGAATTGGACTGTCAGTTCAATTTTCTAAATTGAACTGTGAGTATTTTTAAAACTGTACTATCCTATGCTCTGTGGATGCATTATACAATTGTATTTTGTAAAACAGCAGAAGGAAAATCAAGAATATAGATGAATCCTTATAAAGGTAAAATAACAAATGTCTTGTACTATAACATTTGCTAACTTCTGTTTGGGGAGACAGTATGTTTTTGAACTATAATAATAACTGAAAATTGAAAAACACATCAGTGAAGGTTAATATTACAATGATAAACTTAGTAGTTATGAATTCAGCAGCCTACATCACAGCTAGTTTCCTTTGGGGCATTGCATTTCTGTGATGCAAAATGAAATTCAGGAGATATCATGAGTTCTTGGGTTAGCATTCATTGGAAACTGAATATAGTCATGACGTTTGTTGTATTTTTCTTTCTGATGTGGCAGCTATTTATTTAGTGAGCCTCTAAAAGTAATATCCTCTGCCCGGTCATCGTCTGCTGGGAATTCCCACTTGCATTGGCAAGATGAAGATTTTGAAGTCCATACTATAAAACAATGATCTCATGCTCTGCTTGTCTTCCACAAGGTCAAAATGGCATGATATAAGAAAGAATTGTTCCTGTATTTGATTTTGTGTATACATATCCAAGCTAAAGTCAAAGGAAGAGAATTATTTAAACCTTGTGACTTGAGTATATAGCAACTGAATATAAATCATACCAGATAACTTAGAGTTTTGTTTTGTTTTTTATTTTATTTCCCCAAAGCATTGGAGAACATTTTAATTTCTACTCAAATGCATTAAATATTGAGGTCAAGTGATCTATATATGTGTGTAATGTATATTTCTCCAGTCTTTTGGAAATATCTTTGTGTGCCACAGTGTCTATTTAAAGATTTTTGGAGGATCTGGTACTCCAGAAAAGAACATTATTGACCCCATTTTTACAAAATGTTACACTATTTAGCCCATACCAGACAAGGTCTTGTGAAAACATTGTAAAATAAGAACAAATATTATTTCGAAGGAAAGCTTATCAGAACATATTGCTTTGTAGATTGATTGTGGTTTTTATGACTATCATTTACTCAGCGAATGTAAGTCAAGTTCTTATAATTTCAGAATGAATGGAAGCTTTTTAGGTTGCAGGATCACCTTTCTGTTTTCTAACTATTTTCAGAAGACAAATTCTCTTTATTAGATAACTCTCAATGAATTGTCATGGCATTATGAAGAGGATAGTATTTTTTTTTCATAAAGTGTTTGAGTAATGTAGATTTTGATGAATAGAACAAATTTTCTTTCCTTCAGATTTCTCAGGCAGATTCTTTAGGTAATCAACATTATACAACTGTTGAGATATGAGGCCAAACAAGTAGGGTTAGGAACCAGCAAAGCAGAAGCCATGAAGTGATCTCAGAGAAGAATTTAAGTCCATTTTCATTGTTCTGTTTGCAATTGACATAGGTATTGTGAAAATAAAGGTCATATTATAGAAAAATCTAAAAATAATGAAAAGAATCCAAAAGCACTTTTCTTCGAGGTCCAAGCATTAGAAGTCTAACCACCAAATTAACTTTCTAGTCCCTTGAGAATGGAAATAAAAATGATACTGTATCCTATCCATCTTTAATGACAATGTCTTGTTTTTAAGCTTCACTAATTTATATGCTCTTGTTTCTATCTAAAGTAACACAGGCTCTGAATAATTCTACTTTGATAAGCAAAATATAATCCTTATAGTATTTTAAAAATCCATAGATTTGTTTCTATTCATTTTTTTTTGCCAGTTGTCCCTTAGAAGTTGTATAGAGGTTTTTTTTGTTTTGTTTTCTTACTTTTTTCCTTTTATTTGTTTTTTCTTTGTATGCCTATTTTCTTATTAGAGAATTTTCCTCTGGGAAAATCCAGTTACGGGTAACTTCTTACTTTGCCCTAAAGGGACCATATTTTCATTTACTGGCTCTTTTCTCTAACTCCTTCCTATTTTTCACTATGTGCTTGCCATAATTACATTTGGGTCGACTTTATAAAGTCTGATAGCGTCTAGCAAGACTTTTCCCAGGTAATTACTTGTCTCTCAAGAGGTGTTCCCAAGATGATATATGCATGTATTCCTAATTACTGTGAACACCTCTTATGAAAGCATCCTCTCTAATTACTTTAAAAAGCCATCTTTCATTAAAGTCATTTTTCTCCTAACCATTCAGTGGTGGATATCCATAAAGTTATAATTTCTGATAGTCTTGAATATGTGTATGCTTAACCAGAAGGCTATTTGCATCTGTTTCCTTTCTAGGCTAGCTTCTTCTGTGACATGTGAATCTTACTCTTGTGAAATATGGACTCAGGAAGACATATAAGCAAGAGTCTAGTGAGAATTAGGGCAGATTAGTACCTGAGGTGTTCTGTACTGCCTCTGTTAAGTTTAAATCTTGATTCCTCCCTGACTCACTGTTGTTGGGTGTGGCTGTTATGGCCTGAGGAGCTATTAGTAATGCAGAGAAACTTTAACCACCAATTGGCCCATGGCCACAAATGGAAAGGTGAGCAGATGATGGGGCTTTTCCTGGGATTTGCCTGGCATTATAAAAGCAGTACTAGACTAGAGGCTCTTTTATCAAGTGTCTACCACTAACTAGTTAGAGATTGAACAAGTCATTGTACCTCCCCATTTATTTAGTGAAAGACATGAAGCCAAGCCTTTTAATGTTTTTTTTTTTTGTTGTTTATTTAAATTCAAGTTAGTTAACATATAGTGTAGTCTTGGTTTCAGGAGTAGAATTGAGTGATTCATCACTTACATATAACATCCCGTGCTCATCCCAACAAGTGCCCTTCTTAACACCCATCACCTGCTTAGCCCATCCCCACCACCTCCTCTCCAGCAACCCTCCATTTGTTCTCTGTATTCAACAATCTCCTGTGGTTTGCCACCCCTCTGTTTTTATCTTACTTTATTTTTCTATTGCTTCCCCTATGTTCATATATTTTGTTTCTTAAATTCCACATATGAGTGAAATCACATATTTGGCTTTTTTCCGACTGACTTATTTCACTTAGCATAATACACTCTAGTTCCACCCACATTGTTGCAAATGGCAAGATTTCATTCTAATGCTCTTGTGCACATCTCTAATATCGCTTACCAATTCAAGATTATTTCAATACGTTATACTCCTTGCTGAATTAGTTCATTATATTAACAATTTTAATTGTGTCATAGTATGTCACTTCCATCTGTCTGACTTTGTGATCATATCCTGCCCAGTTAAGTGATATTGATATATTTATCAGTGACTTTATTAGGCTAGGATCATCACTCTCCTAATGATCCCAATTTTTATTAAGACTTTCCTTTGCCCTCCCTATTACAACTCTCACTGTGAATACTTTCATGCTTTGAATTTGAGTCAAAATTGTTTATTTCTAGGAAATGTGTTTTGCTTAGTCAGATTGAATGAAATGTTTTTACCCTGTGACATTAATTTGAATACCTCTTCTCTAAATAAAATGCATTCCATGTTCATATATTTAAGTATATGTATATATAAATAATATAATATATATTATATGTATAATATATATACTAGTGTGTATGTATGTGTGGGGGAGAGAGAGAGAGATCTGGTTAAAATTGCACAGGCTTTGCTGTGCTAACCATTGCTATGTCTGAATGGGAATACTCTTTAAGCTCCTGGTGCTATACAGGAAGAAAGCAAATTCCCCCAATTCTTCTCATTTCACTCACCCACTCCCTTCCCTTTCTATTAGTAATAACTCTGATGATATTAAGTATACAATTTTAAACATAGTTACTTAAAACAATTTTTAATGCTTATTTATTTTTGAGAGAGAAAGAGAGAAAGAGAGAGAGAGAGAGAGAGAGACAGAGCACAAGCAGGGGAGGGGCAGAGAGAGAGAGAGGGAGACACAGAATCTGAAGCAGGCTCCAGGCTCTGAGCTGTCGGCACAGAGCCTGATGGAGGGCTCAAACTCAGGAGCTGTGAGATCATGACCTGAGCCGAGGTTGAAAGCTTAACTGGCTAAGCCATTCAGGCGCCCTAACACAGTCACTTAAGGGAGAAGAGAGAGGAAAGAAGACACCATGTAGGGACTCTGACCTTATTGCAAGATCAAGTTTTGGGCTTCCTTAATTGACTTGAAAACTTTTATGGACAAGAAGCTACAGCTTCTCTCTTTCTCTGTTTCATTCTCACTCTCCCCCCTCACTCTCTTTAAATTACCCAAATTCAAATAATACTCTTTGTTAAATTAAATTAAATTATTTATTTTTAATATAACTTATTATCAAGTTGGCTAACAGTGTATGCAGTGTGCTCTCGGTTTTGGGGGTAGATTCCCTTGATTCATCGCTTACACACAACTTCCAGTGCTCATCCCAACAAGTGCCCTCTTCAGTGCTCATCACTCATTTTCCCCTCCCCCCCCCATCAACCCTCAATTTGCTCTCTATATTTAAGAGTCTCTTATGGTTTGCCTCCCTCCCTCTCTGTAATTGTTTTTTCCCCTTCCCTTCCCCCATGGTCTTCTGTTAAGTTTCTCAAGTTCCACACATGAGTGAAAACATATGATATCTGTCTTTCTCTGACTGACTTATTTCATTTAGCATAATACCCTCCAGTTCCATCCACTTTGCTGCAAATGGCAGGATTACATTCTTTCTCATTGCTAAGTGGTATTCCATTGTATATGTATACCAAATCTTCTTTATCCATTCATCAGTTGATGGACATTTAGTCTCTTTCCATAATTTGGCTATTGTTGAAAGAGCCGCTATAAACGTTGGGGTACTTGTGCCCCTATGAATCAGCACTCCTGTATCCTTTGGATAAATTCCTAGTAGTTATGTTGCTGGGTTGTAGGGTAGTACTAGTTTTAAATTTTTAAAGGAACTCCACACTGTTTTCCGGACCGGCTGCACCAGTTTACATTCCCACGAACACTGCAAGAGGGTTCCCGTTTCTCCACATCCTCGCCAGCATCTATTGTTTCCTGAGTTGTTAATTTTAGCCATTCCGACAGGTGTGGTGGTATCTCAGTGTGGTTTTTATTTGTATTTCCCTGATGATGAGTGATGTTGAGCATCTTTTCATATGCCTGTTGACCATCTGGATGTCTTTGGAGAAGTGTCTGTTCATATCTTCTGCCCTTTCTTCACTGGATTATTTGTTTTTCGGGTGTTGAGTTTGGTAAGTTCTTTATAGATTTTGGATACTAACTCTTTATCCAGTAAATAATTTGCAACTGTCTTCTCCCTTTCCATTGGTTGCCTTTTAGTTTTGTTGACTGTTTCCTTTAAATAATGCTCTTTTTCAAAGAGGCTTCATGGAATGGTATGAAGGCTCTGAATCTTGGAGTCAGTTAGGGCTGGGTTGAATCTCAACTCAAACAGCTGTTTGTATTAGCTATTCTACTAAAACCTCTCTAAACTTTATTTTTCCCATCTGCAAAAGGGAGATGCTTACATTCTCTAGGATCCTTGTGAGGATGGAATGAAATAGTTGACATGTCTAACATGACACATACCACACATGTAATACAATATGTGTGCTGTTGACTCCTCCTTTTTCCATCACCCCTTCTCCTCTTACTGCATTATTATTATTCCAGGCCTTTCTTTTTTAAAAAAAAATTGTGTATATGTGTATATATACATGTCAGTATTTTTGTTTCATTGTGATTTGGCATTTGTTCTTTAAAAGCAAGAACAACATTTGACTGAGTTTGATACCCGATGAAATTGTGTGTTACTAGGAATGCCAGCTAGGATTATTAGCTCTTCATGAAAAGCTTATTCCTGGAAAGACTTAAACCCATTTCTGAGGTATTATAATGATTACACATACCACATCAGCTGTTGAGCAACACAGCATTTTCCTGATGTTTGTTTAATATTGATTAAGGGGTAATATTGATTCAATGTAAATATATTTGAAAATAAGACCTACTATGAAGACAGCTTCAGAATATGCAAAGAAGGTATCTTTTTTTTTTTGTAGAAAGTTGTTAGATATTAAAGAAAAAATTCTAAATCATACTTTCTTACCTAAAATCTGAAACCTTGAAAAGAGATAGAGCTCTGGTGAAAACCTAAGGGGGGTACATATTACTATAGATCGGGGGGGGGGAAATCATTCCATTTTTATCTAGAATTTTAAAGTGATAATTTTATTAGTTAGTGTGTTTGCTTGAGAGAGAGTGGGAATCGGGGCGAGAGAGAGAATCTTCAGTAGGCTCTAGGCCCAGCATAGAGCTGGGCACAGGGCTCCATCTTATGGCCATTAGATCATGACCTGGCTGAAATTGAGTCAGATGCCTAGCTGACTGAGCCACCTCAATGCCCCAATTTTATTAGATTTTTAAAGAAAGACATTATATAGGGTTTCATATTTATGAACAAGAACAACAAGATTTTGTAACTTTTAAAGTTTATATTTATTATAGAACTGTCATTTGGTGTCAGAGTTGGTTTAAGTAACTGAGTTCATGAGATATTATCACTTGCTGAATATTTCTGATATAATTCAAAAAGTGATAAGGAATATTATTTACGGCTTACCATAATTAGTCTTCTTAGATATTTTATCAATGTGTTATCAGGTAAAATCTAAAGATCACCATGATTTTTTAACAGATTTTCATTAGAAAATTGGCAACTTAAGAAAGAACTTAGCTTTTAATAAGAAAAATTAGAAAAACTTAACAGAGGATAATAAATTTATCAGAAACTCTGTCTTGATATATTAACCTAGATCTCCATTAATAGTTGGAAAGGGACAATATAAAATTTGACTTATTTCAAAGTGCATTTGACTTCTCTGATTAGGGGAATATCTGTATGTGTATTAAGGTTACTTATTTTTGAGAAAGAGAGAGAGAGAGTGAGGGTGAGCATGAGTAGGGGAGGAACAGAGAGAGAGAGAGAATCCTAAGCAGGCTCTGCACTGTTAGCATGGAGCCCGATGAAGGGCTCGAACTCATGAACCCTGAGATCATGACCTGAGCTGAAGCCAAAAGTCCGATGCTTAACCAACTGAGCCCCCCAGGTGCCCCATAGGGAAATATTTTTAAGACCATTTTCTCTACTCAATTATTGCCCTTTGGTGCTCTCTTTTTATTTTTTTCCCTCTCTTCAAAGTTATCCATGAGAAACAATTCCTGTAGGGACCGTATTTAGTATGTACAATCTGCCTATTAAACTTTGAAGAACAATTATTAACATTTGGTTCTGTATATTCTGAGATCTCTGAAGTAGATGCTTATTTTTTATGATCATTTCCATACAGTCATTTTCCTTCCTGTCACAGGATTAAAATAAAAACCAAATACTTATGCATTTACTGAAATGTGTAATATTTTCCTGACAACACACTTTAGTTTGTTCGAGTGGCTGAGCTAATTGTCACTAGAAAACATTGTGTCCCTAAAATACCAGTTTTCCTAATGTCTAAATAACACCTAAATTCCAAAAGGAAAGAATTATATAATCTTACAAACTCAGATCCCTTTAGAACCAAGGTAGAAAATGTTATGAATGAAGTGTAGCTCATGAGATAAACCTGGGATGTGGAGTGCACATTGAGGAATCTTATCAAAAGTTAACTTTCATGAGTGGCACCTGGGTGGCTCAGTCAGTTGGGCGTCCGGCTTTGGCTCAGGTCATGATCTCGCGGTTCATGGGTTCAAGCCCTATGTCAGGCTCTGTGGTGACAGCTGGGGGCTGGAGCCTGCTTCGGATTCTCCCTCTCTCTCTGCCCCTACCCCACTCGCTTGCTCTCTCTCTCTCTCTCAGAAATAAATAAACGTAAAAAAATCTTTTAAAAAAGTTAACTTTCTTGAGAATAAGAGGATATAACTGTCCTTTACTTATCTGTCTTTTAATGAAATATAAAATGTAATGGGGGTTTACTGCAGGAGCCTTTTGAGATGGTGAGGGCTGTAACACCAGATTGACATTTTGTGCATAAAGGATTCTGTCTGCTCTTCTACAGTTGCCACAGATTCATCATGTGCTATATACCTTTATATTAATTATTCTTTTTTTTTAAAATTTGTTACCCTTCAAATTATCTCAAAAAACATTGTTGGCTTTTATCATCAGGACTGAAACAGGGATCTGATTTTGAGTAATGGATTTGTGTTATGTAATCTAGTAACAGTATCAGGTATTATTTATTGAGCTCTTACGTATCAGGCACGGTTAAGCACTTGACATGCATTACCTTAAATTGATCTTGACACCCACCCTGTGAATTATGTACTTTTTCTCATCCATACTTTACTGATGGATAATCTTTTTTGTGAGAGGTGTCACTCTAGTGAGTGGTAATGATCCATAGTGATCATAATTGGAAAGTAGTAATGACAGACAATTTCTAAATGGAGGTATCAGAAGATATGGTTGAGAGGGAATTAAGACCAATTGGGGGCACCTGGGTGACTCTGTTGGGCATATAACTTCGGCTCAGGTCATGTGGGTTCAAGCCACACGTTGGGCTCTGTGCTGACAGCTCAGAGCCTGGAGCCTGCTTCAGATTCTATGTCTCCCTCGCTCTCTGCCCCTCCCCCACTCGTGCGCTCTCTGTCTCAGTCTCTCAAAAATGAATAAATGTTAAAAAAAAAATAGAATTAAGACCAATTGGTGGAGATGTGATGTGAAAGCACTGGTTTCTAAATGAACCACATACAAAAGCCATTATGGGGTTGCTATTAGAAGTCAGAGTAATGTACCTGCCATTGACAAAAGGTTATGATATGTTGATGAGATGTGCCTTCATCAGGAGGCACTAAAAAGAATTGGGTTCTCTTGAGTTCAAATACAGGGGATCTCTGAAGAAGTAAGGGAATGGCAGTCTGATAACGAAGTTGTCCTTTGGCCCCTTCAGGCTTCAACTATGAGGGGATCGTCTTTGACCACCCTTATAGGTGAAAAATATGGCAGGGTGTTCGTTCATTCAAGCAAATATTTAATGCCTAATACATGTCAGGTACTGTTCTAAATTCTATGCATACATACATAAGAGTGTAAAGTACATAAGAAACCTTGCCTTGAATGGAGCTTACATATACATGAGGTACATAATAAGCATAAGAAGTGAGGAGTTCTATGAAGAAAAAGAAAACAAAACACAAATATAGTTGGGTAAG
Source organism: Cryptoprocta ferox (assembly GCA_028646485.1). Classification (NCBI taxonomy): domain Eukaryota; kingdom Metazoa; phylum Chordata; class Mammalia; order Carnivora; family Eupleridae; genus Cryptoprocta; species Cryptoprocta ferox. The sequence continues at coordinate 93,821,363 of CM053577.1, read as the reverse complement.
GAGGATTTAGAGTGGTGGTGGGTGTTAGTCTGCATTTTAAATAGGGTGTTCAGAGTAGGCCTCAGCAAGAAAGTGACTTTTGAGGAAAGAGGAAATGAGTTATGCATCTGTTTATGGCAGAGCAGTCTAGATATAGGGTAAGCTATATATAGGCCAGGAACAAATAGCTAGCCTTCCTATTTGTTAGAGGATACCAGTAAAGGTGTCGATTGCTGGACCCAAGAAAACAAAGGGGAGATGAGTAGGTGAGTTTAGAGAAGTAACATGTATGTCCTCATGAGGCATTATAAGGATCTTGGTTTATGCTTTATGTAAAATGGGGAGCCACTGGAGAATTTTGAGCAAAAGAGAGACAATAATTTTCAAAAATGCTCTACTTTAAAAGAATACATCTGGCTCCAGTAATGAATATTGACTGTAGGGCTTAAGAATAAGTGTGTCAGGGGCTTTTAAAATAATTCAAGTGTGAGATGGCACCTTAGTTGGTCAGATGGCAGCAGTGATGGTTATATTTTTGGATATATTTTGAAGACACGGGTGTGGAATAAGTTAATACAAAATTACTCTAAAATTTTTGGCTTGAGCAATTAGAATGATGGTGTCATCATTTGAAGTTGGTGTCAGTCATCAGAGTTGGAATCAGAAAGCACAGAGACCAAGGTACAGAGGCCTTGAAGTTACTGTTTTCACCACTTTCCCAGGATGGTTGACAAGTAACCTCACCACCAAGACCTACAGACCTCTCTCAGGGGAGATTAGGGTTCACATTTGAATCTAAACACATAGAGACTGGACTTGGAGATCAGTCCTGATCCTGAGGGCATAGGTGAAGATGGAAAGTCACTTAGATAAGATTCAGATACAAAGAAGTAGGTGAATATGGAGAGATAAGAAGACTGGCTGGTTCCTGACCCACGACCTGGGAAAGCAGGAGCTTACTGGGTCAGATAAGCGAAAGGCAGAGTAAGTTACTGGAAGATGTCACTTGGGAGGTCACTTTTTTTCATTGGTCGTTTGGGTGAATAAATTTGGCATTTTCAGACAGTAGGGAGTGTGGGGCAAGTAGAGTAAGTTTGAAAAAAGGAAGGCAGGGGTTGGTGGGAGAGGTCGATTGACATCAAATTGTGGAGGTCTTTCAAACCAGCTCAGTGGATTTGGCTGGTAGGAGGAAGTCATGGAATGCTTTTGAGTAAGTCAGTGATGCCAGAAAACCTGGTCTTGGACATCATAACACTTAATTGGTTAGTTAAAACAAAGGGGAAAACATAAAACAAAGGGGGGAATATAAAACAGGTTGTAATATATGCTGGGATAATGCTCACCAACAGGCTAACAATAGCTAGAAGCAGCTGAAAATTCATCGTAAAACAGGATGTCTTTTTGAAATGAAAATATATGTTCCATTCTCTTCTAGAATAGAAAAATGTAACTACTTAATTCTGTATATATAGGAAGGTGATTTTGAAGTGTCTTAAAGGTATTATTTAAATATGTTAATTATCAGATTTTAAGTTAAAATTTTTTTTGTACTATCTGGTGGTACCTGGGTGGCTCAGTCAGTTAATAGTCAGACTTTAACTCAGGTCATGATCTCGTGGTTTGTGGGTTTGAGCCCTGAGTTGTGTGCTGCCAGTTTGAAACCTGAAGCCCGTTTCAGATTCTGTGTGTCTCTCTCTCTGCCCCTCTCCCGCTCACACTCTATGTGTCTCTTTCTCAAAAATAAAATGTTAAAATTTTTTTTAAAATTTCAAAAAGTTTACTGTATATGCATAATTTAAATGTATGTATGTATTGAATCCCTGCTATGTGTAAAACACTGTTATGTCATATAAGTGGTAAAGGAAACACTTCAAGTGGTCTACAGTCTTATTAATATTTGGAGGCTGTGCTAACAGATTCATAGAGATACATAGATAAAATGCTGTGGGTATATGAACGTTATGTGAGTGACCTATGTATTATAAAGGATCTGGATTTTTTTCCTACCTTTTTACTTTTATGTATCAGCAGATCATGGAGACATTTCCTAAAGTTTCAGAGTAGAAAAATTTTGATATAAATAAAATACCTTCAAAATATTTATTGGCGAACACAGCTTACTAGATCAACAAATGTATTTAACAATGGTATATTTTTTCTTATCAGAGTACAAGTGTTCCTTATAGAAAATATAGAAAAATACAGGGAAGAGTTAAGGAAATAAAGTTTAGAAATTTTCTTCTTTGTAAGGTAAATAGATGGATAGAGAAATCCATGTGCACACAAGTGTGTGTGTGTGTGTGTGTGTGTGTATGCATTTTAATGCTTACATAGATCTTTGAAATAGAATGTTTATTATAGGTAACATCCTTGAGATCATGCTTGAAATTATGCAGAAAATTTACCTATTTTTTTAATAGGGTTTTGCCCATAATAACATAATTGAGTTCCTGTACTGATAAGCAATTGGCTTAACCAAACAGCAGCAGTGGGAGCTGCCTGCCCTGGGTGCAGGTAATAAGGAAGTTCATTATCTCTAGAGCATTTAAAAACAACAATAAGATTCACTGAAGGACAGTCTGCTTTGTGTTATAGGCTGACAATTGTAAATAATGTCTGTGATAATATGCTGCCTCTCACCAGGGCTTACCCTGCTTCAGGGAGACCAGATCCCCGCCATCCCCAACCCCAACCCCTCCTACCATTCTTGATACGCCAGTGCTGATATGATGAGAATCTCATGGTAATATTCCTTTAGAAAGGAACAAAGCTTCACAACTGTTTCTATCTAATCATTAGACACTGAATAATTAGTTGACTCACGAAGCTTTAAAAGCAAAAAAAATCAGTAACTATACATTTTCTTTCACAAACCAAAACTTTCCTTTGAGCTGTATTAATTTCTTACTAATAATCGCCTTTCGATTTCACCCGTAAGAATTCAAACACATGTTTTAAACAAGTAAATAAATGTGAAAATCAAAAACATTGCCATTTGGCTAAATATCAATCCAATATGTGCTACTGGAAAATCCATAATCATGAAGAAAAAATCAGTGTCGGTGTCATAGTAGTCATATTGAAGCCTGCTAAAATTCTGCAGCAGTCACTGAAAAAAAATAAATAAAAAGAGAATCTGGGATTTGTGGCCATGTACTCTTTTTACAAATGGGCAGTTGGAAATTGAGAAAGTCTAAAAGTCCAAAGTCACCCAACTGATTGGTAACTATTTGGGCAGATGGCATTTAGCTTCTTGATTTCCATTACCAGACTTTTATATTATGTTGCTTGTCAGCTGGGAAGGAGAACTAAATCTTCACCACATTAATAACATCTAATGTTTATTGAGTGGTACATGCCAGGCAGTGTTCTAGGTCCTTTGTATGTATTAATATATTCCCAACAGCTCCTTTCACGGAGGTAGGATTTAGAAGTAGGAAATGGCAATGCTGATATTTGAGCCCAGGTAGGGGGCCCAGACCGGGCTCAAATTACCTGTATTAGACTTATCAATATTAGCTCTAAAAGACTATTTCATGGTGGTGTCATGCACACCAACTGAATACACAACCACACTTGTGCAGACACTGTTACATTTGATTCCTGATGATCTACCATATAGAGTCAATTCAGTAAGCATGGCATATGTGAGGGTCTTCATGTTGAAAGAGGCGAGGCTCTTCATGCATCCTTACCTTTGTGCTCTATCTCCTTCCTCCTTCCATCAGTCACCTTAAACTCTGGTGTTATTTAAAAAAAAATTTTTTTTTTAGTGTTTATTTTGAGAGCGATAGAGAGTGAGCAGGGGAGGGGCAGAGAGAGAGGGAGAGAGAATCCCAAGCAGTCTCTGTACCGTCAGCACAGAGCCTGATGTGGGGCTCAAACCCACAAACTGTGAGATCATGACCTGAGCTGGAATCAAAAGTTGGGCACTTAACCAACTCAACCACCCAGGCACCCCAAACTGTGGTGTTACTGAATTGCCGTTTTCTGGGCCTTCTTAATTTTGTAATGATTATACCCCTACTTGGAGCATCCTTTTCTGTATTTTTTGTCTCCTCTTCGGTTTTTAAAAATCCATGTTACATTTTACTTGTTTGAGCCCTGATCATTTCTCTTGCCACACTTTGGTTAGTCACCTCCTATGATACTGTCACCTTTGACCTTGTCCTTTGATTTTAGACAAGATAGATTCTCCATTTTATCATAGGGCTTGGGATTCTTTTTCTTTTCTTTCTTCTGGTTTTTAAACTTGGTTATTTTCTTTTTAAGGTTAGATTCATTTTTTAGTTGAAATATAATTAGCATTCAGTGCTATATTTCAGGTGTACAGTATATTGATTCAATAGTTCTATATTTTGCTTAATGCTCATCATAAATGTAGTCACCGTCTGTCACAATACAGCATTATTTTCTTAATTGATTTATAGTAACTTTTTTCTTTTTTGGATATGAATTCTTGTTAGATACATGTATTGCAAATATCTTCTGTGGCTTTTTCACACTGGTAATGGTATTTTTTTTTTTTTTTGATAAACAAAAGTTCTTAATTTTGACGTAGCCTAATTTGTTAATCTTTTAAGGATAGCTATTTTGGGGTTTCTTGGAGGAAATATTTGCCCACCCTAAGATTTATTGGCTTTCAGAAGTTTTGTATTTGGGTATACAAATCCTTCTAGCATTGATTTATGTGTATGATATGAAGTCAGGGTCCATGTTAATGTTTGTATGAAGATCTAATTGATCCTGCACCTTTAATTGACAAATCATGCCTTCCATGTTGTACTTCAATGTCATTATTGCTATAAATCAAGTAATCACTTATACACTGGTATATTTCTGGACTCTGCTCTGTTGATCTATTTTCTATCCTTTACCAAGACCGCAGTATTTTAGTTACCATACCTTTATAGCAAACGTCTCTGTGTAGTAGTGTAATTCCTCTGGGTTTGTTTTTCTTTAGTATTGCTCTTGCTATTCTAAATCCTCTGTTTTTCTATAGGAACTTAAAAATCATCTTGTCAATTAAAAAAAAATCTAAGCTTATCGTTGACATTACATAGAACAGCTTGAACAGAATTAGGTTTTACAATATTGAATCATCCTATCCATAAACAAGGTATGTTCTTCCATTTATTTAGTTATTAGATTGTTTCAGTGGGATTCTGTAGTTTTCTATATATATAGCTCCCATGCTTCGTTTGGTTTGTTCTGGATTATTTATTATTTTTCATACTATTGGAAATGATACCTTAAGGATTTTTTGTTCTGGGGCACCTGGGTGACTCCATTGGTTGAGCGTCTGACTCTTGATTTCAGCTCAGGTCATGATCCCAGGTTAGGTTGTGGGATCAAGCCCTGCATCAGGCTCCACGCTCAACATGGATTCTATCTCTCTCTCTCTCTCTCTCTCCCTCTCCCTCTCTCCCTCCCTCCCTCCCTCCATCCCGTCCCCCACTCATGCATGCATGCTCTCTCTCTCTCTAAAAAAAATTGCTTTTGTTCTAATCTTTTGTCTTTGCTACTATATAGAAATATAATATGTTTTTTGTATTTTGACTTGAGTCCAATTACTTGATAAATTCACATGGTCATTCTAGTAGATTGAGAATTTTTTAGATATGCCATCATATCTGTAAATAATGCTAGTTTTATTTTTTCATATAACTTTCATGGTTTTTGATTACCTTATTACATTGCTAGGTCTTCTATTATAATGTTGAATAAAACATGAAATATGAATAGTACTTACTGTGGAATTTTTTTTAACTTTTATTTGCGAGGGAGAGAGAGAGAGAAGTGAGAGAAGGGGCGGGGGGGGGGGCGGAGAGAATCCCAAGGAGGCTCTGTACTGTCAGCACAAAGCCAGATGAGGGGCTCCATCTCATGAACCTTGAGATCAGGACCTGAGCCAAAGTCAAGAATCTGGATGATTAACCAACTGAGCCACCCCAGGTGCCCCTTAAACAGACTCATTTCAATTATAAAGTCAATTGACCTTTAATGTTGTTTATTTAAAGATAATGTGTTTTTTTCTGTGTCTGATTTTAAGATTTTCTTTTCCTCTCATTTTCAGTAGTTTTAATATGATGTAACTACATGGGTACCTATTTTTCAAATATTTTCCCTCTTGGACATAGTAAAGCTTCCTTTTTTTAATGTTTTTATTTATTTTTGAGAGGGAAAGAGTACAAGCAGGGGAGGCGCAGAAAGAGAAGGGACAAAAATCTGAGGTAGGGTCCATGCTGACAGCAGAGAATCCGATATGGGGCTTGAACTCACCAACCATGAAATCATGACCTGAGCCGAAGTCAGACACTTAACTGACTGAGCCACCCAGGTACCCCTGGACATAGTAAAGCTTCTTAAGTCTGTGTCTTAAAATATTCCTACTGTTGTGGCAATATCTCAGCTATCATCTCTTCAAATATTGCTTCTGTCTTATTCTATTTCTTCTCTTCTCTTAGAAATTCTAATTAGAGATATAATATACATCTTTGTTTCTTTATTTAAAACATCCCATATAAATTTCATATTCATTTTTATAATTTCTCTTTCTCTCTACTTCATTCTGGATAATTTCTATATAGCCAGCTTTAAGTCACTAATCCTACATTTAAGTATAATTGACTTTTAAACTCATCTGTTGAGTTCTTAATTTTGGAATTAGTATTTTTCAGTCATAATAATTCTTGAATGCCTAAATAACAGTTATTTTAAAGTATGTTTATGATAATACCAATATCTGGATCACCTGCTGGTCTCTTTCTACATTTATTTTTCTCTTCGTGTTTGGTCATTTGGTTCTGTCCTTTCACATGTTTGGGAGTTTTTGATTGAATGCTGGATATTTAGTATAAAAAAATGCAGCGATAGCCTCCTTTAAAGAGGATTTAGTTTTCTTTGGGTTGATAGCTAGAGTAAGGTTAGATTCCCTTATTGCAGCTAGGGATCAAGATATAATGAGGCTGAGATCTAGTCTTACAGAATAGTGGTCTATCTTCAGGTTTCACTTACTGCTAAGATAACACTTCTGGGAGCCTCTCTTTCCTAGAAGACTCCAACCTCCAATGTGAGGTTCATAAACTTTTTTAAGCTTTCTCTTCCTCTTATCAGTTTCTTTCTCTTTCATTTCTCATCCTTTTATTCAGTGAAAAATTTAAGATGTGGCAAATGTCTTAAGGGCAATACTGTAAGGAATTTCGAGTTCAGGTTATTGTGATTCCCTTTGCTCCGTGATTAGTGGTTTATCAAGTCCTTTTTTCTTTGCAGTACTGGACTCCAGTTTTGTTTGTTTGTGTGTTTTCTCTATCCCTCTGAGATTGCTGAAAGGTCTTCACCATAAATTACTGTTTGGTGTCAGTGGCTTGCTCTGAATTGGCAAATGTGAAAAAGTGTTAGATGAAAAAGTAGAAGGAAAAATTTGTCTTACCTTGTTATTTCTCTTCCATCTATGATCTTGGCCCCACAAATCCTGGCTGCCTTTATTATTTTTTTCCAGATCTTATTATTTCCAATAGGAGAGTTGGTCCCATAACACTATCATTGTCTTATATTAGAGAAGTTTCTTTTATTATATTTTGAATGCATTAGTATGATTAAATATCACAAAATCTACATGTTAATTGAAGAAAAACACATAAAATATATATTAAAAGAGCTTAAAATTAAAAAAAATGATAAGCTATCACTATTTTAATGTTTAGAAAATATTTAAAATTTATGTCTAGTATTAAATACAGATATTACTCATTCAGTTAAAGCCTAGTTTTATTTTTATTTTGAGCATTTCCAACATCTTTATGAATGGAAACCATCCTGTATCTTATGTTTCCTTCTCATACCTTTTCCAATGTTTCTCTGTGTGGTACAAGTCATGAAACTCATTATTTTAACCATTATCCCAATGAAATGCTGTCTGTATAACCTACAAATGATAAATTCTTTTGTTTAAAATATACATGTGAGACTGTTTATGTATACATATGCTATCTAAGAATAGACATTCATGTGTACATAATGAGGGTATGTGTACTTAATGAGGGTATGTGTACAGACTTCCAGTTTCCCAATTTTAAAATATTAGAGACCTGCAAGTCCTTGAGACATACTTACAAATGTTTAACTGTTTGGGAAATTTAATAGGGTTTAAGTTCTCCAGGTTTAAAGTCTTAAAAACTTACTCCCTGTGTCATAAATGTCATATATATATTATAATTTAGCAATAAAGTTTAAATATATATAGATATATGTAAATTTTTAACTGTTTCAGTTAAGCTTATTTTTTAAACAAAAATATGTAATGCCATAATCTATTTAAAATGTGAAGATGAAAACAAACAACTCTGAATGAAACCAAAAATAAGAATTTTATAGCATTATGTTCTTCACAGTTGTATTCTGGAAAACATGAGTTTGGGAAAGTACAATATTAATTTTTTTCAAGGGTATGTTTATTTCCTCTTTTTTTCAATATCATTTGCCACATTCAACCAGTAAATGTATTCATTGAGCCAAGTACACTAACCTTTTTCTCTTTGGAAGTTACATTCCAAATAGTTTATTTCAGTTAACAATCCAATTTAAAACACATGCATGTGGCTCATTCTTAAAATAAAAGATTGCCCTGTCAGCTGCCATTTTATGTTTTTGTACAAGTAGGCCCATTCTGATTCAATCAGTGCAGCGTTTAGGATTTATTTACATGGTTTCACAGTAGCAGAATCCCTGGAGCTCAAAGTCACAGATTTCCCAGGGCTTAGTTTCACATAAATGTGTACATCCCCACTGTTTTATTTTTAAAGGTAAGATCAAAGAAATTGAGAGGCCGATTATTTAAAAACAGTATTTCAGGAAATGTGCCCCAAAGAATGCACTCATGTGTTACTCATGTGAAATTCTCCCCTGAACATCAGAAATAAAAGAAGTCCATTTTTCTCCTGGTTACTACTGAAGAAACTGCTACAGATTGCTGTAATCTATGTAACAATATATTCAACTCATGTAGTCCTATTACTGAGAAGAAACCTTGATAAGAACATCTTTGAAAAACTACATGTTTATCCTGGGGCTTAACATTTAAAACAGGACTGAACATCTTTGTTCTTCTCAAATGCCAAGGGCTGCTATGATAAAATCCCCAGAGCTTCCTTCCCGATTGGGGATTTTCCAGGTGAATTCCTTTACATTTCCAGCTTTTTCACCTCAAATGCTACCCTCTCTTCTGATCTGTTTTCTTCAGGGCGGGGGGAAATATGTGATATTGACTCCCACCCCTGCAATTCTATTACTTTGATTTTTTGTTTGTTTTTTACTCTACTTGATACATGATGTTAGATTAGTTTCAGGTTTACAACATGGTGATTCAGCGACTTTATATAATGTTTTGCTATGCTCATCCCAGGTGTACTTCCCATCTGACACCATATAACACTGTTACAGTTTCATGGACTACATTCCCTATCCTGTGCCTTTTATTCCCTTGACTTATTCATTCCATAACTGGAAACTGTATCTCTCACCCCTTATACCCATTTTCCCCATGCTCCCACCCCGAACCGTCAGTCTGTTCTCTGTAGGTCTGATATAGGTCTGATTCTGCTTTGTGTTGGTCTATTCATTTGCTTTGTTGTTCAGATTCCACATATAGTAAGATCATATGGTACTTGTCTTTCTCTAGTTTATTTCACTCATTATAATATCCTCTAGAACCATCCATGTTGTCACAAATAGCAACATCTCAACCTTTTTCTCTGCATCAAAATATCTATATCTATATAGATCTATAGACAGATATCTATATATCTCTATCTCTATCTATAGATAGAGATATACAGATATCTATCTGTCTATAGATCGATAGATAGATAGATAGATATAGATATCTCACATCTTCTTTATCCATTCACCTTATTGACAGACATTGGGGCTGCTTCCATATCTTGGCTATTGTAAATAATGCTGCTAAAAACATAGGGGTGCATATATCATTTCAAATTAGTGTTTGCATTTTCTTTGGGTAAATACCAGTATTGCGTGATTGGATCATATGGTATTTCTTTTTTTTTTTTTTTTTTTTTTTTTGAGGAACCTCCATACTGGTTTTCCACAGTGGTTATACCAATGTACAGCCCCACCAAGAGCACACGAAGGTTCCTTTTTCTCTACACCTCTTCCAACACTTGTTATTTCTTGTCTTTTTTATTCTAGCCATTCTAACAGATGTGAGGTCATATGTCATTGTGTTTTGGTTTGCATTTCCTTGGTGGTTAATGATGATGAACATATTTTCATGTGTCACTTGGCTGTATGTTTTTTTGGAAAAATATCTATTCAGGTCTTCTGCCCATTTTTAATTGGATTATTATTGTATTTTGGCATTGAGTTGTAGAAGTTCTTTGTATATTTTGGATACTAACCCTTTTTTTTTTTTTTTTGGATATACCATGTCCAAAAACTATTAGAAATAATAAATGAATTCAATAAAGTTGCAGGATACAAAATTGACCTCTAGAAATCAGTTTTCTTTCTTTCTTTCTTTCTTTCTTTCTTTTCTTTCTTTTCTTTTTCTTTCCTTCTTTTGAGAGCAAGAGAGCAAAAAGCACAAGTGGGGGAAAGGGACAGAGAGAGAGAGAGAGAGAGAGAGAGAGAGAGAGAGATCTTAAGCAGGCTCCACACCCAGCATGGAGCCTGACATGGGGCTTGATCTCATGACCATGGGATCATGACCTGAGCCAAAATTATGAGTCAGACACTTAGCCAACTGAGCTACCACATGTATCCCAAAATCAGTTGTTTCTGTACACTAATAATGAAGTAGCAGAAAGAGAAGTTAAGATACCAATTTCTTTTATATTTGCACCAAAATAATTTTAAAAACCTAGGAATAAACTTAGCCAAGGAGGTGAAGGACCTGCCTGCCTATACTCTGAAACCATAAAACACTGATGAGAGAAATTGAAGATGACACAAACAAATGGAAAGGTATTTGATACTCATAGATTGAAAGAATTAATGTTGTTAAAATGTCCATATTGCCCCCCAAACAATCTATAGATACAGTGCAATTCCTATTAAAATACCAATAGCATTTTTCATAAAACTAGAAAAAATAATACTAAAATTCATATGGAACCACAGAAGACCCCAAATGGCCAAAGCAACCATGAGAGAGAAGAACAAAACTGGAGGTTTCACAATCCCAGATTTCAAGATATACTACAAAGCTGTAGTAATCAAAACAGTAAGGTACTGCACAAAAATAGATCAATGTAACATTGTAGAATCCAGGAATAAGCTCACACTTATATTGTCAATCTGTGACAAAAAGAAGGCAAGAATATACAATGGAGAAAAGATGGTCTTCAATAAATGATGTTGGGAGAATTGGACAGCTACTTGCAAAAGAATGAAACTGGACCACTTTCTTATACCCCCCCCCACACACACACAAACTCAAAATGGATTAAAGACCTGAATGTGAGACCTGAAGCCATAAATATCCTAGAAGAGAATTTAGGCAGTAATTTGTTTGACATCAGCCATAGCAACATTTTTCTAGATATGTCTCCTGAGGCAAGGTTAACAAAAGCAAAAGTAAACTATTGGGACTACATCAAAATAAGAAGCTTTTGCACAGTGAAGGAAGCAATCAACAAAATGAAAAGGTAACGCATGGAATGGGAGAAGCTATTTGATTTTCATATCTTTAATTTGTATTTATGATTATTTCCTTTCTGTTTTCCAATATGACACCCCTCTAGAGCGAATTGTCTCCATCCTGCCACCTTCTACCATTTTTTATCTCTTACTTTTTAACCATTATACTTCTATAAGAAACAGTTTCCATCAAGTATACTTCCTTATTTTTCTTTCCTCCCATCTCTGCAGTCTGGATTTCTGTTTTATTCTTCTCCAAACCTGGTGCCCTATAGGTCACTGTTGTCCCCCTCGTTAAGACACTGGCGACCTTTTAGTAACCCTCAGTTTTTCCTGTTTTGCTGTCAGTAGTCCACTTTTAATTCTCTTGCCACCGGTTTCTGTGATATTTCTCTTTTCATTCTTTTCCTGTACTTTTAACCGTTGTTTCTTAATGTTTCCTGAAAGTGAATGTTTAAGAGGTTTTTGTTCTTGGGTCTGTTCTCTCTCTGCATTTTATTCCTTGGTGCTGCTTTCCACTTCCACACCTTCAACCACCAGTGCTATTTACAGCTCTGGTGTGGCCTGTCTTCTGAATGCTGGCCTTTCATTCTAGCTGACAGTCTAGCATCTTTACCTTTTTGGCCCACTGAACTTTCAAATGCAGTGTTTCCAAAATAACGGCTAGAAGTTTATGAGCTTCACTATACTCTCTCTTCTATCTTCTCTCTGGGAAAGGTGTCATCACTTTCTGCCACTGAGGCCATAATACTTTGGCATCACATATCATTCATCTCTCTCTCATCTTATACCTCCAGTGCTGTGTAGACTGGACTTAGTGACTCCCTTCTAATGAAAAGAACATTGCGGAAGTGATGGTTTGATCAGATTATAAAAGGCATAATGCTTATTCCTTGCTCTCTTTTAATTACTTTCTCTGGGAAAGCCAGCTTCTGGGACTTGAGGTCACTTAGTTTATACGGAGCCCATAGTGTGAGAAAATAAGACCTCATACCAATAAGGCCTGTTTGTAAGTAAAGCCTCTTGGGAGCAAGATACTCCTTCCCGGCCAATTCCAGATGACCACAACCTTGACTCTGAGTCAGAACTACCTAGTTACACTTCTCTCAAATTTTTTGCCCACATAAAACTGTGAGAAAATAAATGTTTGTTATTTTAAGCCACTAAATTTGGGGGATAATTTGCTATGCAGTGGTAGGTAACTAATACAGGAAGCCTGATCTCTACTAGTGAGATGAGATTGCTCCTTAGAATTCTCTTGATTTATACCACTGACATGTTCCTCCCACTGTCTAAACTACCGTATTGTAGATATTTGTCAATAAACTTTATGCTTTGGTGTGTTAGGGCAAATCGCTTTACAAGTGTAAGCTGTTTAATAACTATGTAAGTATATCAGAGCTTAAAATAGGAGCCAAATTTCTTTATCATTTCAGTAACTTAATACTTGATGTCTTGGGAGATTCTATATGTCAATGTTTGCCATCACTTGATAGGTCTTAAAAGACCTATCTTAAGTTTTATATTTCTGATTATGTTGTATATCAATACCCATGAACCAATGAAAATATTGTGATTCTACTAAATCAAGTTACAAGTTACATACAGAGCTAATGTCTGAATTAAGTCTAAGATTGAATATTTGAACAAATTGACATAGATGGGAAGTGATTCTTTTTTATAAAAAAACCTTCAAAAGTTTAACACCAAAAATTCTCCTTTGATAACATTTATAAGCAGAGAAACGTAAAAAGGAATCTCAAAGAGTACTTTATAATGGACATTTTCATGTGTGAGTCCTCAATATTTATGACTATAGTCTTCCAACTCCATTTTAGAAGTGATTTGACAGTCTAATCACTTGAAGTGTTACAAGTGCTAAAATATAATTGGTTTTTTGTCATCTTATTTTAACCTGAATCAGTATGTTTTATGGTGGTCAGAGAACAGTACTCTTTAATTATTTCATGAAGAAAACTCTTTTCCATTTAGACATTTATATTTGTAGAAGGTTAGTTTAAGGGTGAGGGCTCATAGGCTCTTTAACAGTGTCTCTTTTACTCTTCAGTCACATTAATTCTGTAGTACATGCAGCCAGTCACATTTGATGACTGTGGTGTCCATTGCTTTAAGTGGCTCTTCCAGGTATTCCATATCCAAATTCAGGAAGCACTTGATCTATCAATAACTTGCAAACTCCCAAGGCCTAGCACCATTTTTTTTCCCCTCACAGAATAGTGGTCAGATGGCACACATCGTCTCTTGGATTCTGATGATTCTCTTGATTTTGTTTAGGTTGACAGTCTCCTAGGTGAATTGGAGAAGTATAAGCCACTTTCTGCAACTTAACATATGTGTGTGGTGTCTGCCAATAAAAAACACATATCTCAAGGAAATGGTCAGATATAATCTGGTTTATGCTGATGTCTTACATTTGAGAGAACATACTTGAAGTGATTTTAATTAAGAATATGTGTCATCTTAGGGAACCTAACACACAGAACTCTGCAGGAGTTTGTCCTCAACCATCTGGTATTAGAATTAACATTGTTTCTGACTGGAATAGAATGCAAAGCCTCTTCCTCAAGTTTTAGTAGATGACATATTGGCAGGGACACAGCCCTTGGAATTTAGGATTCTAGTGGAGAGTGGCTTTGTTTGGCCAGAAAGGGCTTAGAAATCAGCAGGGACAAATCTGATATTACACCTTTGAGAGAGAAGCTTCCGAATATCCAGGTATATGTGGCAGCTCAGGGCAATGGTTTTGATCATGGTCTCTCGATTCAGACTGCCTGACTTTGAATCTCAGCTCTACCAACTTAGCTTTTACTGTGTGCTAGGTATAGTGCTACATGTCTAAAAGAGTATTTCATTTGATCTTTGAAAAGATCTAAGGGTGTTTTATGTTCCCATCATTCAGATAAAGAAACTGAGATTTCAAGAAGTTAAGTAATTTGACCAAGATTAACAGCTGCTACACATAGGTCATTGAAGACTGGAACCTGTCCCTGACTTATTGCCAGAGGGTTTACAAATACTCTATTGTTGTAGAGTTTGTAACTCAGAAGGGATGTGGGAAAACAGTAACAACAATAATATCCAAATACTGTAGCAGTGAGAATGAGCATTATAAGGAGCTATTAAGAAAGGATCACTCTTGAGCTGGAGAAAACAAGTTTTGGTTTGGAAAAAGTGTTTTATTGGGAAGGTAGAGAGATGTCAAGCCCCTTCAGTCCTTATCATTTTAGCCTTGCATGCAATTCTGTTATACGTGTTTGTACTTCCTTGAGACTTGTATGTTTCTTTTTATATTTGTGTATCTTTTCTATCCTCAGGTAGATCTGCCCGGTTGTGGTTCTGGCTTTTACTTTCACAAGTAGTATGTGTTCGAACATAGTTGTTTCATCTAGAGTTTTAATACACATATACCAAGTCAACACATATTTTGAAAGTAAGCATGTGAGGTTCACGTTCATAGTTTTTACTTTGTATGGGTTGTATGTATTGTGTATAATGGTTGTCTCTATTGAGAGACACTTTAAATTAGGAAAAAATGGTTTTTTTATGTTTATTTATTTTGAGAAAGAGAGACCACATGCATGAGCAGAGGAAGAGCAGAGAAAGAGGGAGAGAGAGGATCCCAAGCAGAATCCACAGAGCCCAATGCGAGGGCTCAATCTCAGATCATGATCTGAGCCGAAATCAAAAGTTCGACACCTAAATGACTGAGCCACCCAGACGCCCCAAGAAAAATGGGTTTTAAAACCAATAACCAGTAATAAGGCATAGATTTTTTAAAAACTCATTGGTTAAAACACTTTATCAGTTGCTTAAACTGAAAGTATACACCTAATTGCTACCTTTCCATACTTGGCTGCCTGTTTATAGCATCTATCTAGAATGATGCAAGGAACCAAGAAATCAGTATCAGTCCTGAAACGGCCAAAATAGGTATGACAAAAAACAATGTTTTGGTGTAGCAGGCCTCCTATTCCTCCCCCAGAGCCTATTTACCTTTATTTTATACACAGTTAAACTTCCTAATCTTTCCCAGCCTAGATCAGATTACAACTATTAAGTTAGAATACAAGGAGCCATACTGACAAGAAAAGGAAAGATTAGCTTGACATCTTGCTAGCAAGAGAAAAACTGTACAAAGCATACAAAACAATACAATGAGGATAGCAGTTAAGGCACTACAATACAGTGATTGGCACTATAAACAACTTTTTATTTTTTTATTTAACTTTTTTAAACATTTTATTTTTTTAAGTGACAGGCACAGAGCACAGGGGAGGGGCAGAGAGGAGACACAATCCAAAGCAGGCTCCAGGCTCTGAGCCCTCAGCACAGAGCCTGATGTGGGGCTCAAACCCACGAACTGTGAGATTATGACCAGAGCCAAAGTGGGATGCTCAACTGATTGAGCCACAACTTTTTAAATTGTCATTGTCGTAGAGTACCTTTAAATCCAGATTTAAACTAATTTCAGTCTATTACGCTAAAAAAGTCAGGGAATGTTATTCTCTATACAAGAATGTTTTTTTTTTTAACTTTATAGTTTATTGTCAGGTTGGTTTCAATAATGTTTTTCATTTAAAAACCACAAAATTATTTTGGTACTTAAAGTCACATTTCTAAAACTATCAGGAAAACTTATCTGGTTTGAGTTTATATATGTTAGCCAAAATCCTTAGAAGGAACTTCTTTAATAAAAACCAATTATATTTGTTAATAATTAAACATAACTGAATATTACAGTCAAGCCTAGATTCTTAGAGGTCAGATAGAAAGAATAGAAATGGAAGATAATATAAAAATACATTTGATACCATGCTGACTTACTATTTAAGTACAAGTTGTCTGTGGATTTTTTCACTTGTGTCTTATCTGTTGTTATTAATACTTTATTTAGTTTTCTGCTTAATACTGTATCCATTCCTTCCCATGTCCTCTCCCTGAGACCCTTTAGACTATTTACCTCTTTCCAACAGACCTCGAACAGCCTTACTCACTAATTCTGGTGCTACACTGGTGTGGCAGTAACCCACCATGTGACCCAATGGAAAACGATGACATCTGAATAGCAGGGAAACCACAGATGGGAAACAGCTCTGGGTACCATGATTCTAAAATATATTTATAATCTTGCTAATAATGAAAGTTTTGATTTCATGACTGTGCATTCTCAGTAGTTTAAATATTATAAATAGAAATCTCCTTAAATAAAGTTAAAATGTTTGACATTTACTTACATAATACTGTATTCTCCCTGAATAGAATATAGGGGCAGAGGGCTAAGGAAATTTTCTTAGAATTTTGACAGAAATCCTAATAATTTCCATCTAAAATATTCTGCAGGTGTCTGGAAAAATACAAAAGAACACAAAAACCTAACTGTAACTCCTAAGTTAGCTGTCAAATTCAGGTCAGAGTGTTTAAGCTTTTGTTTGGTAGATTTATATTCTAGAACTTCTTAGTAACTCTTTTTTTCTGGACTAGTAAGATAATGTGAGAGTAAAAAAGACATGGAAGTAACATGAATCTATCTAACAGAAGAATTGAACAGCTCACTTCACTGTTTGGGCCAGCAGATAGGAATTAGGCATATATAAAATAGAAATAATGCCTGTATTATTTTTCAAATTAGCCAACCTTAGAATTCAAGGGATTTCAGTGTTACAGCACAATCAAGTAAAACAGTCAATTATTTGTACCAAAGAAGACCTGAATAAGAAAAAATATCTGAATTACTATATATTTTTACCTAGTATTATGAGACATTTGCAAACTCATGGTTTCACCTACATACTTCTCCTTGTTCTACTCAGGTTGGCCTTGCTTAGAGTGGCTAAAGTTATCGTATTCCTACTCCTTTGGATGTTCAGCTACGTTTGGTTTTTTCTTAAGTAGCATTTCCAAGGAACCAACATAGCTTTCTCTATCTATCCCCTGGGACTTAATGCCTGAGACAAACAAGAAGCTTCTGGCAGATCCAAACTGACCTCTTGCTGCCCTCAGTTTCTCTTCTCCCATGATGCCTCTAGCTCAGAAAAGAATTCTCTGCCAACTCCCAAGACTGTGTAGGAATAATAGGAATCCTTGGGAGATGCATCACCAGCCCTGGTCAGGTGTGAAGCAGGCTTGGTTTCTCATTTTACTTTGTGGAGACTCAGACACGGAGATGGCTGGTCTAGTAGGTCATTTGTGACTTGTTGAGAATTGGGACAAAAGCAGAAGAACAAATTGCTGCCAGTCACTGGTTCATAATCACTATCTTATGGACATCTCCACCTGAGTGCCTCATGTACCCCAAACTTAGTCCTTCCTGAACTCTTTGTCTTTACCCTTCTTTCAAATCAGATACTGTACTTATTATATGTTCTGAGTAGGGTAATGGTATCACGATCTTACTAAGGATTCAGTATAGTAAACTTGTAATCAGTTTTTTAACTCCCCCCTCTCTCGTATACCTTCCTTTACCCCCATTTAAAATTTTTATCAAGACCCGTGGATTCTCCCACCAACGTATGCCAAATTGGTTTTATCCACTCTGTCCCCAGTACCATCTGCTCTACTCCAGGCTCGCGTGGTCTCTTGCCTGTATTGTTTTGGAAACCTCTTATCTGTTCTCCTGCAGTGCTCCTTCCTGCTAATTTCTTCTTCATCTTCAAGCTTTAATTAATATGTCTTCTCTGCTAAGCATTTTCTGAACTTCCCACCTTAGTGCAGTATTATCTTCCATGCTCCTGTGCACACCTTTGTAGTTCTTACTCATGCTGTAATTCACATCTTTGTTTATGCCTCTGTTTCTCCAACTAGACTTTGAAGTCCTTGAGAATGGACCTTTGTCTTGTATACTTTAAAATTCCCAGCCCATAGTAAATACCTAGCATGTTTTTTAAATAAAACTGATAAATAGAAAAGATTCTGATTTGTTATAAAATCTAAAATTAGTGGTATAAATTGATTAAGTAGAAATTAGGAAGGCCTTATTATTAGATTTTAAGCAGACATTATGTACGGCATTTATGTGAATGGAAGAAGAAGTTCCAGGTTTTCCCCGACATCTCTCTTTTAGGTATTTTAAAAATCACAAGCAAAAGGTGGATTAGTAGGTTGAATGTCTGACTTCAGCTCAGATCGTGATCTTGGGGTTTGTGAGTTCGAGCCCCATGTCGAACCTGCTTCAGATTCTGTGTCTCCTTCTCTCTGCCCCTCCCCTGCTCGCTTGCTTGCTCTCTCTCTCTCTCAAAAATAAACATTAAAAAAAATCACAAGCAAAGATTATTTTACACTGTGATTTTAGGATGTAGGAGTAATGCAGCAACTCTGTGCCTGAATTGAAATACACATTTTGTCTCTTGGCATTCCTAATACTCCAGCACTCTACTTAGTTCCTTCAGTGTTCACTTCAAAAGCTAGGAGAAATTGCTCAACTGAATGCTTTTCAAGTGTTCGTTCTTGGATATCGGTGACTGAAGATAAATTGAGCTCCAGGGGCCAAATGACCTAGGGCACACTTTTTAATCCTGATGAAATGAAATCATTCAGGTAAAAAAACAAACAAAAATAAAACCTGTATGTGAAAGAGTTCTTTTATTTTATGCCATCATGTCATTTATTCCATGATAAATAGTTTACAGATGATTATAAAATGTAGTTTCACATTTAAAATCGGATAAAATTTTGTGAACAGTTACATTGATGTTGCAAAATGTAACTATGTACATGAAGCTATTAATGTAATAATTATTATAGCATACTTCAGCTTAATGGTAGGGCTTTGCAGCTTTTAGTATCCTCATGCAAATTACAACGCATGACTTGAAAGCAAGAAATAGAATTTATCTTTTTTTTTTTTTTTAGTTTATTTATCTACTTTGAGAGAGACTGAGGAAGCACAAGCAGGGGGAGGGTCAGAGAGAGAGGGAGAGAAAAAATCCCAGGCAGTCTCTGCGTTGTCAGCACAGAGCCGGAGGGGCTCGAACTCACAAAACGGTGAGACCACAACCTGAGCCAAAATCAAGAGTTGAAAGCTCAACCTACTGAACCACCCAGACGCCCCAAATTTCTCTATCTTTAGATCATTGCCTTTCAGTGGGGTAGAGGGATTGGAAGAGAGTGTCCCAGCCCCCTCCCACCATGACAGCATATCAGAACCTCTGGGGGCTTCTTTAAACTGCTCATTCTTCCTGTACCCAGTAGGAATCGCCATGTGCAGTGATAGCTTTTACTTGACAGAAGTGTGGTGTTCATAAAATAATTTCAGTGCCACAGATTCTTTTCTCTTAATCAAGTAACTGTTGGTGACTGAGGGGAGAAAAAGGGACATGTCAGTGATAATATGTGCCTGTAACCTATACATAGCAGATAAAATGCTGGACATATTAAGGTGTTCTCTGTGCTTGTAGCTAAATGGTGGCATGCCTCAAATATGTTCCTTTAATAAGGAAGTGAGAGGGGTACTTGGGTGGTTCAGTTTGTTAAGCATACAACTTAGGCTCAGGTAATGATCTCACAGTTCATGAGTTCAAGCCTCACAACAGGCTGGCTCCTGTCAGCACAGATCCCACTTCAGATCCTCTGCCCCGCCCCCCACCCCTCCCCTTCCCTCACTCACACACACTTTCTCAAAAAATAAAAAAAAAATTAAAAATAAATATTAATAAAGTGAGAGATGCCAAAACTAAAGGGCATAATAGACCACCCATTCTGCTGAGTAAGAATGGCTGGGAAATGTGGGTGCAAGACCACAAGAACTCTGTCTACACATGTAACTGTTAAGTAACATCAGGCACTGGTATATTCAACATTCAAAGCAACATTAATTGTGTATGAAGACATTAAAGGGCAATCATCGGTCAGAATTTAAATTTTTTCAATAGAATATGACTGTTCTTTGACGCTAGTCAATTTTTCTGAGTTGCTGGCAACAAAATCTGTCTTTGACACATGCATAGAAAGAACTGGGAATCCTGTCTCTATATCTACCCAAACCAGCGTTCTTGAATGGTCTGAAAACAAGAAGCCTGAAGGTTAAAGATGATAAATGTCTCAGAATATAATCTATATTCCTTCTGCTTTTATTTTGAGGCTATTATCCTTGAAATCTGTTGCCCTCCTCCTAATACATTTACCACATTTTCCTAGATTGGAAACACCACCTGGGACTGTGTGGTTTGGCAAACACCTAGCTCAATATAGTATCTCAATAAGCAAAACGTATCAGGTTTAGAGGGCTGCTCACCTTTATGAGAAATTGTGTGTTCTTATCCTCTTGAAGCAAATGTGGTAAAAGCCTGTTAGGATAAGGGAAAGAGGTGATGATCTTATTTCCTGAAACCATTATGTTAAAGAATTTCCTGTCCTATGAAGGAATATGTAACACATCACATACCCACTGAAGGAAGCTTTAAAAAATATTGTGGTGACGCAGCATTGCCATGATAAAAGACATTAATAAAATAACATGTAGGTTTTTATTAAAAATATAGCATTGCTTCCTTTATCTGTTCCTTCAGTACTGAAACAAAGGAACAAAATAACATTTGCCGGCCAAAGTCATGCTGTTGAGGTAATACCAAGTTCTACCTTGGAATGACTTTGAAGAAAAGTCAGTATTTCACATTCAGATCATTTTCATTAACCAGCTTTATAAAGAAATAATTTAAGATAATTAAGCACTTTCACTGTGACAGGTCGACGTTGTTTGGTGACAGGTGTGCCATTTGTATGGCAGGTAGCTAATTTGACAGACCGCATTTTCTTTCCAGAATCCCTCTCCTGCTTCCGTTTCAAGTCTGTAGATGTCCACTGTCTTCCCATCCTTGGTTCTTTCTTATTTAGGGAGGATAAGACTGACTTTATTTGCATTCAGAATATGTGAATCTCACCACCATTTGCCTGAATCACTTTCAGGACAGTTGTTTATTTCATCTAATTTCATGGCAAAGGGATTGCCTTTTTGGGTCAAACATTGTTTCCCATTTCTGTCTGTTTTCTTTCTGACACTGAAATCAAACTGCATGTTGTGAGATAGCAGAGTAATTGTGTTTCGTGATGTTGACTCCAAAATTTGAAGACTGTGTCCCCAAATGCCCCTAGATATCTATTTCAGAGGGATATGTGAATCTATAAATCCTGAATTCACTTTTAGTAATTTTGGACCATATTTCCATTGTTTTTGACTCTACCGACTTCCAGAAGTAGAAATTTTGTAAGTCTAATCCCCAAATGGAATTTCATCTTACCTAAGGACACATTAGTAGTAATTGTCCAAGTCTCTCATGAGAGTCTTTAACCGTATTGTGATAATAGACTTTCTGAGAATTCTAACCAGTTTGTCTTGGTTATTGGAGAGACTTCATGTGCCTTTCTTAATTACAGGTCTCTTGTCTTTGACAATTGCCAATACTTTTGTGTTTGTCCTAGGATAAAAGGACTGTAGAATTCCAGGCAGAATTCCCTTATTTTGTGCAAG
Source organism: Cryptoprocta ferox (assembly GCA_028646485.1). NCBI lineage: Eukaryota > Metazoa > Chordata > Mammalia > Carnivora > Eupleridae > Cryptoprocta > Cryptoprocta ferox. The sequence goes on along the minus strand of CM053577.1, from coordinate 93,799,243 downwards.
AGTAAGATTGTTCTCTTCATTTTATTTCTACTACTCCACTAGTGATGTCCAAAATCTTTTATACATGTAACCCATAGTTCACTCAGGCAGAAATAATTCTCATTAAGAGACAATTTTTCTGGGGCCCCTGGGTACCTCAGTCAGTTGAGCATCTATCTGACTCCTAATTTCACTCAGATCATGATCTCACAGTTTGTGGGATCCAGTTGAGCTCTGCCTTGGACAGCGCGAAGCCTGCTTGGGATTTTCGTTCTCTCTCTCTCTCTCTCTCTCTCTGCCCCTTCCCAGCTCATTCATGTGTGACTCCCTCTCTCTCAAGATAAATAAAGATAAACTTAAAAAAAGAAGAAAAAAAACCACAACTTTTCAAAAGTGTTTTTTCAAACATGCAGGTACATAAATCTCTACATCTGAGGAATGTGTCCCCTTAGGCTAAGCCCAGAGAGTTGGTCAGGGCTGGTAAAAGAATATAGTTTGGTCACCTCCTAACTGTAAAGAATATTGTCAAATTGTCATTTAGGAAAATTGTTCCAATTTGTACTCCCACTGAGATTTCATATGACTACCAAACTGTTTTTTTTTCTCATTACCTGCCAACATTGAGTGTTGTCAATCACTTCAGTTTTTTGACATAGTGATAGGTAAAACATGACAGCTAGTTTAATTTGTACTCCTGTCTGTTCTTGAGGTCTTGTATATCTTCTCCTTTGTTTATTGGCCATGTGTATTCGTTTTAATTATTAGAAGTATTCATCTTTATTTTCTTATTTCCTAGCTTCATTAATGTAATACATTGTTCTTTCTCAACTGTTCTATAATCATCTTTATCAAAAAGCACCTTGAATGGGTTTTTCACTCATTCTTCTTTCCTTTTTTCTCCATTCCTTTCTACTAGTCTATTTTTGTATTGTTAGTAGCATACCATTTAATTTTAGCAAAATATTATACTTCACAATTCCTCATATTTTTGTGAATTTTTCTATATATATTCACATCTTATTTTCCAGGCAAATATTAGAATCGTGATCCTTATGTTTATAGACCATGCACATAGAAAATAGGTCCTAATAGCACTACCCAGTTCTTTCCCTCTAAGGAATTAGTGTCAACTCTTACTCACTATGTCTAAGCAAAGAGTTCTTGGTTGGACTGAAAATTATCTCATGCACCCTATATTGTTATTGTCCCACTCCATTTGGGCAAGATTTTCTTCTTAAGACTCCTGTTACTAATCATAAATAGCTTAAAGTCTTTGTTTACATATTGTTCAATGTTCAGTTATTAAGTAATGAGTCAATTTTTTTTAAGTTTACTTATTTTGAGAGAGAGAGAGAATGAGTGCAAGCTGGGGAGGGGTAGGGAGAAAGCGAGAGAGAATTCCAATCAGGCTCCATGCTGTCAGCACAGAACCTGATGGGACACTATCTCACAAACTGTGAGATCATGACCTGAGCTGAAATCAAGAGCCAGATGCTTAACCAACTGAGTCACCCAGGCACCTCAAATGAGTCAATGTTTTTAAAAAAATTATAAGTGAAAGACTCTCTTTCCTATAAAAGGTTCTAAAAAGCAATTGTTCTTCTCAGATATATAATAGTGTTAGTGAGTAATGATCAGTAAATATGTTGATAGGAAGGCACATAACAACAAGTTCACCTGAACAAACAAAATTTGTTCAAAAGCAGTGAGTAGCATTATCTTCCAAAAGTCCTAAGGCACCCTGTCAAGTGAATTTATAGATATTACCATTTCTATCTAGAAGTAGTTTTGCCCCCAAATTAAGTTTTGTTGTCATCCAGATTATTGCCTCCCCACTCTTTTCTAAGGTAATTGAAGATAAACAGTCATCCACAGTGCTCTGCCCATCTTCCTGCCCCAGTAATACCTCTCACAGTATCTGACAGAGAATGAAAGCTCAGTACACAGGTTTTTTTTGGTTTGTTTTTGTTTTATTTTAGAGAAAGCAAGAGAGAAGGAGAGAGAGTGTGTGTGAATGGGAGAGGGGGCAGAAGGAGGGAGAGAGGGAGGGAGAGAGAGAGAGAGAGAGAGAGAGAGAGAGCGAGCAAAAGAATCCCAACCAGGCTCCACACCTAGCACAGAGCCCAACGTGGGGCTAGATTGTAGGACCCTGGGATCATGACCCCAGCCAAAATCACGATACAGATGCTCAACTGACTGAGCTACGCAGGCACCCCACAGGTTTTTTTTAATAAAAAATAAGCAGATGGACATAACCCCACCTCTGTCCATTTCAGTTGTATTAGTGTTTGTTTCATGGGTGAGTTTAAGAGATTCTAACTGCTAAAAACATTAAGAGATTCAGAAACTGAACTTATAGACGACATTCGCACTAGAGCTGTGAAGCCAAGGATAGTAAGAGTCCGTGTCTAGCTTGGGCTACATGAACCCGATGCAAGCCAAAGCTGCCAAGTGGCAGTGGGAGGCAAAAACGAACTTTGTGGAGAAGCCAAGGGTGTCAAGAGAATCAAAGAAAAAATATATCCCGAGGGACTGAGAAAAAGGGGAAAAGACAGAGAAACAAAACGAGAGCGGAAGAATAGACAAGAGGAGAAGGGAGGGGCCAGGAGGGAAGACCGAAACCTGTAAGGAAAAGGGAGGATGTTCTGGCAAGGCCTGGGGAGGATTCTCAAAGGCAGAAGCCCTGGTGGAAGGCAGGGATAGAGTAGGCAGAAATCAGGAGGAGCTGCACCTGCCCATGTCATGCTGCTTCCTCATTGTAAAGTCTTCACTGTGTCCACTCAGGGTAAGAGGGAGAGGGTAAGGAAAGGACTCAGGCTAAGCAGAGAAGACCTAAGGCTTTGGAGCAGTTTGAGGTCGCTGTGGGCTTCAGCTGTGCCTCTCAGAGCTGCCCTCATCGTGTTCATGTGCCAGGAATTGATCCACTCCCCGGGAAACAGGTCCCCCCATTGCTCAGATATGAATCCATCCATGTACGTGCGATTGTGCTGACAGAACTCAAGGAAGAATCCGAATCTTGTTTCAACTAACCATCTTCTTCCATCACTATAGAGAACCTAAATTCCACTTAAGTGGAACTTTAAAATGACAGCAACTTACAGAATGTCTAGTTCAATTTAGAAATAAATGAGGTCATTTATATTATTAACAGATAAAAGCACCATAGCCTGTGACAATGATCCTATATAGGTAATGCATGAGCCTAACTGAGCTGCCACTTTATCTGTTTTATCTGATTATATCATCTAAATTTACAGTTAAAAAATCAGTATTTTCCTATGCTTAGAATCTAATCTAGATTCAGTATTTTCCTACACTTAGAATCACAGTCTAACTCTGTACTGTAGACTGTATGGTCAAAACAAAACAAGTTATTAACTATTCCCACAGTTGCTATAGGTGATTTTTTTAAAATGGAGATTTGATATAACATTAAGAATTATCTTTGCATCTTGGTAAACTATTATTATGACTAAATAACAAATGGTAAAATACCCATCCATAGGTACAGCAGGGATGATGCAATCTCTTTCATCCAATATATATTCATGAACCCTTTTGGTTAGACACCCTTTCCTTGTTATATTAAAATTCATTCTGTCTTATGAAGTACCCATTTCCATTTTATTTTATTATTGCTATGTATTTAGAGTAAACAATACCATCAATTATTAGCTTCATTACAGTTATATGGGAAAAGCCTACTTTTTAATATGCACCTGCATTCATTTTTAGCCTGTGCCTTTTCTTGAATGCTGGTTAAATGTGAAAGACACAAATGTTAGAAACATATTCCAGCCTCTTTTGTTGTTGGTATTGTTTCTTTAGTGCTGTATAGCCATTATCTAAATAAGTCTTATTATATTTTTAATTAGACTAAAGATTATTCCTATCATTGTTTTATTCAGTGAAATAGTATTTACAAATGTGTTATTTTTCTTCGTGTCGTTGTGTTTACTGATCTCAATTATTTGGAAGTGTTACCATGGAGAACAATCAAACTCCAAAGCATTGTTAAAATGTTGCTAAAATATAGAAGTAAAAAGTTTCATTCACGATGGCTAACATTTTTGAGTAATGTTAGCCATTCTCATAAAGGAAATGCTGTATCTCTTCAGTTCCTTATTCTCTTTGCTCCATTTGATCTTTACTTTCAGCTTCTATACCTAACATCTCACTAGCTTATAACATAAGGAGCCTACTGATAGCATGAGACCAAGGAAATAGAAGTCTTGGTAATACTTTCATAGGAAATGTGTTTTATATAGTTTTTTTTTTTAATACAAGCATGGAATCTCAGAGTTTGAAAGAATTTCAGAGGTCAGAATTGAGCTAATTTATGGCTTTGATCAATGAATGACTTTCTTCTATTCTCTGCAGGGCTCCAGTTAAACATTGAAGTGTGACCAAATTTCAGAGAAGGCATTAAAATTTGAAGGACTCTCACCCAAAACCAAATTTTACTGTATATATTAGCTAGCTAGAATTTAAATAAACACTTGAAATAAAAATCTTAAAGGAACCTCAATTTCTAAAGCTAACATGTTTTTGTATTTTTTTTTACAATGGCTTGGAAAGAGACCAAATATCATAAATATGATAACACATTTTATTTGAGTCACCATATGACTTTTTTAGCTTCATTTATTTTGAGAGAGACAGAGACAGAAACAGCACAAGTGGGAGAGGGAGAAAGGGAGAGTGAATCCCAAGCAGACTCCACACTGCCAGTGCAGAGTCCGACTCAGGGCCCGAACTCATGAAACCACAAGATCGTGACCTGAGCCAATATCAAGAATTGGACACTTAACTGACTGAGCAGTCCAGGCCCCCCAGAGTCACATGTGATTTTTATCAAAGGACTGGCATTAAACAGATGTGATACTGAACCTATTATGAAAGAAAATCCACTAAAAGGGTAAAAAAAATTACCATTGCTTATTTAAAGCTCTCCTTTACCAAAATTTAGAGGAAGAAAAACAGAAGTGGACTTGATACTTGCTACCTCATTTGTTGACCAAATAGAGATCTTTGCCTTCTTGGGGTTTTGTGGAAAAAAAATTCCTAGCAAATGCTGGCAAAGATGTTGGGATTCTTCTAGATTCTACTAGATGTACGTATTCTACTAATAGAAGTTGTACTCAGTGATTTCATTCACTTTCATATTCCTTATTCTCTCATTCCACCTTTTCTCCCTCCATTTCTTTATTAGAAATGAAGCAGTTTCTTTCATGTGCCATTCTATTTGTACTTTTGCATTTCTGATTCCTTAAATAGGTGAGGTTCTTCCATTTTTAGAAATATTTCTGAGGGTTAGTTCTACCACCAAAGAAAAGAGCTCCTTTAAGCTGAAACTTGTCTTATTATAATTTCCTGTGAATTTTAGCATGGAAAAGCATGTAATTCATTCTGATTCCTTGGCTTTTAATTTTTTAATTAATGAAATAGATTTTTCAAATAACCCCTTTTCAAGCTATACTTTTTTAGAAAAAAAATCTAGCCATAATTTTCATATATCATGTAACTTAGGCATATATTGGAAATCATCCATAAAGGGTTTATATACATCTGGAATAGAACGTCTCAGACTAAGGTTCTGCCCCATGGTGGCCTTAGATTCAGCTCTACTTAGACTATAGAGATAAAGTAGGATTAAATAATAGTTAATTCACTGATAATAACATGGAGATTATCAGAAGTTTTTAAACAAAATTCAGAACATATGGTACAGTTTTATTTCAAGAATGCAACTCTGCATCAAACTATACTTTGCCTCTTATTATCAATGAAGCATTTAACCACACAACTGGAATCAAGTTGGATTCTACAACAGAGATGGCCACCATGTCCTGGAGCCTCCTCAAGGATGCACATGTCCCCCTGTTTCACTCAGGACTGGGGTGATACGGCATAATACAGGAGTGCTGAACTAGAAGAAAATTAGTTCTTGTCATAACTTCATCACTGTGTGATATTAAATAAATATCTTAATTTCTGTGGTCTTTAGCTTTTTGTCACGGATGTCATTGGTGTGTGATACTATTTGTCCAGCCCAACTCATAGGGCTGTTTTGAGAAATAGGATTCTTATTAACACCTCCCACAGTATATTATTCCCAATTACTAAATTGGGAATATTATTCCCAATTACTAAAAGCCACATTTTTTACATTATTACCTGTGGCAATTAGAATATATTTCAGGACATACTCTATTTGCATAGCAGGCAGATAACCTTTAGAAATCTTCTAGCTTTTTCATACAGGTGCACGTATATAAAATATTGCCTACAAACAAAAGAGCAGTAAACATAGTAACAACGGCAGTCAACATGCTCTACCCACATCCTTCCCAGAACTCTGTCAGTTTTAAATGAAAAGCACCATGAGATGTTTCTGAAACAGTGCTTTATTTGGAAAATCACAAGAATTTTGAGGAATTCAAAGGAAGAAATATAAATAATCATTTAAAATATTTGCTTCTTTACTATTTCAAAATAACTATATTTGATGTTTTGGAGAAATTGATAGTAATTTAATAAATTTTATTGAGTTCTATTGGTAAATTGATGGGGACACAAAAATTAGTGAAGTATACTTCCCACCCTCTGGTAGCTCATTACTTCCTTGAAAGTAATAAGTAATCAACAGGGCTGAGTGAAATAAATGCTGTGCTAAAAGTATAAATAACCTAAAGATGGAATATAAATTAGGCTCAGGGGATTGGCCATGGCTTTGTGAAAGGGTCCTGCAAGTAGACTGAAGTTTGAAAGATGGGATTTTCATAGAGAAAGGAGGAGATGGGGATTTTAGACAAGAGAAACTGTACAAGTACAATATGAAAGATGGTGTAAGAACACGGTCATCGGAGGGGCACCTGGGTGGCTGAGTCAGTTAAGTGTCCGACTTGGGCTCAGATCATGATTTCATGGTTCATGAGCTCAAGCCCTGCTTTGGGCTCTGTGCTGACAGCTCAGAGCCTGGAGCCTGCTTCAGATTCTGTGCTTCCCTCTCTCTTTGCTCCTCCCTCACTCATGCTCTGTCTCTGTCTCTCAAAACTGAATAAACATTTTAAAAAAATGGTCATCAGAGGGGCATGCATGGAATATACAGTGATGTATGAAACTAAGAAGAAAAATAAATGGTGAATGCCATTATAATGAATTCACATTTGATTCTATAAGTGATTTTTAAATAGTCTGAAATGTAGAATGGAATCTATGAAATTGGAAGCTTTCTCCTGAACCCCAGACCCCAAAAGTCAGTAGCCTATAAGAGTTTTCACTTACTGTGTCATAGACTGCTGAAATTCAACGGACCTGAAGCCAAGCTCATTCTTTTCCAGCCTCCCATCTGCCTGTGTCTGTCATTGACAGTACCAACTAATCAGTCACCCAGTCCAGAAGACTGGTAGTTTTCCACAAGTATAGTCTCCTCATGTACCATGCCATCCAGTTGACTGTCACATGCTGTTTTTGTCACCTACTTCCTTAATATCTCTGAAATCTGGCTTCTGTTCTACATCTGTGAGCCTGTTAGCCTCTTGCCCCATGCTTGTCAGATCTGTTTTCCACCTTTCTCTACCCTTTGGTTTTCAAAGGCTGGAGCAGTAGACCGCATCACCTGGGTCCTTGCTGCCTGCCTTCCTCTTGGGGGTTGGGTGCCCATTGGGAGACACCAGCAGGAGAGCAAGCACAGGACAGAGAAAAGTTCATTTTCTGTTTGTTTTTTGTCTGGCACACTCCCTGCTTAAGTGCCAGGCTTCTGTCTCCCTTATGGGTACCCTTAATTGTGCCCACATTTTAAAATTATTATTATTTTTATTATTTTTATTATTTTTTTAATGTTTATTTTTGAGAGAGAGAAACACAGAGCAGGAGCAGAGAAGGGGCAGAGAGAGAGGGAGACACAGAATCTGAAGCAGGCTTCAGGCTCTGAGCTGTCTGCACAGAGCCTGATGTGAGGCTTAAAGTCACAAACTGTGAGATCATAACCTGAGCCAAAGTCGGACACTTAATTGACTGAGCCACCCAGGTGCCCCTGCCCACATTTCTATAAGTAGTCTTTTCATAAATTTGTCAACATTAAAAATCTGAAGGAAATTTACTTTCCTGCCGGAACTCTGAAGATAGAATCCTCTTTGCCAATTAGTTTTCTGGACTTTTGTGGTGGAATTCTAAGTGATCCAGAACTACATTCTTCTTTGGAGAACTATCTTTTCTGAACATGTGATATTATGACAGTTTGTATAATAGAATATTCTGTAACGACCAATATATGGCATATGGCATTATGTGAATAATATGATCTAAGTTTTGTAAAAAAAAAAAAAAATGCATACTCCAATATGAAAAGGAAATGCCATTTCCCCTGGCATAATTGTGAAAATATTGCTATTTTTCTTTATTTAGCCTGTTTTTGGTTCATTTTGTTTTATAATTTCTACTCTGTGGATAGAGAGAATTAGACAAACTGTATTTGTATAGTAGACAAACATTTTATAACTTTTTTGATATTATAAGAATGTTGCTAACTGCTGGTATGTTTACTTTCTCATCCAGATGCTAGAATTGAAAGAAATGCCCCGAAATTTTACTTAGAAGGCTTGAGTTCAATTAAAAAAGGGTAAATCTAACTTTAAGTGGAAAAAAAAAAAAACATGAGATGATCTTTTAACTGGATATATGTAGTCGAGTTGGGAGATTTTCTAGATTCTCATGAATTATAATTTAACTCAAAACTAAATATGTTACTTAAAATGAAGCGATAACCAAAGGGAGACAGAGATTGGGTGGCAAACCATAAGAGACTCTTAATGATAGAGAACAAACTGAGGGTTGCTGGAGGGGAGGTGGGCAGGAAGATGGGCCAAATGGGTGATGGGGATTAAGGAGGGTACTTGTGATGAGCACTGGGTGTATGTGACGACTTACTAACTTCTACTCCTGGAACCAACATTCCACTGGATATTTACTAACTGGAATTTAATTAAAGACTTGAAATTAAATAAATGAATAAATGAATAAGTTAATGAATTAATTAAATGATGCATTCTCTCGGATATTTAAATCCCCAAGAGTATTTTGAATAACCCTTTTCTACACTCAGAGGACAAATTACTTTGGATCCCTTATCAGTTGGCAGGCTTACTGCTGCATTTCATTAGCTCAACAATAAAAGCTTCAGGTTGGATTTCTTATTGAATTGCTCCACATTTTAATGATTTGGATAATTTTTTTTCTGCTCTGATTATCTGAATGTTTTAATGCCTATTTGGTTTTAATGCCTTATCTGGTATAAGTTTCTTTTGCAGTTTGATCTATTTCCAGCAATGAAGTGTCTCAAGAAACCTAAATTATAGGCATATTTAAATTTTTTAATAAATATTTTATTTGCCCAAATTGAAACTCCAGTCTGGTTTTTGTTAGAATGGAAGTACAAATTTAATGTATTATTCCAAGAAACATTTTGTATAGTTTCTCTCCTTGTTGTCCTTATCTCATTTTGTTCCTCTTTAATCATTGACTTTTCTTTTGCCTCTATTTACAGCTTGACTGACTGCATGAGGATATATTATATGGAACACATTTTATTTTTTAAATGACATATTTATATAGAATATCAGTCAAAGGTGATATATGAAGGCATGGAACTTTCTTAATTTTATAGATGAAACAGTTGGGTTTAATGTAATGAAAATGTTCGAATAAATGTGATTATTTCTGCTTCTGATGGCAATCTCATTTTGATAAAACCTCAACTTTCAGATGCAAAATAATATAATAAACAGAAATGAATTTTACACAGATATCTGACCAGTCCCTTCTTATAAACTCCTGTAGGAAAACAAACAAATTATACTTTATAATTTCCTCAGCAGAGAAAGTGAAGATATTCACAGTAGGATTTTAATAATATTGTTGAAAATTTAAAAATAAAATAGCTGCTAATAAAATAATAAAATACAAAATCTGTGGTGTCTTACTAGAGCCCAACTGAAAAACATTTGCTGTTTTGTGTCTCTATTTCATTTATCTGTATAGAATGACTGCCATTTATCTCTATAGAATGTGTTCAAAATGCTTAACAAACATGAAGTTTGTGGGAGCAGGATTACACAAGAAATGGTCCAAATAATGTGGCTAAAGTTTTTCAAATTAGCTTGATGGTCTCCTGAAAATTATTGTCCATATCTGCTAGCTTTTAGAAACACTGTTACCTATACCAGTATAGGTAACAACTTTCAAGCTCAAAGTGAAAAATAACACTCACAGAGGTAAGTATTATGAAAATTACCTAATAGAGAAAAGAGGAGTAGTCACATTAAATAATCAGGGAATGAAGTACAATTTGACTGTAGAGTAAAGACATTGTAATGATGAAGTGCATTAAATACAAAAGCCACCACAATTATTTCATGACTTTAATGGAACTCCTTGATATTTAAGTTCTTATTCAAGTAGAAATTACTGGAATAAATAGGGTTTATGGTATTTTTGCCATGAAGGAGGTTTGATTTTGTTTGTGTCATGTTAATTAGTTGTTTATAGTTGACATTAAAGTGAAATCATTATTGCCCAAGTAAAGAATGCAGTAATACAAAGTTTTGTTCTGTTTTGTGGTAGTTGTTGTTTCAGTTATTCGGGAATAATTTGGTTAAGGCCAACACTATCAGTTAAGAGAATAATGAATTGAGATATGTGAAACACTTTACTCATCTTGTTAAATTGGGGACTATGAAGTTCTGCTCAAATATAACAAAAATGTCTATGCTTCAAACTGTGTTATCATCAACATTTTTTCTCAATAATAGAACTATTTAATGATCTTTTGCCATGTGCTTATGATGCTTATCATCCTTTATCATGGGCCGTTTACTAACAACTTGATATGCATCATCCTAATTTCTCCAAAAATCTGTACAGAATAGGAGTTATGTACTTGATTTTATAGATGAGAAATTTAAGGCATAAAGACATTAACTTTCCTCTCTGGAGTTCACCCAGCTAGAAAGTAGCTGATCCCAGATTCAAATTGATATGTAGGGACAGACATTTGTAGAAGAAAAGGAAAACTCGAAATGTGACATAGGAAGAATGAGTACAAAAATAAATGGAGAATTTAGCCTGGATGACATGAGCTAAGAAGATAAAAATAGAAAAAAAAAGATAAGTGATAAGATGGATCTAGTCAAAGTCTAGATAGCTTCATGATAGCTTATCTTGTTAGGGAAGTTTTCAAACACACATAAAAGAGAAAATAATATAATGTAATTTCATGTACCCACCACTCTGTTTCAGTAATTATTGACTTGTGGTCAATTTTGCTTCTTCCATATTCGCCACTGCTGCTGAATTAAGTTAAAAAAAAAATTACAGTGTCTGTAATGGTTTCAGTTTCATTCTCTAAAACATAAGGGCTTTTTAAAAAACTAATTATCAAATTTTTAAAAAAATCGTTAATTTTATTAAATATCCACTCAGTTTTGGGCCGCCTGAGTGGCTCAGCCGGTTAAGCGTCCGACTTCAGCTCAGGTCATGATCTCACAGTTTCTGGGTTTCAGCCCCGCATCGGACTCTGTGCTGATAGTGCAGAGCCTGGAACCTGCTTCAGATTCTCTCTCTCTCTCTCTCTCTCTCTCTCTCTCTCTCTCTCTCTCTCTCTCTACCCCTCCCCTGCTTGCGAAAGTAAATAAACATTAAAAAAAATTTTTTAAATATCCAGTCAGTGTTAAATTTTCCCTATTTGTTACATAAATGTCTTTGATAGTTGTTGAAAATTGTTGGGAAATTAATCAAAAACTTGCTGAAATGTCAATGACAAATGTACATTTTTTTTTTATCTGAGTTGGTCTCTCACTTTACATTACAGACTATTTTCATTTCCCCTTAACTTCTTACGGGATTCCTGAGAGCAGCTCTTTTTCATTCCCGTGCAAGCCCCCCCGTCTGAGCTCTTCCTGGCCAGACACCTACCTAGAGGAACACTTTACCTCCAACCATGAAGTATTTGGTGTTTCTTTCAGTTACCACCTGTTTTCTTTCCCCTATGGTCTTAACACTTTTGTATAACCTAATTCGAAGGCAGACTTTTCCTCCTGTGCCCACCCCATCCCATTCTAACACCACGAGATCTTAAACCATCAGTCAAGTCACTTCTTTCCTATTTTATTCTTTTGGTGTCCACCCAACTTTTCCAGTGTGCCTAATAATGCTGAAGTTTCAATGGTTAAAAAAGAAGAAAGAGAAGGAGAAGAAGAAAGCATGGATGGGTGGGTGGATGGAGGGATGGATAGATGGACAGATTGTAAATGGATCGATAGAAAGGTAGATAGAAAAATCAAAGAATACAACTTTTTTAGCACATTGTTTATCACATCGTATTGACTTTCCTTACATACAAAAATGAAGCACTACTTTTGAATTTTAAGTTTTCTTATAATGGTGCAATAATTATCCATTTAATTTAGGTCTCATATCCCTAATGATCCCTGGCTAGCTGCTCTGTGTTGTGTTCATGAAGCCTTCAGCCATTGAGTCTTGTCAAAACATCCTTTGCAAATTTACCTCCACCATAATTTTTTAAAAATTTTTTTATGTCTTTATTTTATTTTGAGAGAGAGAGAGAGAGAGAGAGAGAGAGAGAGAGAGAGAGAGAGAGCGGGGGAGGGGCAGAGAGAGAGGGAGACACAGAATCCAAAGCAGGCTACAGGCTCTGAGCTATCAGCACAACGCTGACGCAGAGCTTGAACCCACGGACTGTGAGATCATGACCTGAGCCGAAGTCGGATGCTTAACCAACTGAGCCACCCAGGCACCCCATACCCCTAATTTTTATTCCTGCTATTACCGTCCATATTGGGATTGTATACATTTATGCTGCATTAAGATCGAAACCCCCTAACTCCTCTACCTGCGGGTAGATGTTCCAGTTTCTAACTCATCCCATATATACCAACATATTAATCTTCTCAAGTATAGTTTTGATCACATCATTCTTTGGCTATAAAGTTTTAACTATTTCCCCTTTGTGCCTTATGGAATATGTGATTGGACTGGCATTCAAGGACTTCCCCATGCATTCTGGGCCAAATTGGCCATTCTAGTCTTGCTAGCCTTATGGCTAACTCCTCCTCAGCAGATTTCCATGTCTCAGCAAAATTGGATTGCTAGCTATTCCCACTCTATTGCTGCCTTGCCTCTGAGCCTCCCTTCCAATTCACTCCCATTACCCAACCCCTTCCTCCTCTTGAGGCACTATTCTACAAAGTTCCTAACACACCTGGAGTTTTACTGTTTCTCCTCTCTTTCTCTTTCTGACTGCAGTGCCCTTCACTCCTTTCTTCATGACAGACACCCCATTATACTGCAGAAATTCACATGCACACTATTTCAAGCACATGGATGATTCTCTTTCAGAATTAAAAAGATCTTCCTGGAGTCTCAGGAAGAAAGTTAACTTTAGTCAACTTACCAAGATCTAAACTCTGGACCTTAGACTTCAAAGCCTCATCCATTTCTTTAAAGTAACATTGTTTTGGGGAGCCTGGGGGGCTCATTTGGTTGAGCATCCGACTCTTGGTTTCTGCTCAGGTCATGATCCCAGGTTCATGGAATCGAGTTCTGCACCAGGCTCCACACTGAGTATGGAGCCTGCTTAAGATTCTCTCTCTCTGTCCTGCCGCTCTCCCCTGCTCGTACACTCTCTCCCTATAATGAAATGAAATAAAGTAAATTTATTTTAACTTAAGTTTTGAATAATGATGTCTGACATCAGAATGCCATTTTAACAATACCAGTTCTAAAGGCTCACTGTCCCAACAGACCTTAGTTATCTAGTTGTCTCGTTCTCTCCCCGTGGCAGTGTGCATAGTAAGTCCCCATATACTTGAAGGCCACAAAATTGGAATAAGAGGAACTTGTTACATGATGTTTAAAATGCATCTGGCTCAGATGCCATTACTAAACTAACTCTACTTGGCCAATATTACAGAAAAGTCAAGTTCATGGTCACCCACCTGTGCCTCTGGACAGTACTTAAATGAATGTGGGCAGTATTTATCTCTGTGACTCTCTTTCCACAATTTACTAATCAACTGCCATTTTCTTCTGTTGAAGCATCTACTCTTGTTCATGTGACTGTCATTCATCTAGATTCATGTGGCTGTAGTCCTCTGGTTCAGACCTTACTCTCTCTGCTAATAAACACTGTACTGGTGCTTTGATTCACTCTTTAATGACATTTAATTCTTAGAAGGTAGTCTCATTCCCTTATTTAACAAGATCTGAGGAGACACCTCACTCAGCTAGGCTTCAGGTACTGATGACATACCTAGAGGAAATTGTTCCCTTTTAGCTGTTTGGTCATAATTTTATTATGGCAAGTATCACATTGATAGTTCTACAAATGAGTCTCTTATAAAAAACTGTGTGCTTCTTGAGAGCAGGCTCCATGTAACCACTGCATCCCAACAAAAATTAATTAAACACCTGATCTATTTCAGTTATACCTACCTTGGGAGCTGGGTAACAAAGTAAATATACTCAACTTTTTTGGAATTAATTATAGAAAGATCTAACCCAATAATTACAGAATACTTAGAACAATTAAATATGTTTTATTCTAAATAGAGATTTTACTTAAAATTACAGTTTTTATAAGACTATAAAAAGACTTTTAAAGAAATTTTCCACTTCTGGGGCACCTGGGTGGCTCTAAACGCTCAACTTGTGGTTTTGGCTCAGGTCATGATCTCATGGCTTCGTGAGTTTGAGCCCTGCATTGGGCTCTGCACTGACAGTGTGGAACCTGCTTGGGATTCTGTCTCCCTCTCTCTCTTTCTCTGGCCCTCCCCCACTCATGTTCTCTCTCTCTCTCTCTCTCTCTCTCAAAAATAAACATTTAAAAAAAAAGAGCATCCCTTTGACACATGGAATTGGGTTTTGCACAGAGTTGGGGGGATTATAACTGTTGCTGGTTGAATGGAACTGGCCTTGGAGCTGCCTCCGTCTTGTCCTGGCTGCCGGTGTCATTCCTGGTGGAACTCCTGCTTAGGCTCTGTCTGATGGACTGTTGTTGTGGTCACATAGGCTTGGAATCCCTGGGCTCATTTTTCCTACCATCACTGACTCTGTCTAGGTCCTCCAGCACCTCCGCTTTGGGGGCTCATGCGAGAAGACCCTTGTTATGCCAGACACAGTCCTTAACAGTGGTGCAGAAGTACTTTCAATTATATAATACAGTGTAAAAAACATAGGAAATAATTTTTGCATTGTCTCTTTGGAGTTCTCACACATGTATACTACTTCTGCAAATTTATGTTGCAGCCATAATATAGCCCAAAATTCCCCTAGATGTTGGGTAATTGGGAGTAAATCAATGGTTGTTGAAATATAGAATTTTAGAACTTAATAAAATCAAGATATTCTCTGGTTTATTTAATGTATAATAGAGGTCAGGGAGACTCAGAATCATTTTAGTGACTTCCCCAAGGTCACTTAAGATAGAAGCAAATGATATATTAATAACAGCTGTTAGTATAGATACTTAAATACCTACAAAATTAAGGTATTTATAATATAATGTTGTAATTTACTAAACAGTATATTGCACACAATATACTGTATATAAAACTTCACACAAAATGAACATTTTTACTTAGGCTGCAGAGGATAGGGGCCAAAAGCACTTATTCTTAACATCAGCCTCTCCTTTTTCTGAAATCCACTTAGCTCATTGCTTTTGACAGATTTTACAGACTCAAAAATATATATTCCCTAAGTGATCATTACTCTTGATTTCTATTACTCAATTCAAAGTTTTCTAATTGTGTTGAATTTTATTAAAAATATAGCTATTAGAGAATTCCATTAATTTATTTTTTTTAATTTGAACTTATTAGCTTTTCTTCTGTTGGAAAAAATAAATCCTCCTGTATCTATGCAGGCAATTACCTAGGAAGTCCGAACCTTTCAAATGGTGCTTAGTATTTTGAAGCATAAAAGGCATAATATTCAATTTTTCAATTTGGAGGATGATAATGACAGTTCTGTGACTGCAGAACATTAACCCAAGGTATACTTACATTTCATGAACTAGGTCATATTAGAACATATTGCTAATAGCTTTCTTTCCTAATGGTTTACAATGAGAAAAATAAGATGGGGCTCAAAATTAACAGTTAAAGATTGTGAAGCATGTTTCTAAGGAATTGCAAGAGTTGAACATTAACATTGTGATAAACATTCTCTATCACATCTGTCCAGAATTTTTAGTTCTTTTCATCCTATAACTAGGTTCTACTTCACCGTTTTTTATTTTTTGGCATTTTAGTGCATTTATAAATTTGAGCATTACACTAAGAATAATGGACTTCAAAATCTCCAGTCAATATCACTCGGTGGAATTTAGATATTTTCAGTATGAATATTGCTTTCAGACTCATTTTCTCAAGACTCTGTTTTCACCAGATACTTAATTTTTCGGGATTTAAATTATACTCCAGATCAAATATAAACATGTGTCAGATTTACAAGACCTTTCATAACCTTTATAAATCCTAGCTAAATTTATTCCATATTCATAAGTAGTGACCTTTGTGTTTAATGTTAGGTTAATTCAGTAAATATTTAAAAAAGTATTACTATCATTTTCATCCTAATCTTTGCCTCTTTGTCTTTTCAGTTCTGGTCTTCCAGCTTGGATGACTAAAAACAATCTTTATCTTTTTTAAATTAATTGAGTAATTAATTAATTTAGAGTGAGTAGGGGAGTAGTAGAGTAGGTAGAGGGAGTGGCAGAGAGAATCTTAAGCAGGCTCCACATTCAGTGAAGAACCCAAGGCAGGCCTTTATCTCACGTCCGACTGTGGGATTATTAACTGACCTGAAATTGAGTCAAACACTCAACCAACTAAGCCACCTAGGCACCCCTTTACTCTTATGTAAGGCTTATCCATGAAGCTCTTTTAGCCTGTTTCCTCTTGCCATGGACCCACCCCTAACAACCTTGCCCATCTGGAGCATTTGTTTTTCTTCCTCTGAATAACTATTACAGTGTATTACTTAACTGATTATATAATCTCTTGAATGGCCTTAAATTGTGTCATGATTATGAACTTATAGAAATTTATTGTCACTGTTTATATTATTTTAATTTGGCATGACCTCCAGTGTTTGGGTCACTTTGGGAGAATTTGCTACGGTGAGAAAGGTTAAGTGCAAACCAACATTGAGTCAGGTTTTCAAACTGCTAAAACGTGTGACGTTTTACTCAAATATTTTTTATAAATTTTTTTAACTTGTATTAATTTTTGAGAGACAGAGACAGAGTGCAGTTGGAGGAGGGGCAGAGAAAGAGGGAGACACAGAATCTGAAGCAGGTTCCAGGCTCCAAACTGTCAGCACAGAGCCGGATGCGGGGCTCAGGCCCACGAACCATGTGAGATCATGACCTGAGCTGAAGTTGGCTGCTTAACCAACTGAGCCACCCAGGCGCCTCTTCATTCAAATCTTAAAGATAACCCAGGACTTCTTTCTACAAATGTTCTAAGTCTCATGTGGCTGATAAATGCATTTATTTGTTTACTTTTTCAGTGAGAATAAAACAAGAATTAGTGAAGAAGCAAAAGGAGAATTTAAATAGTATATAATATCACGGTGGTTTAATGCATACCATTTAACATGACTGGTTTCTTTATTGATTTATAAAGTCAATTGACATACCTTTTAAAAAGCCTTATACTAATCAGGTATATAATTTTTCTTCCATTCTATATAATTATTTCTACAGAGCAGTGTGATTTAGGTAACTGACTGGGAATCTAATATTTTCAGATCAGCTTTGGCATACTTCCTTTGTAATTATTATTACTTTCCAGGAATATAACCCACCATAAAAAATAAAATAAGCTACATTTTATTTTGCCTTTCTTGGCACAGCTGAAATTTTCTGTAGACTTTATATAATTTTCCATCTAGTGAGGGTGCAGGAAACCAGAAGTCCCGATAAGCTACCTGACTCGGTTGACATCAGATAAGCTTGTCAAAGATGTGTAATCTAGTCTCTTGGATCCTGATGCAGTGTAATATCTGTCACGCAAGAGAGACTATAATTTGCTCTACATTTAGTATGCCAGAATCATCCATTGGCTGACTGACTTCAATTACTTTTTGCAAACAGAAACCTTTATTTATCCTCGTAATGTGTTTTGTTCATTTCCAAAGTATTAATTAATTTGTTACATGAGACTCTAGCAAATAAAAGATAAATTCTTTATATGTGCTGATTAATTTCTTAAACAATACCATGTTGCATAATAGTATTTCTTTATTTAAGAAAAATTCCTGTCTTGTTAAAAAAAGACTCTTCCAGACATACATTTTTAGAAGTTATTATGTAAAATAAGTTTATAATATGGACATTTTCTATTCCTTATGTCAATGTTCTACATCATCATACCACTTGTTATTTCACAGTAAATGCATTAATTAGGAATTTTGATGTGACTGGAAGGTTTTTCACATATTTAGTTTTATAAAGAATAGGCACAAGACATGAATGAGGTTGTTATCACTATCTTTTTCCTGCTTCTGGCACCTCCTACCATTCATAAATAAGAAAGGGGTCATTTGAGGCTCCTTAAATGATTGAAATTGTTCTTCCTAGGAAAAAATCTGATTGGAGTATGTTTCATAGGTAGTTTGAAGAATGTCACCAACTTGTATAATTTGGGTATGGTCCAGTATTTTGTTTAAACATCATATTAGAGTAAATAAAAACAAGTTTACCTATTATCCATGGCTTTCTTCATCTTCTAGCATATTCACAATGTGTCCATGACATCATTCTGGCTATTGTTGCCATGTTTGTCTTACATTCCCTCTCATTTCTTGACATATTTTGTTCCTTGGTCTCCATCACTCTTTTCAGTGCTACTCCCGTCTCAACTGTATATTAAGAGATCCTTCTAAAGACCAATTCCTTGCCTCCCATAATCTTGTCCTACCTCTACCTCAGCCATTGACTCTCGGTCATATCCTTAATAATCACAGCATAGCCTTAACTGCAGATCCTATATAACCTAATTCAGGTATTACCATCTGACTATCACTTCTTCATCTATTTCTGGCTTATTCTCTCTGGCACCTACTACTATCCAATATTCCTTTATTTATTTCTCTTTTTAAACTGTTTGTTGTGGAAGCTTCCAAAAATAGAAAGTTGGTATATAGAACCCTCATGTACCATCAGCTGCTTTAAACAATTATCAATTCATTGCTAATTTTGTTTCATCTACTGTGATGTGAAGTAAATACAAGGTAACATCATTTCATCTTTATCTTAATAATTATATTTAAGAAATGACATATTTATCTCTTTTATTATATTACTATCAACATGAAACAAATTATTGTTAATTTTTTAATAGTTAACTGGTCTTCAATCCCAGTAAGACTTCAAATTCATTGATCCCACCCCCCATTTTACTGCCTCTCACATCCGTGACATCACTTTTTCCTCTCTTTGTCGAGTTATTTTTTTATTTATTTTGAGAGAGAGAGAGAATATGAGCAGGGGCAGAGAGACAGGAGAGAGAGAATCCAATTGTAATCTAATCTCATTATACTCTCATGGCCACAACTACATCCACGATTACATCAAACTATATCCAGGTTACGCTTAGCCTGCTCCATGTTTGCATCCCTTCAGCTGAATAAAGTTGGAGAGGAATTGACAACTATATTGACTGTTCTCATTTTATGTATTTATTTGTCCATGTCCTCCCATTCACAGTACAGACCAGGCAAAAGGCCTAGGCTGGGGTATATTTGGGTGGATTTACTCTGCTTCCTCTTTCTGTACAGTCAGTGTAAGAATACAGCCTGGGGTAAGCACCATGAAGCTAACTGTTCTCATTAAAAAAAAAATTGTTTAATGTTTATTTTTGAGAGACAGAGACAGACAAGAGTTTGAGCGGGGGAGGGTCAGAGAGAGATGGAGGCACAGAATCTGAAGCAGGCTCCAGGCTCTGAGCTGTCAGCACAGAGCCTGACACAGGGCTCGAACCCATGAGCAGTGAGATCATGACCTGAGCCGAAGTCAGACGCTACACTGACTGAGCCACCCAGGCACCCCTGACTGTTCTCATTTTAAATTTATGATCTAGTGAGTCCTTAATACTGCTCTGTAATTATACTATATTTCTGTAGTCTACTCTTTTCCCTACCATCCTACTTAATACCCTTTTCTTGATCCTTTAACATGTCTTCCGTAATCTAGGATGTTCTCAGTTGCAGATCTTGCTTCCCAGTTCATGGGAAAAATTGAAGCATTCACAAGAGAACTTTCATAGCATCACTACCACACCTGTCTTACCGCCAGCATCCGCACCCTCATAGTTGGCCTTATGTCTTGATGTTATGGATGATCTTTTACTGGTCTTTATTTTCTGTGCTCTGATTACTTTATGTTTACACTGGATTCTTTTATTACCTACTCATAGACGTTGCTCCAGCAATTCTTTCCTTCCCCACCCACCTCCCACCATCTCTTGCATCATGAGTTTTCACTCTTCACTGGAGTGTTTCATTAGCATACAGACATGCTGTTATTTCTCTTACCCTAAAACAAAACAAAAAAGTAAAACTCCTCTTGACCCAGCTTTACCCACAGCTACCTTTTCATTTCTCTGCTGCTGCTTATAGCCAGATTACTCAGAGTTGCCCATACCTGCCATTTCCAGTATCTGTCTTCCTATTCCCTCTTAAACCCCTTACAGTAAGGTGTTTGCTCTTCCCACTCCACAAAAACTATAGTGGCCTTTGCTGCTTCCTTCCCTAGTCCTAGGGCTCAGTCCTTGGTCTCCATTTCTATTTATACAGTCTCCCTTGGTGACTTGGATTTAATTGTCGTCTCTACACAACTGACACCCAGTTGACATCTCTGGCTTAGACTTCTCCACTTAGCATTCCACTTGGCCCTCACACTTAGCTAAACTTTAGTGAAGCTGTATTCTTCCTTCTCTCAGTTGATGACAACTTGGTCCTTCAGGTTGATGAGGCTAGACGTTTTAGAGTCACCCTCTTCCCCCCCCCCTTTTCTTCTCCCATCCTTTGTTCAATCAATTCAGTAATCCTGGGGCTCAAAGGTATCCAGCTTTTAGCCATTTGTCTTCATCATTGACAGTGACTAGCACAAGGACCATCCTTCTCCTAGCTACCATCACCCCTCACTTAAATTGCTCCTTTAGTTCTAAGTGGCCTGCCCATTGCCACCCTAGTTTCTACCCTTAGGATCAACACAGTAGCCAAAAGAATCCTTTTCAAACATAAATCAGATCATATTATTAGCTCAATTTAAAAGCTTCGAATAGCTTACAGTCTTATTCAGGACAGAATGCTGAAGGCTTTATAATACCTTCAAGGCATTGTGATTACTGTCTCCATTTCTCATTCCATTTCTACTGTCTCCTTGTTGTTTCTTAAATATGCCCAGCAAGCTCCTGATGTTGGGCCTTGCACTTCTGGTACCCCGTGTCTGGAACACGGTTTCTTAAGATATCCACGTTGATGACTAACTCAATTCCTTTTTATGTCTCTGCTCAAAGGACACTTTCTCAAAGAGACCTACCCAGAAAGGCCCAAACCCAACCTTCTCAATTTCCAGAGGCTCATAATCTCCCTTATTCTATATTTTCCCAATAAACTTATCATATGATAGCTTATTACTGAATTTATCTATTTATTATATTTATAGCTTCTGGTTTTTTCCCCCACCTAAAATGTAATCTTCACCAAGGGCAGGGATTTTATATTGTCTAGCACATAGTAGGTGGTCAGTCGAATGATTCCCCCCCTTTTTTTCAGCATTATTTCACCCGGTGCTCCCCAGAGTCAATAATGGTTCTGTTGCCAACAGTTATCTTGGACTCTCTCAATTTTAGAGGCCTGTTTTTAAAGAAATTTCTCTCTCTGTTCATCTTCTTAATCATACTGCCTTTTTGTCCATTTTTTCTTCTTTTGCTTATTCTGTCTGCTAAGCTCATTTTAGGCAAATGTATTTAACTTTCTGGTCTTCAAGCCCTATACCTTGTCTCAGCTTTGGCCCCTTCCTGGCTATGTTTCTATTTCTGTAAGTTTTTTTAAACGTTTGTTTATTTTGAGAGAGAGAGAGAGAGCAAACAGGGGAAGTGCCGAAAGAGAGGGAGAGAGAGAATCCCAAGTAGGCTCTGCACTGTCAGTGCAAAGCCCAATGAAGGGCTTAATCCCACAAATCAGGAGATCGATGACCTGAGCCCAAATTAAGAGTATGATGCTCAGCTGACTGAACAACCCAGGTGCCCCTGTAGGATTTTCTTTCTCTTTCCCAGTATCCCCATGACATTTATTAATAACAGCTAGTTTCAGAGAGCTTGCTTTTCCCTAGAAATGTTTCCCACAAAGAATCGTTAACACTCGTTTCCACCTTCCATCTACCTGTCTCATCCTGCTACCCTACCTGTACTCTTGATATCCGTAATTTGGATTCACCCTTTGCTCAGCATCTCACTGAACTGCATATTTCCTTGTATTTAAAGCCAGTATGAAATCATATCATGCTACATATCTGTATGCAGTCACTTGTTTGTATACTTTTGTATCATCTTTTTTAGGAAACTGCATACACATTTGTGTATACATTTATAAGTAGTATGTATTTCATTAGTTTCTGTTTTATCTTATTATTGCTGAAAGCAAGCGATTTCTATGCTTTTCTGTATTGGGTCTCTAAAATTGTTTTACATTTTTATCTTTAATAGGTCATTGCTTTAGTGATGGATATATTTACAGATGTGGACATTTTCAAAGAAATAGTGGAGGCATCAACTCGAGGGATATCTGTATATATTCTGCTTGATGAGTCCAACTTTAATCATTTCCTAAATATGACTGAAAAACAGGGCTGTCAAGTTCAACGACTCAGGGTAAGAATTCCATGTTTGTTTGTTTTTTCTTCAATTATTTTGTGTACCATTTTTATCACTTGGGTACTGAGAGAAAAAGGCAAGTTAAGCTGTATTACTCTGTATACATACATATATATACATATATATATATGTATCTATGTCTACATATATGTAACACACACATACATATATTTAAGGTGGAATAACGATTCATCACAGAAGGGTATGCTTGTACTTTTTGGAATGTGACTGAAAACACACATTCTCATGATGGTTTCATAAGATGCTTTTCTTGATGGGGCACTTAAGCTTCTGAGTTAACTTTACTCAGTCATCATGAATGCTTCAGTCTCTCCATGCACATAACCTTGAAACCACTGACTCTGGTGATTCTTCATTCAGCAGCTGTTGCTTATCACAATTAGGCATAGTGTTTTCAGTTACATTTGACTTCTTAAAAAAAAGTGTGGTTTCATTGTAGTTATTATGGAATTGTGCCACTATAACCTGAAAGGCTGTCTTGCAATAGGATCCTAGGTGATTTATGAAACCATTCTCTATTAATGTAAAATAATGCCTCCTGCTTATGTTATGCTAAAGTACATCTATATTTTTAATGATTTTTTTTCTTGAGTGTTTTTTTGGGGTGATATTTTAAAATTTGCTTTTACTATTTTTATGTGTTAAAAAAGATTATTTCAAGTATACTGTTTTGTACTTTTGGTACTAAGATTTTATATTGACATATATTTCACTTTCAAAATATCTCTTTTCTAGCTATAACTTTATATTTACATGTAATTCTAGAATATTCGAGTGCGGACAGTAAAAGGCCAAGACTATCTTTCAAAAACAGGAGCAAAATTTCATGGAAAATTAGAACAGAAGTTTTTGTTAATTGACTGCCAGAAAGTTATGTATGGTTCCTACAGGTAAGATCGTTGTGTTGACCTCCAGCATTATCAGTCACTTATAGAATTTATTAGTTTCAAATTTTAATATAATCTGTTTAGATATTCCTTAGAAATAAAAAGAAACCTTTGCATGGAAGCTTGGAGACTTGGGTTTTAGTTCTAGCTGTACCTCTAAAGAACATTAAGACATTGGGCAAGTCATCCAACTTCCTTGTGCTCCAAGTTCTTCATTCCCAAAATGGAATGGCTAACAAATATGTCAGGTTCCCTATAGTTCTCTAATGCTAAAAGTGTTTTTGCTCTTTATGAAAATAAGTACAGTACAGGCTTAATAGTAACATTTGTTCATAAAAATAGAAGCTCTTTATCACTTTGAAGAACCTGTCAGATAGATTGTTTTTATTTTAGTATTATTAAGAATCTGATAGTCCATAATGTAGTCACTATGTATAGTACTACCCAAAATGCATTTCAGAGTCTGGCTATTAAAAGCGCCATGGTAGACACTAGACACAGTCACTCAGATTTCTATTACCGGCATTGTTCAAGGCAATCATTGGTAGAATACCTCCTCCATTCTGGCTCGGCTCTTCTACATACGTCCTCCCCAGTCCTTACCACTTATCTACAAGGTAGTTGTTTGCATCTACATTTACCAATGATGAAACTGAAGTTCCAGAAGGTTAAGTGACTGTCTACAACCCCACAGCTAAAGGCCAGCAGCAGTCCACGACTGGCAGCCAAGTCCAAGCTCTGTTTGCTCCAGAGTGAAAGTGCTGCCCTAATACTCTCTTACAAATCCCACGCATCAGATACACAATCAGGGACCCACAATCAGGTTATATCAAGAGACGGATTAAAATACCAATGAGCACATGTGAACTTCTAGGTCACCAGGGCAGCATAGACTCCTAAGGAGCCAGGGGAACTGTGGGGGTAAACAGGGCAGTGCAAGGGGAAACTTGCTTTTTCTCTTAAGAACTTAAAAAGTCTACAAGAAGGAGACAATATGTTGAAGTGATTGGGGACGTGCGAGTTATTTAACTTGGTTCCTCTTAAGTTTGCTCCTCTGTAAAGTAAGGATAATCCTCAAGCCTACCTTATGTTGTTGTTGTGAGAATTAAATGAGTTAATGCATCTATAACCCCGAAAGTCTATTATTATAGGCATATTTTAGCCACTACTGTTAGCTTTCCCTTTAAGCTCAGAGACCTTTTTTTTGAATGTGCTTTTTGGAGTTCTAAAGGAAAACTTATTAAAAGCATAAATTACAACTAGTGCTTGAAATTAATGAGTCCCTTTAAAGACTCATTATATGTGTATGTATTTGTTCAGATCCACTTGGTTTTACAGGGTTTTTAATTGAAATTTTAATTAAAATTAGGAGTTCACTTGACTTATAGAATGGTATTTATTAATCTCATCATAATGAATGCTTTCTGTTTTTATTATTTAACGTGACTTTTAAGATTACCTTGAACAAAAAATTCACCTTAACTTTGTTTTGCTACTACTAGGCATTAATAGGTCCTGTATATTGAGATGATTATGGCTAAACTACTTTCAAATTGATACTGAGAAAAACAAACCACAGTAACAAAAACCCCTTATCTTTCTATATATATCATAAGCCAGAGGCAGAATTTAAGTTGCTATTTATTGAAATGAGGATAGCATGCCTAGGACTGCAGATGATAAAAATTGACCAAAACTCTACTTTCCTTATTAGTCCATGTTAATTCTAAATATGCTTCTTTAAAAAATAATAGTGGTTGTAAGCCCTTGTTTTTCGGTTTTTGGTTTTTAGTTTTAGTTTTTTTACTAATTATCTTGGACTTTTCCTGTTAACAGTATTCTAACAGGATCTGGTGGAACAATATGAAGCAGTCTTCATAGGAACTGGTTAAAACTTTAATTATTTTTGGTTAAAACCAGCCTTTGTCTCACATTCCAGTATTGCCGTCATCTTCCTTTTAGCCTAAATCAGAATGCCACCTTCTTTAATTCAAAATTCTTTGCCATAAAATGTCTTCATACTCTAAACTGCAAGCATTTCCAGAGAGACCTGATGTCAGCACTCACCGTAGTCACACATTGTATGACAGTTCAATCATTGTGATGACAGTTTTATCAGAAAAACAGGACAAGTATTTTGTCCTATCATGATACTAACATTGATGAGATAAAACACATATACTTTTTATCAATGTGTGCAAATCAAATTATGAATTTGATGCCCCTGTTTGAAATTGTCATATGAAATCTGGAACATATTTAGTAAAGTATTGTCTACAAATTTGACTGGGAGAGCATTTTCTTAAATCTTATGGTCTCTATAAAAGCTACTTTCAAAAGACAAGTTTCACTGAAGTTGTTGGCTTTCAGGTGCCATCTCTCATCACACTTGAAGACTCTCATATGGAGATTCGTGCTACAACCCATGTGCTATCACTGCTTTCACTCCGTAGACTTCACTGTGTAATCCCCAGCCAGGAACTCAGAGTTTTTGAGCCTCTTTTTAATATGTAAATTCATAACCACATTCCCAGCTTTATGAGTGTGACAGTGTGTCTGGAGGGAATGGGAGTAGTAAGTTCATTTTATTTTTTATCCAGGTAAATATGTGCACACTTTTTTAAAAAATCAAATATTTCTCAAAGACATTAATATGAAAATTTCTGTTCTCCATCTCTCTCCATTGCTGGATCCTGATCTCCAGGTGCAAGTATTTAATTCTTTGAGCTGGTTCTTCCGATACTTATTCCATTCTCTTACATAATGTGATTATACTGCTAATGCTCAGTCTTTCACTTTTAGATATTATCTCTTGACTCTCTAGTATGGTGATTGAAGAGTAATGTTTCTATGCACTCATATCCACTTGCCCTCTGCTTGCCATTCACCCAGTACAGTTTTGTCACATTGTTTGCTAAGTAAGAAGTCTCAGCTTACATTACTAAAATTGTGTCAGAATTGATCACTAATGAGCCATGGAGTCATTTGTGATATGCTTCCTTTTTTATAACAAAGTTAATAATGACCATTTGGTTTTGGTTTTATGCATTGTCTTTGTTTTCTATTCATCTTTTGCTATTTTCTTTCCAGTTAATTTTGAAGATTTCTTAGCACTCGAATAACTTTTCCAAACATTCAGTTACTACCAACAGGCTGTCACGTCCAATCAGGACTAGCAGGTCTTTAACCTGGAATACTGCTGGGGTTCTGCAATTTCCTGTATTCCTGGGTAGTTTGAGCCACAATTTCATATATCGCATTTTACTCCCATTTTCCTTTCTATTTTGTTTTTAAGTCATAGTTTTTCTCTCATTTGCTCAAGAATATTTTCTATCAGCATGGAATTTTTCTTAAATCCAGAAATTTATAATTTTAGGTGGTTAATGGCTTAACTGGAGATGTAACTCTAAGCTGAATCATTTTTCCTCCAAATTTGAAAGACATTGACTGGCAATCAAACTTGCTGTTGCGAAGTCTCAAATAGTTATTGATTTTATGTAACTTTTTTTTTCATTTCTAGAAATGTCTAAGGTTTCTCTTCTATTCCCTGCTATTCTCAAATTTATTATGTTTCTAGATCTAGGTCTTTTTTTTATTTATTGTTATGAGCAGTCCAAGTACTCATGTCTTTCAATTCTGGAACATATTCTCACGTATTCTTTGATCATTTCTTCTCCTCAGTTGTCTCTATTGTCTCTCTCTCTCCCTCTCTCTCTGGAATTCTTAATATTAGCTGGACATCTGTCTCCCATTGTATTTTTTTTTCCTGTGATTTTCTATCTGGGTGTGGGTAGAATTGTACTGTCTGGGGGATTTTCTCAATTGTTTATTCTAACACATCTATTAGAACTTTAAAAAATTTTGCTATCAGGGGCACCTGGGTGCGTCAGTCGGTTAAGTGTCCGACTTCAGCTCAGGTCATGATCTCCTGGTTTGTGGGTTCAGGCCCCTCATCAGGCTCCATGCTGACAGCTCAGAGCCTGGACCCTGCTTCGGATTCTGTGTCTCCTTCTCCCTCTGCTCCTCCCCTGCTTGTTCATTCTCTCTCTCTCTCTCTCTCTCTCTCTCTCTCTCTCTCTCTCTCTTTCTCTCTCTCTCTCAAAAATAAGTAAACATTAATTTTTTTTTAATTTTGTTGTCAAGTATTTTGAATATCTGCAAATTGTACCATTTTCAAAGCATCCTATTTGTGTTTTTTTATAGATGCATGATCTTCTCTATTGCTTTGAGGACACTGATTATAGTTTTTTTGTGTCTTTGTTTTTATACACATTTGTGCATTTTCTCTTTCCTCCATTTGTCTTTCTCCTGTTTGTTTTGGTCTCTGTTTTGCACCTAAGATTTTAAGCTTTATAAGCTATCTTCTAAACTTTCATTAAATGTCTGCTGATATTTTGCTAAGTATTGATAAGGGACTGAAATGCTTATTGGAAATCACATAGGAAATGCTTATCAACTGCTGGGTTGACAGGAGAGTGATTGGCTGGAGTCCTGACAGTTTTATAGGAAGTTCTCAGAATGTCAGTAAAATAGCTCTTTTTTTGGGGCTGTTCAGCGTTTCCAGAGAATAATCTTTAAATTGAATATATACCCTTGAGTGTCTTCCTGTTATGTGCAGTGATACCACAGTATTGTTTCCTGATTTACCAAAGCAGGAACACTTCTCTGGTCGTAACATATTCCCCAGTATCATTACCTTGTCAGTTTCCTGAGCTCAACACCTGGAGGTTATTTTTATTTCATAAACTATATATATATATCTTTTAGGACATGCAAATATTCCAGTCCTCTCTTCTTGTTACTGGCTCAACATTTTTACTCTTTATTCTAATTTCTACCCTGGTTTAGCTCTTATCACCTTATGTGAATTCTTTTACTCATCACAGTATATTCAGTCCCTCATCCATCACATCTGTGTTACAAAGAAGTCCTAGAAAAAAATCAGTCCTCAAACATCTTTTTATTTTAATTGATCCAAATTTGGAAACAAATCCTTCACAGTCAAAGTCTGCTTGCTTTCACGGTTTTCACCCTCGTTCATGAGTCTCTTATATAAATTCTTTACTTCAGTGAAACAGAATTTTTTTCTCTGTTCAACCAAAACATGGCCATTCTTGCTTCCTTTCTTTTCCTATATGTTTCTTCTTCCACACAAATTGTTCCACACCTTTTGTGTTTGAACTTCTGGGTTATCTGGTCTCCGACAGAGTATAGTCTGACCCCTACTTATATCCAGGGCTTTTCTCCTATGTGATAGCTGACTATCCATTCCTTTCCTTGCTGTTTCACCCAAATTTTGTATTCATATCTGCAGTGGGGTTGAAAATTCCTTTAATGATCCATATTGTATAATTTAAGTCAGCCTGGTGGCCCACACATCTGTACAAAAAGAGCACCTGATAAATGATTCTCATACCATGCTTTCAATAGGCATACTAAATAAAATTCAGCATATCAGAATAGTAAGATTCTTAAGTTGTACTCTATAATATTTTGTGTATTTTAAATTCTTACTCTGCACATTCTCTTAGTGTTTTCATCTGCCTTTGTTATTGTGTCCCTTCTATAAACAGTAAGCTCTTTCATTGGAGAGAATGTCTGTCTCCTTTTTCCTTTATTAACCCCTATTATATCATGTACAATATTTGATACATAGAATATTCGCGAGTCCCGTTTTAGCTCAATGACTGTGTTACATTATCTAAATTTTTACATGGCAGATTTAAACTTTTATATAAAATTCCAATTTTCATTTTTAAATTGTAGAAATTCCACAAAGTACAATAAAGTAGTTACAAACTTAGTTTCCTAGAAATTGTATTTTATACTAAAAGATCTTAATTGGCATCCCGAAGCCCTGGCTTCCCAAAGTACACTTACTGAGTAAGCCACAGAGATAAAATGCATGTATTAGCAAAGACCTATCTTGCTTTATAACATGCTAAAACTATAAGGAATGGTAGGATTATGCTAGCATTTTGGACATGAGGAAACTGAGGCCCAAGCTCATGTGGGTAGATAGCGCAGCAGAAGCCAGGTCTCTCAACCTTCCCTCTGATACTGGCTTGCCTGCACTCTGCCAGGATGCTATGTATAAAATACACTGCTTTTTATTCCATAACATCTTAGTAGGCAACAATGCAAAATGCATAGCAGGCTTTTCTTTGGACTTCTAGAAAGTCAAGAAATTATGGGTGGATTTAAAGCCAGGACTTGACTTGCTCTGTTATTTAAAATATGAAAGGGGGCTGGCACCTGTGTGGCTTGTGGCTCAGTTGGTTAAGCATATGACTTCCACTCAGGTCATGATCTTGCAGTTTGTGAGTTGGAGCCCGGTGTCGGGCTCTGTGCTGACAGCTCGGAGCCTGGAGCCTGCTTCGAATTCTGTGTCTCCCTCTCTCTCTGCCCCTTCCCTGCTCACACTCAGTCTCTCTCTCTCTCTCTCAAAAATATACATTAAAAAATGTTTAAATATGAATGGGGGTAGGGAGTTATAGGTACTGCAAGCAGGTAATGATTAAAGATGTTCTAAATTGTGGTAGCTGAGGAAAACAAAATACTCTTGTTGACATTAAATGACATATTTTGCTTAGTAGATTTATATATTGTCATTAATCGTTTAACAGCAAAATGAAATTTTCCAATTTTGATTCTTTTTCAGCTATATGTGGTCATTTGAGAAAGCTCACCTCAGCATGGTTCAGATAATCACAGGACAACTTGTTGAGTCCTTCGATGAAGAATTTAGAACTCTCTATGCTAGATCCTGTGTCCCCAGTTCATTTGCTCAGGAAGAATCAGCAAGGGTAAAGCATGGCAAAGCACTCTGGGAGAATGGCACCTACCAGCGTTCAGTTTCTTCACTAGCTTCTGTTTCCAGCCAAAGAAACCTTTTTGGCAGACAGGACAAAATTCATAAACTAGACTCCAGTTACTTCAAAAACAGGGGGATATATACTCTAAACGAACATGACAAATATAGCATAAGAAATTATGGCTACAAGCCTCATTTTATTCCAAATTTTAATGGTCCAAATACAGTCCGTCAGTATCAATCCAGTCAAATAAATGAAAATTGGAAGAGGCATAGTTATGCCGGGGAACAGCCAGAAACAGCACCATACCTGCTGCTTAACAGGGCTCTCAATCGAAACATTAACCCTCCAGGTAATTGGAAAAAGCCTTCAGATAGTCTGAGTGTGGCGTCCTCATCAAGAGGCGGCTATGCAAGCCACCATAACACACCTGCCCAGAGTTTTGCCGATCGGCTTGCCCAGAGAAAAACAACCAATCTGGCAGAAAGGAACTCAAATGTGCGGAGGTCTTTTAACGGGACAGATAATCATATTCGCTTTTTGCAACAACGAATGCCAACCCTTGAACATACCACAAAGTCGTTCTTGCGTAACTGGAGAATCGAATCTTACTTAAATGATCATTCAGAAGCTGCACCTGATTCAAACGGATCGGCTCTAGGTGACCGGTTTGAGGGCTACGATAGTTCTGAAAATGTGAAAGCCAACGCCCTTTATACTCATTCTCGGCTTCGTTCCTCTTTTGTATTTAAACCAACTTTACCTGAGCAGCAGGAAGTTAACAGTTGTACAACTGGCTCCTCAAATTCAACTGTCATCGGTTCCCAGGGAAGTGACACACCAAAGGAGGTCCCAGACACCCCTACAAGTGTACAGCATATGACAGACAAGCCCTTGCCGGAATCCACCCCGAAGCTCCCATTGCAGTCCGAGGCACCCAAAATGCACACCTTGCAGGTTCCCGAAAACCACTCGGCAGTCTCACATCAAACTACAAATGGCCATACTGAGTCAAACAACTATTTATATACATCCTTGTGTGTAAATAAGCAGACAGAAAATCTAAAGAATCAACAAAATGAGAATCTGCTCAAAAGGCGAAGTTTCCCATTCTTTGACCACTCAAAAGCCAATTTAGATCACGGACACAGCAAGCATTATGTATATAGTACGCTTACGAGGAATCGACTTAGACAACCAGAAAAACCCAAAGAAGATTTACTGAAAAGTTCTAAGAGCATGCACAATGTGACCCAGAGCATGGAAGAGGACAGGGAGGTCATCAAGAGGGACCCTCCGAGTGGCGCTACTACCAAGTCAATTTCCATTGCTGCTTTGCTCGAAATGAATAAAGATGAACCTAGCAAAGATCTCACTTCAAAGAAGGAAGTTAAAGGTTCGCCAAGTTTTTTGAAAAAGGGCTCTCAGAAGTTAAGATCATTACTTAGCCTTACCCCAGAGAAGAAAGAAAATCTCTCCAAAAATAAAGCCCCTGCCTTTTATAGAATGTGTAGTAGTTCTGACACGTTAGTTTCTGAGGCTGAAGAGAATCAAAAACCAAAGAAGTCAGAACCAAAAATTGATTCATCTCCTAGAAGAAAGCGTTCTTCCTCATCAAACTCTCAAGGCAGTATTCACAAGAGTAAGGAAGATGTAACAGTTAGCCCATCTCAGGGGATCAGTTCTCCATCCGATGAAAGTAGTAAAACAATACCTTCTTCAGGTCCAGTTGAAAACAAGTTCTTGGAAAGGGCAGGTGATGCTTCTGCCCCTAGATTTAACACTGAACAGATCCAATATCGAGATTCGAAGGAGATTAATACAGTTCTGGCTCCTGAAAGAAAACCAGCCTCCTCTCCAAGGCCAAAGCCCAGTGAGCTTCTAAGATCTCATTCAACCGATAGGCGCATTTACAGTCGTTTTGAGCCATTTTATAAGATTGAAAGCTCTATTCAGCCAGCAAGCAACCTGCCAAATACTGGTGTGCACCGCCCAGAAATAAAATCCACAACTGTGGGCAATAGTTATGGCAGGTCCAGCCCACTGCTTAACTACAATACTGGTGTGTATCACTCATACCAGCCAAATGAAAACAAGTTCCGAGGATTTATGCAGAAGTTTGGAAACTTCATACACAAAAATAAATGAAATACTGTAACTTTAAATAGTTTTAAAAATACAAATGACTGTAACTATAAATATTTGTCCAAAGAACACTGTAGGCAGTTTTTGTAACATGCCAAAAGATTTCTATAGGGACAGAGTTTGGGGGTATGATATAAATGTTTGCCAGTGTACTAATATACACAGTAAAGTTCTGTGTGATAAAGTTAGTTGTGCTTAATTACAGTGTAGATGGAATGTCTCTATACACATGGTTTTTAAATGGTAGTGGTAAAAAAAATGTAATTAAATTGTTTTCTTCAGACTGAGGATCTTCTTAAGTCTCAAATAGAAATGTTAGTGGAGAGATGGTGTATGGATTTTAAGCATTCATTCCAAAGCCTTTCCCTTTAAAAAAGGATCATAATACTCTCAGTGGCCCTTTATAATATATCTTTATGGGTTTTCATAGCTTCACATTATGAGAAAATAGGGCAAAGACTTTTTGGGTTTTAATTACCTTTAAATTCTACAGGGTAACTTGTTATATTCTATTAATGTTTTATTAATTTTCCTGTGGAACATATGTAACTGCATGGGCAGCAGCAGGACAATTTAAGTCCTATAGCTCAGCACATCTTACATTTTGACTGCGGTGTTTGCAGACTTTCAGCCTCATATAGTACCTGGTAGGAATTTCTGTCCCTAAGTTTTTAAAAACCATCCAGGTTGTGTTTCATTCCACTCTGGACCAAGAGAGCCTATACTCCACTCACCAGTCAGCTGCTGAACTTTTATAATCATTCCTTCTTTGAAACTTAGAGCAAGCAACAGATGTTTTGGAAACTTGAATTGTAAACTTCTGCATACAGTTTTATCTTAGAGTAGTATGACAATGCTTAGATGTTTTGCTTACAAAAGTCCTTGCTCTTTTTTACACTGTGCCAAATACAAAATGACTGGGTACTGCTTTCATAAAAGTTCTGTGATGAACCTGAGAAGTGATATCTGGCCCAGTTCTTCCCTGACCATGGAGCCTGGTTGAAAGTTTTAAATCATTTGATATCTTAATTTGATGATGATATTTACATCATAAGATACTCTTTGCCTTTTTTTTTAATGTTTTATTTATTTTTGAGAGAGCATGAGCAGGGGAGGGTCAGAGAGAGAGGGAGACACAAAATCTGAAGATAGTCTCCAGACTCTGAGCTAGCTCTCAGCACAGAACCTGATGCAGGGCTCGAACCCACGAACCGTAAGATCATGACCTGAGCCAAAGCCGGACGCTCAACTGACTGAGCCACCCAGGCACCCCATCCTTTGCCTTTTTCAGAGTAATAAAATTAAAGCTCCACATCCATTAAAGATATTTAACTTGGCTTTACTTCATCCACAAAGTGAAGAATTCAAGAAACAATGCATCATTTGAGAAGTGTAAAGTGTTTCTGTAAGACTTTAAATATATAACACCTTCAGACCTGCAGTGTGGGGTAGTACGTTGTCTTAAAAATTCAGGACTTAGTCAAATAATGTCTGTGTCATTAAATTCAAGAAACAGCACTAAAATATCAGTCATTACAATAATTTCCCATAGTATTAAAATACCATGATAAGAACATGACAAGAGAAGACACAACAGTAGGGAAAATAAAACCTAACATTTATTGAGCACTATAGACCAGCTATAACCTTCAGCTAGAACCTATAGTTCCCACAACAATTATTTTACCTTTGTCCTCATTATTTGTAGGAGATGATTAAAGTGATAAATGAGACTTTGAGACTCAGAGAGGTGAGGCTCCAACTCACACAGTTAAAAGGTACTAAAGTGTCTAACATGCAGTCACATCCTGTTTCCTCCCAAATGTGTTCAATATT
Organism: Cryptoprocta ferox; assembly: GCA_028646485.1. Taxonomy (NCBI): domain Eukaryota; kingdom Metazoa; phylum Chordata; class Mammalia; order Carnivora; family Eupleridae; genus Cryptoprocta; species Cryptoprocta ferox. The sequence goes on along the minus strand of CM053577.1, from coordinate 93,764,596 downwards.
GGCCTCACCTGAACTATTGAGAATTAAATGAGAGAATGTTTATATTTTCTGCTTCAACAGTAATCAGCTAAGAAAGGTTTAGTTGAATTTCACTAGACAAGAAGGACACACTGGGGCTTAAAATAATCATAGTAGGTGAGATAGGGAATGAAGTTGACATTAACTTCCGATTGTAACTTTAGGCCAGTTTTCATTGTTAGGCCACCATTTTGATCTTGTACTGGTTAACCTGTGACAACAAAAAGAAGGAAAAGGAACTGTAAGTGAGTTTAACCTCTGTCTGTGCTAGGGAAAGCAGTCCGTTGGATGAGAAAGCTGGGCAGGGAACGGAACTCAATGCTAAATATATTATCTCTTTACCTTTTCACAATGTCCCTGTGAAATAAGTACATCATTTTTTTGCAAATGAGAAAGCTAATCCTCAGAGAAGTTACAAAGTCTTCCAAGATGCATGGCTCTGAATTGGTAGAACTGGGTTTAAACACAAAATTAGGTGTGAACACAAAAGCCTGTATTTTTAACGCCTTTTTTGTTTTTGAGAGGGAGTGTGACCAGGTGAGGGGCGGGGGATCAGGGACAGAGGACCAAAGCTGACTCTGTGCTGACAGCAGCAAGCCCAATGTGGAGTATCGAACTCACGAACCGCAAGATCATGACCTGAGCCGAAGTCGGACATTCAACCAACTGAGCCACCCAGGTGCCCCCCGTAGTTTTAATAGTATACCATACCATACTTTGTTGGCTTCTACTCCACTATGATTGAGGAGCCTTTCCTGAAAGTTGTCTCTCTCCTTTGCTCTATCTTTACAAATTATAGAAATATACCAGTAACTGTACAGCAATAGCATTTTATAAACACAAATCCAGAATATAAACTCAGTTTAACAGTATTCATAAAAGTGAGTTCTAAAGACTCTCATTATTGTTATAATCTTATAAGAGTGCCATTGTTTTGGAAAGCTGTGGGTAATAGATTGGAAATTTGACACACTTCCTAATAAATTAATAGCATAAAAATAAAATTGAGAAAGAATTTTTCACAGGAAAAGTAGCCAGTTGTATTTACAAAAATTTTGCATTTTTTAAATGACGTTAGGAATGTGCATTTCCTTATAATCTGATAAGAAATTCAGTTGCAGTGAAAAAAATATAATTGCTAGTGGGTTAGGTTTTAGAGTCCTCTGACAACTGTATAATCTCATATATTAGTATCAAATTATTAAAAAAAAAAAAAACATTAGGATTGGAGTCCAGTGAATGAAAGAGACTTTTCATTTCACTCTTAGAAAATGTCACTTTTATAATTCTGAAACATAGGCCTTTACCCACTTACCAAAGGCAGAACCCATAGTTAACCAAACCAAATTAACTTTAATATTACCTATTCTTTGTCTGTTGGATGGGGCATGTTTCAAGGCTAAGGGGATAATGGGCTAATTGTCTTTAGGCAGCTGTGAGATTGGAAGCCCTAAAATGTAGAGCAAGGTAACTTTGAAGCTGAAATTGCATAGACTAGTTTTAATCATGTTTAATTACAAGCAAAAGCCTGTTGCTTTTTTGTACAGCCACTGCCATCATTTCTGGAAACACAGATAGCTTTTAAATAGTCCCTGAATCCCTCCTCTCCCTAGTGGAATTGAGAAGTGCGGGATGTTTTCTTTCATCTACCTGTGACAAGTAGCTTGGACTTTTGCACAGATTTATTCTCTTCTGCCCTCCCTCCCCCCTTTTATTTATTTATTTTTCCTCCAGAAACCTTTCTATTTCAGAATCTATACTTTGCAGAGTTTCTATGGCTGAGAAATTCCTCAGGTTTGGGACTGAGTAAGCACATAATATTTCAAATAGTTTACTCAAAGTTTGAGTTTTCAACAGACACTATCAGACTTCATAGATGTAATCATTTCAAGCAAAACACTTTCTTTTGCTCCCCATATTAATATTGGTGGAAAGGTAGTGGCACTTAGATGTACTTTCATATTACAGTTTGGTAAAGCAGTTTTTACTCTCTACATAGGACATTAGTTTGTAAGCAGAAATTCAAGAAAATAGGTACGATTTCAAAGTAGTTTGGGGCAGATGTCTTCAGAATAGTTGAAGTGCCTGTATGCTGAACATGCTGGTATCTCTCTACTATAGTGATTGGGATTAGCCACATTTCTAATGTGGCATATTGAGTAATGGGTATATGTTGGCAGTCTACTTTTTATGGAAGCAAATACCTTGTTTAATCAAGATGACATCTAGTGTGATCCAGATAAGCAAGGAAGAAGTTGAACTCCGTCTACATTCAACTTTAACTTTACTCAAGATTATCTAGTTATTCAACTATTATTCTACAGATATTTGTCTTTCATGAGTATCTGTTGATTCAATGTGACTATGGCCAAGGGATGTAAAGTAAAATCATTGTTTCACACTAAATACATGTGATACTGTTAAAAAAAAAAGTTTATCTTAATATTCAGTTTGGTTCTAGAATATTTAAAATGAAAAGGATGAAACTGTAAACCAAAGAGTCAATTTTTATATACATAAATGTTATCAAAGAAATATTCTTCCAAATTAGCCTGGTTTTAGATCTAATAAATAAATATTAACTAATTTTGTACAAACATCAATATATTGTATGTTGTTTTTTATCTTCATATTTATGCATTTCTCCATTTAAGCACATTTTTATTTAGCTTTATATCATGAATTTAAATTTGTGCACACTTCATTTATAAATTTTGAAATAATACCCTAAACATTTTTAGTTTTATTTTTGATTAGTAATTATATTTCATACAATGATTGATCCATATTTGATATCCAGTGACAATACTCTCCCTTAAGCACAATATCGTATACATTCATTCCCTATTTCTATTTCTACTGGAATATATAGTTATTTTAAATAACTGGTACTTTGATAAATACAGGCAATTTTGTTAGAAAAATTGATAGCTGACCTTTGTATAACGTTGTAGCATTTAGTTTGAGTAAAGTATTCTTAAGGTACATTTGTACTAGATCAATTAGTGACATTAACCTGGAGTCTGAAAGTTATTTAAAACTCAAAATACATTTTTACTAGGAAAAAAATGCCCTTTATATCACAGATTATGAAGCAGTTGAATACTGTGTATTAGGAATTAAATAGTGTTGTTTTAAAGGCAAATGTAGGTAAGTATAACTTAAGTAGGTAAGTATAATTTTAAGGAAAAATCTTGTATTTTTCCCCATTTACCATAAATATGGATGTTAAAGAAAAATCTAGTTCATTGGGATGGTAAGGAAAATAGATAAGGTTTTACTTTTGTGACCATATTAAAGATCAACCTTAGGTAATTGGACTAGATGAAAGGGGACTGAAAGAAGTAAGCGTGTGTCCTGCCTGTGGGAAAGAATTACATGAGGTGAAATTACCTGAGCAGAAAGCAGTAAGAAACTGAAGCAAGAGATGTGGACATGAAAACTCCTGAGTTAACAAAGAAAACGCAACATGTCAAATTGGACATTTCTCCCATAATAATCTGTTTCAACAATCTGGCCCATTTTTTTTTTTGATGGTCACACATCTGCCTTTACTGTGAACAGCAGGTAGGACACTTCCAGCAGTAATAAAAATTAATTTACAAAAGTGGAATTCAGTGAAGTCTTCTGGTTGGAACCCTTGGAAGCTCATACGTAGATGACAAGCCAAAGCAGCAAGAAGCAGGACTCCAAAGCCCATGAAGAGCGAGGCAACCAAGGAGATGGGGAGCTCTTTCCAGATACCCCGAGTGTACTTGGTACCTCATAAAGAACTAAGTGGTGAAGAAATGCAAATGGCCAATAGCACCACAGTCAGACGCAGGGAAACATCCAGATTCACTCAGCTAGTGCATCTGCTCACGGCCACAGGGTCTGTTGTGCCAGGCACAGGGTAATCCACTGCTCTGCCACTGGGATCCAATCTGGCTCATTTTTTTACCTAACACTCATATTGGGAACCTATTTTGTTCCAAGTATTCAGGTTGTAGCAGAATATTGATGTAAGGGAAAAAAGAGAATGTCTGGATAATCAGATGTTGCAGGAAGTTTCAACAATAGCCCAAACTAACAGCAAAAATGTGTACGCTTACCCAAAGTCTGTCCAGATTTGTGCCTTGATGTACTCCTAGTGCCTAACAAAGTGCACAGAAGAGATGCCTGATAAATAGTCTGTGTATGAATCCAATCATTTCCTTAAATAAGGTTAGATAAATCCATTCATTAAAATGTACATTTAATAGATATCTAAATAGCCATTTGTACTAAAAAAACATGGATGGGTAAATGCAGCAGGAGTCCTAGCTTAAATTTCTGCCACATTTGCCCTACGATCTGGACATCTTTACAGATCCAACAGGTCTAGTCTTCTGAGGATACATATATTGGAAGAAAAGGAAGCCCCTGAATAAAAATTAATTCTGAAGGAAACAGAATAGAGCTGCTCAAATTCAGTTCAAAAATAATTGGCACACAAGAGAAGGAAGTGATGACCATGTGTAAAGGCATTCAGATCGGCAAGCAATGTCGGTTGTCTATGTGGGACTGCAACAGAAGAGTGGCTTCTCTAAAAATCTCCACGGATGGTACTTGAAGAGTCCGGTGTCAGGGGCCGCCCCCACGGGTGCCCTCACCATGACCCTCCGCACACAGCCTCCCATTTTCAACAGCAGCATCTCTGCTAATGTTGTTATAGCTATAACTGCAGACTCTGGTGAACAACAGGGAGGTACATCTACCACTTTTGGTGTGAGCAGTGATTGGCCATATTACCACAGGGGGCCAGAGCAGGAAAAAATAGGTACCGTGAGGAAGCCATGATAAATAAACCTCTAGGGACACCTAGAACATATACAGTGGGAAATTAGGAGGGGTGGAAATTCCACCGGAACAGATTTAGATGGCAACTTACTGCTCCCTTATTACTGAACTAGAATGGCTTGGGAGATACAAGTCATATCTGTAGCATATCCACAACAAAACATAAATGGTTTACGACAAAATTCTCAAAATCAATTTGATAGAATGGTCCCCACTATTTTAATTAGAAAGATGTAAATGTGGAGGGGGGGAAGCCACCCACCCCAAAAAAACAAAATAAAAATAAGAACCTTTAATCAGGGACTTATTTTAGACAACAACTTTCAGGGTTGTATTGATATACGGGTATATCCTTATATAAATACATTTTACCTTTACACTGTTTTTCTAGCTATAGGAAGAAAAATTTTTAACAATCTTTATGTGTCTGGATTACCAGGCACATTCAACTAGATTTAATTGGCCATAATTTTTCTTTTTCACTTTATTTTTTGAGAGAGAGAGAGAGTGGGCGGGCATGTGCTCCAGCTGTGGAGAGAGGCAGAGAGACAGGGAGAGAGAGAATCCTAAGCAGGCTCCACACCCAGCATGGAGCCCAATGCGGGGCTCAGTCTCATGAGCCATGAGATCATGACCTGAGCCAAAACTCAAAAGTCCGTCACGTAACAGACAGAATTAGCCAGGCTCCCCTGGTAGACCACATTTTTTAAAGAAAGATTTCTGAGGGGTGTGTGTGTGTGTGTGTGTGTGCGTGTGGTTGCTTTACAAGCTATCAAAATTTTATTTTAGTTCACTACTAAGACTAAGTTAGGTATTCATTACATTAAGTATTCTAGTTAATAAGGGTCTACAATAAAGCTCAGAATTGGATGTTTTTTTATAAATGGGATGTCAACTGAAAGAAAGCCAACCTCAAATTAGGTTAGTAAATTCTTTATTTGTTGTCTTACTGAGAACCCAAGCCCAGCAAATAGTTTTTCAGATTGCTTTGAGGACTGCTCTGAAGCTTGTTAGCTACAGGGGATGATATATACAAAAAGGGGAAAGGGGGAGATGGGCTTGCAAGCAGTTCTCCAAATACGTGTGTGTCACAAGTTATAATTGGTACATTTACAAAAAGTAGGGTTTTCTGATTTCCACACAGACAGGAGATCAAGACACTTAGGTCTTCTTAACATATTATGTTTGTTTTTTTAATCATCTCTAATTGTCCAAAAGTACTGCCTGCATGCCTCTGCTTAACTAGTTTTCTGGTTCTTCCAGAAAGAAGATATCTCACTGATATCTCATTGAGGTCACTTGACACATTTCCCAGAAGCTGACATCCATTACCTATGGCACTTTTAGTGCACAGTTCCCCTCTTTGTCAAATTGCAGCCTATGGCAGACAATGGCAACCAAGTATCTCTTTGTCCCAGGGCACTAGGAAGGTTCGTGCCTATTGGGATGAATGAGGCAAACATGTCCTAAAAAGGATAACCATCTGCAAACTCCTAAATTTGCTAAAGTTTAGGAATTTTTTAGCCTGAGGTATTTCATTGTGTCTAGGTATAAACTGCCAAACCTTATACAGAACTTTATATATTATTTATAGTATCCAGATGTTTGACCATCATTATCTTAGTTCAAGTCTGAGTAGACCGGTGCCCACAACAAGAAGTTAATTTGTATAGTAAATATGTTGACAGTAAAAGTATTAGTAAAAAGGCTAATGTCTTAGCTAGAAACATTAAAATAAGTTTAAACCAAGAATTTCAGAACTAAACCAGTTAGCTAACATTTCCCCAAGACTGGGTGTTGGGTCACTTAAATGTGATATTTGGTATGATTAGCTTATTCTGGCATAGTGGAGCCTGTGGCTTAATCTACCCTCATGGGGAGTCAGCCACACAAATCTGTCCCATATCTGGAATAATGTCTCACCAGAAGTCCTTGCAGTGTGGTTACAAATTAACATTCTCCCCTTTTGACAACTTTTTTTTCCTTAGAATAACATCAGAGATGAGCCTTGTTCCCTCTTAGCTGGAGTTTAACTGTACTCTTCTGGACCTTAGGTAAGAAGCCTGTTTCATAGCTCTTGAACCAGTCTTAGTCTTGAGAATAGGTCAGTTCAGTTAAACAGTTGTCTCATTTCAACAGGTGGTCCTACAGATGGGCTCTCAAAGTTAGCCTACATTGTGCAAGCAGTTAGACTTACTAAGAGGCATTCCTAATGGAAAGAAAAGAAAAACACAGGTTAATGGAGCAAATTATAACTCCAGTGTCCGAGTCCTGAGTGCTCTCAGTGAGATGATTTTTAGATGTTGGCTCAACGCATCTTCAGATGGAGTGAGGGCAGTCAGTGCAGTATGACAGATTTTCCTGGTTCAGTTTAACTGTCTCTGGTGATCTGAGTGGCCCATACAGCAACAGGCATGAAGATTGTCTAAATGTGGCCATTGTGGCAATTTCTCGGAAGTTGTCTGTCTTCAACTTGCAGGACCTCAGGGACACAGGGCAGTTTAAGTTCTCAATGATTCTAAGTCAAAAGAACAGAAGAAAATTGGAAATCTTAATTTGGAGAGATACAGCCAAATATTTAAGGAACCCAGAAGAATTAAGGATCCAGCCCAGTTTTAGAGGCAAACAACAAACACTCAAAGACAGTTAATCAGAAATAGAATCTACACTCACAAATCTGTGTTCCTGAAACAGATATTTTCTAAAATCACCCTCATTTCCACCAAACAGAGCAAAATGAAGACTATTTTGTTTGGAAAATAAGCCCAGTTTTAACAATCTTGGCCTACTTTATTTCCTTGATACCAGAAAGAAAAGTGATTGGCCGTATAGGTTCTTTCAAATATACATTGCTGCAACTTTTTATAAAGTATTTCAAATTGAACTTTTAATAGCTCTTTGAGGCCAAGAAGACAAGCCAAATTCTTGCCATCAGACTTGTCTGCAAAATCTGTAGATTAGGGTTATTTCCTTTCTTCTTGAGGTCCAAAGTATTCTGAGGTTCCAAAGCCTGGCAGAAAGTGACCTTGTAAGATCATTAATGGTAAGTCTCCCAAGAACCTTATAACCAGTATCAGTCTGATTTTTCCAAGGGGCTTCCACTGGCTGCATAAAATCAGCTTTAGTTCCTTAAAGCTGTCTGGTCATCTCTGAGACTGTATGTCTCTCTCAAATATTACATTCCAATCAAAGCCTTGGTAATATAAGTGATATTTCCAATGGTGTCTTGTTAAAAGAAGAACAGATTCTTACTGAACGTATGCAAATAACTGTAACTGCCCTGGAAGTGAGAATACATACTGAGAGTTTCCAAATTCTGGAAGGATCAGGTAGGGAGAAACAGAAATCTCTCATATTTGTTTACAAATGAATATTTTACCAAATTTCTGTAAGCCATAGATATCTTAAGAGAAAAAGTTTCCTTAAATCTGGAAGAGCAAACATTATAGAACCAGTAAATATTTCAAACAAAAGTCCTAAAATTACAATCATCTCCCTCACTCCATTCACTGTCATGTTGTTAATCTTGTTCTGTTTGAAACCAGGTTTCCCACTAGTTCTGGCAAGTCTTTACCCAGTTTAGTTTTAATGATCTTAAGGGTATCAAATACACCTGTATTTGTCGAAAGTCCTTTCCCTGAATCTCCTTGAAGCTGAAACACTTTTGCAAGAGCATCAGAGCAAAAACAACAATGGTAAATGACAAAGGACTCAAAAATGGCCATGGTTAAAGATCTGATGAGAGTTTATTATAATGCATTTGGCAAGGACATCTGGTGATTTCTGTGACATACAACATTTCAATAATTAGAATTACAAGTGATAATGTTATATGAAGACATAACAAAACTTCAGAAATTTTATATCATTTCTAGAACATTTAAAGTGATCAAGGATTTATTTCATAAAGACAAAACATAGAAACTTTTGCTAGATAATTACATTAAAGATAAAGAACAACCTTTCTTTATAGTTTCCCATTAAGAATAGACCAATAATCTAAGAAAACTGTCAGTTTAACAGAGAAAAAACAAATTCCAATCTTATACCAATATACTTTTGACATTAAAACTTAGTTTATATAAATTTATTCTAATCTTAGACACTATTGACCATACATAAAATTCTTTTCCAAAGGTTCCCTTTTTACAAACTTTCTACAACTTTCTTTTTGCTTTGTTTTCTTTTACATTCAGATTTTGTCCTAAACATTCTCTCTTTAAATAGTCTCACTTTAGGACAAAATAATTTTCTTTTCCCTCAATGAAAATGCATTCACATTCCTCATACCTTTTTGTTTTTTATCCCAAAAGCACATATCTCACTTTTCTTGCATACAGTCGTTTCCCTTATTATGTCCATTCATCTTAATTACATTTATTAGAATTCTCTCTTTTAAATTTTTTTAATTAAAATATAATGTTTATTTCTGAGGGAGAGAGAGAGAGAGAGAGAGAGAGAGAGAGAAGTGGGGGGAAGGGCAGAGAGAGAAGGAGACACAGAACCCTACGCAGGCTCCAGACTCTGAGCTCTCAGTATAGGGCCAGATGCCGGGGCTCAAACTCACGGACCTGCAAGATCATGACCTGAGCCTAAATTGGACACTTAACCGACTGAGCCACTCAGGCGCCCCACGTTTATTAGAATTCTTAGCTTTTAGAAATCTTAGTTTCTAGTGAAAACTAAAGTAGCAAGCAATTGTGAACTGTTTGCTATACTAGTATTCTTTAGAATAACAAATTTATGAATATGTTTAATATTTTTTCAAAATATGCCTTCTTGTAGCAAATTTATCAGTGTGGTACAAAATATGTTTATTAATAGGCCCAAGTATCTTTAGTTTCTCTATATTAGAAAGTCAAAGATAGATATCTAACTTATGTTAGTAATTAATGTTTCAGTATCTTATTTGAAAATGATCTAGGTATTTAATGACTAACCTTCATATAATTTAACTTAGCAAACTCTAAGGTTTTAAGTTACCCAAACAAAAAAAAAAGAAAAAATTCAGGGAAAAATACTTTAAGTAGACACAATATTGCTGAAAAACTTATAAACTTTTATATCTATTTGAATTCACTTATTATTAATAAAAATTTTGTGATGTTTATCAGCTGTCATTTTTAAATTATCTTTCTTGCCGATAAATTCTGTAATAGAGGTAAGATGAGCTTATTTGAGTTTTAGTAAACCTAGGTAGGATACAAGTATTATATTTAATGTTGACAGCTCTAAAAACAAACCCTGATTTTAATTAAACCAACAAACTTCAATTAGCGTTTTTTAAATCTTTTTATTAAAATTTTTTTCCTCATGTTTATTTTTGAGAGAGAAAGAGAGCACAAAGCAGTGGAGGGGCAGAGAGAAAGGGAGACACAGAATCCAAAGCAGGCTCCAGAAAGTCCACCAGAGGTAGGCGGATGGGGTAGGGGTTGGGATTGAACTGACAAACCGGGGAGATCACGACCTGAGCTGAAGTCTGCCGCTTAACCTACAAAGCCACCGAGGCACCCCAGTTTTTTAAATTTTTTAAGAGAGAGAACCTGCCCGCGCCCTTGAGAGCAGGAGAGGGGCAGAGAGGGAGAGGGAGAGGGAGAGAGAGAATCCCAAGCAGGGATGGTATTTGTGTCCCAGTTTTCTCTCCAGTTAGCCTGGTGAAATCGGAAGTGCTCTGAACGCTGAGCAACCAACTCTCTCACGCATCCCTCTGTAGAGCAGCTAAATTATCTGTATCGTGAATGGGGATCCCCATGAGACCACTGCAGCGCATACAGCTGACCTCTGCACTCTCCACTGAGAGGAGCTCCTGGCCATTGTGTCTGGATTTCTTCAGAATCTCATGTATGTCATTGTAGCATCGAGTATTCAAATTGCCAAAATTATGAAGAATCTTTAATTTCTGGGATGAAGATTAAAATTCGTCCCTCCACCAAAATGCAACCTGTGCTCCACACAGAACCGCGCTCCTTCTGACTTATGCAGGAGGAAAGAGACAACGGATGGGTCCAGGAACCTATGTTATGCACAAAATGGCGTTCTTTCCTCACTGCAGGAGGAAGAGAGAACGGTTAAGACCTGAAATCTGTGTCACACACAGAATGGCATCTTTTCTTGAGTTTCCAGAAGAAAGAAAAGAAACAACAATGAATAAAGCTCTGGACCATCTAATCTAAGAAGTTGGGAGGTCCAGATCCCAGGAAGAACTTAGTCTATTTATTGTACTCTATCTAAGGAGACAGTTGGGCATAGGAGGCCATGCCTTTCCTGGTAGAGTCCAGATAAGAAAGTGGTTGTCTCTTCTGGAGTCCCTTCCTGGGTTGCCAAATTGTCAACTGAGAGCAAGTCAAGCTCAAAATTGGTTAGTAAAAATGCTTTATTTATTGTCTTATTGAGGGCCATAGCCCAGGAAACAGTCTTTAAGATTGCTTTGAGGAACTGTTCCAAAGCTTGTTAGCTACAGGAGGTTGTATATACAAATCTGGGAAGAGAGGACACATGCTTGAAAGCAATTCTCCAAATACTTGTGTCACAAGGTATAACTGGTTACAACTGTACCTTTTACAGTTGTATAGTTTTACAATTTAGGGTTTTCTGATTTCCACATAGACAGGAGAAAGACCCTTAGGTCCTCTTCATACATTATGTTTTTGTCGTATCTGGTTATTCAAAAATATTGCCTGCATGCCTCTGCTTAACTGGTTTTCTGGTTCTTCCTGTTTTTGGTATCTTGTTGAAATCATTTGAGACGTTCACAGAAGGCTGACATCAGTCACCTGCTGCAGTTTTAGTACACAGGGGAGTCTATACTTGGTTTTTTTGTGTTCTCCCCCAAGCAGAATATAATATTGCTAAAGACAAAAGAAAATTCCATTATTTGTTTTAATTTAAGTAGAATGTAATGTGTATTGAGCTTTGCAAAGGATTTTTTAAAATGTATTTTGTGTGATTCAGAGTTAAACAACCTTTGTTCTATCAAGTGTTTTCACAGTGCTTGGCACAGGGAAGGGACTGACTGTAAGTGCCAATCTCATTTGATTTCCAGAGAAAAAACTTGAGAATATTTTGCATTCTAATCATGATAAGATGAAAGGCATTGCTTTAAAATAAAATTAGATAAACATAAAAGGAAGAGCAGAGGGAAAGTGAAAAGCTGAATGTACTTCTATCTTCTGACAAACTGCTTTTTGACACTGAACTTCTTTGTGCTTGATTTCCTTTATAATACATGAAAATAATTATTTGGTACTTTGTAGAAGTATTTGAATATTAAAGATCTTGTACTTTGGGTTCCCTTGAAAAAAGGGTATAGTAGGACCAGCATTTTTAAAATGAGTTTAGTTGGCTAAAGACAGTAATAACTTTTAAACTCTTAGTGCTCTCCAGTGAACTCAAAGTTTGAGAAAGAGGTTGATTTCCAGACGTTGCAAATTAAAACTTTAAACATGTGAAGGTAAAATATATGTTTAAATGTCATATAGCTTACAAGGTTTTTTAGTGAGTTTCAAGTAATAGAAAACTAGAGGTTTGGGGCACCTGGATGGCTCAGTTGGTTAAGCATCCAACTTCAGCTCAGGTCATGATCTCACAGTCCGTGGGTTTGAGCCCCGCACCGGTCTCTATGCTGACAGCTCATAGCCTGGAGCCTTCTTCAGATTCTGTCTCCCTTTTTCTGCCCTTCCCCCGCTTGTGCTCTGTCTCTCTCTCAAAATAATAAACATTAAAAAAAATTAAAAAGAAAGCCAGAGGTTACAGATTGGCTAAAATGGAATGATGTGGGGGAGGGGGAACAGGGGAGGGCAGGGGGCAGGCCCACAGGCAGCAGGTGCTGCTCCAGCTCATCTCCCTGCCCTGGTTCTGCTCAGGCTTTCTGTCACTTGCATGGAGTTAACAGCTGTTACATTTCCCAAAAGGACAGAATTCCCTTTCCTCCAATTGGACTCCTAAATACAATGATTTTAGAGATTGTGAAATTTCTCAATGTATGATGAGCCTGAGAGGCCAGTTTTAAGTTTTCTTTATCTCAAATCAGGGAATCCTAAGAACGTTTGGGATTCTGACAAACTATCTACTACCATAGCAATACACCTCAGTTTGGTTAGTGGCAAAACGTGGGTTTAAAGTGTGGCAACCAGGCTTGATCTTTATCTACACTAAATTATGGATTTTAGATTAGTTACATACTTTGCTATATCTGGCTCTATATTGACTTCTCCAAATTCAAGTGTGTCTTTTTTTTCACATCATTTTAATAACCTGACAGTGATTCAAAATGTGGAAAGAAGATTCAAACTGGTTCCCTTAATTAAGGGGATGCTACCAAGAAGGATGAGCCAAACAGCTTTGTTATCCCAAACGGTCAAGCCTCTTCAGCATTGAGGTAATACTGGAGAAACATGACCACACCGAAGCCAGAAGTTGTTATTTCATCTGCAGTAACTTTTTTCTTTAATTAATTTTTTATATTTTTGTTTATTTTTTGAGAGAGAGAAAGAGAGAGAGAGAGCAAGCAGAGGAAGGGCAGAAAAAGAGGGAGAGAGAGAATCCCAAGTAGGTTCCACACTGTTAGCATAGAGCCCAATGTGGGGGTCAAACTCACAAACTGTGAGATCATGACTTGAGCTGAAATCAAGAGTTGGATGCTTTAACAACTGAGTCACCCTGATACCCCTTGTCTGCAGCAACTTCTAACTCAAGTTTTCTTACTTTTTTCAAGTTTTTTTTTTAATATTACTCAGTATATAATCACCAGAAACTATTTGTAAGTGCATTTTTTCAAGTATTTAACAAACTATTTTTTCTATGCCTGGAAATTATTTGTCTTTATATCTTCCTATGTCAGAATACTAAAGAGATAGGATGAGTTGGATTTTAATTCATTATGCATAATATTAAGTTACATCATCATACATCAAACACCATCTTTCACATTAGGGAGTATGGGTCTCAAGGATTATAACATACATTTGTGGAAATTATGTAAATACATAAGAACAATTATAGAAGGTAAGAGACTATAACACAATGTGTAAGTTTATATATTAATTTTTACCAAGCCTTATGGTTCTTAAATGGAGTACTGTAGATGAATATCTATTAAATCATCCCCAAACTGTTACATTTGTCATTCTTTAGATAATCTATATGGCTTACTCTCAAGAACTTAGTGGTACTCAGCTGTTCATTATTTATTACATTTATTTGATCAGTTAAAGTAGTTTGAGGCTTGAAATAAAGTGTCACTATGTTGAGGTGACAGTAAAAATGGTGGTTCCATGGGACTTTATAGTATTCAACTTTATCATCCAGAAGAATGCTGCACAAAAAAAGTATTTATTTTTTGTGGATGGCACCATCCCAGGAGGCCCAGCTTGTGCCATAGATAATAAGATTGCAAATGACCTTGGTAAATGGAAAAGTATTTAAAACCACACACTCAGGGTTTGGCTGAAAAGTAGTGCTAAAGCTTAGTTGTAGGTTTCTGTTGGGTGCTTCCTGTAGTACCTCTGTTCCTCTCCACCGTCTTTCCTGCCCACCCCCATTATTCATCCTCATACAAATACACACAGCATTTTTGCACGGTAGTGAAAAGTGGCCTATTCAATGACTTCCTTTCTGGTTAATCTTACTAATCAATCCATTCTCTCAGAGTAGCTAATAAGGTGGGTGGTCAGAAGCACATGCTTGGCTAGACACTCTATCCACAGTGGGAAGGGGTGGGGCTATGAGAAGAGGGGCATTTATGTTTTACTCTTTTCTAGAAATAGAAACTTGATTTGCTAACTACACAAAGTAGAACTAGCCCGTATGATGAGTCAGATTGTCAGTGAGAGTCATGACAGTGACCTCAAATTATTGATCTAGAGTTTACTTGAATATCCCTGACTATGATCCAGATCCATCTTAAAGACCAAACTGAGATTGGGCCTGAGGTGGTTACACAGAGAATGGAGCAGGTATGGCTCTGTGTAAATTGTTCTCTAATTTAGTCAAAGGAGTAAAATAGCTAGACAGGACCTGCAAGGATCTGGAAAAGGCACCAATGACATACACACCACTTAAGTTAATGATTTCATGTGTTTGCTCCTATACTTTTTGGCACATATGTCAAATGTTTCCTTTTTGTGAGGAGTTGTATTAGACCAGAAGTCCTCAAACTTGAGCGCACACCTAAATCTCTTGGAGAGCTCATGAAAACACACATTTCTGGATTTTATCCCTACAATTTCTGAGTCAGTAGTTCTGGGATGGGGCCCAAAAGTATGCATTTCTACTAAGTCCCCAGGTGATGCATATGCTGCTGGCTTAGGGATCACATTTTGAGAACTACTGAATGTTAAATTTCTTAGTACTTCTAAGAAAATTCCTAAGCCTTAATAATTTCAGGAAAGATGACACTACCAAAATTCAATGTTGAAATCACAATGTATAACCATAATATATTCTACCAAATTAAAATATTATAACTTTTTTCTTCATTATCACCTACAAAACCTTCACCCACCCCCTACACACATCACACACTTCCTAGGACCAGTATTTAAAAAATGACATATTTATTAGAGAGAAATCATGCTTCTTCCATCTTCAAGCTTAAAATAGTTTTGCCCGAGAAAGTTTCCCTCTTCAACTTGTACAAAGGTAGTTAATTTATCTACCTAATCCAAATTTGTAGATTTGCCTACTCAGCTGTGAAAGCTGTGTGTATCAGAAGTGGAGAGGGATTGTATGTACACTAGTTTGCCGTATTCAGACAAATGCCATTTGCCTCTAGGCTAATGTATTTTATTTTTTAATAAATGATATTTGAAATTGTATTGGAAATTACATACTCTGTATCATTTATAGCTCATCAAAATATAATTTAATTTGCCATCTGAAAATGAAATCTCACTCTCTCTTTTTTTCCTTTTCCTAAATGTTTTGCTATAGTCACTGAAAAGGGAGCTCCTTTGCTGTTGCCCCAGAGTTCTGTGATTGCAATCATTTTGATCTGGCTACTCATGCTGCAGGAAAGACATTATTAAATAACCTGACCATCAAATGTGAATTCTGAACATTTTTTAGATATTCCTAACACAATGATAATTGTAATAAGCTTGAGTAGAAGCCAATAAGGTGCTCCTGACAGAAACCTCATTTTCAGAAATAATAGTACAATTAATCATTTTAGTCGATTAAACTAGCACACCCCTCGCTTCTTGAATCAGTGTCATATATTCACAGTAAAGAGATTGTGAGTAACTGTGTTGACGTCCTCAGAAGACTTAACACACCAGAGCTACATTTTAAAAACACTCTCTTGGTTTATATATTGTATTCAGATTAAACACCTAATGAACTATAAGATATACTTGAACACATCATACTATTGAAAGCTAGCTTAAAAGTTAAAATAAAGATGGAAAGATCATCATGATTGGGGATTCCGTGCTCTCTTAAGTATGGAGAGAAAATACCAAGGACTCACAGGCTGGGACATTTCTCTTCATAAAAAGCATTCTGAATGGACAAATAACAGCTTATTAAAGTACAATTAATAAATTCAAATTGTATCAGCATTAACTATCCACTCAAAAATGTCTGCCCCAGAGGTCAAGGGATCCATAATAGGGACAACCGTAGAATAGATCAACACTAATTACAATAGTATTAATAGTATTTATTGAGTGCAAATAATGTGCAGAGTATTTAAAATGCATTATTTCCATTGATCCTCACAGAAATGTTATTGGCTAAGTTCTGCTAGCATCCCCATGTATCCAATGAGGAAATGTAAGCTTATAGAACTTCTTTAACGATCTCAAAGTATAAGAAGCTAATAAAAGGTAGAATCAGAATTTGAACCAAGACAATTAGCTTTCACCTATAAAAGAACAAAATATTATGTTTTAGAATTGACCCATATTTCACTGGATTGCCTATAGTTCAAAACATAGGGCATGGCTGCTAGTGTCTTAACCACAAAGTCTGTTCAGATCAGATTTATTATCATGAATTAGAATAAACAATCATATTTATCCATCTCAGCAAACTTTTGAGGCACTTAGAATACAAAATATGATGGCTCCTAATACACAGTGTTCTGCATATACTAAATGTTCAATAAGTATTAGAGACAGGGTAAAAGAGAAGCATGCTTGGATTCTGTGACTGTACCTGGACAGAAGATCACGCTGTAAACTATGTTCAGATTGGTCACTCCAATTTTTCCAATATAACTTCCTGTGCTTTCTTTTCAGGTAATCTAACCTCTCTCTGAAGTTCCCCTTCCCCTTTTCTACTTTCTCCTAAAAAAATAAATTCTGCTCTCTACTTCACATTTTTCTAATCTTTCTCTTTGCAAAAGATTAAAGCAAATAAGACATTAAAAGGTGTCTCACACAAGAAACTGTGGCACATAATAGTTTCCCTGTGTCTGTCAAACAAAAACACAAATCTTTTCTTATAATATGCATTTTCGCAATTAAATGTTTCATCCAATTTAAGCCAATGATTTTTCATTAATCTCCTATAGGAAGAAATAAAAATAATTTTTTAAGATTAAGTACCTGCCCTCAAAGAGTTAACAATAAATATATAGAACCTGGCAGAATGAGTCAAGTAAATAAATAGCAATAATAAGAAACAAAAGTGCAAGAAAAGTCATGCAGACAAAATCCTAAGAGGACCAGGAAGAAGGAAGAAACATAACCAGGCAAAGATTCCTATCTCTTATTTACTATATGAAAATAGCTTAATTTTGAAGGAACTTTTATCCAGAAAATGAGCCAAAGACACTAAAAGTGAGAAGACAGTTTAGGGATATCTTACTGGTTTTAACTTTCCTTATTTAAAACTTTAAGAGCAGTTGTAGGTTTATAACGAAGTTGGGAGGTGAGTACAGAGTACACCAAAGTACAGAGATTTCTCATATGCTCCCTGCCCCCCAACCCCACATACTTATCCTCTCCTGTTAGCAACAACATGGTTCAGGAAAGTGTGATGAATCTGTATTGACACATTGCGATCACCCAAAGTCCACAGTTTACCTTAGGGCTGACTCTTGGTGTCTTACACTCCATGAGTTTAGATAAAAGTATACTGATGTATATCAATCACTATAATAGCTGATGGAGTATTTCTGTGCCTTAAATATCCTCTGTTCCCTGCCTATTCATCTCTCCTCTCCTACCCCCACCCCCTATAACCACTGATCTTTTTATTGCCTCTATAGCTTTGCCTTTCCCAAAATGTCATCAAGTTGTAATTGTACAGTATGTAGCATTTTCCGACTGGTTTCTTTCACTTAATAATATGCATTTAAGTTTCCTCTATGTCTATCAATGCCTTGATAGCTCATTTGTTTTTAGTGCTAAATAATATTCCATTGTCTGGTTGTACCACAGCTTATTTTTCCATTCACCCACTGAAGGACATCTTGGTTGCCTCTAAAGTTTGGCAATTAAGAATAAAGCTACTGTACACATTCATGTGCAAGTTTTTGTATGAATATAACTTTTCAGCTCCTTTTGGTAAATACCAGGAAGTGCAAATGATGGATTGTATGGAAAGAATGTGTTTAGTTTTGTAAGAAAATGCCAAACTGTCTTCCAAGTGACTGTACCATTTTGCATTCTAGCCAAAGAGGAATGAGAACTCCTTTTGCCCTACATCTTCACCTGTATTGGGTTTATCAATGTTCTAGATTTTGTCTATTTTAATAGGAGTGTAGTGGTATTTCACTGCTCTTTTAATTTGCTTATCAACTTATTGATTTTTCAAAAAACCAGCTTTTGCTTTTGTTGATGTTCTCTGTTGATTTTCTTTTTTCACATTCAGTGATTTCTGCTCTAATCCTTATTATTTCTTGTCTTCTGCTTACATGGAGTTAATTATTTCTTCTTTTTCTAGTTTTCTAAAGCAGAAAATTAGATGATTATTTTTGGATCTTTTTCCTTTTCTAATATGTGCATTTCTATGCTCTAACCTTCCTTCTAAGCACTGTTTTTATTGAATTTTAGAAATTTTGATAAGTTGTGATTTCATTTTCATTTAGTTCAAAATATTCTTAAATTTCTCTTGAGATTTCTTCTCTGACCCATGTGATACTTAGAAGTGTGTTGTTTCATGTTGAAATACTGGAATTTTCCAGTTATCTTTCTGTTAATGACTTCTAGTTTAGTTCCACTGTGGCCTGAGAGTAGACATTGTATAATTTCTATTCCTTAAATTTGTAAAGGTGTATCTTATGGACCAGAATGTGCTTTCTCGTGATGAATGTTTAATGTGAGCTTAAAAAAATGTGTATTGTTGCTGAATTAAATGATCTATAGATGTTCATTACATCCAGTTGTTAGTGATGTTGTTGTTGAGTTTATTTATATCCTTACAGATTTTCTGCTTTCTGGACCAATCCATTTTTGATAGAGGAGTGGTAAAGTCTCAAACTATGGTAGTGGATTCATCTATTTTTCCATGAAATTCCATCAGGTTTTACCTCATAGATCATGACGCTCTCTATTAGACACATTAAGAAAATGTGTTTTTCAAGCATTGATCCCTTTATAATTTTGTAATGTCCTTCTTTCTCTCTGATGACTTTATTTTGACATGTTCTGTCTAAAATTAATTTGGCTACTCCTGCTATCTTTGGATTAGTGTTAGCATGGTATATTTTTTCCATCCGTTTATGTTTAATCTAGATGTGTCTTTATTTTTAAAGGAGATTTCCTGTAGGTAACACAATTGTATCATGTTTTGTGGTTCACTCTGATAATGTCTTTAATTGGTGCATTTAGACCATTAACATCCCTAGTGGCTATTGATAAAATTGGATTAAGATCTACTATCTTACTGTTTTCTGCTTGTTCCCTTTATTCTTTGTTTCTGTTTTGGTCTTCCACTCCTTTACTCACTTTTGTGGTTTTAATTTAGCATTTTATATGATTCCATTTTCCTCTCATTTCTTACTGTATCAGTTATACATTTTGTGGTTGTCCTAGAGTTTGCAAAATACATTCACTTTCAAGCCACTTTAAAATAACACTATACCACTGGATGTGTAGTATGAATACCTTTTAATAAAATAATTCTAATACCTTTCTCCCATTCTTTGTATCATTGCTGTAATTCATTTAACTTATATATAAAAAATATATACGTGTGTATTGAATACATGATAGCTGTTATTATTTTGAACAAATTATTAACTGTTAGATCAATTAAGAAAACAAATAAATGTTTTTATTGTACCTTTACTTATCTCTTCTTTGATGATCTTCCCTAATTGATACAAATTTGAGTTTTTACTATATTATTTTCTTTCTCTCTAAAGAACTTCTTTTAACATTTCTTTAAAGACAGAAAATAGGTCTGCTGGCAACAATTTCCCTCCAGGTTTCTTTGTCTGATAAAGTCTTTATTTCTCCTTCAATTTTGAAGGATAATTTGACAGGGTACAGAATTCTAGGTTTGTGGGGGGTTTTCTCTTAATACTAAATATTTCACTCCACTTTTTTCCTGTTTGCATGGTTTCTGAATTGAAGTCGGATATAATTCTTATCTCTGTTCCTCTGTAGATAAGATATTCTTTTTTTCCTTTTCTTTTTTTATCTGGCTCTTTTTTTCCAGGATTTTTTTTTTCTTTATCTGATTTTCTCTAATTTGAAAATGTTATTCTGAGGTATAATTTTATTGATGTTTATCCTGATTTTTGTTTTTCTGAGCTTCCTTGATGTATGGTGTTGTTTCTGACATTAATTTGGACAAATTCCCACTGCTAATTGTTTCAAATATTTTTTCTCTTCCTTTCTCTCATTCTTCTGGTATTCCCATTATGTATAACTTAAAACTTTGTAATTGTCCCACAGTCTTTGGATATTCTGTTTTGGTAATTTGCTGTGTGTATGTGTATGTGTGTATTTACAGTTTTTGGGAACTCTATTGATATACTTTCTAGCTCAGAGATTCCTTCCTCAGCAGTATCTGGTCTGCTAATAAGCCCATCCACCAATGGTATCTTCACTTCTGTTACAGTGGTTTGTAACTACAGCGTTTCTTTTTGGTTCTTTCTTAGGATTTCCATCTCCTGTTTATATCACCCATCTGTTCTTGCATGCTGTATAGTTTATCCATTAAAGCCCTTAGCATATTAATCCTAGTTGTTTTAAAGGCTCAGTCTGATAATCCCAACATTCCTGCCATGTCTGGTTATGTGGTTTGCTCAATCTTTTCAAACTGTGTTCTTTGCTGTTTGATGTACCTTGCAATTTTTTCTTGATAGAGGGCATGATGTGCTGGGTAAAAGGAACTGCTGTAAATAGGCGTTTAGAAATGTGGTACTGAGGTGTGTGTGTGGAGGGGGGCAAAAAAGCATTCCATTGTCCTATGATTAGGTGTCAGTCTTTTAGTGAGCCTATGTCTCTGGACTGTGAACTACACAAGTGTGTGTAAGTTATTTCCCCTTCCCTCTCAGGTGGGATAGGATGGCTAGAATGAGCTAGATTTGGTCATTTCTCTTACTCAAGAGTTTTAGGCTCCAGTTAATCAGTTTCACATGAGGGCAGATTAGGCTCCAGTTAACTAGTTTCATGTGAGGACAGGCCCTGTTAAGAAGAACAGAGTGTTGTAGAATATTTCAAAATGGTTCCTTTTTCACACGGCTTATGAGAATCTGACTGACCTTCTCTAAGCAAATCTCCTGATTCTATGGGGTCCCTCCCATGACTGGGTCCCCCTAGAGTTTTTAACTCTTAGAAATGTTCACACTGAAACTCCAGCAATTCTTCAATTTCGGTTCAGGTTACCACGCTCTGGCCCAGGATTCCATGGTGACTTCTGCTGGTGAGTCCCTGCTCTGGTGAGTCATGACTTATGTGTCTTTTCGGTCTTTGGGGCAGTCATTTTCCCAGTGTCTTCCACTCTCTCGTGGATTTAAGAGAATTGTTATTCTTTCTGTATGCCATTTTACTTGTTAGGATGAAACGGCAACTTCTACGCACCTTACAAATGGACCTGGAAATAGGAAGTCCAGCTTTAATTTTTAGCAAGTTACTTTATCCTTTATAATGTTCTAATGCATATGTTCTTTCTTCTTACCTAGAAGGTTTTTTTTTTAATTAAAAAAAAGCCTTATCTCTTTTACTTCTTTATTGGTCTAACAAAAGCAGGGCTCAACAAAGATGGGCCATTTACCTCTACTGCCAAGTCACAAAGACAATACCCTAGGATCCAACATAGCAATAGTTGAAATATGAAGCCTTTCAGAATGGGCAGCCATGACCCAAAGTAAGTAGGTTGTTTTCAGTCCAAAGGTTTTAAAACCATTGGCAATGAGGATAGCATGTGATACCAATCATGAATTGGTTAATTATAAGTCCGTGCATCACCACAATGCTAATTATTTGTTTGTCACTGTGCCCCAGTCTATGCAGGGATGCAGTCTACAGTTGTCCCTTAATCCTCATGCCCCTAGTTGTATGCTCTAATATGTGCAGATAGATTTCTTGAAAATAAGCATTATGTGCCACTGCGGTGAAAAAGAACAAAAACAGACCGTACAATTATTTTAAATCATTGTCTCTAAAATTTAACAGTTGTTAAGGTGCAAATAAAATAATATAAAAATATATTTAAACATGAATAGCGGATATTAAAATGTCGCTCTGAGATAATGACTATGATGATGTAATTTTTTTTCACTTATTTAATGGATTGAATCCTTTGCCACTATTTCTGGCTCCTGAAATGAGGAAGGGATTACATTTTTTCTCTTTACTGGCAATTAACTGAATGTATAATTTTGAATAATCATTTGTAATTATTTCTTGGGCATGGTCCCATACCTTTCATCCAATTCCAAAAGCCTAACATATGTGCTGAGCTTTTGAAGTTAGCTTAGAAGTAGAAGGGTTTTAATATGGGGGTTGGCAATCATTTTACTTGAAGTAGGACCAAAACTGCACTGTGCCATGCAGATGTCAGCAAAGCAAAATGCTGTCCTTATAAATTCAGCAGCACACCATTTTACAGAAGTGGTAGTGGTCCCCTTGTGCCAAACCTATCTGCTATGGTCAGAATAGAAAATATGACCACAGAATCATTCAATGTGATTGACATTTTGTGTGTGTGAGATTCACTGAATTTCCTAACAATCAGAACTACAGTAAGAATGTCTAGTTGTTAAGTATATTCTCTTCAATCAATCAGACCCAGATTTTATTTTGGGGGTAGGCTTTGGTAGGTTACTGAATTCTCTGATCTTTAGCTTCCTTGTCTGTAAATGGAATCAGCAAAGGCTTCTATAAGGGATCAGGTAGTAAATGTTTTATGCCTTGCCAGCTATAGGGTCTTTGTTGCAATTACTCAGCTCCCCCTGGTAGAACAAAAGCACCCATGGACAGTCCGTAAACAAATGGACATGACTGTGTTGTATTCTGATAAAACTTTACTACAGCTATAGAATTTGAAGTTCAAATAATTTTCACATGTCACAAAATATTCTTCCTTTGATTATGTTTCAACCACTTAAAAATTTAAAAAATCATCCTTAGTTCATTGGGTCACACAAAAACAGATAGAGGCCCAGACCCAAAGGCTATACATATTTTCCCAAACTCTGATCTGTAAAATGGGCATAATTTTAGTAACTCCCTTAAGGAGTCCTGATAAGAATAAGAGAAATAATGAAGGTAAAGTGCTTAGCATTATTTTGGCCTTTACAATTTTTTATTCAAGTCAGTATGGTTTTTATAGACTAGTCATCCTGGGAGTTAATATATATATTTGGAATATATTTGGAATGGTTTTGAGTACCTCTATGGGAAGTGGCTTAAAAGACTGCATTAGACTCTTCTACTTGCTGAGTACTTGGATGCATAAGCCAGCAGGGAAGAGAAGCCTGAATGCACCAGATGAAATAAAATGACAGTTTGGTAGCCAGCTCCTCATTGCCACATGGCTTGTGTAATTCGAAGTTCTAAACAGGCCAGCAAGGATCCTGAAGGCAATGCAGTTTAGTGGGTTGAACAAGGTAGCAGGGGTCACTCACATCACGAAGTGTTGAATGTCAGTAAACCAGTAAGCTATTTATGCAAAGTATCCTCATTAGGAATACATTCAGAATTAGTCAAGCGAGCAGAGGTTTATAGCAAGGATGGGGACATGGCATGTTAAACTCACAAATGCGGTATTAGACAAAAAGTGCAGAGATTGACATCAACTGTGACTTGATGCATATTTGAGTTTAGTGCACAGCAAGGTGCCCTGCCTGCCAAGTTTATAGCAGTAAAACTTCTATCACTAGTGGAGCATATTGGTCTTGACTGGTTCAGAAAAGACGGTTGGGATTTAACAGTAAACACATAGAAGCCAAGGAGAGCACTCTCCTTTGTATATGTAATATCTCATTTCGTCTCTACCCAACAATACACAGTATGTATTGCTTTCATTTAATAGAAATACTAAGTGGTAGAGTCAGACATAGTCTATCTGGATCCAGAGCCCATTCTCTTTTATAGCATTGAGGAGAGTATGCTTTTTCTCCTAAATGCTCCTGCGGGCTCTCTCTCTCTCTCTTAAAGTTTTGATAAAGAAACTTGGATAACAGGACAGAGCTTGCTTTATGTAAGAACCCAAGGTCTCTAGGTTAAGGCACTACTGATACTCAGACTCACTTGGATTTTCTTTTTCTAACAAGTCATTTCCCTAGTTAGGAAACTTCCACCATTGCATAATCCACGGGGTGTTACCTGCCACCTCCTACTTCTCTATAAATATGTAAAATATTATAATCAGATGGAACTTTATCAATAAGCTAATAAAGCACAGCTTGGAGCCCTCTCCATGGTGGATGTGCAGAGGTGCTGGGAATGGTATGCTACCCAACTGGGTACAACTCTCTATCCCATGATGGTGGCTTGGGGCTGAGGACAAACCAATAGACTACCATTTTTACCTTGAATAGTTAGATCTGTGCCTGGTAGACCTCATTATCTATCTAGATTCCCATCTTTTGACTTAAAGAAGAATTCATTCGGAATCTGCTCCACTGCTTCCTACACAGAGGTTACCATGACCAGGCTCCATGTCTCCATTATGCCCTGTGCACCAATGGCCTGGTGAGGGCTGGCATGGGAAGAGGTGATGATACAGGGAGAATGTAGCCAAATTGGACTGGCAGCATTCATTCCAGCTCTCACTTTCTGAGCACATGTGACATTATCGATAAGGAAATGTGACACAGAAAGAAACTTTTGAATTAACAGTTTTTAAAAATGTAACCAGCTTTCCATCAATCATGCCAGAGGAACCATTAAATATTACCATTCTATTTTCTTTTTAGAAAATTAGATCATAAAATTGCTTTCATGTGGAGAGGCAAAGAATATGCACTGAAAGTTGTTGGAAATAAAATATTAGACAGGTGTATCAGTTTGCTGATCGTACTGATATGCTCTTTTTCTGCCTTGCGTGATATTCTGGCACTTGGCGGTTTTATATATTTTTTCATTTGTCGGGATTTCTCATTCCTAAAATACACAAACTTCATCCCTTAGTTTTATTCATACTTTTATAATCTTTTCTTAAAGAGAGGGTCATACAATTGAATATGTTTCAGGCACTGCAAAATCTGAATCAGCTGAAGTCCAAGGGTAAAGTCATTATTTTGGCAGGTGTTGGTGCCAGTTCAAGACTGCTTCTCTGATAGAGATCTTGTCTCCTTTGTTGCAAATTTTTTCTACTATAAATACTTTGTTCTCACTTTGTGCATTGCTGGGGGTGTGTTTGTCAGTTGCCTGCCTATTCTTTGCCTTGGTCATAAATGACTTGGAAATGGACAATGTTGAACTTGCATATGGAGGGGATTTTACTAGTTATAGCCTTAGCCAAATTATGTGATCTCTCAATATCTCATTAAAAAAATCATTTGTATGAGTTGTGCTCAGTGTTAAATGAAATTATGCAGATAAAGAGCCTAGAATAGTTTCTGGCTTTCAGAAATTTTTCAATAAGTGTTGGCTAATAGTATATTTATCAACATCATTTTTATTGTACAGATCTATGAAAGACAAGGACTACTTTTGATGTCTGATTCTTTGGATATTTACACTGGTTACAAAATCTTCATGTGGGGGTAATTTGATAAATATAAACAGTAAGAAAAATAATGAAAATAAATTGGAGCTGTGTTTGGTGAAAATGGATGTGCTCTTACAGTAAGGTGGGGCACAAAAGTGGTCTCTGAAGGCAACACCATCCTCTACCCAGAGATTACAAACTGTATTTGATACAGTCACAACTGCATGGATCATTTATCTCTTCCACTGTGACTACTTTGATAGGGTTCCCACCAACAACCCCATATATAAACCGATGAGGTCTCATGTCTAAAAGTAAGTCAGACTCACAGCCCATTTAGATCTACTTGGTTCCTCTCCTCTCCCTTGATTAGAAGGCAGGAGGAGTTGGTATTTGTTCTGCCAGAGACATCTTAGTACGTACTAGAACACAATAAAGACTGGCAAACTGACAAGCATCATGTAAGAATAATGCAAGTCATTTTGAGTTCCTGGGAAAAAAACTAATTTATAAATTCAAGGCAGCCTTATATCTAACTTTCTTCCTGATGTGTTGTTAAAATTGAGTTTGAAATATAAAAGAACAAAGAAGGCCACCCCTGTACTATATACAGAGGAAGTCATATTCAGTTATGTGTTCTCTTAATTATAGGTCTGAATTCACAGTTAATGATAAAAAAAACACATTCTTTTTCAAATTGTTGAATAAAACTCCCACATTTGTATTTATACAAAACAAACAAATATCTTAGTATTAATGATGAGGTACATATTGTTCAAACACTTTTTTCTGTAGTGCGTAACTAGTTGTTAAAAATACATTTCAGGAGATCCAATTAATGTACCCATCTCTTTTAGAAATTACATATCTTGTAGCAGTTATGCATTTTGCCACATATTTTCTCCAGTAAATTAAAAAATGTATTGAGACATAGTTTTCATATTTTTGATATTTCAATATTACATTACTGAAGAACACTGAAAATATTTGACTCATTGGACATTTTCACATTTTTTTAAGTTTTTTTTTTGAGAGAGAGAATGTGAGCGGGAGAGGGGCGGAGAGAGAGGGGGCAGAGGATTGGAAGTGGGCTCCACACTGACAGCAGACTACATGATGCAGGGCTCGAACTAAGGGAGCAGGAGATCTTGACCTGAGCCAAAGCTGGACACTTAACTGATGAGCCACCCAGGAGCCCCTCACATTCATTTTTACAAAAATAAGTCAGTTTGCAGACAGATCATTGTTTCTTTGAAATATGGAATAATTAAAATTATAATAAATCATTTAAAATAATTTTTATACTTTTTTCTGCCTGTACATAGTTTACATTTAATATTCATAATTAGGACTTAAGAATCAGGGAAACTATTCTCCTAAGGTAATTTTCTAAATTTAATAATGCTGCAATTCTCAAACTGTAGGATGACTCAGAAGGGAGAGTTCTCTAGGTGATTCTCCCACAAACATTTGTTCCAAACTGTGGTAACTGCCAGATTTGAGCAGCTGCCCACCATGATTTCTTCTTTTCTAACTTTTTTTTTTCAACTTTATTGAGGAATAGTTGACAAATGAAATTCTAAGATGAAGTATACAGCATAATGATTTGATATACATACATGTTGTAAGGATTCCTCCCATTGAGTTAATTAACACACCCAGCACTTCAGATATTTACCTTTATGTGTGTGTGTGTGTGTGTGAGAGAGAGAGAGAGAGAGAGAGAGAGAGAGAGAGAGAGAGAAATACATTTAAGTTTTGTTCTCTTAGCAAATTTCAATCATATAATATGGTGTTACCAACTATGGTCACCATGTTATATATTAGATCCTCAGACATTATTTATTTTATAACTGAAAGTTTGTACCCTTTTACTAACTTCTTGCTATCTCTTCCACTCCCCAGCCCCTGGAAACTACTTTTCTATTTTCTGTTTCTATGAATTTGACTTTTTTATTTTTCCAATTTCCACATAGGTTACACCATGCGGTATTTGCCTTTCTCTCTCTGGCTTATTTCAGTTAGCATAATATTCTCCAGTTTCATTCATGCTGTTGCAAATGAGAAGATCTCTCTCTCCTTTTTTTTTTTAAGGCTGAATAATAGTTTATCATATCACATTTGCCTTATCCATTCATCTGCAGGACAACTAGATTGTTTCCATACCTTTGGCTGTTGTGAATAAGGCTGCTAAGAACAGGGGAATACAGATACCTCTTCAAGATACTGATTTAATTTCCTTTGGATATACCTTGAAGTGCTATTGCAGGATCATATAGTAGTCCTATTTATAATTTTTTGAGAAACATTCATACTATTTTCCATAATAGCTATACCACTTTACATTCACACCAACACTATACAGGTGTTCCCTTTTCTCCGCATCCTCACTAGCATTTATGTCTTATCTTCTTTGTAATAGTTACCTTACAGATGGGAATTGATATTTCAGTGTGGTTTTGATTTGCAGTTTTCTGATGATGGTGATGTTGAGCACCTTTTCATATATCCATTGGCCATTTGATTGTTTTCTTTGGAAGTATATTTCTTCAGATCCTTTGCCCCTTTTTTATTGACTTATTTGTGTTTTCAACACTGATATGAATTCTTTATTTTGGATAGTAATACCTTATCTGATAGGTGGGGTTTGCACATATTTTTCTGCCACTCTGCCCTTTCATTTTGTCGATTGTTTCCTTTGCTGTGTGGAAGCTTTGTAGTTTGATGAAGCCCCACCTATTTACTTTTGCTTTTGTTGCCTTTGCTTTTGGTATAAAATCCAGAAACTAATTCCCAAGACCAATATCAAGGAGCTTATCCCCTATGTTTTCTTCTAGGAGCTTAAGGCTTCAGGTCTAACCTTTCAGTCTTTAATCCATTTTAAGTCAATTTTTGCGAGTGGTGTAATATAGGGATCCAGAGTCACTCTTTTGTCTGTGGGTATCCAGTTTCCCCAGCCCCGTTTATTGAAGAGACTATTCTTCTCTCACTGTGAGTTCTTGACACCCTTGTCAAGTTCACCTTATGTTGTGTGGGTTTATCTGTGGGCTCTTCATTCTGTTTCATTGATCTATGTTTCTGTTTTTATGCCAGTACCATACTGGTTGGATTAGTATGGCTTTATAATACAGTTTGAAATCAGGAAGAGTAATGCGTTAGCCTTTTTTCCCCCTCAATATTGCTTAGGCTATTTCAGGTCTGTTGTTGTTCCATACCAATATTAGGGTTTTTTTTTTCTATTTTTGTGAAAAATGCCATGAGAATTTTGATAGGGATTACATTAAATCTGTAGATTCCTTGGGTTGTATGGACATTTTAGCAATATGAATTCCTTCAATACTTGAACACAAAATCTTTCCATTGATCTGTGTCTTTAATTTTTTTCATAAATGCCCTGTATAATTCAGTGTACAGATCTTTAGCTTTGTTGGTTAAATTTATGCTGAAAAATAATAAAATAAGAAAATAACAAACAAAATGATTCCAAAGAGTTTAATTACTTCTGATGATACTGTAAATAGATGTTCCTACTTTCTCTGACAGTTGTTGCTGTATAGAAACACAACTGATATGTATATATTGATTGCAGGCTGATTAGAAAATGGATCATCAGGCAGCACCTGGGAAAGCATATAGCTAAGCCCCTCCCAGGGACAAAGCAGGAGCTGGGTGTTTTTGCCTGTTCCTTTATGCTGGACCCAGGTGTTAGGGGTGAGTGAGTGCATGTGTGGGCAGGAAATCTGAGGTCCCATCTTTCAGGTGGCAGCCACAAAAGGTGGGGTGCCAAATGTGGGTACAAGTTGCTTCCAGGGAGTACTGGCGACTTAATTTTATTATTAGCGCATGCTGGAGGGAGAAGGCAGGGGAGGTGACCTTTGTTTTCCCTAGATACTGGGGAGGCTGGTGGCCAGCACCTTGGTGCCTGCTAAATTAGAAACCTGGCCCTCAGGCAGCAAATTTTAAAGTATGCAGATAAACCCCTTTCAGGGAAAGACTGGAAGATGAGCGTTTTTAACTTGCTTCCTGTGCATTGAGCCCTTGGAGAATGGCTGTAGAGAGCTTTCTGTGTACCGGGTAAGTACTACTTCTTTGTTTGCTATAGTCCTGGGATTTAAGTATAAAGCCCTGGTGGCTGACAGGGTGAGGAGATCTGGTGACTCATACTTCAGGCCAAAAAAGCTGGGGTGCAAGCTTATGTGTACAGGCTCCTTCCAGGGAGATACTGGTGACTTGGAGAGATCCTGGAAGGCAAGAAAGTGGGAGAGGTATTCACTGGCTTCTTAGGTCTCTGACCAGGAGATCACAGCCAGCCCCACCTGCCTGCTAAATGAGTAGCCTGGCCCCAGGAGCTGTTTATTTAAAGTATGCAGGGGCGCCTGGGTGGCTCAGTCAGTTAAGCATCTGACTTCCATTCAGGTCATGATCTCACGGTTTGTGGGTTTGAGCCCCACATTGGGCTCTGTGCTCACAGCTCAGAGACTAGAGCCTGCTTCAGATTTTCTCTCTCTTTCTGCCCCTCCCCTGCTCACACTCTGTCTCGGTCAAAAATAAATAAGCATTTAAAAAATAAAATAAAGTATGCAGATAAAACTCTTTACAGAGAAAACTGTCAGACTGATGATTTTGCCTGCTCCCTGAATTCTGACCCCCTAGTAGGTAGCTGCTGCAAATGCTTGTGCGCCCATTAAGAATTCTTTTTTTGGGCACCTGGGTGGCTCAGTGGGTTGAGCCTCTGACTCCAGCTCAGGTAATGATCTCATGGCTCATGAGTTGGAATTCTGCTTCAGGATTGCTGCTGTCAGCACAGAGCCTGCTTCAGATTTTCTGTCTCCTCCTCTCCCTTCCCCACTTGTGCTCTCTCTCTCAAAAATAACTCTTAAAAAAATAATTGCTTCTTTATTACTGTAGTCTTCTGGGCCTCATGGACCCAAGCATCATTAGCTTTCAAAGCTAAGTGTTTGGGGAGTCCTCCCCTCCAGTGTGAGTCCTGAAAGTCAGGGCATTAGACATGGGATCCAAACCCTTTGCTCCTCAGGGAGAATCTAGTAGTTGGAGGCTGCCTCTCAACTGTATGGTGCTGAGGCAGGGGAGGTAATTATGGTACAAGAATGCTCAGCCTTTCCTACCCATTTCAATATGGGTATTTTCTCATTTGTCTCATGTGTAGGAATTGTTTGGCTAATTTCTGGATTTCTTTCAGAGGGAGTTGCTCTGTGTGTAGCTATACAAATATTCATTATGTCCATGGGAGAAAGGGAGCTGAGGAACCTTCTATGTCACCTTCCTGGTTCACTCCCCTCTCTCATATTTTATTTGATACTAAAGTATATCTACTTTTCCCGTATAGATTAACATCCACATTGCCATCACTTATTTTATTGGCATAGTTCCAACAGTGTTGAAAAAGAATTACAAAGCAGACAAAATCTTCTAAGAAATAGGTACATGAAAATTATTTCAACAAATATGCTGAAAGCTCTTTCACATAAAATGTGTTCCATGACACTTGGCAGTTTCTCGTCTTGGATCTGTTGTCTATAAACTGCTGTCTTTGAAACCATACTTACAAACGAGTAAGAAATCAAAGTGATTTTCGTGAGGGTCATTATATAGAGGCACAAGTAGGAGATGTTGTACTGAGCAGCATGACATGGGTAGGCATGATGTTTGTTTGAACCTATTCTGCTACCATAGGTAACAGTGACGATCCTGTCAAAACAGTCATGCCAAGGTTAGGTCTGTGTTGGTTGCATTCCATGGTCAGCTCAGAAAAGTATATATTGCCAACATATATGTTGCCAACACGCTGCACTCAAAGAATTCAGACTGACCTCTGGAACCCAAGGTAGGTTACCCAACCCTGAATCTGGCTAGCGGAAGGTAGGGGGGGCTGGCGGGAGATAAGGGGAACTGTCCTGGACTGGTCTTGGGGAAGGGTTCTTTACTATCACCAGGACTTGGTGTGCTGAGTTCACCCAACTGCAGCCATTCCCTACTCTATGTGGCCAGCCTTTCCCAATTTCTGTGACTCCCATTTAATCTCAATTTCTACTTCACAGCCCGTTTCCCTGTTAGGCTCAGCCCTGACCTAACTGACCCTTAATGCTGCCCAAACACCATGCCCTGGCTCCTATATAAAAATCATTTCCGGGGCAGGAGGATAAAAAAAAAAAAAAAAAAAAAACAGATCAACGAAATGCTCAGCGAGGCCATGTGCCTAGACAGGTAATCTGTGTTGGGGGTTGACTTGCTAGGCTGTAGTTGCCACCGATCAGGCCAGTGGAGAGCAGTCCTTCTCACCCTGTGCATGCTGTATTTGTATTCTTTTTTTTTTTTTTTTAATGTAAGCGGTAGTGTTTTTTTTTTTTTAATTTATTTTTTGAGAGACAGAGACAGCGCGAACAGGGGGAGGGTCAGAGAAAGAGGGAGATACAGAATCTGAAGCAGGCTCCAGGCTCTGAGCTGGCTGTCAGCACAGAGCCCGACGCGGGGCTCAAACCCACGGACCGTGAGATCATGACCTAAGCCGAAGCCGGATGCTTAACCAACGAGCCACCCAGGCATCCCTGTATTTGTATTCTTAAGCCCTGGCTAAGCCAGAATTAGCTGCCAGCCTTATATTCGAGCTGGTAAAGCTCTTGGGCTTTGTTTCATACTGACCCCAGCAAGCCTGAGCAGAGCCACCTGAGTTAAACACATGGCCCACACTGATGACCAAAAGGTTATCAGTGATGATGGCTAATACCTGGCCCTCCCATAAATTGATCTGAAAACTCTTTCAGAGCCTGCTATAGACTTAGAGCTCTTCTTTGCTACCAATACATCAGAAGAGGCAAAAATCTTAAATCTCAACAATCTATTTTCCATGTGAAGAACATTTTATCCAAAGAATTCTTTAAGGAGCCTTCTTTTCTGGTCTTGAAAAATGCCATAGGAATTAGAGAAGATGGGCAAGGACAGAGGAAAAGACTTCTAATAAAAGTGAGGTAATTTAAGGCAATTCAATGCTGAAAAGGCCCTCAGTATGAATCAGAACATTAATTCTCTATTAAGATCTGTCAAAATTAAGGGTGATTCCGTTCTCTGAGACTGAGCTTCATTCGATTCTTTTAAGAGCTCAATGAAGGAGAAATGTCTGGAAAATTAGAGGTATGGATTGGCCAAAAGGGATAGACTGCCCTTTTAATTTCCTATTAAATATGCTAAGCAATATGATGCTATCATAGCATTGCTTTCAGCTTTAGCCTGAATTGGGATTTGTTACTTATCCAGTTATTTCTGAACCAGGGGTGCATCTGCAGTAATTGGGGATGGAAACACCAAGAAGTGTTTGGACCTTGCAGCTGTTGCCAGGTGTGACCTGTGGGGCTAGGGGATTTCTTTCTAAAGTGTGAATTCATCCTGACTACTTCCATTATCTTCACCTGGCAGATTTTGTGGATACTTGGTGATTTTCTATCATAACTCCCTTGATTTATATCACCAGAGAGCAAGTTACTGTGTGTTTTGTAAAGATATAATAAGCCAAGTAAACACAGTGTATTTTTAATAAACAGATAGTGTGAGAGTAAAACCATAGACTTATATAATTCTTTTCCTTGTAAAATGCTGCCTTTGACCTGAAAAAGGGGTCTTAAGTGGCTTTTTATTTGCTTAAAAGCAAAATTCAGTTTGTCATTCCTTTGTATTCTGTAAGCAGGAAAGTTCATAGAGATTTTAATGGTAATCTCATAACAAATGACTTTCTCATCATTCTTCAGGTTCTTTTACTGCTTACTTTGTTTCCTTTGAACCCTTAGAAACTTCTGGTTTAAGCAGTGTTCCTAAGTTTGTACAAAAGCTTTCCATGTGGTGTAGTTTATAGTAAAGTATAAGGCATTCAGTCTTTAGGGGCCAGATAAAAAATCTACGTCAATGAGGAAGGGAGTTGTTGCTCTACCTGGACAACTGGGGAGAGGGTGTCTCTCTTGATGGTGAGTCAAAAAAGGAAAAAAGAAATCTGTGGCTGATATTTGGCTTGAGAGTCACCAATTGCTGCCAATGGAAGTTGTTTGAAAAATGATGCTTTTGGATTCTCTAAGCCTGAATTTAAATTTTGGTTCTTCCAGTTATTGGTTGCCACTTTATGAACAGGTCCCTTATTTTCCCAAGTCCAGAAACAGTCTGGCACAAATGCCTCTTTCTGCAGTAGTTACACACAATTGTATGTGTGTGCATTTCTATGAAAGCACATCATGAACCATAAAGTCACACAAAAAAATTATTTAGTAAAAAACATGATGTGTTTACTGTACACATAAATTACAGTTAATGATACTATCATAAAACAAAAACATACAGAAGATATGGTTCTTATTCTCAGGGAGGTAATAACCCATGTGAAAAATTACACTACTGTATGGATACCATTTACAGATAGGCAAAAAGTATTGTTTATAGTACAATTAATGTGCTTCATTTATCCACCCAGCTAGAAAACAAATGATATTCATTTTCATGTTGAAGCTTTTGTCATTTGAATAAGTAATACTTTATGGCTTCAGACTTAGGCTCAGTTCATATGCAGCAATGCTTTTATTTCCATCCATAGCCTCTTAGGCTAAGACCCACCCAATCATGTGATGTAACTTGTTTGAAAGGAGGGACTGCAGTATCTGTCATGCAGTGCACAGAGCTAGGGCTTCTTAGTGGTGTGGGTCCCATCCCCCATCTTAAAATAACTTCCTCTTAGGTCTCATTTTGTGGGAGCAACCTCCAGTCTATCCAACTTGTTTCTGAGATTCAGACTTCAGAGCGAAGGAGTGTATGCTCTACTCCTCATCCTTTCTGATTTCTCCTTTATCCCTAAGCAAATTTCTGGATGCAAAAATGTACCGTATATAAGACATTGTGTTAATATTACACCATCAGCCCACACCCACACCTAAGTCAAAGATGTTTACCAAGATAAGACATGCATTATGATTTACTTGCTTTATTTTGAGGTAAGAACTGGGGAGTGCATTTTGGTGAATCTAAAGTTTAGGATTTGATATCTGTACCACAAGAAAGAGAAACTGCCAACAACTTTAAAGAAGTTCTCTTAGATAAAAATAAAATGAAATTATACATTTTAATTTTTTAATGTTTATTTATTTATTGAGAGAGAAAGAGAGTATGAGAAGGGATGGGGAAATTGAGAGAATCCCAAACAGGCTCCATCCTGTCAGAACAGAGTCGGATGCAGAGCTCGAACTCCCGAAGTGTGAGATCATGACCTGAGCCAAAGTCAAGAGTCAGACACTTAACCACATGAGCCACATGGGTGCCCTGAAATTCTGCATTCTAATTTATCCCAATAATAACCAAGTACTGAAAAATTAAAGATAGGCGTATACGCCAGAAAAATAATTTTAGGGAAAGTTGGGCCTAGAGACCTAGTTGCTTTGCTAAGAAACAATTTAGGCATTATGAGGAAGTCATGCATGCAAATCATCTGTTTGGAAGTTTACAGCATTTCTCTGAATTCAGTATCATAAAGACTAAAGCATACATGGAAAAGAAAGTCAAAAAAATATCTTTTGAGAATCATGCAGCACTAATGTTTGCCTTATAGCTTTAATGATTGCCTGCCTGTGAATTTCAGAAACCATCTATTTGAAATGCCAGTTTCACTTGAACTGTGCTTAGATCTAAGATTTTTTGTTATAAATCTTCATTTTGCTCAGAATAACAACAAAAAATGGCATTCTAATATAATCATGGCTTGAATATAACAATAGTACTTAAATTTGTATGTAGAAAATTTCAAATATAGGTGTTCCATTTGGATGATCCTCAGTCTTTACTGAGATAGGATGGACACAAATCTGTAATTTAGGATTGGCTTCAAATAATCATCACTAGGTCAAAGCCACTCACTCTGCTATAGTGTGAGCCTGCAAAGACAGGGCCAAAGAAATCACTGTCCCTAAAAGAAATGGCATTTCTCCCAGTATGATGCCACAAGGCCCTGCTGAGGTAATAGTTTAGGGCTGATACTGCAAGAGGGTTGCCTCTGGAATTAATTCCTATAAGTCAGTGTGTAGATGCAACACCAAGCAGCAGATACATTGTAAATGTGGGAATGAACTAGAATAAATTGCCATGTAATTTAATATATAGATCTAAATAACATATGCTGGCACTGAATCCAAAGTAGCTTTAAAATTAAAAAAAAAAAAACCCTCCCTTTATAGTTCATAATTTGTCTCAGAAAGTTATTCTTTATATGGTCTGCCAAAGGAATAGGGGTTGGCAGAGGGAGAGTATCAAAAAACATTAGTAGTTCGTTGTTCCCACATTTGCCATTAACTGTCTTCAAAATTAAAGATTTACTCTGGGGATTAAATCTGTAACCCATTTAGTGAATAAGCAATGCTTAGTATCTCCTGAATATGTAATTGATGCTTTTTTGAATGCATTTTACTGTGAATTACCAAGACTACCTAAGTTACCACATTTATTATGTATTTCCCCTTCTTATATTTTGAATGCAGACTTAGAAAAAGGAAGGAAACCAGCCCTAGGTTCATGCTATTATTTTCTTCTTTGAAACTGTTACTACTGTTTCCAAGAGAGGTTCCTCTAAGCAAAATAGCACAATATTAAGGAAGCAATTTAAGGGTCACTAGACATATTATCCAACATGACATTTCTGCCTCTTCTCAATGATCCTGAATCTTTTCCTCCTTAGTTGTCTCCAGTGAGCCAGGGTCCTGACAGCTGCTTCAGTCTGCTTCTCCTGAATTAGGTAAAGCACTTTGTCACTTTTCTTATGTGATAGGATTGGAGACATGGTGAAAAATGTCTTCCAGTTCACTACTGGTGCCTAACCCCAAGAGTCATTACTGAGCATATTATCCTGACCCTTAACCAAGCCTTTCCTATAAGGAAATACTCAACTAACTGAGAAGAAGCCTCTAAGTCAGGATATATTGATGAGCGTTAAGAGAGATGTTCAGAGTTAAGAGATAATCTCTTTGAAGATAGAAGTTGGTAGGGCATCATAACTTTGCAAGCAGAAATTTAGGATTTGAAATAGTCCGCCCTTGTCCTCTCCCCACAAAACATGTTGAAATACCGCAGAACGTGACCTTGTTAAGAAACAGAGTCTTTACAGACATGATCCAGTTAAAATGAAGTAATTACTGTGAGCCCTAATCCAAAATGACTGGTGTCCTCATAAGAAGGAGAAATTTAAGCACATAGGCAGACATGCACAGGAGGAAGATGATGTGAGGGCAAATGCAAACACCATGTAAAGATGGATGTGAAGATTGCCGTAGTACTACATCAGCTGAGGAACACCAAAGTCTTGAGGGCACCCACCAACTGCTACAAAGAGGCAGGAGATAATTCTCCCCTGCAGGCTTCTGAGGGTGCATGGACTTGCTGATACCTTCATTTGGACCTCTAGCCTCCAGAACTGTGATAAGATACATTTCTGTTATTTTAAGCCCTCCGTGATTGGTACCTTGTAACAACTCTAGTACACTAATATAAAAGGGGGAAATTAAAAGGAAGAATGCTGAGAAAGAAAGTATTTTAGGTGATTATTTTTTAAAATTTTTAAAAAATTTTTAAATGTTTTATTTATTTTTGAGAGAGAGAGAGAGAGAGAGAGAGACAGCCTGAGCAGAGGAGAGTCAGACACAGAATCCAAAGACAGGCTCCAGGCTCTGAGCTAGCTATCAGCACAGAGCCTGACAAGAGGCTCAAACCCAGAACCATGAGATCATGATCTGAGCCGAAGCTGGATGCTCAACGGATGAGCCACCCAGGCGCCCCCCCCTTTTTTAAATTTTTTAATGTTTTATTCATTTTTGAGAGGCAGCGTGAGCAGGGGAGGGTCACAGAGAGAGGGAGACACAGAATTTGAAGACAAGGTGATTAATTTTTTTATATAGCTTGTCTTCCTATTCATTAGACTATTATTTCTTACTACAGAACCTGTAGGAAATACAGAAAAAATACTTAAAAATAAATTCATCAATCATATAAAAGCTCCCTTGATATTTTCATGAATTTCCTCTTAGTTTCTGGTTTATTCACGTAGATTTTCTTTTAAGTTGAAAGCAAACTATGTGCATAATTATGCTGTGTTTTTAAAACTTCTTATAAGCTTGTCCCCATAAAATAAGTTATCATAAACATCAGTTTTAATGCCTCATAATAGTCTATAATCTGTTTGAACTATAATGTACTTAACTATCCTCCTATTATTAGACATTTATTTTTCCTTCCATTATAAATTTTGTATAAAACATCCCCATTTAAATATATTTTATTTATTTACTAAAAATCTTTAAACATATTTTAAAGATCTAGTCACAAATTTGGATCAAATGAATAAAAATTTGAAATGTATTGGCAGATAGTTCAGTTTCAATAATCAGTAGCAGTATATAAAAGTGTTTATTTTAGGGGCACCTGGGTGGCTCAGTTGGTTAAGTGTCTGACTCTTGGTTTCAGCTCAGGTTATGATCTCACAGGTTGTGGGTTCAAGCTTCACATAGGCTCTGTGCTGGAAGTGCAGAGATTGCTTGGAATTTTTCTCTCTCTCTCAAAATAAATAAATAAACATTAAAAATAGTGTTTATTTTACAACAAACTTGTTACATTAAGCAAACCCATTAAAATTCACTTTTTCTATGAATTTAGCAAATGTAAAACAGTTTGTTTTTTTAAATTTATATTTTATTTACTATTGAAGTTGTATTTTTGTGTTTCTTCGTGTTTTATTTATTTAAATTCTTGGGTGTTTTTTTCCTCTGTTTATACCTTAGCCCTTTTCTTATAGTTGTGTATGAATTCTTTTTGTTATCTTTATTTCAAATGTCTACCTTCT
This sequence comes from Cryptoprocta ferox, assembly GCA_028646485.1. Taxonomy (NCBI): domain Eukaryota; kingdom Metazoa; phylum Chordata; class Mammalia; order Carnivora; family Eupleridae; genus Cryptoprocta; species Cryptoprocta ferox. The sequence goes on along the minus strand of CM053577.1, from coordinate 93,725,835 downwards.
ATTGCTTCCTTTAATTTTATTCAGGTATTAATTTTTTATAGAGAGCAGATTTATGATTTCTAAAAATTCAAATCTTTTTTTTAATTTTTTTTATGTTTTTTATTTATTTCTGAGAGACAGAGAGAGACAGCGTGAGCGGGGGGGGGGGGTCAGAGAGAGAGGGAGACACAGAATCCGAAGCAGGCTCCAGGCTCTGAGCTAGCTGTCAGCACAGAGCCTAACGCGGGGCTCGAACCCACAAACTGTGAGATCATGACCTGAGCCAAAGCCGGACGCTCAACCGACTGAGCCACCCAGGCGCCCCTCTAAAACTTCAAATCTTAGCTGATTTTGTTTGTAATTTCTTCAGATGGCTTTAAACTTAGAAAAATATTTCAGGATCACCTTAAAATTGTTGACTGAATATACACACAAGACAACACTCTCTTACGGAATGCTCAATAGCATATTTTTAAAGATGTGTAACAGAACTAGAAATAGAAATATTATTCCCATAGTTGACCAGAAATGAACGACTGAAAGGTGGCAGACAATGGAATCGAGTTAAAGGAGGGGTCACAGCCCAAAAGCTATAGACAAGACAATTACTGGGGTGGGTGGTGAGGATGACCAGTGATGGGTGGAGAAAGGTGTTCCAAGCTTGGGCGTGATGTACTTGTAAATGAAGAAGGGATTTCAACAGACCAGAATATTGGTCCCCAAAAGTATGCAACTCTCCTGTCCTACCCTCACCTTAAGGCTAAGTAGAGGCCTTTGTGGTCAGGCAGAAGCAATGAGACTGAGCGTGTAGACTAGAGAGGCATGGCAATGCCTTGGGTATCTAGAGACAGTCAGGAGGAAATGGATCTCTCTCTTACCAGAAAATTATTTCCTAATTAAGTCCTTTCTACATTCTCCTTCCTCTCACATATGCCCAGTAAAATCAGTACACAAGGAAAATTCTCCAGTCATGTAAAAAAAAAAAACAATCCCATGAGAAAAAGATGTGCATCTCAAGGAACATAACACATCATGGAATAGCACGACTAGAGTATAAAAACAAGCATTTAGATAAAATCATTATCCTTAAAGTAAGGAAGAGGAAATTTAGTCCCTAAAAAAGAGCCAGCAAGAAACCTTGGAGGTATAAAATTTACTAAAATAATTAAAATTCAACAGATAAAATAGATATCAGAATGCATTCATATGAAGAGTGAATTAGTGAAGTACAAGATCAATTAAAAAATTCTTCCAAATTGAACCATAAAGGTCATAGAAATGAAATATTTGGAAACATAAGTTAGGAAACAAGATAGACCTAGAAGTTCCAACATGTGTGGAATGACAATTCAGCACAAACAGGTTTGGGGCAGATACTTGGGAATTTTCTGTGCACATGATCATGTCATCTGTAAGAAGAGTAACTTCTTGACTAATTGCTCTGCCTAGGTTTCCTGTATTGTATTAAATAGAAATGGTAAGACTGGGTTTCTGTGTTGTGTTGCTAATCTTAAAGATTTCAGGTTTTCACTGTTAAGTGTGATAATAGTGGGTTTGTAATACATGGACAATATTATTTTGAGGTACATTTCTTTCATACCTCATTTATTTTTATCATGAAAGGATGTTGAATTTTATCAAATGCATTTTCTGCATCTATTTAAAGGATTATGTGTTTATCTTCTTTTAATGTGGTAAGTCACACTTACTAATTTGTGTGGAATCGTCCTTACATCTCAGGGATAAATCCCACTTGAACATGTTGTATGATCCTTTCAATATGCTATTGAATTTGGTTTGCTAGTGTTTTGTTGAGAATTTTTATATCTATATTCATCAGGAATATTGGCCTGTAATTTTCTTTTCTTGTAGTTAATGCTGAACTTGTAAAGTGGTTTTGGAAGTGTTCCCTTCTCTTTAGTTTTTGGGAAGAATTTGAGAAGGATTGGTATTAATTCTCCTTTAAATATTTGGTAGAAGTCACCAGTGAAGCGATCTAGTCTTAGGCTTTTCTTGGATAGGTTTTTGATTAATGATTCAATCTCCTTACTCATTAGTGGTCTGTTCAGATTTTCTCTCTCTTTATGATTCAGTCTTGGAAGCTTGTATGTGTCTAGGAATTTACCCTTTCTTCTAGGTTATCCGATTTGTTGGCATATAATTGTCAAAATAGTTGCTTATCTTTCACATTTCTGTGATCTTGATGGTAATGTTTCCCCTTGCATTTATGTTTTTATTTATTTCGGTTCTCTTTTTTTCCTTTAGTTAAAGGGGTTGTCGATTCTGTTTGTCTTTAAAGAAAACCAACTCTTAGTTTTATTGATCTTTCCTATTTTCCTTTTCTCCATTTCATCTATTTTTGCTGTAATGTGTCAGTTCTTTCCTTGTGCTTAGCTCTTGTTTTTCGAGATGTTTGAGGTGTGAAATTTGTGGGGGTTTTTTTCTGATCCATATTTTTCTTCAATGTAAGCATTTATAGCTGTAAACTTTCCTCTTAGAACTGCTTTTGATACATAAGTATATTGTGTTTCCATTTTCTTTGTATCACGATATTTGTTGATTTCCTTGTTGATTACCTCTTTGATACATTAGTGTTTAAAGCCTGTTACTTAATCCCCATAAAAATTTCCAAATTAAATAATTACAATTTTCCCACTGTAATTGATCTTTAGCTTTATACCATTGTGGTCAGAGAGATGCTTGATACTATTCCACTCTTCTTGTATTTCTTAAGACTTGTTTTATGGCCTAACATATGGAGAATCTTCCATGTGCTCTTGAGAGGAATACGCATTCTGCTGCTGTTATGCAGAGTGTTCTGTGTATATCTGTTATGTCTATTTGCTCTATAGTATTGTTAAAATCTGTTCCTTATTAATTTTTGGTCTGGATAATCTTTTTATTGTTGAGAGTGAGGTAGTGAAGTCATCTACTATTATTAATGTTTTATTTCTGTGTTCAGTTCTGTTCATATATGATTTATATACCTAAGTGCTCTGGTATTGGGTGCACAAATATTTATAACAGTTATATCTTGATGAATTGACCTCTTTATCATTATAAATAAGCATGTGTCTCTTATGACTATTTGTGACATAAAGTGCATTTTGTTTGTTAAAGATATAACCACTCTTGCATTCTTTTGGTTACATTTTTACTTGGAATATCTTTTCTATTTTTTCATTTTCAACCTTGTGT
>CM053577.1:93690848-93722558 GCA_028646485.1 Cryptoprocta ferox | reverse complement strand
GGCGGAGAAGGACATATACCATATGTTCGCACTCATAGGTCTAACAGGAGAAACCCAACAGAGGACCATGGGGAGGGGAAGGAGGAAAAAGAGTTAGGGAGAGGGAGGGAGACAAAACACGAGAGACTCTTGAATCCTGAAAACAAACTGAGGGGGGAAGGGGAAGGGGAAAAGTTAAAGGGGGGTGATGGTCTTGGTGGAGGTCACTTGTGGGGAAGAGCACTGGGTGTTATATGGAAACCAACCTGACAATAAACTATAAAGTTTAAAAAAAAAAAAAGAAATACATATTAATATCATGCATATGTAAAGAAAAATATGAAAATAATGAAGTAATTCCAAAAGTTAAAAAAAAATAAAATAAAATGCCTGTGAATACATAAAAAAATAAAATAATTATTAATAGGTAAGAACTTGTACCATCTTATTAAATGCTTTCCGTTTGCACTTCCTTTGTTCTTCTACTTTTTAAATTTAGGATTTGATAACTTTTCAAGGTGGTATGCTTTGATCACTTACTCTTAATCTCATGTGTTAATCTACTATAGGTTTTTGCTTTGTGGTTACCACAAAGCTTATATGAAATATCTTAGAGTTTTAACATCCTATTTTAAACTGGTAACAATATAATCACATACAAGAACTTTATACTTTTACTCCTCCCCCACACCTGGTAGGTTATTTTTGTTATAATTTATTTATGTTTTATACTACATATCCAATAACATATTATTATAGTTGTAAAAATTATTTTTACATTTTTTAAAACATTTAATTTTTATAGGAATTTTAGGTTTGTTACAAAATTGAGAAGTTGGTGCCGATTTTTCCCATATACTCCATGACCCACAGATACATATCCTCCCCAATTATCAACATTACTCAGTAGAATGGTACATTTGGTACCAATAATGAACCTATATTTACACATCATCATTACATAGTCCATAGTTTACCTTAGGTTCATTTTTTTTAAACCTTAGGGTTCATTTTTGGTGTTCTATATTCTTTGAGTTTAGAAATGTATAATAACATATATTCATCATTAAAAGATCATTCATGGCTTTTGTTTTTGACTAACCTAAAAATTCTCTGCCTATTCATTGTTCTTTCCTCAACTTACTACTAGCAACCACTGATATTTTTTTTAACTGCTTCCATAGTTTTATCTTTTCCAAGGTGTTGTATATTTGGGATCATTATCAAATTGCCTTCTTTGACTTACAAATATGCATTTAAATTTTCTTCATGTCTTTTCATGGCTCATTAGCTTATTTCTTTCTAGCATTGAATAATATCCTATTGCCTGGTTGTATTGCAGATTACTTCTATCCATTTACCCACTGAAGGATATATTGGTTGCTTCCAACTTTTGGCAATTTTGAATAAAGTTGCTAGCAACATTTATGTACAGGTTTTTGTATAGAATAGGTTTTCAACAACTTTGAATACCAAGAATCATGATTGTTGGGTCACATGGTGGAACTTTGTTTAGTTTTGTAAAAAATCATCTAATTTCTCATCTCTATCATTTTATTTCTCTGTGAAGAACTTCTTTTAACTTTTCCCGAATGGCAGTTCTACTGGCAGCAGATTCCCTCACATTTTGTTTGAGAAAACCTTTATTTATCCTTTCATTCTGAAGGATAATTCTATAAGGTTACAGAATTCTAGGTTGGTGTGTTGTTTTGTTTTCTTTTTATCTTTCAACACTTGAAATATTTGACTCTACTCTCTTCTTGCCTGCATGGTTTCTGAGGAGATATTGGGTGTAATTCCTCTGTAGATAAGCTATTTTTTCCCTCATGGCTTCCTTGAATATTTTTTCTTGGTAATCTTTGATTTTCTGTAATTTAAAAATAATATGCCTACCTGTGGTTTTATTGGCATCTACCCTGCTTGGTATTCTCTACGCTGCCCAGATCTATGGTGTGGTTTCTGGCATTAATTTGGCAAATTCTCAGTATTTATTGTTTCAAATATTTTATTTCTTTGTCTTTCTTCTCCTTTCGTGTTCCTATTATGCTTACTTTACACTATTGTAGTTGACCCACAGTGCTGGGATATTCTCTTGTATTTTATTTTCTGTCTTTGTTTTCTTTACTTTTCACTGTTTTAGGATTCTATTTATATAGCTTCAAGCTCAGAGGTTTATTTCTTAGCCCTGTCCAGTCTACTAATAAGCCTATTTAAGGCACTCTTCACTTCTGTTACAGTGATTTTTCTAGCATTTCTCTTTGATTCTTAAGAATTCTATCTCCCTGTTTACATTGCCCATCTTTTGTTACATGTTGTCTGCTTTATCCATTAGAGTTCTGAGCTTATTAATCAAAGGTGGGGAGAGGTTGGCTAAAGTGTATTGGAGTTGGGTGTTTCCCTTACCCAGATCAGTTATGGCCTGCTAACACCCCAAAAGCTTAGGCTCTTGTTAACTAGTTTCTCCTAAAAGTAGGTCTTGTTAAGAAGATCAGATTACTTTGGTATATTTCAAAGTGATTTCTTTTCTCCTCCCCCATTAGAAGCCTGTGGGGACTGGATATTTGCTGTGAGAATCTCTCTAAGCTAGGAGAGGTAAATCTCAAAATATTGTAGGGGCCCTCTTATGCCTGAGGCTCTCTTGAGGTTTTAACTCAGAGTGGTCTGCACTGAGCCCCCATCAATTCATCAATTATAGTTTAGGTTTTCCTACCCAAGCTCTTTTTCCCAGGGCTTTTTTCTCTCCTGAATTCCTGCTCTGGCCAGCCATGACTCCCTGTGTTTACTGGTCTCTCCAATTTTGGGGGCAGTGATTTGCCCTCTGTCCTCTCCTCTTCCCATGGATCCAAGGTACTGTTGATTTTTCACTCTGTTTTATTTGTTGTTAAGATGGAATGGTTACTTCTGAGCTCCTTACATGAGGAATCGAAAACCAATTATAGTTATTAAATATATATATATATTTAAATTTTATACTAGAGTTGAAATGATTTATGCACCACCATTACAATATTAGAGAATAGAATTCTTTGACTATATATTTACCTTTACTGGTGATTTTTATGCATTCCTATGTCTTTACTTTGTTAATTTGTGTCCTTTCATTTCAGTTTAAAGAACTTTCTTTAACATTTCTTGTAAGGCAGACGTAATGGTGACACACTCCCTCAGCTTTTGTTTGTTTGAGAAAGTCTTTATATCTTTCCTCCATTTCTGAAGAACAGCTTTGGCAAGTTGTATTAGTGATTAATGTTCTGCCTTTGATCCAGTGTATTTATAGTGTATTTTTAGTTGCTAGCTGTAAACAAACTGGTTCGTAAGTTATATAACAACATGTATAATTATAATATGTATATATGTAATATATACATTTTATATATACATAGTTGATTCTGGATATTCATTGTAATGAACTACAGAGTCATGTAAGTACTGAATCAGCAACTCTTGAGCTATTGCTCTAAGGGAAATACAGGGTAAGATTCTTGCGAGACTTTAGTCACATTTTTGTCAACTAAAGTGCTGTTTACATTATACAGGCTAGTTTATCAATGTCCTTGTGAAACAGGCTAGTCTTATGACTATTGGAAATCTGTTCTTCCATAATAATCTTTTTCCTATAAAACCCTTTTCAAGTACTTTTTTAATTGCCTAGCCTGCCAGTTTATTTTTTATGCAGTTACCAACTTTTGAAATGTGTAAGCCAGTCAGTACTAGCTGAGGTAGCTGAGGAAGGTTTTACATTTTCCTGACCCTGGATAATGTGATCATAAATTTTTTTGGCTTTTAGCTTCACACATGCTGACCACTCAGCCTCTCTTTTTCTTAATCCATAATCATTTCATGAACCCCAGATTTAACCTCTTTTCCATAGTCATCATGCACTGTGGATGTTACTTTAGCACATTCATTCATTCATGTAAAGAACATTCTTCCTTTTTCTCAATGTACTATATTACTGCATTAACATGCACTCATGGCCAACAGCACTATAATTTAGGCCTAAACAAAACTTACCCAACACAGGCGTTTTCTCCATAAAGCACATCACAGTCTTCTGCACTTAGGAACTCTAGACAGCACCTCAACCTAATGTTTGGAAGCCATTGTACACTAAAATCACTCCAATAAGCACAAAAATGCAAAAACATAACACTTACATAGTCTTTGAAAACGGTACTTGTTTACAATATGAGAGCTGAAATAGGAAGGCAGAATGTAGCCTGTTTGATCTCACCTGGGAATGTGTTTGTTGAGCCATTCAAAATTTTCAGCACTCTGCACATGTGTGTAAATGACCACAAATTGGGGAAATATTGATTTTGGGGTTATATAGACATTTTAATTGGTAGGCAGATTCACAAAAAAAGAATCAACAGATAGTGAGGATTAACCCTTTCTGTATTTAGTAAGGTGGGTAGGTAGATAGACTGGAGGGCTATGAGTTTGCAGTTAAGAAATCAAAGAATACAGAAGAATGTCTTTCTTCAGAAAAGGCCAAGGTCTTTTTTTTTTTTAAGGACTCACATGATTACATCATGCCCACTTGGGATAATATTCCTCGATGAACTTAAAAGATCTTTTCTTTAAAATGTATTTATTTATTTGGAGAGAGAGAGAGAGAGAAAGAGAGAGGTGTGTGTGTGTGTGTGTGTGTGTGTGTGTGTGTGTGCACGCGCGTGTGCGCACGTACGAGGGAAGGGTAGAGAGAGGAAGAGAGAGAGAATCTCAACTAACCTCCATGCTGTCAGTACAGAGCCTGAGCTGGGCTTGATCTCATGAACTGTGAGATCCTGACCTGAGACAAAATCAAGAGTTAGACGCTCAACCAACCGACCCATCCAGGTGCCACAAAACATTTTAATTATATCTGTACAATACTCCCACCTTGTTATATAAAGTACCATAATTATGAGAGTGATATCCCATTTCCTTTGCATATTTTATTGATGAGACTCCATCATACTCCAGTGCAGAAGACACAACACCAAGGGTGTAGAGAATGGGGGGCATCTTAGAATTCTACCTAACATTTGGGATTATTTTTAACTCTTTGAAAAATGTTCAGTGTATAATTTAGGAAGATTCAAAGCAGCTTATAAAGTATTAAAATAGGGTAAATGTTAAAGAGTAGTATAAAACTAAACTAAATATAACTGGTCTTATGAGTCATAGGAATAATTTTTATTTTCTATTCCCAATTTATTTATACATTCCATATTTTATACAGTAAGCAAGCAATGCTTTTACAATCAGAAAATTAGTATCTTGGTTAAGAGCATGGGTGCTGGAAGGAACGACCTTGGTTTTAGTCCCAGATCTGCAATTTATTCCCATACATAAGCTCTATGACCAGGATAAACTACACTGAACCTCAGTTTCTGTTTGTAGTAAATCAGTCTCCATTTCTTTTGACGGCTGTTGGTTGCCAAGCCCTACCATGCCCTATTCCCCTTCATCCCTGTGTCTAGGAAATCTCATAGTAAAGCCTGAAGACTTGCCCCTTTTGTGCTGTTGGGAAGCTCAAACCATGTTCAGGAACCCTCACCTCATCATGGCCTAACCACCACAAAAGTCTAGTCAGTTTCTTTTCTCTGCTCTCAAGCCATTTTTGGATCTACATGGGAGTCTACCTTCTTTTTCCTAAAAAAAAAAAAAATGTTATCATGTGTTATAAATATTTTCATAACCTCTGTGTATCTGTGGTGTCAGCTCTCTCGACATCTAAACCAAAACTTGAGTGGGGAAGATCCAACCTGCCTCTTAATGGTGACTCAAATGTTTTATTGGTAAAGTCAAGTTTAAAATGGTATCAACACATTGTGTAATTGTAAGGAGTAAATTTATTATTGTATATAAAAACATGTAAAACAGAACTTATACATAGCAAACACCATATGAATGTTAGCTGTGATATTTATAAAAATTATTAGTGATTTGATGACTTGACTTCTCTTCCTTAACTCTGTAAGCAATCATTGTTTCATAGTTTTTTAAAAATTTTAATGGCTCTTTAGGAAAAAAAACCACCTGTTACATACTAACTAATTTATAGAGTAAACTGTGTTTTGGGAGGTTTTCTAAATTAAGTAAAATGGACTGTGTTTATTATTATTTGAATCGTTTTTACTATTTTCAGTCTTTAAGATTTTATAATTGTATATTAAATGCCCATTTATCTGGAATTTTAGGGTACAGAGTGCTTTTATAATTCTTTTTCTTCACTCTAATGAGAGTGAAATAAAATATTTTAAAATAAGTTACCACCAAGAGTTTGTTCTTTTTAGCCAGCTTCTAGGGTTTATTTATTCATGGAGATGTGTTAGGCTTCCTATATGTGTATCTACTGAACTCTAGGATTTTAAAAAAATGTTAGAATGATAGTTTATGGAATTAGGAATATTTATGGAAACTTTATGCATACTTGCCAAAACTTGGAAGAAATCAAGATGCCCTTCAATAGATAAATGGATGATCAAACTGTGGTATATCTATACAATGGAAATTATTTAACCATAGAAATAAATGGGCTATTAAGACATGAAAAGACAGGGGGGAAAAAACATGGGAGAACTTTAAATTTATACTGTTAAGTGAAAGGAGCCAATCTGAAAAAGCTACATAATATATGATTCCAAAAATATAGCATTCTAGGAAAGGCAAAAACTACAGAAACAGTAAAAAGATCTGTAGTTGCCAAGGGTTCTGGGGACAGGAGGGAGACAGGAACAGCTACAACCCTGGGGGACATTAGGGCAGTAAAACTATCCTGTATGATACTCTAATGATGGAAACATGTCATTATACATTTGTTAGAACCGATAGAGTCTACATAGAAAAAACATACCTTATAGTAAAATAATGATTTTAGGTAATAATTATGTGTCAGTATTGGCTCATCATTTATACCAAATACACCACTGAGGCAAAATGTTGATAATAGGGAAAATTAGGAAAGGAGAGTAGTGGGGATGTATCAGAACTTCCACTCAATTTTCTGTAAACTTAAAACTGTCCAATAATTAGTATATTAACTTTTTTCATCTTTATTTTTTTTAATTTAAACTTTAGTTAACATGCAGTGCAATATTGGTTTCAGGAGTAGAATTCAGTGAGTCATCACTTACATACAACACCCAGCACTCATCACAACAAGTACCCTCCTTAGTACCTATCACCCATCTAACCCATCTCCTACCCACCTCCCTCTGTCAACTGACAGTTTCCTCTCTATCATTAAGAGTCTCTTGTATCTAATTAGTTTCTAATTAGTTTCTAATACTAATTTTAGCTATTCCAACAGGTATGAGGTGGTATCTCATCGTAGTTTTGATTTGTATTTCCCTGATGATGAGTGATGTTGAGCATCTTTTCATATGTCTGTTAGCCATCTGGATATTTTCTTTGGAAAAATGTCTATTCATGTCTTCTGTCCATATCGTAAATGGTTTATTTGTTTTTTGGGGTGTTGAGTTTGAGAAGTTCTTTAAAGATTTTGGATACTAACCCTTTATTAGATATGTTATTTGCAAATATCTTCTCCTATTTTGTAGGCTGCCTTTTAGTTTTAATTATTGTTTCCTTCACTGTGAAAAAGCTCTTTATCTTTATGAAATCCCAATAACTCACATTTGCTTTTGTTTTCCTTGTCTTCCTTCAGTAATGTGTCTAGTAAAAAGTTGTTCCAGCCAAGGTCAACAAGGTTGCTGCCTGTTTTCTCCTGTATGATTTTGATGGTTTCCTGGCTCACATTTAGGTCTTTTGTCCGTTTTTAATTTACTTTTGTGTATGGTGTAAGAAAGCGGTCCAGTTTCATTCTTATGCATGTAACCATCCAATTTCCCCACTACCTGTTGGGAGACTGTCTGTTGAAGAGACTGTCTTTTTCCCATTGGATAGTGTTTTCTGCTTTTTTGAAGATTAGTTGGCCACATTGTTGTGGGTTCATTTTTGGGTTTTCTATTCTGATTCATTGATCTGTGTACCTGCTTTTGTGCCAGTACTATAATGTCCTGATGACTACAGCTTTGTAATATAGCTTGAAATCCAGAATTATGATGCCTCCAGGTTTGTTTTTCTTTTTCAGGGTTGCTTTGGATATTCAGGGTCTTTTGTGGTTCCATACAAATTTTAGGATTGTTCTATTTCTGTGAAAAATGCTGGTAGTGTTTTGATGGGGATTGCATTGAATGTGTAGATTGCTTTGGGTAGTATAGACATTTTAACAGTGTCCTTCTAATCCATGAACATGGAATGCTTTTCCATCTTTTTGTGTCCTCTTCAATTTCTTTCATAAGTATTCTATAGTACTCAGAGTATAGATCTTTTACCTCTTTAGTTAGGTTTATTCCTATCTATCTTACTGTTTCTGCAAATGATTTTATTTTCTGCTGCTTCATTATTGGTGTATAGAAATGCAACATGTTTCTACACGTTGATTTTATATACTGTGACTTTGTTGAATTCATGTATTCTAGCAATTTTTTCTGGTAAAGTCTTTTGGGTTTTCTACATAGAGTATCATGTCATCTGCAAATAGCAAAAGTCTGATGTCTTCATTGCCAATTTGGATGCCTTTGATTTCTTTTTGTTGTCTGATTGCTGAGGCTAAGACTTCCACTGCTATGCTAAATAGGAATGGTGAGAGTAGATATCTTTGTCTTATTCCGACCATAGAGGAAAGTCTCTCAGTTTTTCCCCATTGAGGATGATATTAGCTATGGGTCTTTCGTATATGGCCTTTATGACATGAGGTATGTTCCATCTATCCCTACTTTGTTGAGGGTTTTTTTTTTATTATTAAGAATGGATGCTGTATTTTGTGAAATCTTAACAAAATCATATAATTCTTATTCTTCCTTTTATTAATGTGTTATATCATGTTGATTGATTTGCAGATATTGAACTATCCCTACAGCCAAAAATAAATCCCACTTTATCATGGTGAATAATTCTTTTATGGAACTGTTGCATTAGTATCTTCTTGAGAATTTTTGCATCTAGGTTCATCAGGGATATTGGCCTGCAATTCTCCTTTTTAGTGGGGTCTTTGTCTGGTTTTGGAATCTAATGCTATCGTTGTAAATATTGAGTTTGGAAGTTTTACATCTATTTCTGTTTTTTGTTTGTTGTTTGTTTTGTTTTGTTTTTTGGAACAATTTGAGAAGAATAGATATTAACCTTTAAATGACTGGTAGAATTCCCCTGGCAAGTCATCTGGTCCATGACTCTTGTTTATTGGTAGATTTTTGATTACTAATTCAACTTATTTGCTGGTTATGGGTGTGTTCAAATTTTCTATTTCTTCCTGTTTCAGTTTTGGTAATTTGTAAGTTTCTAGGAATTTGTCCATTTCTTCCAGATTGCCTAGTTTGTTGTTATATAATTTTTCACAGTATTCTCTTATAAGTTTTTGTATTTCTGTGGTGTTGGTTGTGATCTCTCCTCTTTCATTCATGATTTTATCTATTTGGATCCTCTCTCTTTTTGATAAGACTGACTATGGGTTTATCAATTTTGTTAATTCTTTTGAAGAACTAGCTCTTAGTTTGGTTGATTGTTCTACTTGTTTTCTCTTATTTGTTTCTATATCATTTATTTCTGCTCTAATCTTTATTATTTCCCTTATTTTGCTTGCTTTAGGTGTTATTTGCTGCTCTTTTTCTAATCTTTTTAGGTATAAGATTAGATATTGTATTTGGAACATTTCTTCTTTCTTGGAATAGGCCTGAATTGCAATATACTTTCCTCTTAGGACTGCCTTTGCTACATCCCAAATGGGTTTTCATTTTCATTTGCTTCCATGCATTTTTTAATTTCTTCTTTAAATTTCTTTGTTAATCCATTCATTCTTTAGTAGGATCTTCTTTAACTTCTTGTATTTGAGGGCTTTCCAAATTTTTTCTTGTGACTGAATTCAAGTTTCATAGTGTTGTGATCTGAAAATAAGATGTTGACCTTTTTGTACTTATTGGGGGCTGATTTGTGACCCAGTGATCTGTTCTGGAAAATGTTCCATGTACATTCGATAAGAATGTGTATTCTGCTGCTTTGGGATGAAATGCTCTGAATATATCCATTCAGTCCATGTGGTCCAGTGTGTCATTCAGCGCCATTGTTTTCTTGTTGATTTTTTGCTTAGAGATATATCTATTGCTGTAAGTGAGGTATTAAAGTCTCCTACTATTATAGTATTAGTATCAATAAGTTTCTTTATGTTTGTGATTAATCGATTTATATATTTGGGTTCTCTCAAATTTGGTATAAATATTTACAGTTGTTAGATATTCTTAATGTATAGACTCCTTACCTATTATATAATGCCCTTTTCATATCTTATTACAGTCTTTGTTTTAAAATCTAGTTTGTCTGATATAAGTATGGCTACTCTGGCCTTCTTTTGACCTCCATTAGCATGATAGATGGTTCTCTATCCCCTCACTTTCAATCTGCAAGTGTCTTTCGATCTGTAATGAGTCTCTTATAGGCAGCATATAGATGGATCTTGTTTTTATTTGTCCATACTGATACCATATGTCTTTTGATTGGAACATTTAGTCCATTTACATTTCGAGTGATTGTTGAAAGATATACATTTAGCCTTTGTGTTGCCTGTAGAGTTGGTGTTTCTAGTGATGTTTGATGGTCCTTTCTAGTCTTTGCTGCTTTTGCTCTTTTTATTTTTTTCCTCTCAAAGATTCCCCTTTAAAATTTCTTAGTAGGGCTTGTTTAGTGGTCACAGACTCCTTTAGTTTTTGTTTGTTTGGGAAACTCTTTATCTCTCCTTCTGTTTTGAATGACATCATTGCTGGATAGAGTATTCTTGACTGCATATTTTTCCCATTTAGTACGTTGAATATATCCTGCCACTCCTTTCTGGCCTGCCAGGTTTTTGTAGACAGAGCTGTTGTGGAGCTGATATGTCTTTCCTTGTAGGTTAAGGACTTTTTTCCCTTGCTGCTTTCAGGATTCTTTCCTTGTCCGTGTATTTTGTGAATTTGATTATGATATGTGTGGACGATGACCAGCTTTTGTTGAATTTAATGGGAATTCTCTGTGCTCTTGGATTTTGATATCTGTGTCCTTCTTTAGATTAGAGCTGTAATTTTCAGCTGTAATTTGCTCACATAAGCCTTCTTCCCCCTTTTCTCTCTCTTTGTCTTCTGGGACTCCTATGATATGAATGTTATTACATTTTAATAAATTGCTGAGTTTCCTATGTCTGGCTTTATGATACATGACCTTTGTTTCCCTCTTCTTTTAAGCTTCATTATTTTCCCTAACTTTATTTTCTATATTGCTATTTCACTTCTCTCCCTAGTCCATCCTCCTTTTTATGGCCTCCATTTGGTTTTGTATCTTGGTTATAGCATTTTTAATTTTGGTCTGACTAGATTTTAGTTCTTTTGTCTCTGCAGAAAGGGATTAGCTGGTGTCTTCTATGCTTTTTTTCAACCCCAGAAAGTATCTTTATAATCATTGTTTTAAATTCTAGTTGGGACTTCTTACTTATATGTATTTGATTAAATCTCTGGCCATCATTTATTCCTATTCTTTCTTTTGAGGTGAATTCCTCTGTCTTGTCATTTTGGAGGATGAAAAAATAATAGTAATAAGAGAATGAAATAAAAATTAAAAAAATTTTAAAAATCAAGTAAAAGAAACTAGATCCTAGGTGTGTTTTGGTCTACTTGTTAAGAGAAGCTTGATAGAAAAAAGAGAAGAGAGGAAAAAAATAAAAACTAAAAAACTAAAGGGGTGCCTGGGTGGCTCAGCTGGTTAAACATTTAACTCTTGATTTTGGCAGGTCATGATCTCAAGGTTTTGTGAGTTGAGCTCTGCATCAGCCTCTGTGCTCTGACTTCACAGAACCTGCTTGGGATTCTCCGTTTCCCTCGCTCTCTGCCCCTCCCCTGCTCACACTCTGCGTCTCTCAAAATAAAAAAAAATAATTTAAAAAACCTAAAAAGCTAAAGAAATATTAAAAATAAAAAAAATTCTCTTTCTGTATCCAAGAAACAAAAGAAAACAATAATAAGAACAACAAGAACAACAACAACAAGCGAACAAAGAAACCCAAATGAAGCTAGATCTAGTTCCCCTAGAGTTGAAACGTTGCAGCAGTCTATGGTCAGTAGACTAAAGGGAGGCAGTTGTGCTGGTCTTCTCGGGAGGGGCCTGCTGCTCTGATTCTCAGGCTGACTGGCCCTAATGGAGATGTGCCTGGAGGGCACAGGGAGCAGGGACTTGGTGTAACAGCTTTGTTCTCCACTTGGTGGTGCTATCTAGCTCACTAGGGTTGATCAGTGTTGGTGGGTTAATGGTGAAAATGGCTTCACCCCATTCTCTAGTCTCCAGAGTAGGAAGTTTGCACCTTCACAGCTGTATGATCAATCACCCCTTCTGTGTCCCCTGCTTCCCTCAGCTCCCTGCCTTCCCCCTGTGTCCACGCTGTCCTCCTACCAGGTGTCACCTTCCTCCAGAGTTTTATTTCAGACACAGCTGTATTTCAGAACCTCACACTTCAGAGACTTTGATGCCTTGGACCAGCAGTGATCTTTTAGGGGACAGTCTTGCCACACTGTGTCCTGGGCTGGTTTGTCCCGGGAAACAGTTGCACCACTGTACAGTGGCGACAACTCAGAGTTTATGGTAAATCACAACACGCAGCTGGTGCCAGGGTTTGTTGCCCCCAGCCAGCATCTTTGTTCCTATCCTGGTGAACATGGTGGCTTGATGGTGCCTGCTGGGTCTTTTGCCCATGGAGAGGCTGTATCACCTCTACCGAATGAACCCCAAGCAGGGGAACTGCTTCTCCCTGTATGACCCAGGGGATCATCAGACCTCACTGCCCACTCTTGGGGCTCCACTCTGTTTCCTCACAGCAACACTACCATGAGCTGAGCTCTGAAGCTTCAGACTCTGTGCTGCACTCTTTATAAGAAAACTGGTATTACTGAAATCATCTCCTTTTTTTCCCCCTGTCAGTGGTTTTGAGGAGTCCCCTGTGTGTGTTTTCACTCTGCCTCTCAGCTGCTTTCAGGGGGAGGGCTTTCTTATACACACTTGAAATGCTGCTCTCTCTCCAGCTCTGTCTTTCACCTCTCCATGAAAATGTCTCCCTTCTTTCTGTGGCACCACAGCTATTCTCTCCCCGAGTTCACCTCTCTGCACTGTGTACCTGCTGCATTCTCTCCCTAAAATTAAGTAGATCCTTCTGTTAAGTCTCAGATCGATTTCCTAGGCATTCATAATGGTTTGATGTTGATCTAGCAGTGTTTGAGGGAAGAGAGAAGACCAGGGTTTCCTTACTACTCTGCCATCTTAACTCCTCCTCCTAGTCTATTAATTTTTTAAAGAAAATGTTAGAATGATGGCTTACGGCATTACTAATCCTGAATTTACTTTTAAATTATCAAAGACTGAGTTATGTTCATTATTATATAAGTGTTAAACATTTTTATTTTCCTTGTACTTTAAAAAGTTTTGTGCATCGTGTCCATGATGTCTATCAATGTTTTGGGACATTCAATTAAATAAAACCTCTATTTCCTAAATAGTCTAGATCAAGGACTCATATTTGATACTTTTTTATTTTCCTTAAAGATTTTTCTGAAATTCTTTTCATATGCTATATAGGGTCTAAAATCATTTCTCAAGTAAGAAAAATAATGTGTGATCAGAGGTATTTAAGTTACAGTAAAATAGTAAAGCTAGAAAAAAATCCTTTTCCTAATTTAATCACTAGTGTATAGTATTCCCTCATGTAGAAGCAAATCATTAAAACAAGAGAGTTATATTTAGATACAAAGCCACAGTGAAAGAGTTAATCTATTCCACCAAGAATACTGACTCAGTTCTCTTTCTTTTCCTCTTTATTTTTCAAATTGAGGTAGAGTTGACATGTAACCTTATATAACTTTAAGATGTACAAAGTATTGATTTGATACATTTATATGTTGCAAAATGCTTACCACCAGTTAGCTAATATCTCTTTCATGTCACATATTATTTCTTTTTTTGTGTTGAGAATATTTAAGATCTAGTCTTTTAGAAACTTTGAAGTATATATTACAGTACTGTGAACTATAATCACAGCGCAGTGTATTAGATCTCCAGAAGTTACTCATTCTCTTAAGTTTGTACCATTTGACCAATATCTCCCATATTCTCAGTCCCTGGTAACTAAATTTTACTCTTTTCTATGAGTTCAATTCCACAAGTAAGTCATACAACACAGTAGTTGTGTTTGTCTGAGTTACGTTAGCATGTCTTCAAGGTCCATGTAAAAAATGGAAGGATTTCCTTTTTTCTCATGAGTGAATGACATTTCATTGTATGTCATCTTTTAAAAAAAATTTTTAATGTTTATTTTTGAGAGACAGAGACAGAGCACAAGCAGGTGAGGGGCAGAGAGAGAGAAGGAGACACAGAATCAGAAGCAGGCTCCAGGCTCTCAGCTGTCAGCCCAGAGCCTGACGTGGGGCTCGAACCCATGGACTCTGACATCATGACCTGAGCCGAAGTCGGACGCTTAACAGACTGAGCCACCCAGCCACCCCCCAATGCATCTTTTTTATCCACTTACACATTGACGTCACTTAGTTTGTTTCCATATTTTGGCTAGTGTGAACAATGCTGCAATGAACATAAGGGTGTAGATATTTCTTTGATATCTTGTTTTCACTTCCTTTGGATATATACCCCAAAGTGGGATTACTAGATCATATGTTAGTTCTATTTTTAATTTTTTTGAGGAGAAAATACTGTTTTCTGAAATGGCTGAACTAATTTACTTTATCACCAATAGTACACAAGGGTTCCCTTTTCTCCACACCCTCACCAACAGTGATTATCTCTTGTCTTCTTGATGATGCCCATTCTAACAAGTGTGAAGTGATAAGTCATTTTGGTTTTGATTTGCATTTCCCTGATGATTAGTGATTTGATTCTGGTCTTGAATTTCAACAAATGAGGTATTTTTATTCCTTTCACAACTTACCATGCAAATTATTACCTCTTTATTCAACTAACTTTAGAGAGAAATGATTTACCTCTTAATTTTCTTCCCTGCCATAAATATGTTTCTCATAATGAGAAGGTCATTCAGGGGCACTGGCACATGGGGGTGGGTAGGCATAGACATGTCAGGCTGTGTCTACGTGGTGATTGGGGGATGTCAGAAAGTAGTTACAGTCAAGATCTCCAGAAACATTACATCAAAGCCTGAAAGTGCTTTGCTTTCATTGTTATTGTGTACAATGTGTGTGGCTTACCTTGTGCATAGTAGACACTCAAGAGATATTTGCTGTACATACAGCATGATACTTAGTAGCCAGAGCTAGACTGGTCTTTGTGTGACTTTTGACTCTGCCAACCACCTTTAACTTGATTAGCTGTTCAGATAAATCACAACATAGCTCTGAACTCAGTTTCCTCATCTGTAAATCGAGGATAATAAGTCCTATGTTTTAGAGTTGAAATACAGTGGTATTAAAATATAAACTCCACAAGGCTGGGATTTTATTTTCTATGTAGCTAAATGCTGTAATCCTAGTGCCAAATACATGTCTGGCATTGAATATATATTATTTGAATGAATTAAATTTGCTGATGATTGCCAGATCATTCATTATAAGGCCTTTCAAATAGTTTAATTTTTAGGACGAGTCTTTAAACTACATGTTAGTATTATTGTCATCTTGTGACAGAAAAATGAAGCAAAGATTGTTTAAATAACCTGCTAGCAAGTGTCATAAAGACAATTCAAAGCCAGGCAGCTGAATATAGAGGTCCATACTTCTTCTCTTTTTACCATATTGCATCATAAAGTATGTAAAGTCATGAAAAAATATTAAGTGCCTGATAGATGCTCATACTTGGTATTTCAGGACAATCATTAAAACTGGAATTTCTGATTCAATTAGGCTGTTAAGTTCATTTAAAATAAAAGGCCAGTAACCCAAAACCTGAAAATCCCCAGATAGTCAGTTCTACATTAAACCATGTGCTTTTTCTGCTTTGTGTTTAGTTTTTGTAATGAAGGGCTAAGGAAAGTCCTGATTCATATAAGCACAACGTTTACACCTAGGAAAGGTGACCAGTCCCCAAACATTTAATAGACCTTTATAGACTAAGTAACGTTTTCAAATAATTGTGGGGCATAAGGTCAAATGTTATGCCTATTATTTTTAAAATAGAAAAGCAAATTCTAGTTTGCATGTGATGTAAATGCACTTATGCACTGGATCACCTTTGTAAATATATTCCTTACTACGATCATGTTCACTGAAGTTTTCCTTGTCCCTAGGTTAAGCCTATCCCAGGTTTTATTACTGAAATTACAATCATCCTCACCTCAACCTACTGCCATTGGCTCTGAAAATTTCTAAGTTAAACTTTAGTACTTGTCTGTGAAAAGTGAAATTAAATAAAAATGAATATGTAAAAATGTTTAAATATTCTCGAAGAAGCACCTCATATACAGCTTCATTTTCTAGGAGTAGGCTGAGAGCCCTGATCTAGGAAAAGGAACAAACAATGAAGAGTGCCATTGACAGCGTATATCCCAGATCCGATAGTATGATCTCCTTGTTTCCTTTCTGCCTTGGACAGGTCTTTCTCCATCCTTTGGGCTAGGTATATGGTAAGTCAGTTATAATTAAAGTCTCAGCTTCCCCAGCAGCTAACTGTGCCATGTGATTAGGTGATTTGGCAGTAGAATATGAATAGAAGTCATGTATATAGCTTCTGCTTTAAATGCTTTAAAAAATGCAGATGGATCCCCTTCACCTGATTTTCCTCTCTCAGGCCAGACTGTAGATGTGAAGTTGAGGCAGATTTGACTATAAAGAAAAGGTTCAACACCTTGGATGATGATAGAGTAACAGGTTGTAAGGTACCTGGGTCCCTGAATAACCTTCATGAGGCAGAGTTGTTATTCTCTTTGGAAATACTTACCTACTTCTGGACTTGCATACATGAGAGCAAAGCATACTTCAATCTTGTTTAAGTCTTGAAGTGCAGAGATCTGTTGGCATCAACAACTTAGTTTTCAAATGATACATTCCTGGGATTAAGTGTAGATAACAACACCGTCACAACTATCATCAACAATGAGAATGACACCCACTTATTAAGCACATTTTCTGCACTTGGCATTGTGCTGCTCATTGTAAACACATGATTTCATTGATACTTTGAAACAATCCAATGATGTATGTATTATTCTGAGACTTAGCTGAAAATTTTCTTAGTAATCTTCTCTCTGTCATTAGTTAGAAGGTTAAGAGCTAAGATTGAAACCCAGGTCAGTTTGATTACAAACCTTGCAAAGTTTAATGCAAATTTATTCCACTTTCAGCTTACCAGCTGTTAATTTAGTCCCTTATTATAAACGGAGGTCTTCTATGCTAACTCTCATGACACCATTAATGAATTTAAACTGAAAACAAAATCTGGTTATGTTTCCATGATGTTAAATTAATTCATGCTGATTTTATTATTTTCCATTTTGTTTCATTGTTCCACAAACTTTCTATTGAATGCTTTGTGAAGGAGATTTCTAGAGTTGGGTAAACAAAACCAAGAGCACAATACCATCCTGTGAAGTAGGTATATGGTAAATCAGTTATAATGAAAGGGAGAAATGAAACATTGTAACACTGATGACAATATACATTTAGATGGTTACAGAGTGGGGACTACAGAGATGATCCAGGTTGGCTAGAAACAACTTTTGTGAAGTGTGAAAATTTGAATTGACCTTAAAAAGTAATGTATGAAGGGCACCAGGGTGGCTCACTTGGTTAAGCATCCTTGGTTAAGCACTCGTGATTTCAGCTCAGGTCATGATATCACGGTAGTGAGATTGAGCCCCATATCTTCTTCTGTGCTGAGCAGGGAACCTGTTTAGGATTCTCTCCCTCTCTCTGTCCTTCTTCCCTCTGTGCTTGCTTGTACTCTCTCTCTCGCTCTCTCTTTCTCTTTTTCTCTCTCTCTCCCTCGCCCACTCTCTCTCTCTGTCTCTGTCTCTCTCTCTCTCAAATGAAATTTAAAAAAAGAACTCAGTTTAAAAAATGTAATATAAGATGGGAGATAGGGGATATTTCAAGGGGAGGTAAACAACATAAGCAAAAAATGGGGGCTAAAAATGAAATTGATACATGAGTGAAATACTGAAGAACTGACTTATTGGGAGTGAAGATTACCACTGGGAGTAGCATAATAAAGGACCATAAGTACGGCTTGAGGCTAAAAGGCAGAGAAACTGATGTATCAATATATTGTACTAGAATAAAAAAATCTTAAAGATAACATTTGGATCACAAGATTAAAGTGACATTTTGAAAAGATTAATCTGACTTCTGGATTGTATTCAAAAGAGGAAGAACTGAAAAGAGGAAACTGAGTTGTTGAAGTAATTCAGGAGGGAAATACACAAGTGCTGATTTATAGGTAGGGTTAAAATGGGAATAAAACACATAACTACTAGAAAAGAATATGAAAGACTTAGAGGCTGTCTGGCAAAAGGTACATTGCAAACACTATCTCTAGATCACTATTTACTATTTCTGTTTCAAAATCACAGGTCCTTGGGCAACTATTATCAGGTTATGAATAATTGCCATGTTTTCATCCTGTTTGACTAATTTTTGAAAGTTTAGGAGGGTTGAAAATGGAGGCAGTGTCATCACAGTGCGGCATAAGAAGGAGAGTGCAAAATAGCTTTGAAAATTGGAGATGTTGGGGAATATCTAGGTTGAGTGGTCCCTTTTTCTTTGTTTTTTTTTTCATAATTTCAGAAGCAAGTGCCAAGCTAAAAGAAAAAAAAAAAACATCGAAAAATGATCTTAGAAACTAGATACCTAAGTTACCTAAAAATTCTTAATAACGGAGTTCTCTTAGTAATTGTGTAACTGACTAGCATTTCTTTTATGCACAAGAGAATCATTACCTTCACTATTTAAATGTCAGTTTAAACATTAGAATTCTAAATGGTTTTTGTTCAGCCCTATAGTCCTCTCTCCCTAATCCCTAATCCATTAGCATCAAGATAAATACTCACTTTCAATGCAGTGTATGGTTGGATTGTATAATCATCTATACTTTACACATTTCTAAAAAAGGATTTTCACAGATATATGCCACTGTGTATACTTTTTAGCCTCAGGTAAAAGAAATAAAAACTTTCCTTCTCAAACTAAAGTTTGGAAGGTTTCTATGTAAATTTAGCTTTAAATTTAAATTTTTGACTGCAGATATATTCATATATATATATATATATATGATACTATTTACCAATTGACTGCATTATAAATCTCAACCTCTATTATATCTGCAACATATACCAAGAAATTTGACTTACGTGTTAATCTTAAAGGTTTCCCCCACTGAGAAAGTGGAGTGAAAGCTTCAAAGAAATCTCGTCAAACAGGGCTCCAGCACTTATACACCACCACACAGTCAGCACTTATTCAAATCTCTAATGTGATGGTAATTTAGTGCAAGAAGATTTCACTCATTAAAATACACACACACACACACACAGGTGCATTACACTTTGATTTTTTTCTTACATTTATATTATTCTTCCAAAAATCTGTTTTTGGTCCAGAAGTAAACAATCTAATTCTGAGAAACACATAAAGTGTAGTCATGTGTGATGGAGAAGTGAAGATGCACAGTGGGAGAATTAAAAATTAAAAGTGTTGTTAGTTTCCTTCTATTTTCCTCCCTTCAGATGAAGTAAAATTTAGGTAGCTATGCAAAGGCTCATAATTATTCACTGTCAGTCAAACTTTCCTGGCAGAGGAAAGTTTGAAGAGAGATGAAAAAATGTTTCACAGAGGAAAGGACAATTCTGTTTCTTGGGTCAGCCTGTTGGAATTTGTGTCTATCAAAAGTGACAAGGGCGATTAAAATAGATAATTCGTGACTGTAAAGACAGCATCCCAAATTATAAGCAGAGGAGAACGCAATGGGTGTTTATTATCGAAATAGTGCTTGTGCCTTCATGTTGATAACTGTAATAAAATTAATAGCTCAGAAGTTAGTTGGAACAGAAGGAGTAAAGTCTGTACTGAGTATGACATTTGGGCAATGTGTGGCACTGAATATTGTAATCACAGTAGCTGAATTGGTCCACATGACAATAAATAAGAGGTATGAGGCAAAAAGATAGGTGAATGTTGATGTCATTGGACCAGAAACCCGGTGCAAAGAGTAAACAATGGGCATTAAGAACCTGAAGGCAGCATTAGAGAATGCAACTCAAAACGCTTCACAGATAATTTGCACCGAAGGCTTTGTGTTGCCCATAATAGCAGGGATCATTTTATGGTGAAAACAAATCTGAGACCAAGAACAATACATAAGACATCTAGGAGCCCAGGATATCAGGTGCACAAATATCTGTAAGAAACCTGAGAAATTTAAACCACAGGACACAGAAAAATAAATAAATAAGCCAACACTAAGGCTGAGATTTCGCCTCCCACATCTGTGAATAAAGAGCTTGTCTGGATTTACTGTTGAAAGATTCGTGATTAATAGAGACTTCACCTGTGATCCACCCATGGTCATTGAGTCCAAATATGTGTGGAAGTCATTGTGACACAAAAATTCTCTTAACTAACATTCGTAAGTGCTTTATTTCCACATAGTTCTTTCTGGTTTCTCATGTTCATGGTTCAAAAATCATTATGACGTTGTAAATGAGATGTGTTTAAGTGGGTCAGCTGGCCATATAATTAAAATCTTGGGGTCTAGATGGGGACAGTTTTGTATGTCTTCTAACTCATTTTATGGGCAGACCCATAGTATACCATGGGCTCCTGAAAACTAGTTCTGTTTGGTTATGCCCAAGTAACTGGCTCCTACATGTGACTCCACAAAGGGAAAAGAGATTATTTGCTGTTTTCATGAATCCATTCTAGTACTTAATATAACCCTCCTGTCCATGATATTTCATTGATTTTGTGCTTTCTTCATAAGAAAACACAAATTAGCCTAAAGATACTTAACTTTGAATGTCACTGAATGTCAAAGGTTGAAGGAAAGGCCATATGGGTAGAAAAGAATAAAGAGGATAGTTATTTATTATTTTTTTAGAGCATGGCTTTTTTCCTACCCATTTATAAATAAATGCAAATCCTCTTCAACATTTTTCTGCTGCTATCACTTTATTTTCCATACATTTTTTTCTTATGCATGGTTCTTCTAATATCCCTAAATCTTGAAATGAAGAAATACATAATTACATATGGTCATATAGGTGCTTTGCCTTCCTTCTCATTTTAAATCTTTTTTTAATGTTTAATTTTGAGATAGAGAAACAGAGTGTGAGTGAGGGAGGGGCAGAAAGAGAGGGAGACACAGAATCTGAAGCAGGCTCCAGGCTCTGAGCTGTCAGCACAGAGCACAAACACAGGGCTCGAACTCATGAACGGTGGGATCATGACCTGAGCCGATGTTGGTGCTTAACCGACTGAGCCAACCAGGTGCCCCTAATTTTTTTTAAATCTTTTTTTTAATGTTTTTTTTTTTTTTTGAGAGAGAGAGAGAGTGGGGGGGTGAGGTGGGGAAAGGGCAGAGAGAGAGGGAGACACAGAATCTGAAGCAGGCTCCAGGCTCTGAGCTGTCAGCACAGAGCACCTTCCTTTTTATTTTAAATTCAAGCCTTAGGTTACAATTTGATGACCACACATGTTCTCATTCTCTTCCTCCCTCCCCATTATTATTTGTTTAAGGAGGCTTTAAAATGTGACTTATAAAAACCCATAAATATAATTTATTGTCAAGTTAGCAAACATACAGTCGATACAGTGTGCTCTTGGCTTCAGGAGTAGATTCCCATGATTCATTGCTTACATACAACACCCAATGCTCATCCCAGCAAGTACTCTCCTCACTACCCATCACCCATTTTCCCCTCTCTCCCACTCCCCACATCCATCAACCCTTAGTTTGTTCTTTGTATTCAAGAGTCTCTTTTTGTTTGTCTCCCTCTCTGAAACTGATTTTTCTCTTTCCCTTCTTCCATGGTCTTCTGTTAAGTTTCTCAGATTCCTCATATGAGTGAAAATATATGATATCTTTCTCTGATTAGCTTATTTCACTTAGCAAAATACCTCCAGTTCCATCCACATTGTTGCAAATGGCAAGATTTCATTCTTTCTCAATGCCAAGTAGTATTCCATCATATATATAAACCACATCTTCTTTATCCATTCATCAGCTGATGGACATTTGGGTTCTTTCCATAATTTCGCTGTTGTTGATAGTGCTGCTATAAACATAGGGGTGCATATGTCCCTATGAATCAGCATTCCTTTATCCTTTGGATAAATTTCTAGTAGTGCTATTGCTGGGTCGTAGGGTGATTCTATTTTTAATTTAATTTTAAAGGACAACTACTGGGGTGCCTGGGTAGCTCAGTCGGCTAAGCCCACGACTTCAGCTCAGGTCATGATCTCATGGTTCATGGGTTCAAGCCCCGGCTCAGAGCCTGGAGCCTGCTTTGGATTCTCTGTCTCCCTCTCTCTCTGCCCCTCCCCCTCTCATGCTCTCTCTCTGTATCAAAAATAAATAAAACATTAAAAAAAATTTAAAAAAAAGGACAACTACTTCAAACAGAAGACACACTGAAGCTCATTGCAAAGTTGTAAAGGGAACTTTTTAAAAAAAATTTTATGTTTATTTATTATTGAGACAAAGAGAAACAGAGTATGAGTGAGGGAGAGGCAGAGAGAGAGGTAACACAGAATCTGAAGCAGGTTCCAGGCTCCTGAGCTGTCAGCACAGAGCCCGACACAACCCACAGACCTTGAGATAACAACCTGAGCCGAGGTCGGACACTTAACCGACAGCCACCCAGGCACCCCTGGCAACTTTTTAATATACAGAAATCAGTTGTTCCTTTAAAAAAATTATTGAATGAGATTGTTGTCATGTCCTATATTGTTTTCGCAAATATGGTCAGTGCCTCGCACATGTCCCTCTCACACTTAACCTGTCAAACCATGAAACTCCCAATTTCCAACTTGCAGTATCCATTATTATTTGCTTGTAGGTTCTCTTTGTCACAGAAGCCCTCTCAGTCTGGACCCAGCATTGAGGGAAGGACTGGGGATGTCAGTGGTTTTCGGAGAAGCTACCAACAGAAGGTGCCTCAGCCCTGAACTACCTGTTCTATACTTGCCTCTCAGGTCTCCAGAAAGATCAAGTTCTAGATTCCCACAGTAGTAATTTTCTTGATGATACAGCATTTACCTACTTCTTCCCCTTTCTTGCTCACTTCCCTTTTCTCTCACATTTCTTGAGTGTGCCTTCCAAATAAAGGCACTCCCACTCAAATTATATTAGAAGGTCTTTTTTTCTGGGGAAACTAACCAACAAGGTCTCATGTTGCCTCATCTCAAGTATTTGTGGAATAGTGACACAGTAATTTTGTAAGGAAAAACAGGGAAGGATTTTTATTACAAAGTTCTTTATGTAAATATACTGGTATGAAGCTGAGAGCAGTGATTCAAAAAGAAAAATGTTTTTCTTAGTTATGTAAAACTATTTCTTTCAATTAGATTTAAAAATAAGAGTAAAAAATACTTTCATTAAATAACTCAAAAAAATTCTCTGATTCTACTGACTCCTTATTTCAGTGCACTCTAATTCATTTCAATTCAGGTTTTCATTAAAACCAGGCACAATGGACAGTACCAAAATAAAGAGACCATTTCCCTTAAAGGGTTTATGAAGTAGTGGTGATGTAATTATTCATAAAATAACATTAATCAACACTGAGTATCATGCATAGGACTTTGACAGAATTGGAGATAGATAAAAATTTTAAAACCAACCCAATTGAGAAATCCTATTTTCTGGGTCCTCTACTGGGATCACTCCATTTATTCCCTCCCAGCATCAGGTCCCATGGCTTCAACTGCCAGCTAGGTGCTGATGTCTTCTAAATTTAGTTCTCTGGCCTTGACTACTCTTCTGAATTCTAAAGTCTTATATCCTACCTTCTACTTCCTGTCTCTCTTTTAATATCTAATAACTATGTCAAACCTGTCATGGTTAAATTGGGATTCTTGGTTTTGGCCTCCACCTATTTATCTCCTAGTCTTCTCTCCAAGTTTCTAAATCACTAATTGATCCAACTAGTTGCTCAAGAACCTAGGTTTTATTAAATTCAGTGGCAAGGCATGCTGCACATTTCTGTAGCGTACATTGCCAATATGTCTATTCTCTCCATCTTCATTGTTGGCTGAGAATCTAAGCCTAAACCACTTCTCCCTTGAGATCTTTCTTCCATTCTTGTTTCTCTGCAAGCTATTTTCTACTCCATAGCCTAGGTAATCTTTCTAAAATCTCTAAAAGAGAAATTAGCTCACGATTCTTCCCCTTTTCAAATCCTCCAGGGACTTCTGCTGCAATTAAATAAAAACTCCTAGCTACTGCTTCTAATCTCTCTCCACATCTTCTGCCACTGTTTTCTCTGCTAACTACGTTCCAGCCACAGGGCTGTGTTGATGTATCTCAAACATACCAAGTGTTTCCTTACTTTAGGGTCTTTACAGACCTGACATCTGAAATACTTTGTTTCCATATTTGCATTGGTTAGTTTCTTGTTTTTACTCATCTCTCAATTCAAACATTTCCTCCTCACTGGGACTTCCTTCCACATGCAGTCTAAATTCAGCTATCTAGTTCCTTTCCATCAGATCACTCCATAAGTTCCACAAGCAAAGGGACCACATTCTGTTGCTTACCACTCTATTCAGGAGCATCTGTTTCACTACCAGTTACCAAATAGATGCGCAATAAATGGATATAGGATAAAAAATGGAATGAATGAAAAAAGGGAATAGATTGCCTGACAGTGAAGTGCCGATCATCTTCAGAAACACTGAGAGAAATAACATGCAAAGGGGAAATGGTTGTGCAACACCAGTAGTCAGATAGGGATTCCTGAATGGGGTGAGTCACATCTGTACTTGAAGAAGCATGGTCTTTGTCTTGGAGAGGAGGATCAGTTTTTGTAAATGCATATTTGGATATGAGCTGGGATGTTCCAGGAAAGCCAAGAGAGAAACATGTCTGGAGAAGGAGCGGTAGCAGTGAGCAGGTGAGGTAAATTGGCCTTAATGTTCAGTCTGAGTTTAGATTTGACCTAGGGTACAAAAAGAAACCATTGTTTGTATTGGTGGATGAATGGCATAAAGCATAAAAAAAATACCACACCTAAAGATTTGGAGCCTTGTCTCAGAATAAAAGCCTTATAGTGTCTAGTAACCTATGTGTTTTTCTGAATTGGTGCCTAGAACAAAATGTTAAAAGCAAGAACTTTGGAGTCCCACACAGATGTGTGTGTGCATGAAGATAGCAATTTGCTAGCAGCTGTCTGACCTTGAACAAATACTTAATCTCTCCTCAGCTCCAAACTAAAATTTGCCAATTGCAAGCTGTAGGATTAAATTCAAGAATATATAGAAATCATTCAATGTTATGCCTGACATAAGAAGAGATTGATAAATGTGATCATTACCATTACCAATATTTTAAACCATAGTATATGATATGAGTTCCAGCCTGGAGGTTTAGATTGTCTCTTTTGATTCAGCAGTATGAGCTACCTCTTTGTCTTTCCACCCACCACCTGGGTGCTGACAAATGATGGCATCAGTGTTAAAGATGGTAGAGTTAAGTTTAGTTAAAGAAATGCTTCATGATGAATAACAATAAGTAGAATTATCGTGTAGGTGGCAGAAAGCATTGGTGAAAGAAAGTAATTGTGACATTTTGCATATCACAAATTGGCATATAGTGTATGAATAAAACGAAATTTTACTAAATACTGAACTAAATGTATTTCTTTATGTCTGTGTACTCACCTAGTAGTGGAATGAATGCACTCTTGAAAAGTTCATTTATGCACTCACAAACACTGAGAACTGACAATACGCCAATCGGTATTCAACGAACTTGGCAAATATGATGCCTAAAAAGCAGACATGGCCTTGTTCTCATGGAGCTTGTGGTATAATGAAAGAGACAGTTACAGAGTGGTAAGTTCTAGAAAAGAGACGACTTCAGGGGATTTTGTAATAAGGAAGTATTACCAGAAGCCTAAGTTTATATAAAAATATTTATAGGTTACGTTAACTTATATTTCTTTTAGAACATAGTGTCTTCATGGTGAGTGATAAAAGGGATCTCTTAGGGACTAAGTTCAATGTTTTCTTAATGAGAGCTTACTAGAAGTATAGTTGTCATTTTGAATATAGTACAATAAATTAAATAGTAATTAGGTATTCATTTGTCATTTACCTGTGTATACGTATAGGTAAGTACATTTGTATGTGTGTGTATTTAGTGGTGCTTCATGTACTTACTACAGTACCTCTCAGCTTGTCTTCTCTTGTCTGGCAATTCTCTGAGTAAGAAAAAAAAATCTTCAACAGTTTTTCATGCTTGTACAATATGTGTTGTCCCTTCTCTGACCCTTTTGAGAAATTACTTGTAAAATGGGGCTTCCTTATCCATGTCCTGAGACTTTACCTTCCTAAGCTAATGGCTTATCATGAATCTGTGCATTTTAACAATTTTCCCCTGAGTGAAAGCTTCACAATTAACTTTATGCTAGATTGTTCCACTTAAGTGGTATCCTTTGGAGACCTTAAACTGAAACTACCTGAAACTGTACTTAGTATTATTCCTCAATGCTGAGTCTCTCCATGCATTCCAGTTCTTGGTGAATGTCACTGCCATTCATCTGATACCCAGATCAGAGTTGTGCAGGCTATGCTGTAGTCCTTTCCTTTCTTCATCACTTTATATTCAAATATTTTTTTAAGTTTATTTATTTATTTTGAGAGAGAGAGAGGGCACATGTATGCGAACAGGGGAGGGGCAGAGAGATAAGGAAAGAGAGCATCCCAAGCAGGCTCCATGCTGTCACTGTGGAGCCCAGTGCAGGGCTCAATCTCACAAAACATGAGATCATGATCTGAGCCAAAATCAAGAGTCGGACACTTGAACTGACTGAGCACCCAGGTGCCCCTATATTCCATTTGTAAACAAGTCCTGTCAATGTCCTCTTGAATTTTATCTTGTCTAACGCCTTTATTCTCAGACCTTCTGCCTTGGGCTGGCTCTAAATCTTCTCTGACCTATACTGATTCATGAAAGTTCTCACTTTTCCCCTCCTCCAATCCAGTTATCTCTCCATGTTGTCCTTCATATTAGACTGAACTACTTTGTTTACAAAATTGATATTGTTTTCATTCCCCAGTTTGAAGCCCTCTGAATGACTCATCATTGCTATTCCCAGCACTGTTTTGTCCTACTGATTTCAGGTGTTTTTTTTCCCCCCCATGACCTTGGGTAATTTCTTCTCATGCATGCGCAGATGACTACTCCAGCAAGAACCCTAGAGAACCCGCTGCCCCCTCTGAAATTGTCTGTGTATCTCCCTCCTGTTATTCTGCCTCATAAATTGTAGCTGCTTTGGCCCTTCTGAAATTGAATTTCTTTTTTTTTCTTTAAATTCAAGTTAGTTAACATGTAGTATTGACTTCAGGAGTAGAATTTAGTGATTCATCACTTAAATACAACACCCACTGCTCATCCCAACAAGTGCCCTCCTTAATGCCCATCACCCACTTAGCCCATCTCCTCACCCAACGCTGTGCCAGCAACCCTCAGTTTGTTCTTTGTATTTAAGAGTCTCTTATGGTTTGCCTCCCTCTCTGTTTTTATCTTATTTTTCCTTCCCTTCCCCATGTTGTCTGTTTTGTTTCTTAAATTCCACATACGACTGAAATCATATGGTATTTGTCTTTCTCTGACTGACGTATTTCACTTAACATAATACACTCTAGTTCCCTCCTGTCTCAAATCAATGAGACTGCCATACACTGTTTAGGTTTCCCTGCTCTGCGCTGTAGTGGGGAAACTGCCCCCCGGTGGAAAGCGGAGGTAATCACTGGGCTCCTTGAGCTTAGCTTCTCCCACGGATCACAAGACCATGCTTCCAATGTCTAATGTCTTCCAATGTTTGCCAGTGTCTAAAAATTATTGTTATCATATATTTTATCCAGTCTTCTAGATGGATATCTAGATGGAATCTTCTAGATTTATCCACCTAAAAGCTAGGTGGATGAATACATTTTTTGTTACACCATCATGCTCAGAAACAAATTCAGAAATATGAATTTAAAAAAAAGGTAATAAGTGTATATTGATATAGTGTCTTTTAAAAATTTTTAGCTTTCATCATTGACATAATTATTTATCATTTAATATTAATATAATTTCAAAGTAATATTAGGAAACAATATATACATTTTACATACATTTCTTCTTAGCATGTGTCCCATTGACCACACTAGGATTTAAGTCAGATGAGATTATTCTTTACTCCTGTGCACAGACACACATTTTGCAATAGATCTGACCAAAACTGTCAAGGTGATCAAAAAGAAGAAAGTCTGAGAAACTTGAACAGCCAGGAGGATATTAAAGAGATATGATTACTAACTGTAATGGGATGGGATTGTGGAATACAAAAAGATATTAGGTTAAACTAAGGAAATCTAATTTATGTATGTTAGGTAATGATATCAGTGTTGGTTAACCAATTGTAACAAATGTACCATACTCATGTAATATCTTAACAATAAGGGAAATCATGTAAGTAGAAGGGGCATATATAAAAACTCTAATATCTGCTTGACTATTTTGTAATTCCAAAACCTTTTAAAAAGAGTCCGTCATTTTTTTAAAGCCATTTTAAAAAGTATTAGCTATTAGAAGTCATGGATTTGTGATTTTTCTCTTGCCTCATCAAATTAATTGTTGCTTAATTTGAGATAATTCAAATGAAGGTGGTACATATATTAATTTCAGAGTGAATTTGTTAAAAATGCATAAAAATGAATTTGTGTACATTTGTATTTTTCAAAATATGTTAATACTGGGGTGAGGGCAGTTAAAGCATTATAAATGGCAAAAAAATATTCCCTCCACTAATTGAGATGTTTTTTTTTTTAAGTATAAAAATTTCCATGTGTTCTTTGGTCTCCTTTTTGGACTTTCTATTTTGCTCTTTTTGCTTTGTTCATCTCAATATCATACTGTTTTAATAATTTGGACTTTTAATATGTTTTCTTATATTTATTATATTTCCATGTTAGCTTTTTAACAAAATTTTCTAGCCAGGAGAAAGGGTGACAGAGAGACCTTCAGTAATTTTAATGACATTATATTAAATGACAAATTAATTTAGGAGAACTGGCATATTTGTGATGTTGAATTATCCTATCATGGAACATATAAATTTTATATATACAAATACATTCATTTGTTCATACCCAGTGTTATGTCCTACAGGAATAATTTAAAGTTTTACTTCATAAATTACACTTTGGTATTTTGTCTTTCTTGTTGCTGTTATAAATTATATTACCTCTTTCATTACATCTTGCTTTATAAATATCATAATAATTTCAGTATGCTAATTTAAAAACCCAGTATGTTCCTATTTTCTTTATTATTTGAGTAGTTTTACCATTCATTGTTTTTGGATAGTTCAGATACAAAATCATACTATCAGAATGTAGAAATAATTTTAACTTTTAAGCCTCTAATTACTATCGTTTATCTACATATGTTGCCTAAAATTTAACTAAGACATTAAATAGTAGTTATGGTAGTGTAGATTATGATAGTGTAGATTAACAAAAAATTATTCCTAGTTGCCTGTTTTCTATCAGTGACATGATTTAGGGG
This sequence comes from Cryptoprocta ferox, assembly GCA_028646485.1. NCBI lineage: Eukaryota > Metazoa > Chordata > Mammalia > Carnivora > Eupleridae > Cryptoprocta > Cryptoprocta ferox. The sequence goes on along the minus strand of CM053577.1, from coordinate 93,692,792 downwards.
AAAGTAAGATAAAATTGCATGGCATATGTGTTTCAGTCCCTTGACCTTATACAGATTTATCTACATTTCTCTTTCTTTTTCTTAAATTCCAACTTCATGAGAGCAAGGACCGTGTCTATTATATCTCTTTGTTTCCATCATCCAACAATATTATCAAAAGAGAGATACATTTATGTGTTTTAACATCTAGCAAAGTCCTTAAAATATCAGAGTTACTGATACATGCGAATTGAAAGCATAAGGCATAAAAGACCTAATTCTAATTTATTAAACTCAAATATTCAAGTTATCTAAAATAAGCTACATTTCTTTTGTTATCAATTTTACAAAAATAAAATGAACTTATAAAGATGCAAATAGTATGAAGTCCTGACAATAAATTTTGACTTAATTTGTTAGAATTTTATTATTTTTAAACTATAATAATGTTTCCTTTCTAATTTCCAAGACTTAAGACAATACGGTGACTCAAATGTATTTTTAAAAATTACTCTTGGTAAATATTAACCTCGTGAAATATACCCAGTGCTTGAATAAAGGAGCAAAATGTCCATCATTCTGTGTTCTAATACCATAGCATAAATGTAGCATAGGTCTAAATTGTTAATAAGTAGCAAAATCAAATTTAGTTAAAAAACAAAGTGGAGTAGACTCAGTACACAATGAAAAAAAATTAAATCTTAATGCTGTTAAATATACCCATTTAATTAAAGTCCAACTCTGCCTCAACATAATCTGTGTTTCTGCAATAAAGATGATTATGGGTAGGGCACCTGGGTGGCTCCGTCGGTTAAGAGTCCAATTTTGGCTCGGGTTATGATCTCACAGCTTGTGATCTCACAGCACGTGAGCGCGTAGGGCTCTGTGCTGACAGTTCAGAACCTGGAGCCTGTTTCGGATTCTGTGTCTCCCTCTCTCTCTCTGTCCTCCCCTGCTCGTAGGCTGTCTCTATCTGTCTCAAAAATAAATAAACATTAAAAAAATTAAACATGATTATGGGAGGAAAGAGGCACATAGAAGTGTAACAGAAGACGTGCAGTGTTCATGAGGGCCTAATATATCTACAATATTCTTTCGGAGCTCTTGGGGAGTAATGGATACTTTGGTGTGGGTGAAGTAGAGACTGGCAAATATTTAGAACTGAATTTCAAAACTAAGAGTGACACTAACTGGCAAAAGGTTATATATATCATACTAAGGAATTCCTTTAAGGTATGTTAGGAGAGCCATTAAAGCTTCTGAACTAGAAGCATGGAATTTTCAGATGCATAATTTATAGAAGCAGTTTGTCTTTCACTGTGATCTACTAGACCTACTAAATGAGAGACAGGCCTGGAAATGAAAGACCTGTTGAAAGGGCAGGAATATTAGAGGAAAGCTGGACACATGGTATTATTAGTGGGATAAAAAGGAGACAACTTCTAAAAGTATTTTTGGTGTAAAAGAAAAAAAGAAACCAAAGGAGGGCCCTGACCAACAGCAATTTCTCATCTAGTAATGAGCTTAAGAAATATACTAATATAATGATGAACCAGGAAAGTATGTTTAAAGTTGCATTAATGATTATAAAATGCTTTTTCATTCTTGCAAAGCATCAGGGAGGAAGTAGTAGGAGCTAGAAATGATATATTTTGCTACTTACTGTTACTATCTTTTTACTTGTATCATTTCCTGTAAGATTTATGTTGTTAATATCTAATAATCAAAAGGCATTTGGTGCTTGCTGCCAACAAATACAAAAACATAGATGTTTAAGGACTGTGGTGTTCTTATACAAAGTTGTGTTCTTATGAGCCAGAATTCTATATACATCAGTTGATGAAACTGTCACCTTACAAAGAAGAATCCAACATTATTGGAATAAAACTTATTTCTCGAAAAACTTGGAACTTAACACATCTTCGATGGCCAATGTATTACTGAAGCATTTATTTTTAGTTTAAT
>CM053577.1:93540950-93690348 GCA_028646485.1 Cryptoprocta ferox | reverse complement strand
ATCATCTAGAGTATGGAGGCTCAGAATTAAAAAGAAGTTGAGGGAATAGCTCTCTGAGCTGGGGATAGATGGATTTGTAGCAGCTGTTGATAGCTATTAAGATGTTAGCTGTGCCTTTGGAATATTAAAGGGCAAGCATCACATTCATGATGGATATTAAAAGTTTTCGAGTAAATTAATGGTGCAAATGTATTTAGCAGTTCGCAATGCTGAACATGTATCATTGTTTCTCCTATATTGTGTATTTTACAATAAAGGTTTAAATTTTAGTACCAAAGTTATTCATATTTTAACTTACCTTAGGCAGACACAGCAGTATTTGGAATACATAGCCTTCTTCTGGTTGTATAATAATCTTTCACTGACACCAGCCAGACTGGATTTTTACAAAGCTTCTGTTATTGAATTTCAGAAATTTTAGGTCATGCTATGTTCATGTTTTCCTTTAATTTATTCATATTTGCCTTCCACTGTTCATTTAATAAAAATATAAGCCAGCTGGAAGTCCTTAGTGTTTCTCTACTTAGAAAAACCAGCATCACGGGTGGATGAGTATGGGAAGGAATATATTCTTCCAGAACTATTTCAGCATAATTGGAGGACATATACATAGACTGTAATCTGGTATAATAAATTGGCACCTGATTCAGTCTATTAATAAACAGGAAGAGGCAAGTCAGTTACAGAGGGAAAGAACAAGAGGCACAAGAGTGACCAAAGGTGGTTTGAGAAGAATGAATCTAAAAGACACTTTTGCCCTCATCATCTTCACTTATTCCTGAGGTGTGCCTTTTCCAGCTCTCAGTGTAGGCTCTAAACTCATTATCTTGCTCCGGGTTGCCGTAATGGGCCAGTGAGGTGACTAGACAGCAGATGGAATGAATAAACAATTACACAGCTCCTTAACAAATTTGTCCCCTATGCCTCTCGAGAAAGAATTTTAGTGGAGGTGAGATAATGAGTTAAGACGGAAAATGTTTGCTACATGCTATCCACATCATTAGCTGACCCGCTGGCCCCTGCCAATGAGCCAAGTATGGTGACCTGACTATCTGAGCTCTGTCCTTTTTGTCCAGCATGAAATAAAAACTTAATTAACAACTTTGTATTTAATTTTGTGTCCTGGATGCACAAGTATTTTGTAGAATTTTTTTTGGTAGTACTGATATATAGAAAAGGGCACGAAGTACTTTGTAAATATTAAATCTGACATGCTCATGTTTTAAAGTGTCAGTGGAAGTACAGTCATTTGAAAGAATATGCTGTATTAAAGATAGCACCAAAGAAAAGCTGACTTTTGTTATATTTCCTAGATTTGCTAGCCCCTCCAAAATTTACTATGATATCTAAAACTCCATCTTAACTTTAGAATTACTATTTAAATAGATATTTACATTGAAATATTTAAAGTTAAATATTTGTGTCAATTAAATATAAAGCATTTATTAAAATATATATAATAAATGTCTGACATATCTAATATCAAGCTTTTATTAAATAGATAACAATTTAATTTATTTAAATAAATTAAATAAGATTTACGGGGCACCTGGGTGGCTCGGTTGGATAAGTGTCCAACTTCAACTAAGGTCACGATCTCACAGTTCATGGGTTCAAGCCCCGTGTTGAACTCTGTGCTGACAGGTCAGAGCCTGGAGCCCATTTTGGATTCTGTGTCTCCCTCTCTTTCTGCCCCTCCCCTATTCATGCTCTGTCTCCATATCTCTCTCAAAAACTGAATAAATGATAAAAAAATTTTTTAAAGATTGAAATATATTTATTTAAATAGATATTTCATATTAAATTTAAATAGAGTAACATTTAATTTTATAGCAAATTAAGTGTCTCTCAGTGATACTTGCTTCAGGGTATAGGTTGGTCACATGTAGGCAGGTAACAGGAGACACTCATCCCCTTTATACTCTAAAAATTGTAGATACTAATATATTGCAAAATGCATTGCATTTTAACAAGCAACAGATTCATGGACCCAGTATATTGCATTAAAAAAATCCCAAAGCATTCAGCTTTCTTATATCAGCTGTATACTCTTTTAAAATTACTTTTTATGTAGTTTTTACTTTCCCTTTACAATGAAATATTTACATTAAAATTTCCACATTTTTTTCTTGCAGCCAGATTATAACAAAATCTCACATGCAGGCAATCAGGCAAGGAAGAAAATTTATATACACACAATAAAATACTTGACTATAAATTGACCTTAGCTAGTCTCTTAATATATATAGTTACTACAAGTCACTGGGTAATGATTAGGAGTTTGCCTTCTTGTCCAATAAAGAAGAAATGTTCACATTATTTCTCTGAAATACATAACATATTTAAAGAGTTTGCATTGATAAAAATCTGAAGGAAAAAACCAGAACTATCAGAAATTATGTGTCCCCTGCATATAAATCTAGAGTGCTGGAGATAAAGCCCTTTTTCTTGGTCCAGAGTGCAACAAATTTAGAGAAAACCTTTCTAGACTCTTTGGGACATACCAAACTTGGAACTGGTAAATACTCATATCCCCAAAGGTCAGTGTATAATGAGACTAAGAACTCTCTCTAGTTACTAAAAAAGAAAAATAACACAGAGCAAGCATATTGTCATCAAACCAATTTTGTTGAGGAACAGTTTTGATCCACACCTTGAATGGAGTTTAATGTGCATTTTCTGTATGCAGTGTAGATCGATGGTTACAAAAGAAGTGAGCTATAGATTTTGTGCTCAAGAAGTCAAGATCTGTTTGTACACACAGTGTCTCTCACACCTGATTGCACCATGCGTATATGGTTAGCACTCTCAAATTACCATCTCCAGTCTGGAGATCTTTCCTGAACTTTAGACTCAATATCCAGCTGTCTACTTGACACTTGAGGGTTTAATGTCTCTAATTAAGGTCTTCATATTTCCTCCAAGACCTTCACCTTGAGACTTCCCCATATTGATTGATGGCAACTACATCTTTCTAGCTGTCTCAAGCCAAGAACTTTGTAGTCATTCATCACTTCTCACTTTTTCTCACACTGCACATCTAGTCCATCATATATCCTTTGATATCATTGTCTCTCAGTGAGATTATTCTGATAGCCTGTCATGACTGCTTCCATCCATACTGCCCACCCCCAGTAGTCTTTTCTCAACACAACACTAAGAAGGATTCTTTAAGAATAACTATCTTGGGGTGCCTGGGTGGCTCAGTCGGTTAGGCATCCTACTTCAGCTCTGGTCATGATCTCGAAGTTTGTGGGTTCGAGCCCTGCATTGGGCTCTGTGCTGACAGCTCAGAGCCTGAAGCCTGCTTCAGATTCTTTGTCTCCCTCTCTCTATTCATCCCCTGCTTGCACTCTATCTCTCAAAAATATTTAACATTTAAAAAAATTAATAAAATAAAAGTAACTATCTCATTATGCTGTACTTGAACTCAGAACCCTCTAAATGCTTCCATATTACTTGGAGTAATTGCTAAATTACTTAAAATGGCCCCAGGCCCTACAAAATGTGTCTCCCCATTTCTTCTCTTAAAATTTAGTACAAGAGTCTCTCTATCACTGCCCCCCCCACAATTTCCTTTAATGTTAACACATTACTATTTGTTACAATTAACTTACTAATATGGATGCAGTATTACTAGATGGAGTCTATATTTTACTCAGATTTCCTTACTCTTTACCTCATGTTTTTCTGTTCCAGGATCTTAACCAGCATACCATAATTATATTTATTTGCCATATCTTAAATTCTTTTGGCTGTGAGAGTTTTTCAGCATTTCCCTGCTTTTGATAACAAGTTTCTGTTTTGAACACTTTCGTGTATATATTTTGTGGAATGTTTCTCAATTCGGATTTGTCTGATATCTCTTTCATGATGAGGTTAGAGTTACGGATTTGCAGGAGGATGATCACAGAGGTTTTTTTCAACACTTATCAGTCATATATGTTATCAACATCATATCACTGTTGATGGTAAACTTAATCTAAGAGGTAGTGTTTGTCGTATTTACTCATGACAAAATTAATGTTTTGAACTTCTTTCAATACTATATTTTTTGGAAGGAACCTATTATGTGCAAGCCACACCTAAGAAATGGGGAACTGTGCTTCCCTGCCATGAGGGCAGGAAATCTATGTCAGTTACTTGGAACTCATCTACAAGGCTCATTTATCTCTTGTCTCTCATTTGTTCATTCAATAACTTATGTCTATGGATTTCTGGATGTTTTATACATTGGATTATAATTCAGTATTCCTTTATTACTTGAATTGTTTGAGCTTTGTCCTTTGGGAGCTCTTTCAGTTGACTCCTGTGCCCCTTTGATGTACCCCCTTTTGTGTGTGTGTGTGTGTGTGTGTGTGTTCTGGGAACTACAAATTCTCCATTGTCATGTATTTATTCCCTTCTCTGCCTCTAGAATTAGCTATTTCTCTAAAAATCTCCAATTCTTTTCATTGGAGAGTTGCATTAGACAACAGTATCTGGGCTCTGGGTGTGCTCATTATTTTTTGGGTAGCATTTCCTCTGTCCCAGTCTCAGCTGACAGAGCAAGGAAGCTATGTGTATGTACTAACCCTTATACATACACAGATTTATCAACATTTCTGTATCTATATGTATTAATATTAAGCTAAACAGAAGTTCAACAGAGCTTAAAGTCTTAAGCTCTAATCCATCACCACATGGATAACTCTAACTTTTCCACATACTTCTCTACAAATTCCCACTCTTGGTCCCCGTCATTTACTTAACTGTACAGTTTCAGTATATATGTATAGCAGTAACAGAGTTGTTGACTTGACCTGTATTCCCCTGAGAACTTTATCAACCAGAATAAAGACTTGTGTACACTTTTGTTTACATTTTGTCACATTGTCAGCTGAAAAAAGGACCAGCCTCAGAGTAGGTTTGCAAGTGGTTTATCCAGTGTCTTACTGAGATTGCTCTGAAGAACTGCTTTGAAGCTAGTTAACTACAGGAGATAATATATACAGAGAGGGTAAAGGAGTGCACATGCTTGCAAGTAGTTCTCCAAATATTGCACATCACAAGGTATAATTTGTTCAATTATAAAAATTAAGATTTTCGGATTTCCACATAGACATGAGAAAAACCCTTAGGTCCTCTTAATACATTATGTTTCTTTCATACCTGATTGTTTAAAAGTATTGCTTTCATGTCTTCACTTAACTGGTTTTCTGGTTCTTTCTGTTGTTGAGTTTTCTTTGAGCTCAGTGGAGATGGTAACCTAAGGCTGACATCAGTCACCTACTATGGTTTTAGTGCACAGCACAGACTCCACTCATTTTTAAAAAATTTTTAATGTTTATTTCTGAAAGAGAGAGAGAGCAAGAGTGGGGGAGAGACAGAGAGAAGAAGAAGAAGAGAGAAGAAGGAGAAGAAAGAAGAGGAGGAGAGGAAGGGGAAGAGCAGGAGGAAGAGGAGGAGGAGGAAGAAGAGGAAGAAGAAGAGGAATAGGAGGAGGAGGAAGAAGAGGAAGAGGAGGAAGAAGAGGAGGAAAAGGAGGAAGAGGAAGAAGAAAGGAGAAGAAAGAAGAAGAGGAAGAAAGAAGAAGAAAGAAGCAGGCTCTAGTCCCTGAGCTGTCAGCACAGAGCCCGATGTGGAGCTCAAACTCACAAACCACAAAATCATCACCTGAACTGAAGTCAGAAGCTTAACCAACTGAGCCACCCAGGCACCCCTCTACTCATTTTCTTTCCTTTTTAAAAGTTTTTTTTGTTAATGTTTATTTTTGAGAGAGAGAGAAAGCACACGTGCAAGTGGGGGAGGGACAGAGAAAGAAGGAGACACAGAATCTGAAGCAAGTTCCAGGCTCTGAGCTGTTAGCACAGAGCCCAACATGGGCTCAAACCACAAATTGTGAAATCATGACCTGAGCCAAGTTGGCGGCTTAACCGACTGAGCCACCCAGGAGCCCCTCCACTCATTTTTAGTTACTTAGGTCAGTGGCTTCCCACCCACCCCATCCTTTTCATTGAGGTTATTTCTATACATTGGTAATACAGCTATATTTTTTTCTCACAGTCTGCCCTTCATTCTGGGATCACCAGACTTCTCAAATTATTATTACTTTGAATTGGTGTACTCTTTGTGCTGTAAATTTCCATCAATGTGGACAAATGCATAGTGTCAGGTATCTTGAATTATTACAGTCCTTGACTTAATAGTTTCACTACCGTGAAAATTCCCTGTGCTTCATTTGCTCCATCCTCCTAAATCTCTGGCAACCACTGATCAATTACCATCACCACTATTAGCATAGTTTTGACATTTCCAGATTGTCACATAAATGGAATTATGCAGCCTTAACCATTTTCCCACTGTATTGATTGAGCAATGTGTATTTGATATTCATCCATGTGATCTTATAGCATACTAAGAGCTCATTCATTTTTATCACCAAATAATATTCCATTGTATGGATGTACCACAGTTTGTTCACAGCTAGAGAAAATTTTTGTTACTTCCAATTTCGGGTGATGAGAAAAGCTGCCATGAGCATTCTTATGCAGTCTTTATGTGGATATATGTGTTCATATCATTTGGGTAAATACCTAGGAGTGTGACTGCTTGATCCTACTGTGAGACTACTTTTACTTTTGAAAGCAACTGCCACACTGCCTTCCAAATGGGCTGTGGCATTTTGCATTCCCACCAGTAGTGCATGAGAGGGCCTATTGTTCTACATCACGCCAGTTAGTTTTTTGGACCTTCACCATTCCAATAGGTGTAAAGTGGCATCTTACTTTCATTTGTGTTTCCCTAATCACATATGAGTTTGTTCATCTTTACCCATACTTATTTGCCATCTGTGTATCTTCTTTGATGAAGTGCTTGTTCAGATTTTTGCCTACATTTTAAATTGGCTTATTTTTCTCAGTTATTTTTAAGTGTTCTTTGTATATTTTGGATACAGGTCCTTTATCACATAGGTGATTTGCAAATATTTTATCCCAGTCTGACTTGTCTCTCTGTTGTCCAAAAAGTGTCTTTTTCAGAGGAAATGTTTTAATTTTAATGGAGTCCAGTTTATCAATTTTCTTGCACCATGCTTTTAGCATTGTATATAAAAGCTAATCACCAAATTCATTATTTTAAAGCTTCCTTTTTAAATGTTCATGAGCTCTGTATTAAGGATATTAAGTATTTATTTTATAGTTGATATGAACATGTTTCCAATTTCATTACTTGCCTTTTAAGTTATGATCATTTGACAAGTAGTAAATTATGTCAGTCCTTTCCTCTGTAATGTCTTGTACACTTTCCATTGCTTTTAAGCTTATTATGATTATATCTAACTTTAAACATCACTTGTATTTTCTTCGCTTTTTAAAAGTAGCCTATAAAATAGCCTCTATAAAAACTAGACTTTTATATTTTAAATCAAATGTATTGTAAGGTGAATATTTAAGTTTTTCAAGTAAATATTTAACCTCTTGTCTGAGCAGTATCTATGGAATAACTGTCAAATTTTATGTATGTGTCCACAAATGTGTACATGTGTGTATATTACAACTTGTTGTAGTCCATTAATTTGCCTGTTCATTTTCATATTACTACTATGACATATTAGTTACATGACTTCATAAAGTAATATATTTTAATATACGATAGGTCAAGATTCCCATTACTCTTCTTCCTTTGATACATTTAACCATTCTTACCTATTATTCATATGGATGAATATAGATGATTTTACAATTATTTAATCATCTTCTATGATGTATCTTACTGATATTTAAATTGGAAATGCAAATTTTAAGTGGTGAGAAGGCTTTTTTATTTTTGCTCATTCATATGTTTGTTTATTCATAAAACTCATTTATACCAAGCACCTACTGTGTATGTATGTATGCATGGGAACACATCATTTAAAATTATAGATAGTTTTTGTAGTCATGAAGCTGACAGTCTAATAGGTTATATCTTTCAATTTATGCAGGTTTTTATTAGTATTTATGAATGATATTTGTAGTTTATTCTTATAGATATCTCATGTTGGATAGTAATATTATTTTATGCCTTTCAGGTGTAAGCTATAGTGTAATCGATAGCAATTGTAAGTTAGCTTTTTTCCACTTTATTTTTATATAGTAATTATTTTCAACCTTTTCCATTATTTTCTAGTTTTTGGCATATGAACTCTATAATAGGTTTCATTTACTTTAATTTATTATAGTGGTTTAGAAATTGTTTATTTTCAATTTGTCACCTTTTTTAAAAAATGCTCACTTTGCCTGGAAATGGGGATTTGCTACAGTTTTATTTTCTCCATTAATCATGACCCTGGCAGCTCATGTTTATTTTTATGCTTTCTATGAATCTTCACATTCTTGGCAATTTACCCTCAGTTTGCCTTAGCTTCAGTGTGATTTATTCCCTAATCCAGTCTTTGACCAGGAAAGAACTATTTAGACTGAGTTTGCTTACAGATTGGGTTTGTGATATTTTGGAAATATCGTCTTTGAGCTATTAATGTTGTCTTTGTCTCAGTGTTGTAAGTGACTTTTAAAAAGAGAAACATGTTGTCTTTTGCTCTGTTTGACTCTGGGGTTACTGATCGGTTTCTGGGTTTCATAGATAAAGCGGAACCTGTGAAGAATACAATCTCCAAACAGAGCTGTTCATAGGTCTAGTCTTCCTGAAAAAGGCAGAGTCTATGAACTCAGGAGGATGTAGCCATGTCCCAAAGTGGGGAATGGATGGTGTCTTACTTTTGGAATGGATGGTGTCTTACTTTTTCATAGTTATGTAAGCATATAGTATTTCATATATATGTAAACACATATATTCACGCTTATCTAACTTAGTTGTGAAATAATAAAATAATATTATTTGAAAAGCACCTGAGTGGTTGAGTCAGTTAAAATCTGATTCTTAAAAAAAAATATGATTCTTGATTTCAGCTCTGGTCATAATTTCACGGTTCATGAGTTCAAGCCCTGCGTCGGGTTGTGCCCTAATGTAGTGGAGCCTGCTTGGGATTCTGTCTTCCTCTCTCTCATCCCTCCCCTGCTTGCTCCCTCTCTCTCTCTCTCTCTCTCTCTCTCTCAAAATAAATAAAAATAAACTTAAAAATAATATTATTTGACACAATTTTTTCCCATTAAAATGGATCTTTACATTATTCTCATGAGAAATATGATCTTAAATGTTCTGAACACAAAATTTGAAAACACGGATATCATTTGCCTTTTCTGTGTCAAGTGTGATATTTTTCTAATTGCATGTCCAGATTCTCCTTATTCTGAGGGATTCCATTATTTGAGTGTATTGGGCACTGTGTACTCTGTTCCTCTAATCCCTGTTCTCTGGTCCTTGTAGGATCCTAAGGGCTGTAGAAATATGGGTTGGTGGGGATGAGTAGGAGGGGAAAGGAAAAAGCAAGGAAGCACAGGAGCAGTGATGGGATTTCTTCCCATTTTCCTAATGAATAAATATATTTGGATCAATGGGTCAAGAGATAACAAAAATAACAAAAACAACTTTTCCTCTCTTTTAATAATCAAGATTTATCCTTTTTTACATGTTAATACTTAATATTAGTACTCTTATTTATATACAGAATTTTCAATTTCTCTTAATGAAATAATATTCCGTTTTATATATTTGTGTGTGGTAATACTTACATATATAAATACAAATGTACCTATAGATGTGTATTTCCATACAGATATGTATATGTATAAATAAGAATACTTTATATTAAATAGATATAATTTAAAAAAATTTTTAATGTTTTTATTTATTTTTGAGAGAGAGAGAGAGACAGTATGAGCAAGGGAGTGTCAGAGAGTGAGAGGAAGACACAGAATCTGAAGCAGGCTCCAGGCTCTGAGCTAAATGTCAGCACAGAGCCTGACACGGGGCTCAAACCCACAAACAGCAAATCATGACTTGAGCCGAAGTCGGATGCTTAACCAACTAAGCCACCCAGGCACCCCAATAGATACATATTTTTATAAGGAAGAGTGCATATTGGCACCTGCCAGTACAAGGTGAAGTCACATTCTTACTCTATTACAAATAAAATTATTTATGCAGAAATTCTCTGATAAAGTATGGAAATAAGCTCTGAGATGTGTGAGTGTGAGAAAAACAAAATCCCTGGGGACACCTAGTGCACTGGCATGAAAACTATTGAGAAAAATGAAATGAAGGCATGAATGATAAAGAATAAGTGATGGAACTAAAAAAATATTTAAATTCTATAAAGTTATGGAAGATTTAAAAAATATGAAATATAATAACAGCCTTTCTGCAGACTTCTTTCCTGAATCTCTTCTCTACAAAGATGCATATTCAGCTTTTGGATATTTTTTTCTTTTAAAAAGAGAACTATGAGAGTCAGTATAATGGTAGTTTACTGTAAAACCAAAATCAGTTTCACAAGGACAATGAGCACCTTTTATGTGCATGGATATTTCTAGAAGTTGGTGACACAAATATGAAGATATGGTTAGAGATAAGTTTAGTTGATACAAACATGAAGATATGGTTAAAGATAAGTTTAGTTGAGAAAAAAGCACATATGAGGGAGTCAAAACACCGTAAGTGTGGCCTTCTGATCACTTTAGCTGAACCAGATGATTCCTTAGAGGCTGGAGGAAACTTTTACTCTTAAAACTCAACTTTTATCAGCCTGTACTGAATATTTATACCGAAGTAACTGATGAAGTAATCCCCTTTCATGCTTCTTTCTCATTTTCTTCAGTTACTGAGTCTTGCTTTAATCTAAAATTTCCTTTCGAGTTGTTGCCATCATTTTATCTCTCTGAAGTTTCCTTCTAGCCTTTCCTTCCTTATCAGGACCACATATGTCAATCTTGGCCTTCCTCTGCATTTCTTCCCCTATAAACTGGCTTTTCATATTTGCCTCTTTGTTCTGCATATGCTTTCAAAATGAAAAGCCTTAATATGTAATTGTTGCCTGCATTTTCTCCATTTGTTTCATTTTCATTTGATACCTATTTTTCTGTTATTTCTGATAGCCTGCTAGCATCCCTAATTTCAGCTGTGATCACTTCATATACACCCTTACATCAACGATTCATTTCTCTTCTATTCGCTAGGGAAGGATGAGTGACTGAGCTCTATCTTGACCTTTCCTCCTGTGCTTGATTGGGTGTGTCTCCCTGTGTCCTGGGAGAAGACCCAGAGAGGCACAAGGAACAATGCACAGGGAGTCTGTGTTCTCATTCTCGCTTTGCCACAAATTCATAGTTTGATCTCTTTCATTCTCTTTCTCCCTTTCTCGTTTCTTTCCATTGATTTCTCTAGCTTATATCTTTTTTAATATAAAGAAAGTTAATGTGTACTTTCTGTAATAGTAAACTAGCATTGAGATTTATAAGAAGTAAATTAATAATCATTTCTGTCCCTCTCCCACCTCACTTAAATTGATTTTTCATTTTTATACCCATCTGAAAATATTGCTATATTTATACATACCTAGACACACATAAGTATACATATATAGCGCTTATTTTTCACTTTGTTTCTCTTAATTGAAATGTCCTCTTTATTTGGAGTGTCTTTTTTATTAAAGAAAAAAAAAAACCCTTTGATATCCCATCATGGCAGTAAGTATAAGTCCATTTTACTTTTAAAAAAAGACTATCCAAATTTTCTTTAGGATGTATGCACCATAGCCACTATTTCCAGTTGATCATAAGTTGGTTTTATCTTTTTACCATCTATATAATGTATAATACTTTATAGCCTCAAACGTTTTCATTGTTAGAAGAAAGATAAGAACTGGGGCGCCTGGATGGCTCAGTCAGTTAAATGTCTGACTTCAGCTCAGGTCATGATCTCACAGTTCGTGAGTTCATGCCCTGCATCAGACTCTGCTGACAGCTCAGAGACTGTAGCGTGCTTCAGATTCTGTGTTTCCCTTTCTCTCTCTGCCCTTCCCCTGCTCATGCTCTGTCTCTCTCTCAAAAATAAACACTAAAAATTTTTAAAAAAAGAAGACAAGTAAAAATAAAAGATTTAGTATCTAATTAATAAATTAAAACTAAATAAGCAAAAACAAAAAAAGTAGGAGAAAATATTGCTAATAGAACCTGAAGTAATTGAAGCAGAAGAACAAAAAAAATTGAATAAATGAATGCAGAACTGCAATTAAAAAAAAACTACCAACAACAATACTTAGGAATAAGTAACAACAATGACCTAAGCTCTTCATGAAAAGCATGATAAATCAATGGGAAGTACGAGGTCATTGGATTGGAAAACTTAATGGCAAAAATTAAATGGTGTCATATTACATACATAAATTTGATAAAGTAAAATTACAATCTGAAACAATGTTTTGGAAAAAGTGAAAAATATTAACATAATTCTTATGGAAAAATCAAATCAATTATGGTTGTCTTATAAATAGATACACATTCCATTGGAACAGAATATAGAATATAGAGATGGTATTCATTATACCAGGGAATCTAATGTACAACAAAATATATTTCAGTGAGTAAGAGATTGAAGAATGGCATAATCAGATGCTAGCTTTATCTAAATCATTTGACAGCTTTGGAACCAAGAATGTCTGGTTGGAGCTATAACTATAACATAGAATTTATGCACTTTCAGCATTATTCATATTTTTTGGTTACTAGAATTAATGTATATGTGGAAACACAAAGTTGTTTGGGAAACAGATCCAGATCAGGAAAATGTTACTTTTAGAGAATGAAATATTCTCTGAGATAAAACTATTTATATTGGATGGAGAGAATTAGTTAATGTGTTGCTATGGAGACTTAAGAAACATTATTCCTAGTCAGGCTGGACTCATTATGGGGTCAGCACAAAAAGAAAATTTGCAATAGCTGTACATGAATTTTCTTGCTGAAGAAAGAATTACTTGGATTTTCTGCAGAGAGTAGAGATAAAAAGGAACCAATCTTCAACTATTTGCTTTATTTCTAAGACTGTGAGAGAACAAGGGCCCTGAGAAATTATAATAACATATACAGTATGCATACATAGAGCAGTGGCATTGAGCTAGGTGTTAGTATGACAGATTTGAATTTCTTTGTTTTTAAATCAGTTTTACAGAGGTATAGTTTCTATACAATAAAATGTACTCATTTTAAGTTTAGAATATGAGGAGTCTCTTTTTCTTTTAATGTTGATTTATTTTGAGAGAGAGAGAGAGAGAGGAAGAGAGAGAGAGAGCACATGTGTGCAAGCAGGGGAGGGGCAATGAGAGAGGGAGAGAGAGAATTCCAAGCAGGCTCCATGATGTCAGCACAGAGCCCAATGTGGGGCTTGATCTCATAAACCATGAGATCATGACCTGCACCAAAATCAAGAGTATGGCACTCAACCAACTGAGCCACCCAACTGCCACTAGCATATGATGAGTCTTGAGGAATGTATGTGCCCTTATAATTATTACCACAGTCAAGATATAGTATATTTTACTTACCCTGAAAGGTGCCCTCCTGGTCCTTCTCTGTCCCTGCTGTCAGCCTCAGCTTTAGGCAACCATTAAGCAGCTCTCTGTCACTAAATATTAGATTTGTGTTTTTTAGACCTATCCAGTAACATATGGGAGATTAAAACTTCAGTACCTACTAGCTTTCCAATAATGTGTATTCATCTCTTATTGTATTCAATATGTTGGCATACTAGTTTGACAACCAGTTCCTTGAGTTTGGAGAATTTGAATCAGTCCCTCTGTTCTTAGGTGCTTTAAAGGAATTGTATTATGAGTCTCTTAAGGAGCATTGAAGAGATTTCATTCATTCATTAATTCAGTAAATTTTTTCAACTGACATTTATCAAGCACCTCTTTATATATATCAGACAACATTTAATTGTTTGATATCTAAAGAAACAAGGGAAAAGTTCCTGGTGTTTTATTAAGCTTATGTCATAATGCAGGTAGACAAATAATAAACATAATAAAATAAAACTGTTATATTTTAGAAGGTGGTAGTCCTATTGCAAAAATGAAGCAGAATAAAAAGGAATTGGTAGTAGTGGTAGGGGAGAAAACTGGATTTTAAATAGGGTGGTCAGGGTAGTCTGCTCTGAGAAGACAACATTTGAGAAAATCCTGTAGATTAGGGAGGATGCCCTGAGAATATTTGAGAGAAAATTATTACCAAAAAAGCTGACACAAAAATGAACAAGAAACCACAACTCCCAAATGCACACTGACTTGTAAAATGGAAGAGCATTGTAAAATTGGCATACAACACAAAACTAAGTTGGGATTATTTGAACATCAACTCATTCAGACTCCTATATTCCAAGATGAAATCATAGACAACCTGATTTAATAGGACTTATGGGTTCCAATATCCATTGGATGTTTGGGCAACTCTCCTAGTTCACAAATTTTCACGAATCTCTGACTTTTGCCCTAAAACCTATCTATGACTAACCCCAGCGTCCAAATCCCTGACCCCCCATTTTGAGACATTTCTGAAACTCTGCAAGGCAGTGCTTGTGCACATTCAACACGATTAATAAATCCAGCTTCCTGAGATCAACAGATTTCACTGATGAACTTTCTATGGAGGTGTCAAAAAGCTTGATGCAGAAAATCCCTGGGAATTTTAAAGTGACAAGCTGTTTGGTGGCTGAAGCTTAGTGAGTGAAAAGGAATATAGAGAGAAATAATGAGAGAGGCAAGAGAGCCACAGCATGTGGGGGAGGTGCGGGGGGGGGGGGGCTAGTGGCAATTTTGAGGATTTGATGTTATTCTAGGTGATAAGTGAGACACTAGAAACTTTGGAGAAGAGGAGTGATAGAACCTGACTTCATTTTAAAAGTTCTCTCGCTGCTGTGTTGGGAGTAGAGTATGGTGGGGGGGGCAATCTTGGGAGCAAGGTGGTCGATCAGGAAGCTATCACAATAATCAAAGAAAGTGATTTTGTTAGCTTGGCCAGCCTGATAGCAGTAGAGATAGTGAGAAAATATTGGATAATGGATATATTTTGTGAGTGGAGCCAATGGCATTTGCTAATGGATTGGATATGGAGAAAGGAGAGAAAGAAAAGTCAGGGAAAATTTCTTGATATAGCAGTTAAAAGGATGAAATCTTTGCTTCTTAACTGATAAAGATTGACAGCATACAGGCTTGTGGGGAAGTTTGAGTGCTTCAGTTTTTGGACATTTTTATGGGCTAAATTGTGTCCCCTACAAATATGATACAGACACACACAAGGGAAGACCTTGAGAAGACACAGGGAGAACATGACTATCTACATATCAAGGAGAAGAGGACTCAGAAGAAACCAATCCTGTTAACACCCTAATCTTGGACCTGTAGCATCTAGAATTATGAGAAAATAAGTTTCTGGTGTTTGTTATGATAGCCCTAGCAAACCAATACAGAAATGTTAAGGTTTTGTGATATCTATTAGACATTCAATGGAGATTTAAATTTAGGCACAAACTCTACACTGGACTTATAAACTTGGGAGTCATTGTCCTGTAGATGGTACTTAAGAATATTAGGGGCACCTGAGTGGCTCTGTCGGTTGAGCACCCGGCTTTGGCTAGGTCACGATCTCACAATCGTTGGGTTCAAGGCCCGTGTTGGACTCTGTGCTTACAGCTCAGATCCTGGGGTCTGCTTCAGATTCTGTGTGTGTCTCTCTCTCTGCCCCTCCCCTCCTTGTGTTCTGTCTCTCAAAAATAAATAAACATTAAAAATCATAAAAAGAATATTAAACTATGTGAGATCATCCAGAAAATGACTATAAATAAAAAGTAGAAGGGATCTAAGAAACAAGGAAATTCCACTTTTAGAGGTGGGGAGACAAAAGGAACAAAAGCCTCATTAAAAGGCTGATAAAGAGTGACCAGTCAGAAAATTACAAATGTGATATCCTGGAAGTCAAGCCAATAAATTGTTTCCTAACTAAAAGATAACTAAAAGAGTAATAACTAATAACTAAAAGAGTAATTAGTTATTTCAAATACCCCTGATAGGTCCAGTATATTGAGAATTGTCCACTGTGTTCAGCAACATGGAACTCACTAGTAAGATCATCCAGAAAAGTTTGGATTCTATTGGGAAGGAGGTAAAAGTTTGATTGTAATAAGTTTAAGAATGGAAGATGAGGAACTGAAATATAGACATCTTTTTCTGTGTATGTGTGGCCCTGGCATGGAAAAAGGCACACTGAATGTTTATTAGATGTTTTCTGAATAAATAAAGGATTAAATTCAATTTCCAGTTCTTCAAAGTTAAAGCACAAACTTTAATGAAAGTGATCTCCCAAAGCACCCTAAGAAGTTCTCTTTATTCCTCTCAGAAATCTCTTAAAATGCTAGTCATGATGCACCTTTTATAGATATGGGTATAGGACGCCAACTCCATCAATACTATAATCTAAGAACATGCATCTAAAATTCACACACCATAAAGCAGAAATAATTTCTTCAGAGAGCTATTTATATTTTTTGTTTGACACTATAATGGATTTTCTCAGAACAGAAGACATTACATTAAATAATTTCAACTGAATAGTTGTTTTTATAAATTACTAGTGAAATGGATTAGTATAGTCTTTTATATCAAGACGTAAGGACATTATTTTAGAGGTATAACTTTTCAAAAGAATGCAAACACTATCTAATGACATATAGAACTTTTCTGTAACCCATATGATTTAACTGTATATTATGTTGGAACAATTGATTATTTAGGGCATCTGAATATCAATCTGAATAGTGAAGTTTTGGTTAATACAACTTGGGGCTAATAAAAAGTAACTGTTTTGTGGCTTATTTCTGTCTCTTTTTCTTAGAGGTTACAATTAACTCAAGAGATGGATGCAAACTGAGGACTTAGTAATATTTAAGGGAGGGATGAGGCTATGTGGTAGAGGTTACTAATTTATCTTAAAGTTTATCCTTTTATTCAACATGTTTTAGTAGGTGATTATTTATGCCCTATAATGTTCTAAATATTGAAGATAAATAGGTGAATCAAACATGGTGCCTGCTTTGTGAAATAAAAAAAGGCAAAAAAAGGTAAACATACTATTAAAATTTATTGTAGCTTTACCATGGTACTGGTATTAAGAATGTGGTTGTTAAGATCATATGATGAACATAATGATACAATTGCTATTATGTTTATAAGAACATTTTATGAAAGACCATAAAGAAATACTATAACAATTTATAAAAAATAAAGAGGAATACATTAGACAACATAGTCAAGAATCAACCGAGATGATAATTAACATGAGATTTTAATAATAAGAGGTCCTCCAAGCAAAGAGCTGGAGGGAGAATTCTCCCCCCAAAAGTTCTGATCAGAAAAGAGATTAGAAAAAAAATTTTTAGGGGCGCCTGGGTGGCTCAGTCAGTTAAGCATCTGACTTTGGCTCAGGTCATGATCTTGTAGTTCGTGAGTTCAAGCCCCGCCTTGGGTTCTGTGCTGACAGCTCAGAGCCTGGAGCCTGCTTCGGATTCTGTGTCTCCCACTCTCTCTGCCCCTCCCCGACTCATGCTCTGTCTCTCTCTGTCTCAAAAATAAATAAACAAAAAAAGTTTTTTAAAAGAAAAAAATTTTAATGTTTATTTATTTGTGAGAGAGAAAGTCAGAGCACGAGTGGGAGAAGGGCAGAGAAAGGAGGAGACACAGAATCCAAAGCAGGCTCCAGGCTCTGAGCTGTCAGCACAGAGCCTGACACATGGGGTTCAAACTCATGAGCCATCACATCATGACCTGAGCTGAAGTCAGATGCTTAACCAACTGAGCGACCCAGGTGCCCCAAGATTAGAGCTAAGAAAAGGATGGTGTGGCTGGAGCTGAGTAAGAGTACGTGTGGTTTGAAATAAAATTATAGAGACAGGCAGAAAGATCTTTCTTGTCTTTGGAGAATTTCTTGCTGAGTACAATGAGAGGCCCTCTAAGGACTTTAAGTAAAAGGGAATAGTGTTACAAAAAAGACATTCTGCTGTCTGTGTGGAAAATGAATGGGAGAGTGTAGTCAAGGATACTGGTTAGAAGTCTCCAGAAATATTCCAAAGAAAGAAATAGTTTCATGGAGGAAATGATGATAGGGTTAAGTAATGGGGTGAGTGATTTTTGGAATTAGAATTCAAGGACTTAGAATTAATTAAATATGGGGATTAAAGTTACATTAGGAATTATGGAATCTTCCACTGAAGATTCCCATAGTTCGTGTGCCCTTCCAGTTCCTCATTCCTTGGGAATCTTTCCAAATAAATGGCATTTATGATGCTGGTGCCTTGATCTTCTGTTGTCATTTGCTCACATTCCAAACCTCTTGAAACATTAAGAAGAGAACTCGGTATATAGCTGAGAAAGAAGCATTTATCCAATTAGTCTAAAAGGAAATAAATGCTGAAAAGAGCTCTATTAAAAAAAAACAGACCTTTAGAATGCCACTTAAAATTTTTATTTTCACTCTTAAGAAATATACTAAGTTCACTTTAGAATTTATTTCATAGTGTCTCATAGTCTCTTCATAAATAGGGTCATAAGTAAAAATTTCTTCTTGGATTTTACCTGTGTTCCTAATGAGTTTATGTATTATCAAGAGCTTAGATCCATACTATTGTACGACTCTTAACAAATGCAAGGGTTAGAGGCACTGACCCCCATAATGTCAAAAATCCACATATAACCTTCGGTTTCTCCAAAGCTTAACTACTAATAGCCTACTGTTGACTGGAAACCTTACCAATAACATGAACAGTTAACACATATTTTGAATATTATGTGTTTTATATACTATCTTCTCACAACAATACTTCTCAAATTTTTTGGTATTTTTAGGCTCTGCTGTTTATCTGTGAGTTTTTTCAAGTTATCACAAATCTTCAGAACATTTTCTAATATATTTATTGAAAAAACTCCCAAGAATAAGTGGACTCAAGCATATCAAACCTGTGTTTTCCAAGGGTCAATTGTATTATGATGAGAAATATTATTCCTTATCAACTTTGGATTTCACTAGAGTTAACAGACCACCTAGGTGAAACCTTAGAAAAAGTTTTACTTGTCAACAAAACTGCATTTCAGCTTCTTTCTTCAGGCATTTTATTTTTACCTAAGACTGAAAATAATGAATTTTGAATTATCTCATTTTTCCCCATATTTCAAAGAAAATAAAAAGAAACATCCTCTTCTAAGAAAAGAATGTAGAATAGGCAGGGCAAATATAACCATTGCTTTTCTCTTTACTTTTGTCTTCAAACTTAACTCTTACCCAGTTCCAGGGAAGATAATCTCCCTAGAAATCTAAGAACTGCATTAATACTTTTTATCCCTACTTTGTGTAACTCTTTCTATATGTCTAACCCCACAGAGAATCTAGTTTCTTTCTTTCTTTTTAAAAGATGGATTTTATTGAAATTAGTTTTAAATTCATTCTTAATTCTTCATTCTCTATTCAGCCTGAGCCACAATATAGAGCAGTTGAAGGTGTAAGATATTTAAAAACATGGAAAATTAGGTGTTTACTCTAATAAGCTTGGTGCATATTTCAAATACCAGAAATTATTTGTGAGAGAAGTCAAGAAAAGAGGGGGAACAAAACCTTAATTCTGATTATGAAAATAATTATTCAAATTTTCATAAAGATAGACATCATCAGGCTGTAATGGCATTTTTATTCTTCCTTGTTTTTACCTTGGCTGGAAAATAAAAAAAAAAAAACAAAGGATAGTTTTTTAAAAAAGCTAAGGAACAGAGAATTTGAAAGAACAGATTAGATATCCTTTCCTTTGAGAGTTTATTTGAAAGGCAGCTATAGCTCCTTAGCTGAGGGAGAGTAGGTGGGTGTGGGGGGGCAGGGGTAAGTTAAAGCCTGAAGTAGAAGACACACAATCAGAGTTTTTTAATGTCAAACTCCTCCCAAGCTCTAAAGTTACAATGCTTTAAAGCTCTAAACCTCATCAATAAGGTCACGGCAAGACAAAGTATTGTTGAGCTGTAGTGGCTGTGATTACCAGTAGGACTACCAGCATGGTGCAGGTGTCCCTGAGTTGACCATAGTTTGGAAGACCAGTCTCATAATAAGATAGTCAGACACAGATTCAGGTAGGATACTGAAAGAAGTTTGGATTTAATCATAGTGCAAACTAACTATGTACAAATTTCCAAGCTCTGCAGGCCTCTCAAAGCACTTAGGAAAAATTAGGCCAGCCCAAGAGCAAGTCCATCTTAATTTCAATATTGCCTCTTATAGTAGCTCTGGTTCCCCAACGTCAGAAGTCAGATTCTTATCTAGCAGTTAGTCAATCAGCAGTAGCATCATCCTCTTGGTACATGTTAGAAATACAAATTCTTGAGCCCAAACCCTACCTAAGTCAGAAACTCTAGGGCTATAGGGTCCAGTAACCTGCTTAAACAAACCACCTTCATGATTCTAATCAAGCTAAAGTTTGAGAAATAATTACCAAGAAATTGTTTTCAACCTTGACAGCCTTAAAAAACAAAACAAAACAAAACACTGATTCACGATCCTACCCTTATGATTTTTATTTCATTATTCTTGTGTGCTACCTGAGCCTTGACATTTTTTAAATCTTCTGAAAAATTTCTAGTGTTCAACAGGGGTTAAGAATCATTGACTTAAGGAAGATTTGGGTTTCCCGGGGACCATATCAACTTAATGGAGCTGGCCCCCTAGATCACTGTAATAACTAAAATAACCATCATCTATCCAAACAACGCCACACAAGCCCAGTTTTCACCACTTTGGAAACAATATTTGTGCAAAGCTGAAAAATGTAACTCTTTGAAATGTTCTGTAACTTTTTCAAACCCAAACAAGAAACGTGGCTGCAAATGTCATGGGTCTTCAGAACTCTTTCTGAATCAGTGCATTCTCTTTTCCCTGGTACCCTTTCCATTACAATTTGATGTGACTCAATGCTGAGTCTATTCTTGGTGTCCAAGTTCAAGTGCATTAATAGGTTTTCTCACATGGTGGCTTTGTGGCTTTCTGAACTATAGGGAGTCACTTTTCAGTTATATTCTATTTTGTATCTAGGAAATCTGGCACTAGATAAAATGATTCATCCTTCTAAGTTTTTACTTAAAATATTAAATTACAGCACAGTCTCTGGTATCCTGTGACACCCTTCCTCTTCGAGGTGACTGTCAGCTTTCACATCCTTTGTCTTTCCCAATACTGTCCAATTTATATATATACATATTTTTTTTAGTAGTCCATGGTTCTACTTATAATGTTTCTTTCCTTCAGTTGATGAAAATCACCAGGTTTTATCAACCATTTCTAACATGAATGACTCAGCTATTTATACAGATGTATTTGCTTCATTTCAAAAACACTTGTGGAAATGTCACTTGGAGACAATGATGAGGTGGCAGCAGATACTTGGAGATGTCATGGGCATAGCCTCTTCTTTCTTATCTGAAGTTTCCAATGGAAGTTTTGAGAATATATAGAGGATATAGACGGAGGTTAGCTGGGAATGACTATTCTCCTTAAAATATCAGTTCACTGTAAAAAATACATACATATATATGTATATATACACACACATATATATACATATGTATGTATATATATACACACAGATATATATACAGATAAATATATATGATTTAGCAGTTAAGAGTGTATATTGTAGAGGCAAACTGTATAAGTGGGAGTTTGAAACCCAGGTGTGTCATTTACTAGTTAAGTGACCTTGGATAAAATATTTATCTTATATTCCCTTTTAGTTTTCATTTTTAAATGATTGATGAAAACTGTATTCTTTCTTATGACAGTGTTATGGATTAAGCCAGTAAACATATATAACGCACTTAGAACAAGGCTTTTCACATATTAAGATCTCAATAAATGTCATAATGTGTGTAAAGATCTTGCTGTCCTCATTTTCAAATTCACTAATCTAATCTTTTAAAAGTTGTAATCGCTAAATAATGAGGCTAAAAAGAAGGTCAAATTAGATTGCAATTATTTTGATATCTTTGAGATTTTAAAAATTAGTGCAATGAAAAAATATTGGTTTTAACTGATGCATTCACACATGGCTTACTTGTTCTTCTGTTGGACCAGTCACTGCATGGTTTCCTCTATGCTCTTCACTAATTCCTAGACAGGAGTGAAACATCCTCCTGTGAGGCAGCAGGAAAGGAGAGAGGTGATAAAAATTTACAGTTCTGCCTCTGATTTTAAGCACTTATTATGGACAGAGTAATAACTATAATAGAAATTTAAATACCAATGGTAACAGCTGAGAATCACCTGTTGAACAAGAATAGAAATTCATAGTTGAAGTTATATGCAAAGTATTCAGTTTATCAGTGCTAAAAAATGAGAACACATTTTTTGCATGGCTTATAGCTCATAAAATATTCTCATAATAACAATAATTTTTCTTTTTGATTATACTATGTTTTATAAATTATTTTCATATATTATTTCATTTAATCCCTGAACAGCATTGTGAGCATAAAAATAAATATATCCATGTAGTGCCTGAGTGGCTCCCTCAGTTAACTGTCTGACTTCAGCTCAGGTCATGATCTTGCTGTTTGGTGTCTGAATTCGAGCCCCATGTTGGTCTCTGTGCATGAAAAAGAGAAATAGTAAAGGGAGAGTGATTATTTTCCTTATAACCATGTGTGAAAAAAAGTTAAGACAACTCTAGAAAAGACGAGGAACATGTACCATATATGATGCTATCTCTGTGATTGACTAGTCAGATCTAAAGGACCAATGAAATCCATGTGTGGCTATGGGAGGGGAATAGAGCTACCCCAAGAGAACAACTGTTTTTAATTTCCTACTGGGAAGAGGGTAAATGTGGGGCAGGATGAAGGTAATCAGAATTTAGACTGAGAGTCAAGAAGTGGAAAAAAAATAATACCTTTGGCTGAAGAAAGCGTTACTCATATCTGGGACTAATATCATTGGTGATAGTTGTGAATTTCTCTTGGTTATGCAGGGAAGCCAGGGTACAAGGCAGGAATTTGTTCAGGTTAAGAGAACCTATGAAACTCTTGGGTACTAGTCAAGTAGCTCTGATGGTTATCAGGAAAAGAGAACTTTGATCAACAGAAACAAAGTTATCAGTGTGGCAGCAAGATGTCAAAATGGTACCAAAACACTCAGGGGCTTATTTCTGAGCTCGTGCAAGTAAAATCTCTGGGAAACCCCAGAATTAGCTTAAATGCATTTTGGTGGGGACTAATTTTTGGGATGAGGGTATTTCCATGATAATTTTGACATAAAGAATTAACTGTATTTGTGTTCATGGGTTTGTAGGCCTGAGCCATAGAGGCTATGGAGGGATGGAGTCACTCTTTCCAGAGGAAACAGAGGAACAACCCATCTCACTTCAAATGATCTTTCAAGTGTGGCAGAGTACACATCATCTTTTAAGTTAGTTGTGTCTCGAATGTAGGGTGTGGGCTGTACATGAACATTTTATCCACTTCTGCAATGACTAGCAAAAAATACAACATATATACTCCTCCTCAACTTACCTTTAGTATTTTTGCATATTTGTTATAACAACAAAAGAACATAAGAGATGAGAATTCAAAGGCTGGAAATATTACTTATTCAAGGTTTCAAATTAGTTAAGATAAATGTTAACAAAACTACTTTATCTTAGAGAAAGGGATATAAAGAATTTATTATCTGATTTTTGGATTCTTCACCAACATTATAAAATAATTAATTTTCAATTAGTCATAGGACATTGTCTCATACTGAAATAGGTAATTAGTCCAGTTTACATTTTTCAGCCACCAATGTATCCAAAGTTAAGAAAATAAATCTTCTAAATAAACCTTAGTTTTATTTTCTGTAGACTTAGGCTAAGGAAAGGAAATCAGGACCGTTATTAGCTGGAGCAGGTGGGAAGATGAGTGGACAATGTTTTGGCCTGTTACAGTCCAGAATTCTTCTAGGAGATCCTCACCTACCCTGGGATATATCGGCACAACTGAGTCCCCTCTAAGCCTCATAGCATATTCTCAGAAGGTCTGGGCCAAATTGAACATCTAAAGCATAGCACAAATTCATGAGAGAAACTTAACCACAGTCTTATTGGTCTTCTGGTCTTCATTTCCTAATTCCCCCAAATGCTAAAGAAATCTGTTATCTGCCAATATCACTCCTGTATGCACTGTGCTCTTTCTCTCTGTCTCCACCCCTTCCCCCCTCTCTTCTTTCCTCTCTGTTTTCTTCCCCTTCCTTATTAAGAAGGAGGTTGACAAGAAGTACAACCCCAATTGGCATTGCATCCTGGGAAGACATTTTGGTAGTTATGTGGCATGGGAAACCAAACACTGTATCTACTTCTACCTAGGCCAAGTGGCCAGTCTCCTGTTCATATCTGGTTAAAAGCAGGGACTGTGCCATACACCCAGTGATCCATCCAAAAACAGGTACTGTAGCGTAAGTTCCAAATACAAGAGACTCAATCTTCAGCCTTGCATAAGGGAACATGTCAATCTTTGAACTTTCATTGTATTCTTATGCACTGATTTGCCATGGTTATAAAAGAAGTAGCAAAGCAACTTACGTTTGTATTTATTTTCTATTCCAAATCTCTCTGCCCCCAGAAACTTGGAGATGGTTGGGGACCAGCACCAACTTAAAATGCTAGTAATTTTACAGAATGGCTGTGTTTTCTTAGAGGAGACAACTTCTTAATACCTCTATATTTCTTCTCTCTTTCCTAAATTTAACAAATATTTATTGGGTAATACTGTACATAAGGTATTGAATTCAGTATTTAGACTCTTCGCCCAGAAGAAATAGAAAATTACTTTACACTATTATCCTGGTTCTTCCCATCCATTTTGGTCCTGTTTGGTTCAAATTTGGGATGACTCTGTTTTTCCAAAGAGATCTCTTCTGGAATATTTTGTCTCAAGTCACTGTGTAATACGTGGATATCATCAACATCAGCCTTCTTCCTTTTGCCCACTGATCACCATCTAGACGAGTTCTTAATTACTATGTTTTTAAGCCATTGTTTCATTTTACAGCTTTCTGAAATTAGTCCTTCCCTCTGTATATCTCTTTGGGGAGAAGAGCAAATAACTCCTTTCTTCTTTTGTTACTTCTTTTACCGTTACTGTTCACATTTTTTCTACACCCAACAGAGACGTGTGGAAATACGCATTTTGTTCTTTGCTGATGATTTTTTACATGTGCAGATGAAGCTTCTTTTTGCACATATAGAAACTACTACTAGCTATATGCTAATCACTTGGAACACGCTAGCTGCTCTAAATGCTTTTTATTGTAACTATTTAAAAATTTCAGGAAATCAGATAAGTCGCATTCATGCTCTTAATGTTTATTTTTAGTTTTTAAAAGTCTGTCTGCTTTGTCCCATGGTGAGCATGAGGAAGTTCATTAGTTTTCTAGCACAATTTTATTTAGTGATTTGCTCACATACTTGTCTACAAATCCTCCCACATTCTCTTTCAGCATCTGGCTCAGGAGGAGTTGTTATCCACTGGTCACGTAGAAAAGTTAAGTATTCAAGGCAAAATATATTTGTAATTTCAGAAAGTTGTCCTGAAATACACTTCTGAGACTTTTCTATTTCAGAGTCACAAAGCAGGGCTTCTGCTCAATCTACCATATGGACATAGGACATTGTATCAACCTCCCCAGTGTGTCTTTCCAGCACTCTTACCTGCCATGCTTAACATCGAACGACTGGACAAAATGTCAGATAATGAGGTCCTGGAGCTGTCAGTCTGTTCGCTGGCATCTCAGGTAGGCTCATTGGACCTTGGATTCACTGTGTGCTGCTCTTGAGGGGAGGAGCAATGACAACAAATAGCAGCTGTAGACATAACTGGGGTGGAATCATCTAAAAAGAGAAAATGGAAGTAATGTTATATATAAACACTGATGCTCAACTTCATGCACTGCTGTTGAGTGGCAGTCATGGAAAATATGTTGTCATAAGGGAAATGGAGATGGGGAGACTAAATTTGAGTGAAACTTATAAGCTATCTAGGGGGTAAAATGTTTAAATGACAGAGAGCTGTAGCTTTACAGAGAACCAGCACAAGTTGTGTCCAAAGTTAAACAGAGGACCCTGAGACAAATGTGGAAAGTGCCTCTAGACTTCAACTTGAAAAATATAAAATAAAATCCTTTCAGTACCTGTAACGGTGTGTGTGTGTATGCGTGTGTGTGTGTGTAGGAGGTTTCGTTGACTGTTTCTGGAAGTAGTTTGGGTAGTGATTGTATCCAAGGTCAAAGCCATTCAGCAAAGACAAATGCATAGCCATTTAATTTGACAAGTGCTTAAAATTACTCACTGGCTTTTTAGTTACATTTATACTTGTGATGTTCAATGCAAACTACATTTGAGGAGGTTGCTATCATGGCCTCTGGCTGAATACTGCAGGTCAGTCCATGAACAATTTCAGTGGTCAGGCAAGGAAGAGAGACAAAAAGCAACACCTAATATTCTAGACTTGGCAGAGGCAGGAGGACAGGTGGCAGAAATCTTTCATGCTGAAAAGCAGTCTGAAAGGTGACATTGAACATGGGTAATAGAGAAAGGTTTAACAGTCCAATTCCCCAATTTAGAAATGCCACTGAGAACCCAATGTTCCATAGAACAAGGATCAAAATTCTCAGTTAACGGTGGTTTTGTATGTAGAAAAAAAAAAGGTCATTGCTATAAATACCAGGTGGTTTATTGCATGTCATGCCAGAGGGAAGATAATGAGAGCAGTATGATATTCTGTAAGGGTGAAAATGAATCTGAGGTATATAACTCTACCAGAATTCCAGAAGTCTGGGTGTTAAAACATAAATGTGGGGTCTTTAGCATTTTACAAGTGTAATTACCTTTAAAATTCAGACACACTATGTAGTACTAATAACAGAAATGTATAATACAGGGAGAAGAATGTTCACATTTTAGGACACTCTTAGTGACCTTCTTCTGAGCTTCTTGCAGGTGATTTTGTTACTTAAGAATTTTGCAAAGACAGCTGAGAAAAGTTACAAAGAAAGAAAGCAAAGGAATTGCCAACAGTGATCTGGAATAAGAAGGAGGATTCTAGAAAATTCAAGGTACAGAGTCGAACAGCCCACCCCAGTAGTCGTCAGGGGGGGAAGCAGAATAGACCTCTAGGATGTGTAGACTAGAGAAAGGTAAGAGGGAGGAAACAGAGTCTCTGGGGGCTGGAGCTGTAAGAATCCATCCAAAATACCAGACTGGAGGTCTCGCATGCCAGAAGAGGCAGAAACAGGAGCTCTGGATTATATTCAAATGCTGCCAAATAGCCACTGACTGAAGTAACGTTTGTTTTTTCTTCAGTCTGGCTCCTTTTTATGTCTGGATTCTATTTTATTTCTCCCATAACTTGAGAGGATTTAGGATTTTATACCCCCTCTCTCCCCTGCTGTTGTCACTTATTTATCTTCTCTTCCCTTTATGGTTTCTTAGCCCTTGGTCTAAATAAACCATCCTAGGACCACTTCTGGTTTTTGGTAGTCAAGCAGCTTCCAACTCTTTAGATTTCTGTAATTTCTTGTTTTTTTTTAATTTTTAATGTTTATCTATTTTTGAGACAGAGAGACAGAGCATGAGCAGGGAAGGGGCAAAGAGAGGGGGAGACACAGAATCCAAAGCAGGCTCCAGGCTCAGACCTGTCAGCACTGAGTCTGATGCAGGGCTCAAACTCATGAACCACAAGATCATGACCTGAGCCAAAATTGGACACTTAACCAACTGAGCCACCCAGGTGTCCCTAGATTTCCATAATTTCTGCTGTAAGCCATTGCTATTAATAATACTAAAAAGCCACCAAGTGCCTGGACCCCTGGACCCTTGTTGGCCTTCCTCCCTTCTTCCCCTACACTGTGATGCCCTCTCCACCTCACCATGGCTCTTCCTCAGCCCAAGTGCAGAACCCAGTGTTTGGTAACTGTCTTCTTCAAGAAATCTGTTTCAGGCCTATTGATGATGTCCTTTCTTCTGGACACCTTCTCCTCCCTCTAATGTGCAGCCATTTGGTGGTTACCAACTGCCTTGATCCTTCCATTCACTTATTTGGGATGTAGTTTCTTAACATCAACAAATAACAACAGTAACAGTAAACAGTAACAAACCACATAGATTGTCAAGTGGTTATGAATAACGCACAGAAGAATCTCTGCTATTAGGGAATTTACCCTAAAAAATAAATAAACAACATAGATTTCACTATATATCATCTCAGATCAAGATAACTGGGAACATGGAGAACGTATAAAGTAGGGAAGGAGGTTAATGTCCAGGAGGTTAAAATGCATGGAGTACGTAGTGTAGGCCTCTCTGAGGAGGTGACTTTTGAATATAGATGTGAGGAAGTGAGGAGCCCGCCATGTGGCTGTCTTAGGAAATAGCATTCTAGACAGAGGACGACAAAGGCCCTGAGTTGGTGGCAAGCCTGTTCAAGGAACGGGAGGGAAGCCAGTGTAACAGGATGAACCAATAGTGAAGGTTTTGAGTAGTAGGAGAGGTTCTTAGCGTGATCACAGGGACCAGAGCATGTAGGACCTGCTTGGTCACAGTACACGTGTTGGCTTTGATTCTGAAAGAAGGGGGAAGCCATTGGAGGGTTCTGGGGAAAGGTCTCCTACATTTTAATAGAAGTGGTCTTGTTGCTTTACAGAGAATATAATGTGATTTAGGGATGTGAACAGATTTCCTTAACATTCTGAGACTTAAAACCCAGGGGCCTAACCAAAAAGATATACTAAGTATACTCTTCAGGTGGGTCACAAAAATGGTTTAACCCAGGCCTTTGGGTAAGACCTGTGGATCTTATGGAATAATTGTGCTTCTTAAAGTATTGGAAGATGCTTTATTTTTTTTTTAAATTTTTTGTTTGTTTTTGAGAGATAGAGCATGAGTGGATGAGGGGAAGAGAGAGGAGGGGTACAGAGGTTCTGAAGTAGGCTCTGTGCTGACAGCAGAGAGTCTGATGCAGGGCTCGAATTGACTCTGTGCTGAAAGCAGTGAGCTCCATGGATGGCTCTGACTGAGGAACTGTGAGATCATGACCTGAGCCAAAGTCCGACACTTAACCAACTGAGCCACCCAGACTTTAAGAAGCTTAAACATGTAACTTAAACTCACAGGTTAAAGTAGAATGAATGAGCCAGGTCAGGTCTTAGAAGTATTGGCACTGTGGTAGCAGTTCTCAAACGTTTTGATCTTAGGACTTAGGACTATTTTATATTCTTGAAAATTACTGAAGGCTTCAAAGAGCCTTTTGTTTATGTGGTTTAAATCTGTTGATATTTACCATAATGGGGATTAAGATACTTTAAAAATATTTTTTTATTTATTCATTTAAAATGACAACAAAAAATCTGTTGATACGTTCATACAAATAAGACATTTTTATATAATGGCTGTATTTTCCAAATAAAAACTTGAGTGAGAAGAGAGGAATTGTTTTAGACATTTACAAATCTCTTCAGTGTCTGACTGACTAGAAAACAGTTAATTTCTTATATCTGCTTTAGAATTTCATCGGTTGAAATATCACACATGACGTGGTTTCTGGAGATGATGCTGTATGATCATGAGTATGAAGTGAAAACCATAGCATCTTTTTCTTGATGTTGAATTATTTTCTATCTTGTAAAGTTAGTGAAAATAGGTATTTATTACAATTTTAGAACCACTGTTGCAGAAAAAACATACACTATATAGATGAGGATCCCCTTACTTCCTTAAGCCGAGGCCAATGTCTTTAGTTACAAGGGTAAGATGTACCACTTTAAATCAAGGTAAAACAGAATGAACACAGTAAAATTATGCTTGAAAAAGTACTCTAACCATGGGCAAGTCCAAATTACCTTACAAATTATCTTTAGTTGTATGCATTCTTTTTCTCAAAGTGTGAGATTTCTGGCAGCAGATAGGGAGAGAAAGGGAAATTCTGAAAAAGTCAAAAAGATTTGGGTAAAGGCCAGTTTCCTGGGGATAATCATAATAAAAGATATATTTTTTCCAGTTTTATCCATGACTTAGAAACAAAAGTTTAGCTGAGAAGGTGGAACTTCCTATATTTCAGTGGACATGATGAAGTCCCTAAACAATTTCACTTAGACTTCTGGGTTCAGGCTTAAAGTCATTCTAAGATCTCAAACCAATGCCAAAAATGTGATCTTTAATTCTACCTCTATGAATTTTTGAGGTAAATTTCAACAAATATCCTGTAATTAAAAATATAAGTACAGGGCTATTTTAAAAATAACTTTTTATGGGGGTGCCTGGGTGATTCAGTCAGTTGAGCATTGGACTCTTGGTTTCAGCTCAGGTCATGATCTCACAGTTCAAGAGATAAAGCCCCACATCACCTTCTGTACTGACAATGTGAAGCCTGCTTGGGATTCTTTCTTTCTCTCTCTCTCTCTTCTTCCCTCCCTCTCCCCTTCTCCCTCTGCTCGTCTCCACTTGTGCACCTTCCAACTGTCTTTAAAAATAGCTTTTTAAATAAGAAATTATATAAGAAAAAATTTTCTACTTCAGAGAAAAAAAACGGCTGCTATTGTAGAATGATCTTTAGTATATCAAGGTTCAGGGTATGTTATATTTGGTAGCTTTTTCTTTACAAAGACATTTTTTATTATTTTTTAGTAATATTTGAACTATTGCTACTTTTTTAAATAATTGCTTTATGTTTATTTATTTATTTATTTAGAGAGAGTGTGAGTGGGGGCATGGGCAGAGAGAGGGGAGAGAAAGGGCTGACAGCACAGATCCTGACGTGGGACTTGATCACCATAAAATCATGACGTGTCAAAGTCAAGAGTCGGATACTTAACCTACTGAGCCACCCAGGTGTCCCTATTACTAGTTTTCATTTGAAAATTTTTAAAAAAGAGTAACTATAATTATTCAAAATTATAATATTGACTCATATTTAAATATGTAAGGTAATCAGAAGATAGTCAAGATTTTTATATCATGTTTATGATATCACAATTTTTATATCACATGGTGGTTCTACGCACACAAGTTGATTGACATGGAAGTTACTTAAACACTTTGAGTTTATACTAATTACTTTTAATTCTTTGGTTTTATATTATATAGGGCATATAAGCAGATTATGCAGAGTTTAATATTTAGGCAATACTGTAATAAAAATAGTTGAATTTAGCACATGAGAGAAATGTGTCCAACAGTATGACAGATCACAATAGAGCTTATTTTTTAAGCACATGCCAGCACGTGACATGATGTACACATATGTAGCCTCACATATATCTTTTTTTTTTTAATTTTAATGTTTATTTTTGAGAAAGAGAAACAGCACAAGGGAGGAAGGGGCAGAGAGAGAGGGAGACATAGAAGCCGAAGCAGTCTCCAGACTCTGAGCTGTCAGCCCAAAACCCAATGTGGAGCTTGAACTCACAAACCATGAGATCATGACCTGAGCTGAAGTCAGTTGTGTAACTGACTGAGCCGCCCAGGTGCCCCTATATGTATCTTTATTCATCATCCTCCCAACTCCTTGTCCCTTATCCTTCCACGCCTCATGTTGCCTTTTTCTTACATGTTAGGATAAAAATAACAGCATTATTATAGACCATGTTACTTTCTGAGAAGTCAAAAGGAAATCACAATGGCAGTTAGCAAGCATTTTAGCAAGAGGAAGGGAAGCTTGCAATAGAAATGCCTTTGTATGTCAGAGCTGTGTCTTAGGAAGAGGAGGACAGCAGAAGAATAAACATTGAGGGTGGCTATTCAGAGGAATTGATGCTTTATCACAATGATTGTGACAGAAGGATTTCATTACGGTGATTCCTGGTTGGCTTAGTCGGTAGAGCATGTGACTCTTGATCTTGGGATTGTAAGTTCGAGTCCCATGTTAGATCTAGAGATCACTTAAACAAAAAAAACTTAAAAAAAAAAGACTTCATTGCAATGCTTGACTTGGATACATTTTGAGTTTATCAGGAACTGGCTTGGCTCTTTTATATGTGAGTTGTTCCCTCTACCCTACCCTCAGTCCTCAAACCCTTAGGATCTTTTCCCGGTACCTTAAAATATTGTTCTGTGCTTAAGAATCCATTGCTCTTTTTTTCCTTGCTTTTTAAAAAACATATTTCAAATATACAATCCTTATCTGTTTTTTGTTTTATTATTATTGTTATTATATTTTTAATTTAATTTTAAGTAGGCTTCATTGCTAGCATGGAGTCCAATGTGGGGCTTGATCTCATGACCTTGAGATCAAAACCTGAGTTGAGATTGAGAGTTGGATGCTTAACTGAGCCACCCAGGCATCCCTGTTTTTGTTTTAAAATCCAAATGTTTAAGTAAATCAACTAGACTAATGATTTTATTTCTACTCCATTAAGGTTTTAAAAAACATGGACTTCTGGGTTTTGCTTTAGCATGTAGAGTTTAGAAGTCACCACTCTGTTCCAGATGACATATCTAAAAAAAAAAAAAAATTCCAAAAAAAATCAAACCAAAACCAAACCAAACAACAATCTGACAGAATCAGAAAACAACAACCAACCAACCAAACAAACAAACAAAATAAACCCTCTTGAAATTAGCAAGAAATCATAGCAAGATTGCAGGACACAAAATTAGTATATAAAAATCAGTTGCTTGGGGCGCCTGGGTGGTTCAGTCGGTTAAACGTCTGACTTTGGCTCAGGTCATGATCTCATAGTTGGTGAGTTTGAGCCCCGTGTCAGGCTCTGTGCTGACAGCTCAGAGCCTGAAGCCTGCTTCAGATTCTGTGTCTCCCTCGCTCTCTGCCCCTCCCCCACTCACACTCTGTCTGTCTCTCAAAAATGAATAAACGTTTAAAAAATTTAAAAAAAATAAAAATTAATTGCTTTGACATATGCTGAGAGTGAACAAATGGAATTTGAAATTAAAAATACAATACTATTTATAGTATTAGGAATGAAATTATTAGGTAAAAACCTGATAAATTATGTGTAAGATCTATATGAGACAAATATAAAACTCATGAGAGAAAGAAATCAATGGAGAGATATTTTATGTTTATGGCTAGAAAAACTCAGTATTGTCAAGATGTTGATTCTTCCCAACTTACAGATTCAAAGCAATACTGATCAAATTCCCAGCTAGTTGTTCCGAGAATTTTGACAAACTGATTTTAGAGTTTATATGGGGACAAAAGACAAGGAATAGCCAACACAATATTGAAAAAGAAAAAAAATTTTGGAGGACTGACTATACCAAACTTGAAGACTTACTATAAAGCTACAGTGATCAAGACAACGAAGTACTGGTGAAAGAGTAGGCAAATATATTCATAAACTTTACAAAAATTAACTCAAAATTGATCATAGATATAAGTATAAAATGCACAATTATACAACTCCTAGAAGATAATAGATGAGAAAACATAGATGACTGTGGGTATAGTCCAGCTATCATTTGGTACAGCTATCAATTGCCAAAACTTGAAAACAATCACAGTGTCCTTCAAGTAGGTAGGATAAACAAACTGTGGTATATCCAAACAATGGAACATTATTCAGTGCTAAAAAGAAATGAGCTTAGAAAAGGGTTTGAAAGACATGAAAGAAACTAAAATATGTATCCTAAGTAAAAAAAGCCTGTCAAAAACTACATGACTCTAACAACAAGATGTTTTGGGAAAGGAAAAAAAAACTATGGAGATAGTAAAAAGGTAAGTGATTACAAGGTATTAGGGAAGGGAGAGGTGAACAGGCAAAGCATAGAGGATTTTTAAGCAGTGAAACCATTTGTTTGATGCTTTGATGGTAGAACATAACCATGTCCATTTGTCCAGACTCATAGAATGCACACCAACAGAAGTGGACCATACAGTAAACTATGGACTTTGGCTTTTAATGATGTGTGAATGCAGATTTATCAGGTATAACAAATGTACTAATCTGTGGGATGTGGTTAATGGGAAAGGAATATATGTGTTGGGGGGTACGGGGACATGTGGGAAGCCTCTGTAGCTTCCACTCAGTTTAGCTATGGACCTCAAACTGCTCTAAGAAATGAAATAAAAAATTTTTAAAATATTATGGTGATTCTACATGAAAATATCCTAACATCCTTCACTGAGCACTGTGTCACACATTTTCCAAGAAACCCACAGTCCATACTGAAAACTCCACCCAAGAAAGCTGAGTTGGGAATCTGAACCTGCTCTATGAGATCTGCCATCACGCCACTCTGCTTTCTATTCAGTTCCAAAATTAGCTTTCCTATGTATTTAGTCCTATCATGTTAGGATTAGGAAAGGCTTTTCTTCTAAGTATACCAGTAGAATACTTGACTGCTAGCAAAGATTCCATGGAAAGTCTCATGAAGTCTTGGCTAACAAGACCAGAGGTTTAGCCTTCTCTTGATATGATGAGTGGGGCATTGTTGATGATGACAGAACTTGACGTAGCATCTCTAGCTCATAGGTTATAGATGCACTGTTTTTCTCCTATAAAATACTGAGATCTCTCTCTCTCTCTCTCTCTCTCTCTCTCTCTCTCTCTCTCTCTCGGTTCTGTTAAGGTAGAATGCATGTGTGATATTCCCTTGTTTTCTTAGCATGTAGATGACCACAACACATTTTTGTCAAGTTCCCAGAAATGGTCCACTCTGGGAGTTAATGCAGGTCTCCAGGGCAAGTTGTCAATTTAGGGAAATTAAGACAGGCAAACAAAAGAAAGCTTAAAATCGTACCTACTAGCCTATAAGTTCTGTGAGAACCAGAAACATATTTACCTTATTCTCCTGAAGTATCTGACTATCTGGAATAGTGTCAAGAACATAGTAGCACTCAGTAAGTAGATATTGAGTATATGCATGATTTATTAGGCAACCAATAATTATAGTTTTTTTTTTGTATGTGTACTTATTACCACCCTCTTCCACGAAAGAAATAAGGCAGCTAAGCACAAACACAGACTTTAGCAAATTAGAGCTTTAGTATCCTAGAACTTCGAATATTTGCTCTTATCATAGTTTCATACTCCTTGCTAGGTTGGAGTACACTAGGTCCACAGGTAATAAATGTAAATAAAGGGACCTCTAAGGAATGCCAATAATGGTTGAATCAGACAAAGTTGCAGAAACACAGGAATCAAAAGCAGAATAAAGAAAGTTAAATGATGGAACCTAGACATATCTGTGATGATAAACATTTTTATTATAGCTACTCTTTGGTGGCTCTTATGGCCCATTGGCTTTATTTCTCATTATGGAATTGACATCATCTCATATCATTATTCCAAACCCAATGGGCAAAATAAGAAGACGTTTAAATAGTACCAAAATGTTCTGAGACAAAAAAATTAGGTAGCGGCTAGACACCTATTTAAATATCTGTGCCTAGAGACTGATACTATATTGCATTTAAATGGCACATGAGTAAAAAAAAAAAACTAAGGGAATTTCAACGGCAAGTGATACTTGCTTGAAAATTTAAAGCAAAACACCTCTTTAATTAAAACCTTTCCTCCAAATACAAACAGCATGTAAGTTTAGTAAATTATACAGTTTCTATAATGTAATTATAATGCTTCTCTTTTGTGCAATACTTCTCAATTTGCATATTTCCTTATTACACTCTTAATAATTTTTCCAGGAAGGCATATTTTTTATTCTTTTATTCAGCTTTATTGAGGTATGGTTAGTATACATAACACTGCACATAATTAAGGTTTACAATTTGATGAGTTTAGATATATGTCTACATTTGTGTGAATCAAGATAATAAACATCCATTACCTCCAAAAGTTTTTTTTTTAATTGGTGTCCCTTTTTGTTTTTTTGTTTTCTTAAAGTTTATTTATTTATTTTGAGAGAGAGAGAGAGCCGGGGAGAGGCAGAGAGATAGGGAGAGAAAGAATCCCAAGCAGACTTTGTACTGTTAGTGCAGGGCCCGACACGGGGCTCAGACTCACAAACTGTGAGATCATGACCTGAGCCAAAGTCAAGAGTTGGATGCTTAACCAAGTGAGCCACCCAGGTGCTCCTTTGTGTCCCCCTTTTGTATGAAATAAAGTAATATATATATTAAATAATATAAATAAATATATAATATATTTGATATTTATTTTGTGTCAATTTATTTAATATTTATTTTAAT
The DNA here is from genome assembly GCA_028646485.1 of Cryptoprocta ferox. Classification (NCBI taxonomy): domain Eukaryota; kingdom Metazoa; phylum Chordata; class Mammalia; order Carnivora; family Eupleridae; genus Cryptoprocta; species Cryptoprocta ferox. Next base: position 93,654,227 of record CM053577.1, on the reverse strand, counting down.
TTATTTGATATTTGATATTTAATATGTAAATATATATTAAAATAACTATATATATATATATATATGCATGCCCTTCGTTTCTTGTACAGAGCTTAAAAAGCCTTGTAATTTCCTAAGTGATAAAGATCACTAGGAGCATCTTTTGTTCTATTTGCTCTTTGAGCCTGGTTCCTGGCACAGAATCTGAAATCTTTGGGACTTCTTAGATGATAAGAGCACCTTTTGTTCTAATGAGGTGACTTCTGGTGGGCTTTGGGGCAGCTTACAGGATAGGGGCTGGTTACTAGAAAGACCAAGCCATCATTAAATGGTTGAAGCTTTCAGCTCTACCCCTGTCCTCTGGGAAGGGAGAGGGGCTGTAGATTGAGTTAATAGTCAGTTGTGCTTACTTAACAAAGGTTCCATAAATATCCCAAAATTATGGGATTCAGAGAGCTTTGGATTGGTAAACACATCCATGTGCTGGGCGAGTAGTGAGTTCTAACTCCATAGGGACAGAAGCTCCTGTGCTTGGGACCCTTCTGGCTTTGCCATATGTATCTTGTTATCTGGCTGTTCCTCTGTATCTCATTATATAATAAATCAGTAAACGTAAGTGTTTCCCAGAGTTCTGTAAGCTGTTCTAGCAAATGTTCAAACCTAAGGAGGGGGTCCTGGGAATCTCTTCGGTTTACAGTTGGTTGGTCAGAAGCACAGATGACAACCTGGAATGCAATTAGGCTTTTGTAGCTGGGGAGTGCATTCTAATGGAACTGAGCCCTTAACGTGGCGGCGGGGGAGGGGGGGGGCGGGGGGGGGGGTCTGCACAACTAGTGTCAGAATTAAACTAAACCTTAGGACATCCAGCTGGTATCAGAGAATTGCTTGCTGTAGAAAACCCACACATGCGGTATTAAAAGTGTTGCAAATGTGAGTCAAAGAAACGCATGGGGTTTTTCTTAGATGATGAGATCTATCCTCTTAACAAACTTTTGAGTACTCAATATACCTTATTGTTAACTAGGCACTATATTGGATAGCAGATGTCTGGAACTTGCTCATCCTATGTAACTAAGTTTATACCCATTGAACAACTCCCTATACCCTTTCCCCCATTGCCTGGTAACCCTCATTCTGTTACCTACTTCTAGATGCCTCATTAGGAGGAATCACATAGTATTTATCCTTCTGTGACGTATGTCACCTTTCATATCTTCCAGGCTCATCCATGCTATCACATATTGCTGATTTCCTTCTTTTTTCCAGACTGGATAGTTTTCCATTGTATGTACATGCCACATTTTCTTTATTCATTCATCTCTTGATGGACATCTGAGATGACACTGTTTCCATGTCTTAGCTATTGCAAATAATGCTTCAAGGAACATCAAAATGAAGATATCTCGTTGAGATCCTGCTTGCAAATTATTTAGACATATATCTAGAAATCATATTGCTGGATTATGTGGCAATTTTATTTTTAATTTTTTGAAAAGCTTTTCATAGGAGCTGAATTATTTTACAGTCCTATTAACAGTGTATGAGTGTTCCCGTTTATCCACACCCTCACCAACACTTTTATCTTTCTTTTTTAATAGATATCCTAACAGGTATAAGGTGATACCTCATTGTGGATTTGACTTACAATTCCCTGATGATTAGCAATAATGAGCCTCTTTTCATATATCATTTGGCTGTTTATATGTCTTCTTTGCAGATATGTCTATACAAGTTCTTTACCTACTTTTAAAATCTGGGGTGTTTTTTTTTGCTATTGATTTGTAGGAGTTTCTTATACATTTTGAAAATTAACCTCTTTTCAGATACATGGTGTGCAAATATTTTCTCCCATTGTTTTACTTTGTTTAATATCTCTTTTATTAATTTGTGCTCCTTGTGACTCCTCTTATAAACTTATTTATCACATTTTTTGTGTATTTATTTTTTTGACTTATTAATATAAAGATTTTCTCCCTCTCCCAATGTATTTGATGTTCTGCCCACTATCTCTTTCTTCCTCTGCATCTTTTATTCCCTCCTCCTCCATTTTTTCTTCATATGCTTCATTTTCTTTTTTCTTCCCCTTCTATTGTGGCTTTTGGCAGTTCTTTGGTGTTCCTTGTCTTGTAGCTGAACACCTCCAATCGTTGCTCTTTTGTTTACCTGGCCTCCTACCGTGTTTGCCTGTGCATCACATCTCTCTCTTTTTTTCTCTTTAAGGGCAGCAATCACTGCATTTAGGGCCTAGTGTTGGTTCACAATCCTCCTGAGCTTCCCACGTGTAACCTGAAACCTGCCCCTGTCCTGAGAGGGCAGGGAGAAATGGAAGAAAAGAGGCAGGTCACTCCAGGTTGGTTGGTGGCAGTTTAATAAGCAAAGTGAATTTACATGTGAGGCTTTGTCTTGGGCAGCAGCAAGGTGAATGGATCTCCCCCCACCCACCTGCCAGATCTTAAAAGTTTATAGAGAGAGAGGCCTTAGCTGGATTCAGTCAAAATACCATACAGGTATTCCCACCACATTACTATCTCAAGGTGGTTCCTTGGAGCAGCCTCTGGAAGCAAGAATAGCAAGAGGAATTCACATTCCAAGAATAGAGGAGGGTGTGAGGACCCTTTGAGTGCCTGGGTCCAGTTCACCATTCAACTGGTAGTCATGTCTTTTTTTTTTCCCAAGAAGTTTTTGTTTTTTTTGTTTGTTTGAGAGAGAAAGAGAGTCAGCCATCAGGGGAAGAGCAGAGAAAGAGAGAGAGACAGGATCCCAAGCAGACTCTGAGCTGCCAGTGCAGAGCCCAACATGGGGCTCAAACTCGAACTCATGAACTGTGAGATCATGACCTGAGCCGAAATCAAGAGTCCAAACGCTTAACCAACTGAGCCACCCAGGTGCCCCAAGGCAGTCATGTCTTTTTGATAATCATCCCCGGCACTTGACCTCCCCCTCCCTCCTTACCCCCTCATGAGCAGCTCTTACAATCTCACACACACCCCTCTTCTGCAATAGCCCCCCAGAGGTTAGCGAGGCATTTCACTACCTTGGAGATGGGTCCTTTGGTGGCTACCTGGAGGTAGAGGCCACAGCAACAATAAGATGTATAAGGGAAACACAGATTAAGACAATGATTCTTAAAACCAGGAGCTACTTTTTCCACTACGAGTCCCCTGATCCAAACCACTGATTTAAGTCCTCTAAGCTGGAGGACATTCATTTTTGTTTGCATGTGATTTAATAAAGATGATACTACATTAGCAGACTCATCAGGTGTGAACAGACAACATTCTTTTTGGATAATGGCATAGGTGCCATTCTGGCATATGGGACAACAGGTCTACTAAATGATAATTCAAATGTATTAAAGCCTGGGACAGTAGTTTGTCCACCTAGCCAAGGGGATTTTATCTGTATAATTTATTCTGCTGCTTTAATATTCCATTTTTCCTTTTTACCCACCCTGCTGTTTGCAGGCTATAGGGGAGATAGAATATGTATTCAATGTCATGCTCTTTTGCCCAGCCTTGCACTTCATGAGCTTTAAAATATGACCTCCAGTTACTGTCTGCTCAACAAGTATATCTATAATTGTGCTTAGCTTCTCCAGTCCCTAATAGTGGCAGCCTGGTTTGCATGATAACAGGGCAAAACTTGGGTTAGGCCAAATGCAATGTCCATATAAATCAAAGCACATTTAGAAGCCTCCCTCAGAGGAATGGGGCCAATATAATCAATATTTCAATGCCTCACTGGTTGGGAACTCCAGTGGATAGCCCCAGGTTCTTTTGACCATTGCCTAAGGCATTGTTTAGAACACACAGGGCACGATATTACTGCATTATCTGAGTTACTGTATTTTATAAAGGCAGTCAGTCATCCTTGGCAATCTACCATGTACTTGGGCACAGTGGTGTCTGTTCATTCTGTATCTTCTGATATCTATTGAAAGGTGCACTAAGACTTGTACCTGAGCTAAGGCATCAGATCCTTTATGGTCAGAGCATCTCTTATGAACTGTTACATAAAAAACAGTGAGTATTGCCTTATGCTCTTGCAGATGGACTCAAATGTCTTTCCAGATACATTCTGACCCCCACGGGCTTATTCTTGATCATCTACCCCTCAGCTTCCCATAATCTGAGACAAAAGGCAAATCCCTTTAGAAGAGCCCAACTGTTGCTGCAAAGTGTTAATGTCCAAGGCTCATGAGTAATCATCAGCCAGCCTGCTCTGAGCTCAGCGCACTGGCTATTGCACTGGCTGCTGTGTGAGAGGCTTTCCCTGAAAGTGTGCTGTATACACTATCAGGAATTATTGCTCCATGGAGGTATATCAAGTTTCTGCCCCCTTCCAGAGCTGGGGCCAAAATCCCAGGGCACTCCCCCCTTTTGTTGACTCTGCCATGTTGCCTGACTCATGACCTTCCAGAGTCACAGACACATCTAACTCAAATGGTAGCCCTACTTAGGAGATGTCCAGAGCTTTCATCTGCTTCTCTAGTAGTTTTGCCTTCCCAAGGATGGCTTGTTGCTCTGAGTCACAGTACCACTTGTGCCGTTTCTTTACCAGGCATTGTAAGGGATGCAGGCACTGAGCCAGCATTAAAAGTCCCCCCAAACCCCAAAATCTCTACAAAGGCTTGCACCTCTTTCACATTCTTAAGGATTGGATAGGCTTGTACCTTCTCAATTACTGCATTTGAGGCAATACAAATCTTACCTAACCAGACAGCCCCCAAAGTTTTGCAGTGATGCCCAGGCCTTGAATTTTCTGTGGATTCCCTGTCCATATTCCCCATCACACATGTTCCAGTAAAGCCTGCAGGCTGTCCTGCAGCAGAGGCAAATCTTCACATTATATCATCAATGTAATGGGTCCATTTTGTCCACAGGAAGAAACGGGAACAGCAACAGCTCTCAGGCTACTACTTCAGGACATATTAGGAGGCTCTGCAGGTAGCCTTGGGAAAGTACTTGAAAGGTTTACTAGTGTGTCTCCCACATGAAGGCAAGTTCATCTGAATTATCAGAAACCTGTACTTGTCTTTTCCGTGAATCTCCTTGAAAATGAAGCACTTTTGCAGGACCTTATTTTTTGCCAAAGCATCAAGAGTGAAACAATACCTATCTACAAATGACAAAAGACTTCAAAACGGCCATGGTTAAGGATCTGATGAGAATTCATTATACTGCAGTTGACAAGAAAATTTGGTTATTTCTTTGAAACACATTTTCAAATGATGACTGGTACCAGGACAACAGGATATAAAAGGTTTTGAAAAATTTCATACAAATATAATTTAAAGAAAGTTTAGTATATTTTTTATTTGACAATGCTTCCCATAAAATGTAATATATACAAAAAGTCACATAGTTGTAAAAAAACTCAGCTTTTTTAATAGAGAAGACTCAGTTCCGTAAGCATCCAAAGACCCAGTGAAAACAAACAGAGAATCTTTGTTTCCTAGGCAGATTACATTAAAGGTAAAGAAGAGCCTTTGTTTACAATTTCTTTTAAGGGCAGACCAATAATCCAAGAAAACATTATCTTTTTTAACAGAGAGAAAAACAAATTCTAATTTTGCAACATTGTGTGTTTGATATTAAAACTTTTTTTTTCTTTTTAACTTACATAAATCCATTCTCATCTTAGCTTGATGTCACATAAGATCCTTTTCTCAGTATTTCTTTCCTACAAACCTTCCGTAACCTCAGCTCTTCTAACTTTCTAATTTGACCTTCAGCCTCTAGACACATTGGAGGGTGTCTAGGTGAATGATCCACAGTAGAGGCCAGCCCACTGTAGCCACCATGTGCTTCTCCACTGAAGTGACTCTGCATAATTCCTCCAACATGTGCATTAGACTGGCTGCCATTTTTAGATGTCTTTGTATTCCCAAAGAGGTCCACAATATTGCACATATGGGATATCCTCCCCATATAAATAGCATGGCCAATTTGGGATTTCCTTTTTGAATGCCTCTTTCCAAAGGCCAACCTTTTTTTAATTATTTATTTTGGGGAAAAGAGAGAGAAAGAATATGAATGAATGAATGAATGAATGAATGATTGAATATGAATCCCAAACAGGTTTCATGATATCAGAACAGACCCCGATGTGGGGCTCAATCTCATGGACTGTGAAATGATGACCTGAGCTGAAATCAAGAGTCGGACGCTTAACTGACTGAGCCACCCAGGAGACCTGCAAGGCCAACTTTTTTAGTTTCCTGCATGGCTCATCAATTACTGGTTTTTGTAACCCTGTCAGGAGCTTCTTGGGCATAGGGTGGGAAACCATTCCATGTACTCAGAGGGCAGAGAGAGACAGGAGAAAGAAGCAGGCCCCTCTAGGTTGGGAGATCGTAGTTTTAATAAGCAAAGGAACTTTGCCTATGATCCTCCCACCCACCTGCTAAGTCTTAAAAGTTTGTAAAGAGACCTTAACTGGGGCGCCTGAGTGGCTCAGTCAGTTATGCATCTGACTTCAGCTCAGGTCATGATCTCGCAGTTCATGGCTCTAAGCCCTGAGTCGGGCTCTGTGTTGACAGCTCAGAGCCTGGAACCTGCTTCGGATTCTGTGTCTTCCTCTCTCTCTATCCCTACCCCACTCATGCTCTGTCTCTCTCTCTCTGTCTAAAAAATAAATAAACATTAAAAAAATTAGAATAAAGGGACCTTAACTGGTACCACTGTGCAAGCATTCTCAACACAACATCACCGTCTCCTTGGAGCAGCCTCTGGGAGCAAGAAAGGACAGAGGAACCCACTTTCCAAGGATGGGAGGTGGCACTAAAGAGCCTCTGAGTACCTGAGTTCAGGTCACAGGTCAACTGATAGTCATGTTTTGTTTTTTTTCTTATGTTTATTTATTTTGAGAGAGAGAAAGTATGAATAAGGAAAGGGCAGAGAGAGGGAGAGAGAGGATCCCAAGCAGGCTCTGTGCTTTTAGCACAGAGTCTAACACAGAGCTTGATCTCATGAACCATGAGATCATGTCCCAGGCCAATATCAAGAGTCAGACCTTAACTTATCTGAGTCAACATAGGCACCCTGGTAGTCATGTCTTTTTACTGATCTTACCCAACACCTACCCCAAATCTAGAAAAATTTCATTCCATTGTCCTTAATTATATCTGCAAAGGCCTATTTCCAAATAAGGTCATATTCACAGATATCAAGGTTAGGATTTGGGCATAGCATTTGGGGGAACACTATTCAATTCACTACACATATGTAAACCATTATTAGTATTACTATTATTATTATTAAATTATTTTATTCCCATAGGTCAGTACTAATTCAAAACATGTATTGGCCATTAGTCTATATTGGATTTTCTTGCTATGTAATTTCAGTCTGCATATGTAGATTCTGCTTTAATCTAGAAAAACATTGTTCCATTATTGTGCTGAATATTTTTCTCTTTTTTCTGATAGCTTTTTCAGAAAAAGTACCAATTATGTGTTTGTCAGATATCTTTTCATTTTTATACTGTTTTTTTTTTCCTGTCCTCCATTTAATTGACTTCATTGCCAACTATGTATTTTATGTGTTTAGCTACTGCTGAAGATATTTGTTTTTTTTTTTCATTAAAATTTACTGATGTATCAGGGCGCCTTGGTGGCTCAGTCAGTTAAGCATCCGACTTCGGCTCAGGTCATGATCTCATGGTTTGTGAGTTCAAGCCCCATGCCGGGCTCTGTGCTGACAGCTCAGAGCCTGGAGCCTGCTTTGGATTCTGTGTCTCCTTCTCTCTCTGCTCTTTCCCCACTTAGGCTCTGTCTCTCTCTCAAAAATAAATAAACCTTATAAAAAATTTACTGATGTGTAGTTACATACATTAACATGGACACATTTTATGTGTTTTTTTTTTTTTTTCTGTACAAATACACCCATGTAACCACCACAGTCAAGATATAGGACATTTACATCAACAAAAGTTTCCCTTTTGCTTCTAGCTAATCAATCCCCATCCTTAAGTGCCCATCCTTTCCCCCATATAAATACTGGTTTACTTTCTATTACTCTAAATTAGATTTATCTTTTCTAGAGTTTCATGTAAATGGAACCATACAGAATCCTACTGTTTTGTGTCTGACTTCTTTTAGTCCACATAATACTATTGTTTTCATCCATGTTGTCCATCAGAAGTTTGTTCTTTGAGGGGCTCCTAGGTGGCTTAGTCAGTTAAGTGTCCAACTCTTGGTTTTAGCTAAGGTCATGATCTCATGGGTTTGTGGGATCAAGTCCCACGTTGGGCTCTGCACAGAGTGTGGAGGCTGCTTGGGATTCTTTCTCTCCTTCTCTGAGTGCCCGTCTCCCTCTCTCTCTCAAAATAAATAAATAAGCTTAAAAATGTTTGTTCTTTGATACTGGTAAATATACTCCATTGCATTGATATGCTGCATTTTAAAAACCAAATCCAGTTTTTGGTCATTATGAATAAAGCTTTTATAAACATGTGTGTTAAAGTCTTTGCATGAACATATCTTCTCAATTCTTTTGAGTAAAAATCTAGAAGTGAAATTTCTGGGTTATAAGCTCAGTGGATTTTTAACTTCATTAAGTTTTTGCCTACTATAGTTACTCAATATTTTCTTCAAAAATTTTACTTTTAAGTTACAGCATATAGGTATATAATCCACTTGGTGTAATGTTGGCATATGGTATGAGGTAAGTGTTGTGGTTTCGTTTTTTTTCATTTGGAAATCCAGTTATTCTAGCATCATTTGTTGAAGACTGTCATTTGACATAGAATTACCTTTGCAACTTTATTAAAAATTAATCGATCATATTTGTGTGCGTGCATTTCTGAACCCTATTCTTCCCATTGTTTTCTTATTTCTAATCCTATGCCACTTTATACTGTCTTGATTACTGTAGCATTGTAATAAATCTTGAAATCAAGTGGTTCAAGTCTTCCAAGTTGATTCTTGTCAAAGTGTTTTGGATATTCTTGTCCCCCTACATTTCTATATACATTTTATAATCAGTTTGTCTATGGGGAAACAAACAAACAAACAAACAAACTGCTTGCTTTTGAATGGGTTTAGAATGAATCTAAGAGGAGATTTAACATCTTAACAGTTTGAAGTGTCTGACCCATTAATATTTATTAAGTCCTCTTTATTTTTCTCATCAGTGTTCTTTTGCTTTCAGTGGATAATAATTAGATCTAACTTGTTAAAAATTTTCCTAAATTTTTATGAATATGATTCTGTGATAGTTCAGTTCAATTTTTAACTCCTATTCCTAGTATATATATGGTTTTGTACATTATTCTTGGATCATGTGACATTTGAAACTCCACTTAATTATAGTAGCTTTTTAAAAGATCACTTAGGATTTTCTATATACATAGTCATGTCATGTTTGAATAAAGACATAGTTTTGTTCTGTCTTTTCAAGTTATATGTGTTTCATTTCTTTTTCTTGACTTAATGTACTGATGAGGTCCTTCGACAAAACTTTGGATCAAAATGAGGAGGCTTTATATCGCTATGCCTTGTCCACAGTCTTGAGGGAAAATGAATTCAGTGTTTCACCAGGTAATGTTTTTTTCTTATAATGTCTTTGCCTGATTTTGTTATCAGGGTAATATTGGCATAGGAAAAAGTATTGAGAAGTGTTTCCACCCCTTTGTTACTGAAAGAGTTTGTAGAGGCTCTGCATGATTTATTTCTTACACGTTTGAACGAATTCTCCAGTGGAGCAGTCTGATGCTAATTAATTCATCGTAGGAAGATGTTCCCTTGTGAATTAAATTACCTTTATTGATGTAGATGTACAGATTTTCTATTTTTCTTGAACTAGTTTTGATAGTTTGTGTCTTTCACATAATTTGTTCATTTCGTCTTACTTGTAAAATTTATTTTCATAAAGTTCATAATATTTCTTTATTATCCTTTCAATACCTTTATAATGTATAGCATATATATAATTTCTTCCTTCCTTTATTTTGGTAATTTGTGCTTCTGTTTTTTTTCTCTTTTTTAATGAACAAGACTTTCCAACAGTTCATCAGTTTTAATGATCTTTTCTGAAAACGCGTTTTCAGTTTCATTAGTTTTCTCTAGTATTTTTGTATCCTTCTGTATACTTTGTGTTTAGTAAACTCTGATTTCTTAACATTGAAGTTGAAGGCACTGATGTTCTTAAAATCGTTATTGAAAACTATAAATTTTCCTTTAAACACTGCTTTAGCTGTATACCACATTTTGTATGTTTTTTTCATCTATATTTAAAGTATTTTCTTATTTTTCTTATGATAACCCAGTTGCTATTTTGAAGTACATTGTTTCATGTCTACATATTTTGGGAGTTTTTCCAGATATTTTTATATCTGGAAAATTATTACTGGATATTATTACTTCCTGGTAATAAATTGGCATTGCAATAATTATGAAATCTTCTATCTTATTCTTGGTAATATTTTTGATTTTGAAAGCTATTTTGTTGATATAATCCTGCTTAGGATTAGTGTTTGCATGTTACATACTTTTTCTTTCTTTTCCTCAACATCTATCAATATGTTTAGAGTAGATTTCTTATAGACAGATATAGTTTTGTATCTGTGAGTTTATAAATTATATCAAATTCAGTATTTGTTGCTTTTTCAAATTTTTTTCTACTCAAACCCTACTTTTCTTTTTGTTTTTTAATGTTTATTTACTTATTTTTGAGAGAGAGAGCTAGAGAGCAAGCAGGGGAGGGACAGAGAGAGAGGGAGAGTGAGAGAATACTGAGGAGGCTCTGCACTTCTGATGTGTGGCTTGAACATACGAACCACAAGATCATGAGCCGAGCAGAAACCAAGAGTCAGAGCTTAACCGACCGAGCCACCCAGGAGCCGCATCAAACCCTACTTTTTGATCTCCAATTACAATTATGTTAGATCACTTGAGACTGTTCCATAAGTCACTATTACTAATTTTAAATCATTTTTCTTGTGTTTCCTATTCAATAGTTGATATTGCTATATTTAAAGTTCACTGATCTTTTTTTCCCCAAGTAATATCCTATCTGTTGTTAATCTTACCCAGTGAATTTTTGAGTCAGATATTATCTTTGCCATCCTAGAAATTATATTTCATCTTTTATATCTTTTATTTCTGTCCTCACTATGTTCATGCTTTCCTTTCCATAATTAAACATAGTTATAATAGCTGTGCTAATACCCTTCTATGTTAATTTCATCACTTTTATAGTTACTACATTTGTATTTATAACTTTTCTCTTGTGCATGGATCACATTTAAAAAATATTTGTTTATTTTTGAGGGAGAGAGAGAGAGAGAGAGAGAGCGCGCACAAAAAGGGGAGGGGCAGAGAGAGAGAGAGAGAGAGAGAGAGAGAGAGAGAGACGCAGAATCCAAAGAAGGCTCTGGGCTCTGAGCTGTCAGCACAGAGCCTTACTTGGGGCTTGAACTCGAGATAGGAGATCGTGACCTGAGCCAAAGTTGGATGCTTAACCAACAGAGCCACCCAGGTTCATAAAAATGAATCACATTTTTATGCTTCTTTATATGCACATTTGTCTTGATTGAATGCTGGGCTTTACAGATTTACTATTGAGTGTCTCGTTTTGTGATTTTACTTTCAGAGAGTTGGCCTGTTATCTGGTTGATTATTCGTAGTTCAGTTTGAACCTTTTGGATCCTATTTTAAAGTTTTGTTCAGTGGGATGCCTGGGTGGCTCAGTCGGTTAAGCGTCTGGCTTTGGCTCAGGTCATGATCTCATGGTTTGTGGGTTTGAGCCCCACATTGGGCTCTGTGCTTATGGCTTGGAGCTTGCTTCTGATTCTGTGTCTCCCTCTCTCTCTGCCCCTCCCCCACTTGTGCACTGCCTGTCTCTGTCTCTCAAAAATAAATAAATGTAAAAATGTTTTAAAAAATTTAAAAAAATAAACTTTTGTTCAGAGTAAGTCTAGACTAGTGTTTTTGCACCAGGGATAGGTTAGATGAGCTGGTAGGTGTCCTCTGAGTGATCCACAGAATCATTTCAATCTAGCTTATGGGAATTCAGATGACCTGGTTCTGTGTGAACTGTATGGATTATTCACCTTGCAGATCAGTAGATGCCCATTGCCTGACATTAGAGAATTGAACCCACATATGTTTACCTTTGGATACAATGAGAATTCTACTATGGGATTCCATGATGATTTGTGGCGTTCATTTTTTGTTTAACTCCCACCAATCCAGAATTCAGTTTTGCAATTTTCAGCTGCCTCATGCTTCCTTAAATCTGATCTGTGTACGCTCTACTCAATGAGACCAATGCATTCTGCAGTGTGAAATTTACTTTCAGGCAGAAAGTTGGAGTGATTGTAGGTCTGTCTTTATTTTCCTTTTTTTTAGAGATCACATTTCTGCATTAGTTGTTATCCAACAGATAAAAACTGTTATTTCATTGATTTTATCTAGTTTTCTGATTAAGATGAGATGGTAAATTCATTCCTTGTTATCTCATAATGGCTGGATGTGGAAGATCCTGGTGTCTCTATTGTAGACTCTCAACTTTTATTTCTTTCTTTAATTTTTACTGTACATTTTTCAAATTCTATGGCTGTTTAATTATGTCTTCTTTTATCTCTGAGTTTTCAACTTCTTTGAACTTCTGTTTTCTTCAGAAAATCTTTCACTGAATCACATTTATCTGTCTCTTGTTATTTCTTTCTACCTTTTTTTTGTGAGGGGGAAGGTAGATGGCATAGTATTTAAGCTTTTATTTTATATCAAATGTTTCTACTTGTAATTAATAAAAGATAAAAGACTTTGTTTGGAACGTCTATTTTTTTAATGCAGACTTGTGTAATGATGATAAGAGATATGACTTGGGATAGCAGTGAACTTGGCTATTTAGTCTTGGAACAACATTCTTATTAACTTTTCCATTTTCTCTGGTTTGGGGTTCACTTCTTGCTGTATGTGGCCACATTTCACTTTATGTGTTATGATGTATGTGTTAGCAGATCTCTCGGGTAGTATGTTCACAGTGAAACTAAGGGCTTACAAGTTACAGGTGTTTAATTTGCATTTTATTCATTTCTTTCCAGCTCACATTGATCATTAATTGCAAAGCTAATTTCCCCTCATTTTGATTCTCCACCCATTTCATAGGCATCCAGCTTATCTGATTTACCTGTCCAGACTGAAAAACATATTCAACGAAATGGTAAGATAAAGACTCAACTTCTTTTCCTGTCTTCCTTCATTCCTACCTGCCATAGATTCTTCAATGAGGTAACTTATTCATTTTTCCCATGGATTACTTGTTATATTACTTGTCCTTTTATTCTGAATTAAAAGATTATTGTTTGGGGTTCTCAATAATTGCTTGCCTCATTAATAAAAGCTAAATTCTATCGAGATTTGGAGAGGTAAGTACAAATTTTTCTGTCCTTTCTCATTTTATTCACATAGTTGGAAGACTTTTATTTATAAAATATATATACTATAATTATATATTTAAAGTTATATATTATAATGTAATATAGATATAATGATATATCTGTAGTAACAAAATTTTGAATTTTTGTTTGCTTCTTTGGATTGTATCTTTTAATCTCTGACATTTATTCCATGTTAGGACAAATGCAAATGTGAGGTTATATGTTTGTACCACAAACTGCAGTATATATAACAGATGAGAAAAATCAAGCTAGATATAAAATATCTTTAAAATATTACTTACTTTACTTTTATCAAATAATCTTTTCTGAGTCACATAAATTGGTAGACACATGCAGAAAGTGAACTGCTTTTCTTGATTTTGCGATATTAACAAGGTTAAAGCTGTACTTTTATTTATTTAAACAAATTTTTAACGTTTATTATTGGGAGAGAGACAGAGAGAGAGGAACAGAGCATGATTTGGGGTGGGGCAGAGAGAGAGAGGGAGACACAAAATCTGAAGCAGGCTCCAGGCTCTGAGCCTTCAGCACAGAGCCCGATGCCGGGCTTGAACCCATGAACTGGGAGATCATGACCTGAGCTGAAGTCAAATACTTAACTGACTGAGCCACACAGGTGCCCCAAAGCTATATCTTTAATTAATATTGTATTTGTGTGTGCATGTATAAGCATAAGAGGGATGCCTGGGCAGATCAGTCTGTTCAGCATCTGACTCCTGGTTTTGGCTCAGGTCATGATCTCACCTTCATGGGTTTGAGCCCCACATGGGGCTCTGCGCTGACAGTGTGAAGCCTGCTGGGGATTCTTTCTCTTCTTCTCTCTCTGCCCCTTCCCCACTTGTGCTCTTCTCTCTCAAAATAAGTAAACATTTTTAAAAAAGAATAAGAAGCAGGGGATAGAAATTGCCTCAACTGCATTAGGGAAGATGTGAGTAGTACTGCCCTTTAAGGCCTTGTGGTTCTTATTTGTAGTATTATCACAGGCTGTGAATGCACTCTAAAATGTTGTTTTGAGACATGACAGAGTCACATTGTCTGTTGTATACTGCAACTTTTTAACCTCTTCAGCATTTATTAAGCCTGCTGCCTCTCGCTAGGAGGACTAAGTTCCTTGGACCCTCAATTCTTGGGATCTCTTCAAAGACTATCATGTGACTCACAGGTTATTTAGGTGTCAGGATCTTAGGACTATTTATTATCCAAGAGAATATCGCCATGCCCTGGTTGTGGGGCTATGTCCTGATCTGGCATTATTCACCTCCAAGGGACTTTTTCTTTGTTATTTCTGAAAAGGTCATGGTCAGCCACCTTGATGACTATACATCATATATCTCAAATCATAAATCTGTAGTTGAGGTAAGAAAAGCTTCTGTTCTTCTATTCCATTTATATCTTTGTTCCCAAGAGAAGCTAAATGGTCTCTAATTGAGAGATCTTTAAATGGAAGTTTTATAATGCAAGTTGTTGGGTAAACAAAGAGAACTGAAAACCAGAGAATATCCATTATGCTAATGCCTCTCAGTGCATAGCCAGCCCACATTAAGGATCCTGAGCAATGGCTGGGGGAAGCAAGTTGGAAAGAGATTTTGCTAGTGTTTGAGTTACCTTCCAATTTTGTTTTAACTGTCAGTGTATTCATATTTACTATCATGCCTAGGATGAGAGTGAGCAAAACTTAAATGATCTCTTACTAGTTTTCCACAATTAGATACAAATGATGGATTAACAATGGATGATTTATGTTTGGATATAGAATAGAGTATAATATAGAATGTAGAAAGGAGTTCAAGGGAAGAAGGAAAACATGGAAGAGGAAATGTAGAGTGACAAGATTCTCATCTTCCATAGGAAGATTGAGAAATTACTGATTAAAGTTGATTGAATAGCGGTCCTTGGGTGGCTCAGTCGTTTAAGTGACTCTTGATCTTTTGGTTCAGGTCATGATCTCACGGTCATGTGATTGAGTCCTATGTGGGGCTCTGCACTGTGTGTGGAGCCTACTTGGAATTCTCTCTCTCTCTCTCTCTCTCTCTCTCTCTCTCTCTGCCCTTCCCCTACTCATGTGCATGCACACATACTCTCTGTATCTCTGTGTCTCTCTCTCAAAATACATAAACCTTTGAAAAAAAAAAGTTGGGACACCTGGGTGGGTCAGTTGGTTAAGCGTTGGACTTCAGCTCAGGTCATGATCTCATGGTTTGTGGATTTGAGCCCTTCATTGGGCTCTGTGTTGGCAGTGTAGGGCCTGTTTGGGATTCTCTCTTTCTCCCTCCCCCACTTGTGCTGCCTCTCTCAAAATAAATAAATAAACTTAAAAAAATAAAGTTGATGGAACAAAAATGGAGCTATAAGAATATAATTTAAATATAGTTATAAGAATAGCTATATATATTACAGATACATAATCTCTATATACCTGGAGAATGATAGATTAAGAAAGTAGTAAGAGAAATTCCTCATCTTTTCTAATGGAGAGTCAATGACCTTTTTTAAATTTGAAAGGCCTATATTCTCCAGGTATATAGAGATTATGCATCTGTAATATATATAGCTATGAAGAAATGGGCAGAAGACATGAATAGACACTTCTCCAATGAGGACATCCAGATGGCCAACAGACACATGAAATGATGATCAGGATCACTCATCATCAGGGAAATACAAATCAAAACCACACTGAGATACCACCTCACGCCGGTCAGAGTGGCTAAAATGAACAAATCAAGAGACTATATGGAGAAATGGGCACCCTCCTACACTATTGGTGGGAATGTAAACTGGTACAGCTGCTCTGGAAAACAGTGTAGAGGTCCCTCAAAAGATTATCAGTACAACTCTCCTGTGACCCAGCAATAGCACTGCTGGGGATCTACCCAAGGGATACAGAAGTACTGATGCATAGGGGCACATGTACCCCAATGTTCATAGCAGCACTTTCAACAATAGCCAAATCATGGAAAGAGCCTAAATGTCCATCAACTGATGAATGGATCAAGAAGATGTGGTTTATCTATACAATGGAATGCTACATGGCAATGAGAAAGAATGAAATCTGGCCATTTGTAGCAAAGTGGATGGACCTCGAGGGTGTCATGCCAAGCAAAATAAGTCAGGCAGAGAAGGACAGATACCATATGTTCTCACTCATAGGTCTAACAGGAGAAACCTAACAGGGGACCATGGGAAGGGGAAGAGGGGAAAAAAGTTAGGGAGAGGGAGGGAGGCAAATCATGAGAGACTCTT
Source organism: Cryptoprocta ferox (assembly GCA_028646485.1). Taxonomy (NCBI): domain Eukaryota; kingdom Metazoa; phylum Chordata; class Mammalia; order Carnivora; family Eupleridae; genus Cryptoprocta; species Cryptoprocta ferox. Next base: position 93,637,598 of record CM053577.1, on the reverse strand, counting down.
GAATACTGAGAACAAACTGAGGGCTGAAGAGGGAGGGGGAAGGGGAAGGGGGGTGTTGGTCATGGAGGGGTGTTGTGGGAAAGAGCACTGGGTGTTATATGGAAACCAACTTGGCAATAAACTATTAAAAAAAGATTTTAAAAAACTTGATGACTTAAGACAAACATACACACACACAGACACATATACACACACTTAAATGATGGGACCAATTGTTTCAGCCTCTGAGAATGGGAGTTTTATAAATTCAGTGACTTTTTTTAACCTTGTTAATATATTATTTTAATAAAACTTATAAATTGTGATTTTACATTTTCAACAGTAATGTGTGCTATTTATAAACCTGGCATTTTAAGTAGTATATGAAAATGGAAAAATTAATAATCCCTATCTTTAGATTAAGATTATATATTTTATAAATATTTGCATTGAAATATTTACCATCAAAGGTGTCAAATGTAAAGTGAGAAATTAGGTGATTTTGTCAACATAATTTTACCAAATGGAGAAAACAAATATTTTGAAAAGTTGAAAGCAAAGCAAAAAATTAGTCATTGCGGCTAATATGTTGGATTGCCATTCTGTAAATCCATCCTAAAAGAATAAACTAAGTCATGAAGAAGCCCTCCCAAGTCTCCAGTGTGTACTTTATTTTGAAATCTTAAATATCTCTCTATGCTTTCATGAGTAGATTTATTTAAACACAGGTTGCAGTGATTAACTTTGGTCTCATAGCTTTGGATGTAAAAGTTAGAAACTATGAGATCGGAATAGATCAATAAAGTATATTTGCAGAATTTTTTAAACCCAATGGCCTCCTTAAGAGAGAAAACATATGTAGCACATAGCCTGGAATATGTTTTATTTATTAGGATGTAAGCTTGGTGTTATAGAAAGAGTGTAGGTGATGGATTAAATTGATTTGAGCTCAAATACTGATTGAAATAGTTGGTATAGATACCTCATGGCATCATCATGAGGATTAAAAGAGAATGCTTCATTTAAATGTCCAGCTTGGTGTCACAAAGGTAGCAATTAATATTAGATTTCATCATAATACAAAGCAGCACATAGTAAAGATATCTCATTGGATGAGAATCTCTCATTTAAATGCAGATAAAAATAAATTGTAGAAGCTGGTGATCAACTTCTGGAAAATGGTAGATATATTAATATTTAGTCATGATGCAAAGGCAATTAGAAAAATGCAAAAACTTAAGTCAATAAAAACAACGTGAGAGGAAAATAAGAGGTTCATCTTTTTCTCTTTTTCTAAAATGCAATTTAATAGAAGATAGGATGTCTATTTGAATATATTTTATTGCTTTTTATGAGAAATTTTATAAGAACTTAAGAAAATAAAATATTCAAATACATTCCTTTTTGTTTTTAGTTATGTTTTGTTTGTGTCTCAGTTTATTTGAAGAAGTATATCTCAAGGCACAGTTGGAAAGAAATTAGATTTTTTTACTTTGAGAATGTTGAGTTTAACATGATGGATGGATATATTTGCGAGGTTTCTTTTGACAGAAATATAAAACTGAACTAAAGTCAGGGAGAACTAGGTGGGGAGTGAAGTATGCACAACTTTGAATAGAATCTTCTGCCTCTTAGAACCTGAAGGGGGGAAAAAAAGGAGAAATGAAGTGCCAGCAGTGCAGGAGAAGCAGAAAAGCTTAGGGTCATAGAAACTGCAACAAGAAAATATTTCTCCAAGTGGTAGAAGAGAATGTGAATGTGTGATTCAGGAGCCCAATAGCAAAGTCTATAGTTAATAGGCAATCACAGATCCCTTAGAAAAGTTCTTTCACAGTGGAGACTATGAGACTTAATCCAGTAAACCACACTCTACTAATGTATTGTCCTCCTTGGAAATATCAAGCTCTAAAATAAAAGAAAATCTAAGTAGCTTCCATTGGTATGCTTACATACAATTTGGTCCATTTCCCATGTAATCAGTCTAGTGGAAATGTGTTTAAAGGAAGCACGGCATTGTTGTTGATAAAATTGACCTGATCTAGGTCATGGTTATTCAGTCAATTTTAAAATCATTCTGTGTTTAGCATGGCTTCCTGGAAAAGTGTCACGGGTATGACAGAGTTTGGATACTACTTAAGAATATCACTCGTGTTACTACATGAACTCGCTGAGTTTATAGTTTCAGAATCAATAGAGAGTGATTGCCAAACCCAACAAAGACCAGAGCCATGTAGCATCCTGCCACAAGAAGGCCTATATATAGAATGAATCCAGAAGTGTCATTGGGTTCTGCCACCTGGGGAGCACACTACTTCAGAGCTGTGCTGAGAGACAGAAAAATAGAAAATAAAATTGTGAACACCATCTGTGCTTTGGAAAGCTATGGCTAGACATTTTTATACCTTGTTTATGACAGAATTTTGGTGACAAAATAAATTGCTACCAATATTCTACTATTCATTTCTCATTCTTCATTAGAAAAAACTCAACAAATGTACTTGGGTATCTTGCATATGTAAGCCTTCTCACATGTACCTAATATCTTAGAGTCTAGCTATTTTTTACTAAATGCTAAGAATGACTTTATATTCTTTTTAAATTCAGTTTTATATAGTATATTGTTCTGTCTTTTTCTTTTTTTAATTCTCTCCACTACCATACTGATTTTAGGATTTTGTAGTTTTCAGTGACAGAAATCCAAATTCCCATTTAGCTCTTCTTTCTGCTGGTTTAGCTTTTTAAGCTAGCTCTTTTTGTGCTATGGAAAAGATGCCCCAGCTTGGACTTGCATGATCCTTAGCATCGGCTTTCCCCCAGGAAGAGAGATCTTTTTCTTGGCATCAATAACAGCCCCTCATAAAGGACTGGTTTGTCATCTTTATTTAATAATATAATTAGGTACATTATCCACTCCAGAACCAATACAGTGATGAAAAAGGTGGCTAGTCTGGGCATCTAACCCCAGGAAAGGAAGAATGACTTTAGCTTCAAGTACAACATTTAGGGGATGTACTAAAGCACAACAAGAAGGGGATGTCCCTAAAGAGAGGGAGGACTAAATTAAAAATATACTCACTATATTTGAATCACCATGGTAGTGTCTATACCCATCTCTTCACATCCAGTTTTTCTTCTCTCTGGTCATTTTCCAAGAAAAGGTCATGGTGAGTATTATCTCAAAATAAAAACAACCCCAACAAACCTCAAAAGACAACAACAAAAATTAGTATGGCCACATCATTTCCATATTTGAAGGCCTTCAGTGATTTCCTGTTATCCTTAATGATCATATCCACAATCCTGAATGTATTTAAAAGGGTTTTATGGTGTAGCCTCTACCTCTGCCTCTTTAGCTTTTCTGTGTGTGACTTCTACAGTCCAGGCCTCTAGGCAGCTGTGCCGGTCTTATTTCTGTGGTTCATATTCTATCAAGCATCTTAGTGTTCACTTTCAGAAACAGTCTCCTAAATCCATCTCATTCTTCAATTCCCATGTCTATTCTTTTCCCTCCACTTCTCTCCCAACTGTGCCCCTTAGCCTGGTCCACATGTGCCGATTTTCAGATCTTAGAATAAACATCACTTTCTCAGGCAAGCCATATTAGTCAGTGTTCTCTAAAGAAACAGAGCCAATAGGGTATATACAAATATAGAAAAAGAGATTTATTATGAGAGGCTGGCTCACCACAATTATGGATGCTGAGAAGCGCATCAATGTCCATCTGCAAACTAAAGGCCTCGAAAAGTTGAGGGTATAGCTCCATTACAAACCTGAGGCCATAGATATTTGGGGACAGTGTGAATCCCAGGCCCATTCTAAAGTCTTGAAAACCAGGAGCACTATTGTCTGAGAGCAGCAGGAGATGGATGTCCTGGCTCAAGCAGAGAGAGCAAAGTCACTCTTCCTCTTCCTTTATGTTCTAATGAGGCCCTCAATAGATTGGATGATATCCACCAGCACTGGGGAGAGCAATCTTCTTTACTCTGTCTACTAATTCAAATGCTAGGCTCTTCTGGAAACACCTTCACAGACACACCCAGAAATAATGTTTTATCAGTTATCTGTGCATATCTTAGCTTTATCAAGTTGAAACATAAAATTAACTATCACAGAAGACCTTTCCTTCTGGATATATGTGACATTATCCTTATATCCTTCTGGATATAGAAGACATTCTCTGGATATATGTGACTATGGCACTGTTCATTTCTTCTTTATAATGCTTATATTTGTTATTTTTTTCCTAAATGTCTGTCTCTATTTCCTTTACCAGATTGTTAATCTCATGAGGTTAGGAACTATGTCTAGTTTTTCTCACTACAGTATCTTCACTGTCTAGCATAGTGCTGAGTGCAGATTTACGACATGCAGAAATGTTTATTTGATAAATGAATATGTGAATAAATTTTAATTTATTCTCCTCCTTATTGGTAGTTAGTCCATACATTTTTTGAATATGCTTTTACTTCTTTGCATGTAGAACTTAGCTTTGTGATGAGTTCTATTTGAATGACCTTACTTTGGTTTCCTTTTCTGAAATGCAATTCTAATAAGGTACTTGGTGTGTGCCCAGTGCTATCTCTCCTCTAGTAGTGTAAATGGCATGTTAAATAGGTAAATCTGCTTAATTCTTGTGACAACTTTGGGAAGTTGATATGATATTCCGAATTGTTATTTTCAGCTTATAGCTGAGGACTATGGCATTCTATCCTTAAAGAATTTGATTCTAATCTCACAATTAGGTTGTGGTAGGGATTCAAATCTTAATCTGTCTGAATGTCTTCAAAACTTAAGTGTATTTCAACACACTGTCTCTCACCCAGTGTGTTGCTGGTTCCTTCCCCTGTTTAAGGATTCCTTATCTTGATTAAAAATTAGACTATATGGGGTTGGTATTTTGATTTATACAATTCAATTCACTTCATTTAAAAAATGTTTAATAAAATATCATGTCCTGCCCACCACATTGCTGAATATACAGAAGAAAACATAATTTGTACCATGGAAAAGTCTGTATCTATGAAGAGACAGAGGATTAAGGATGGGAAAACAAAAGGTGGGAGGAAATAATGAGTATTGTGTCATCAGATAATTGGCGCTAAAGGATCTTGAAAAAGGGAGAGGTCATTGGTCATAGAGGGCAAAGGAAAACCCCAGGTCTTCTGAAAGCAGTCAGTTGCAGAAGGGGGAAGAGACCCAAAATGTGTTATGGTTCTAAGAATACCTGACAATACTAATAGGAATGTGTAAGTAAATGAAAAGGTGAATTTAGGAAAATTACTCTAGTGAATTAAGTTTAGGTTCAGTTATGAGAGAGAGAGAGTCAGGAACTAAGCTAGGAATCTACTCACAGCAGTGTAAGCATGAAGTCTTAGGTCCTAGATGAGGTCAGTGGTAGTATGTCTCACGGGCATTCAGACTCTGACTGATTGGAAATGAATAAAGGATATAAACAGTTTGGGAAAAAAGACTGAGAAATTATTTCAGCTTAAATTATGGAAATAGGTGTGCCATGAACAGAGATATGAAAATTGGAGGATAGATCTTGAGGAAAGGCCAGAATTTCAAACTCAAATGTTTGTAGGAACCAGGCAAAAAGTAGACAGAAGTAAAGCAGGCTGGGGGGAAGGAGTGAAGAGGACAGTGGGAAACTAAAAGAGGCAGTTGTTATTTAATGCAACAGCCCAGTGGGGGATCAGAGTTACCAGTTCATCTGATGTGAGAAGAAAACTTGAAATATCAGAAATGTCCTTATTTTAAATGTTGATAAACAACTCGATTTTTTAAAAAGCCAACACTGTGTAGTCTAAATAAGATATGTCCACAGGCCTCCACAACATTTGAGGAACAGTTAATAATGTCTGGCATAGAGAATAATGTCTTTTCTTTAGGATTCTATGGTGTTACTATTAGCTCAGGCATGGCTGATGATGGCATGGCTCCTGATGGGCCTCATGAGTTCCTATTTCACAACTCAAGAAAACAAGAACAAAGGAAAACAAAACCATTTACATGCTTTTTTCTTGTCCTTTGAAGTTCTGCAATGTGTTGAGTGGTTTTCCAAGCCTTTGTGTATAATCTCAAAAGGAATATATTATACAACCTAAGCTTCTGAGATACCTTTTTTTTTTATTTTTGACACAATTTCAGTAATGGCTTTGATATGTATGGTTTGTGTTGATCTGCCATATATATTTAGTGTGCTCTCTTTAATTATCTCAAAAATAATAATTCCATGGTGTGAGGAATGCTCTTCTGTTGATGATTAAGTAGAAACAAATAAAAGCACGTGCTCAGGAAAAAAAGAAAAAAAAAACTTCTTGACTAAGTAAACATTTCCTTCATAGAAAAGAGAATGAAAAGGCCATGTGGTTTTTGTGTTGAAAGAAATGGCTTTTTATTTTTCTCTAATAATGGTACATCTGAAAGGCATGCACTTGAGGGAAGGATGGCTTTATTTCTTTTCATCTTAAGACCATATTTAGTCATAAAGTATCAGTGTATGTTCTTAGTACATGCTGTTACATATTTATACTACCTTTTAAATGCAGCTCAAACTTGAGGTTCATATGGTAAACTCACTAAGACATGTATTTTCATATACCCTATGAAATTATGCATGTTTTGATACCTTCCCCCAAATTTGGGATTGGTCAGAGAGGAAGACAAAAGATCGTTAATAATCATGCAAGTAGCAGTGCTTCTCAATCTTTTTATTGAGACACTAGACTGCAGAACACAATGAATATCCCTGAATATTTCTCTAATGTTTCAAGTATCATCATAGAACTTGCAGTATTTTGTAATCTCCACAATATGACTTTAAAAAAAATTAAGGGTACACCTGGGTGGGTCAGTTGGTTGAGCGTCCGACTTCAGCTCAGGTCATGATCTCACGGTTCATGAGTTCGAGCCCCACATCCAGCTTGCTGCTGTCAGCTTGTCAGTGCAGAGCCCACTGCAGATCCTCTGTCCCCCTCTCTCTTTTCCCACCCCTGCTTGTGCTCTCCCCCAAAATAAATGAATATTAAAAAAAATTTTTTTAAATAATAAAAATTAAGAATTTGAGTAAAAATCAACTGGATTTGGATAGCACCAAACTAGAACTGGTTAGGAGTATTCTGCCATCAGTAGCTCAGAGAATTTTATAGAGAAAAAGGAGAAGAAAGGACATTATTGACTGGCTATAGTGTAAAGTCTAGTTGGCTGTGATTAGTTATCCTTGAATTTTGATTCTGAACCCTTGAGGTATTTAGAGGACTAGATTTTGGTTTGCTTACTTAGGCCTCCATGGCATTATAACCACATCAGTCTAATGGATTCCTTGTTTAATTAATTTAACAATTTCCTGTTTTGGTCATCCTCTCATGGATGGCAAAACATGTATACATGACAGGAAGACTAAAAATTTTGTATTAGCTCCACTTGCAGTCATTCAAGTTAGGTTGCTCTTGTCTCATTGCAAAACTCATAGGTTATAATGTCAGATCCATGGAAGAATAGTTTTAGCTCTTCATCTCGTTGTTCATCTTGTTTCTGATTCTCCTAGCACAGTGAAGCCATTTGATGTACTGCCAGTGGCTATGACAATGAATTTCAGACCTTTGAGAGGATATTGGATACTTAGGAGGCTATAATAACTATTAGGATAATCCCAAGAGACTGAAGTAAACTCCTTAGCCAGGGCCCCTTCAATAAAACCAGCTGGTATCAAATAAGTTAAATAACATACCTGAAGGGAGATCAACTTTTTTTAGCCAAATGGCTCATTTGTCAATGTGCTATATTCACTACAATACCAGAGGTGTTGTAGCACAGCCTCCCCCTTGTTAAGCTAATATGTAATCTTAAACAGCTCTATTATTGAAAAAAATTTTAGCAAGAAAGCAACTATGGCCTTAGTAGATTCAGCTGATAGTTGCCAGGGTTAAGAAGCATTGTCTTTCCATGCATTGAGGGAAGAAGCCAGTAGTAAAAAGGAATAAAGGTTTCATGTTGGAGATGAAGATCTACGTCTGTGATCTTGAGAGAGCTGTCCACCTCAAGATGCCATCTGTTCTAGGGACGAACCTCCTTGATCAATTGTAATTTTAGATCTCCAGCTGGTAAGCAGTCCCCAGAGTCTGGATGAGCCATTTTTAATAGAGATGTGGACCCATGATTCAAGGCCCTGAGGTTTGGCTGCAACTAAGTAGTGAGGAAGACCCGGTGTAGTCTTTTCCAAGGAGGCTCAAGGGCAGTCTTTGTTCTTAGTGATTGAAACCGGAAGAGTGGGAGAAAATTGGAAGCATTAGTTTGGAGAGTTGTAGCCTAATATTTGAGGACAATAGAAGAATTCAGGATCCAGTTCAGTTTATAGATATTTAACAAAACCACAAAGACAATGAACAGGACTAGAATCAGATATTCATAAGGTTGTGTTATAATTTTCTACTGAAACATAATTTTTTCCTCTACAATCACCCTCATTTTTATCAAAGATAATCACAGTAAGGCTAATTTGTTTGCAAAATAAGTCTAACTTCATTAAACTTGGCCTGATTACTTATATTATGTGATGCGTTCCGATTGGTTTGGGGCTGGTGGTGCGGGTAGTGAAAGAATTCACCCAAGACAGAGCAAATGAGATAGGAGTTTATTGAATACACTGCAAGGAAGCAGCAGGCAGGACAGCAAAGGAGAGACTGTGGCCTGAAGCAGTGGGGAGGGGCTACAGGTGTAGGGTGGAGTGATGAAGTATGGAATTTTCTCTTTCTGTAAAGGTGCCTGTTGTAAGTAGCCCACTAGTCAGTTAGGACCTATGGCTCTCTTGGGGTCGGTTGCTTACTGGGTCTGTTTGCATTCAGCTTGGGGGTCCTTGTGTGCCCTTTTGCCTTGTTCAAATGTCCATTGTTCAAGCCTGTTATGGAAAAGCAACGTCTACATGGAAGTGTAGCAAGAATAGTGATTGACCATATAGATTCTTTTAAATCTGCTCTGCTACAACCCTTCATAAGAAATCTTAGCTTGAATTTTTAAAAGCCTATCCATCTCCAGGTTGAGAAGACAAGCCAAGAACTCAGCATCAGACTTCACCTGCAGTACATGTAGATTTGGGTGAATGTCTCTTTTCTTGAGAGTCACAAGATAACCTGAGGCTTCTGGGCCTCCCTGGAAGTGACCTTCCTTCCTTACCTGGTGAGGCTGCTGGGAACCTCTTAAGCAAGTTTCCAAGCCATTTTCTTCCAAAGGGATTTTATTGGCTCTATAAAATCAACCTTAGTTCCTTAAAGCTGTCTGGTCATATCTGATTTTACTCAGATTCTCAAATATGACCAGTCAAAGCCTTGGTAATCTAACTAATGTCAAATATTCCAGTCAAAGCTTTGGTAATATAACTAATGTTCTCATATTTGTCCTTTTACAGAGGAACATGTTTTTATTGAACTTATGCAATAACTGTATTGCCATGAAAATAATAATACTCAGTAAGTTTCCCAATTCCAGAGGGATCAAGCAGGGAAAGTAGGGATCAAGTAGGTTTCAGTTCTGTTGACAGAGGTATATTTAACAAAATTACTGTAAGTCACAATAGCTTAAGAAAAAAGAAAGAAAAAAGTTTTCTTAAATCTGGAAAAATAAAACGTTAAGGAACTAGCAATGTTTCAAAAGAAAGATTGTAAAAAACTGTTAATCATCTTCATTCCCATATCATTCATACAATCCCACATCAATAATCTCTTTTCTCCTTGAATCTGGTTTTTCCATTTGTTCTAGAAATTCTTACCCAGTGAAGTTTTATGTTCTTAAAATTATCAGAAACCTAAGACACAAAATTTTTCCTCTTCAGGTAGATTACCCAAAGGGTAAAACAAACCAACAAACCGCTCTCATAATATCTTATCAAAAGAAAACTAATAGTTCAAGAAAACTTGTCCTTTTAACAGAGAAAAAATAAAATTATAATTCTGCACCAGTATACTTTTAATATTAAAACCCGTTCTTTAAAAACTTGAATAAATCCATTCCAATTTTAGGTCACTCGACTATGCATAAAATTCCTTTTCCAAGATTCCATTTCCACAAAGCTTGTACAACTTATTAAATATATATCTATTCAGGTTTATCTGATGAGAATCACCTCCCTGAAGTTGGCATTTCAAGACATGGCCTTTGTCCATAGAAAAGATCAGGCAGAATATCTACATCTCACAACCAGAGAGAAAGGATTTAAGTTTCTACAGAAGGGCTATGTTTCCCAAATCCAGACATTTTATAATACCTGGATACCTTTTGAGGTGAATAAGAGAGGTTTGGGGATTGGCAAAAAGGATAGGTGGACTCGGAATTGTTTCATGAGTCACATTTCTGTTCTTGTAAAGATTTCCTTTGTAAGATAAATACATTTGTTCTAATTCCTCTCAAAATTGAGTTGCCACCTAAATGATCAGGAGACTGACCATGCCATTCAATTACATGACTTAATTTCTTTATATCAGGAATAAGAATTTCAACTAAGATGCAAATCAAAAGATCACTTTGTTCTAGATTTAGAGTTGCATGTCTGACATATTTTAGTAAATTCTTCTTCAATGGCTTCAGAATGTTTTTCTTTCTTTCCATCTGGGTATATAGTTTTATTTTACCTTAGCGGAGAAGATCTAAAAAAAAAGTTTTTATCAGTCTTTAAATATCAGTTTCTAATTTAGCCAATGTCTGACCGTAGAGCTGCTAAAGAAAAATCCTTTCATGTATATTGTCAGGTTTCAGCCAGGACAAACAGTACATATTCCTGGCAGCACTGAACAACCCCATGGACATAAGAGGAGTCCTCAGAGAAGATGCAAAAGATGTAACGCTTCCAAGATTTAGAGCAACTCCCAAAGATAACCAAAAGAAAGAAAGATATAGAAAATTGCCCTGACAACTGACAAGGGTCAGTAGGACCTAGCTGTGAATGGAGTGGAACCCACATTTTTGTCTAGCCATATCTGGCCATAAATGGGATGTAACCCACAGTTCTGTTGAGGGGGCAGAAAATTTTTTCCTTCTTCCCTTCTAGGTTTTTTGGCTGGTCTAATAGTTATATTGATATAAGACAGATTAACAGTCAAATTTCATAAATACAGGAGTCCCATAAATATATGAGACCTAACAGCAGCCAGGGAACATGATGTATGTAAATCCTGAGGTAAGGAAAGATGTAGGGGTCTGGGGATACGAAGGGAAGAAAGGCCATTGACAGGAAGGCAAGAGATGTTTGGAAAACAAAGGTTGCCCCCCTGTTAGGCAGATAAAGTGTTAGATAAAAAGGTATCTCTCGTAATAGCTCTCTTTCTAGCATAGACCCCCTTTCCAGTGTAATCTTAGGTAGTTGAAGGTGAGGGAAAGAGTTTTTACTCAATCTGTTGGGTTTTGAGTGTTTTTAGCTCAGAATAATCCTAATGCTAAAAATACCTATCTTGAAGAGACAATATCTGTTCCCCTTTACTGTCTGGCCACATTTTGAGGGCCCCCAATGTGACAGTTACCAAGCCAAGGTCTCAAGACACAAATGAGACAAACAAGAAGGCATGAGCTGTTCCTAGGAGAGAAAAAAAATCAATAACTAATGTTTTTTTCTTGCCAGTCTGAATTTTGAAAGGGATGTTGTAACATGTTACCCTTCACTATCAACTAGGCACAATAGATAGAGATCAGAGAGAGCTGACTTTGGTAAGAAATCGTATCCTTTGCTGGCTTTTCCCAGGCTCCAGAGCAAGTGGGATATGCCAGAGGGTCTCACCCTGGTCACTAGAAACTGTAGAAGAGGAAAAATAATTTTCCATTTACCCTCTGTAGTGAGTGCCTGGCTGAGATGCTTTTTTCTCCAAGGCACTTTGTAAATGCATATGATTATCTAATAGGGTTAAAAGTTCTCTACTGTTGCTACAGAAATTCAAGATTATCTTCAGTAAGTTTAAGGTTAACCTACCTGTTCAGTCTTAAAACAAAATGTTATTTACCTGCAGCCTCACACTGGCCCCAGTCTAGTTTCTAAGATGGACTCAGTCTGACACAGACATAGTTGGGTTTCTAAGTCAGACCCTGGACACTGACTGGCTTCTGGATACAGTCCAGAAAAAGAAATGCTCAAATTAGCTCTGAAAGCTTATAACACAAAAGATGGGGAGCTAGGATCCAGGATCCTATGGGGACTTACCTACCACATTTAGAGGCAGCAAGAAAACAGGGAGCTTCGATGGCCCAACAATTAATGGTGTCTGGCTGCTTGTTGCTCCTGGGGGTTGCTGGTGGGGGTGGAATGGTCTCCTTTGGTCCTCCATTCTGAAACAAGAACCGTTAAAAGATAAATTGAGGCATATTTAAAATTTTAATAACTTTTTTGAGCCAAAATCAGTTCCAGTTGGGCAGCACCAGCCAGAAGGGGTTAGGAATGCTCCCAAGGACTTCTTTATTAACAAATTGTTGTCTTAAATGATTTACCATCAGAGCAAAAGAGTTTCATATCTACCTCAAGGGTTTACAGAGTTGCAGGGTTTATAGTGGTTAGAATAGGTGGTGAAATTTCCTAGGATCAAATTTGGCTTTATGATTTACCATCTTAGGCAAGTCACTTAGATGATTGGGGATTAAATAGTATACATTACATAGGATTGCTTTTGTTCATAGAATTGGGAGGAAATGAGCATTTACTGCATAGTTAAGTGTTACTTTGAACTTTTAATGGAATGCCACATGCAAATACCTAGCACACTGCCTAGAACATTGCTGAATCCCCCTTAGAATCAGGTAATATTTCATATGTAGATAACTGAGCCTTCATCACATGTCAGATGCTGTCTCTTGCAAATTTCTATTATCTGTCTTGGCAGCATAGTATTTTAAGAATTCTGATGCATATAAATGTATGGATTCAAATTATACTTTCCATGGATTTATGAGTATATCACAGTAATCACTGTTCAGAATGGCAAGTACCAAAGGATAAAGCAATGATTTTAGGCAATTGTTGAAAATGTCACTAAAAATACGCTCCTGTTGAGAATAGAGTCACATATATATAACAGAGTAAAATGGTATTTGAGCAGCCAGTTAGCCTTTTCTATTGGCACAGAGAAATCTCAGTCCAAGGGTTTTTCTCAACTAAGTCACATTACTAATTATGCTGTTTTTTAGTGTGTGAATTAAAACAAATTACTTATAGCACCACAAAGAGCATTCTAGATCTAAATTTAAAGTTTTATTTTCATTGGTGTGATCTTGTTAAGTATAGATTAAAAAGAAGAAAAGATAAAAAATTATTACAGTGCCTTGTACTATTGATGGAAATTTAGTACTAAAAACAAATCTGAATTTGCCAACTCTGGACCACTCTGTATTCTTAAAATGTATGGGCTTACTAACCCCACATGGCTCTTATCCCTTTTCACTTGTTGTTTTCCTTCAGGGAGACAGATAACAATTCAACCTTGAGTTGAAAACTCTTACCAGCACCTTCCCCCATGAAACCATAGCAGAGGGAGATTTCAAGGTTCCTGTTCATGTAAATTACAAAAGAGCTCATTAACTATAACAAAAGTTACTGTTTAACCATTCCTTTTGACTCACTGGGGAAAAAACAAACAAGAGGTGAACACACTGAAGTAAGGCATTCTTAGAAAAAGGGACACTGTGAACATTCAGGGAATGTATTTATTTTAATTCATTTATTGTATATATATTTTTTCCTATTTTCTAAAAAGTCACTTCACCAAATAATTATTGTATAACTGCTCTGTTACAGGAATTGTTCTAAGGGATATTCTGATTTTTGAAAGATAACTTACTATCTATTTTTATTTCATATTAATTTTAATTACTTAAATTGTTATTAACTGCCACACATTTCACAAATTTAATTTTTCTCAGATACATCATGGTACATATATCAAGCAAGGTTAAAACACCAGGTTAAAGTCAAGCAATCTAGTGTATTGCACACATGTCCCTTGCAGATGCCCCTTTTGCTGGTGTCATTCATTAAGGCATTAAGAGTGCCTATGTTCAGTTTGGCGATTAAAAAGAAACCTGATTTTTCTTCCCAATCCAAAACTGATTTGACCCTTTCCACAGCTCAAGGAGTCATCAAAGTACCTTTTATAGTACTCATTCTTCCTTCCAAGGTGATTCTGCAAGTGACTGAAAAGGACACTTAAAATTATTGATTGTTGGCTTACTTGTTTTTGTCATTATCTTGCTTTCAGTATAGATGTCTTGATTGTAGGTCCAAAAATACTTCTGGTGAGCTGCCTTCAAAACTTTATGATTTTTGTTTATGTATATGGTTTTATTTATTATCATTATTGAAACAGAAATTAGCATTATAGATAGAATGAACACTATAAAAGGATATATATACGATGTAGAGTCTCTTTCTTACCTGACTTGCCTCCCAATTTTCTCTCTAATGCAACTGCTGTTACTAGCTTCTTAGTTTTTGTTGCAGAAGTAATCTATACATCTGTGAACACACAAATTTCTATCTTTGTCATCTTTTTTCCATACATAAGAGGGGTAGACATAAGTAGATACATAGATACATATGCAGATACATACATACATATATAATCTGCATGAATATATTTATTACTTCTTTTCCAAGAGGCACTAACACATAGTAATGTATGCTATTTCCCTCTTCACTTTTTTCACTTAGAAATATATCTTAAAAGGGCTAATTAAAAAAATAAATTTATATATTACTGTTAGTGAAGAGGGATAGTTTTACAAAATTTTTGCTTTGTTTCAGGTTTCTTTTTAAGATCTCAAATTTTATGTGCATTTGAAATTTACAACAATGAAACCAATATTTTAAATATTCATTTTGGTATGTCCTTGAGTTTCTAAATTTACTGTTGATTTTTAGCAAGCACCTGCTCATTGGGGTTAGGAGAGTACTTCCGTGTTTTTATTATGCACATGATCAGCCTCTGGAAAAATACCATGGCTATTGCAACATTCCATGTTTTTTTCTGAATCTCCCTTATGATTTTTGTGCATTTCCATTTACTCATATCTATACTTAAAATTTCCTATTTTAAGCCATCTATCCATATTTTCAGTTGAAAATATAATTGCCGGAGTCCAGCTCCAGCAGGTTCAGGGCTCCCTGAAGGATGGAAGAGTGTCAGTGAGAGAGAGCAAGAGAGCCTTGAGTTTCTTTCTGATCACCAGGCAGGCATCTCCGCACTGACTGGAGAGTCAGCTTTATTTATTGACAAAATGTATGGGGTACAAAACAGAAGTGGCAATTGCCTGAGACAGTGATTTCTGATGACAAATTCTTTGGTATGTAAAAATTTCCCAGAACATAGATTGGTAGAAGACTCATGCATAATCTTTATCAATAGTGATTGATGTAGGTGACTTAGACGCTTATCACATGGGGAAGGAAGGTATCTTTAGCAATCAAATACAAGGCAATGATTTTAGCATAGCAAAGGCAAAAGTTAGTTCTTTGTGAGCAGGGATCAATAGTCTGTTTTCTTGAGGGGAAGTAAAACAGGTTTCTCAGGAAATGTAATATTTGCTCCTATAATCACAAAAGAAGAAATTCCTATAATAAGTTGCTTCACAAAGTATAATTAGCATATTTTTCGGATAAGGGGGCAAGCCACTCCTGATACCAGTCAACAAGGCTCATTGGGGATAGGTGCTCAAACAAAAATAATTAAGTGGGGGGTAGACATCGGTTGCCATCTGACGGCAGGAGGCCCTGCAAACCCTCCGGCCTTGCAAACCCGCCTTACCTCACCAGGAGTTTTTCTCAACTTAGTGAGTTCAGAAAATGGCTTCCAACATACAATTTTAATAATTTTGCCTAAAACATAACTGCTAAATAACACTAAAACCAAAAGTGAAAAAAATAGATTGATGTAAATATTTTTATTATTATCAAAAAATCCACGATGATGCGAGGTAAAATTAAAGGGAGTTGCAGTTAAAAATATGATTTGAGGAAAATTGCTATATGAAATTATACTACTTCATGACAGTCAGTAATTTTATTTTGGGGGCAGCATTTTTTAATTGCTTTATAAAATGATAATCTCATTTTTCTAAGTTTCACAATTTTAAGTCCAGTATAATTAACACACAGTGTTATATTAGTTTCAGGCATGCAATATAGTGATTCACAATTCTGTACATTATGCAGTGCTCATCATGACAAGTGTACTCTTTAATCCCCTTCACCTATTTCACCCATTCCCCCACCCAACTCCCCTCTGGTAATCATTAGTTTGTTTTTTATAGTTAAGAGTCTGTGTCTTGGTTTCTCTCTCTCTTTTTTCTTTACTCATTTGTTTTATTCCTTAAACTATACAGATGGGTGAAATCATATGGTATTTGACTTTCTCTATTTCACTTACCATTATGCTTTCTGGCCTCTCCCATGTTGTTGCAAATGCCAAGATTTTAGTATTTCTTATGGCTGAATAATATTCTGTTGTATATATACCATATCTTTTTTATCCATTCATCTATCTATGGACACTTGGGCCACTTCTGTAACTTGGCTATTGTAAAATAATGCTGCTATAAACATAGGCATGCATATATCCTTTGGAATTGGTGTTTTTGTGTTTTTGAGGCAAATAACCGGTAATGTGATTACTGGATCATAGTAACTTTTTGAAGAAACTCTATACTATTTTCCACAGTGGCTGCACCAGTTTGCATTGCCACCAAGAGGACACCAGGGTTCCCTTTCTCTACATCCTTGCCAACATTTGCTGTTTCTTGTATTTTTTAATTTGAACCACTCTGACAGATGTGAGGCAATATCTCATTGCAGGTTTGATTTCCATTTCCCCGATAATGAGTGATGTTAAGCATCTTTTCATGTGTCTATTGGTCATTTGGATGTCTTCTTTACAGGAATGCCTATTCATGTCTTCTGCCAGTTTGGGTGTTGAGTAGTATCAGTTATTTATATGTTTTGGATACCAATCTTTTATCGAATATGCCATTTGGAAATCTCTTTTCCCATTCAGTAGTTTCTTTTTACTCTTGTTGACTATTTCATTTGCTGTGCAGAATCTTTTTATTTTGATGTAGGATGAACTTAATTTTTCAAAAAGTGCAAGTCATACCAAAGTAACCAACTAGCAAGGTGCACTACAAGGAGTCCCTCACACACTCATAAATCCCTTTTTTCCTTTTGTGTTAGTTATGATTTTTTGGCACATTAGCAGTATTCTCTCCTCAGTAGTGGTCCCTGTTCACTGACTTGAGTACTGATCAGAAGACAGTGCTTTCATCAAATCCCAGGTTATCCAAACATTTAGAATACACTCAATTTTTTTTACTCTCTTTATTCACAACACCCCATTCACCAAAAAAAGAATTGATGTGGAAAAACCATTGGTTTTATTGTGCATAAATAAAATCTTTAAAATGACTTATAATTCATTTTCCTAAATCTGTAAATGATGATGGTAAAGTGGTGATGTTACAAGGAACACTCCACATTCAACTAAGGGAGAGTTGATCCTTTCATACTTTGACCTGTTGGGTAGTTTCATATAGGCTGTTTGTCTAATACAGAAACACAAGACCTGCTCTCTGCAGAGAGTGGAAGACACCTATCCCATTCAGGGTGCAGAATGTAGGGGTCAACTCAGCTGTTCATCCGAGAATGGTGGGTGGGGGAGCAGTAAGGCTTTCACAGCCTAAAGGACCATCTTTTCCAATGAAAATAATGCATTTTCAGAGGCAATAGCCTTACAAATTAGAAATGTGCATGTCACAGTCTTTGAACTGTAGTTAGGTGGTGGAAGTAAGAGCTGTGGGTGAGAATTCTCCACTAGTGTCTGCAGAACTAAGGTTTACTCTATCAGTATACTGCCTCCAGCCTTCTAGCTCTATACTTTATCATGTAAATCTTTTCTGTTGCATTTATGTATATATATTTTACTGATCCTATTGGCTTATGAGTCTGTAACCTACCTGCTCAATTTTGACTGTGAATGCCTTGAGCACAAGACTAGGTGCTCATCATTTCCATAGTCTTAGTTCCTAGTACAAAGGAGGGACTTTTTCTGTTTAAAGGAATAATCAAACAAGCCAGTGCTCAAATCAGTTTAGTCATTTTTTCTAACCTCAGCTTCATTACCTGTAGCATAAGGAAAGATAGTAACATCAAGTTCATTGTGTTGATGAAATTGAGTATGTGTGTGTGTGTGTTTGTGTGTGTGAGGAGGAGAAGGGGGAGGAGGAGGGGGAGGAGGTGAATTGCCTGGAATCATGCCAGGCATATTCTCTAAAATGGTAGCTGTCCATTTTTGTTAGTGTTATTATTATTCAGCAATCTTTATTAAATTAGATGGAAAGTAATTGATATGTCAACCTAGTTTATATGTAAATTTTACTAGATTTATATATACTTCAGCTGTTGCTGAATCTGAAAAAGATAATAAAGTCAAGAGAGCATAGAACATAAATAATAAATAAATTTTGATTGAAAATAGTACTCTAACTTCAAACTCAACTCTTTACATTTTTAATTTCATTTTAGGCCAATACTGATCATTTCTGTGAGGTGTAATGTATTAACTTTTCTATGTCTGTGTTCCCATTAGAGCTTCAAAATGTTTCAGATACCCAAAAAGTTTTTTTTTAACTTAAACCAAGGTGGTATAATTTAATTTAGGTGGTATATATATATATATATATTTTTGTTTCAAGGTGTATTTCCATTTTTTTTAACTTGTGGAAAATGTTGACAGCATGTGTGTGCTGTGGTAATGGAAATGTACTGACTTTGAAGAGAAATGAAGTACATGGGAAGCTTGAGAAGCTTGAGACTCTTTCCTCCTTCAGCATCGCTTGTTTGAATGCACAGGTTCTTCTACTTATGTGAAATGGTCAGTGAAACAGAGAGAATAGAATATGTACTTCACTGGTACATATGAGACTTAGATGTTTGTTGATGAAAGTGATCTCCCCTATAAATCTGACAAATTTTAAGTCTGCATATTCTTGAAAATGCTTGATGCATTTATATTTAATTACAGAGAGTAATATTTTTAAATGGTTAGTCTTTTATTAAAAAACTTAAAAGGGGTTAAAAGACCTCTAAAAGGAGAGAGAAAAGAGCAGAAAGAGTGGGGTGGAGGAGGAGAAAAAAAAGAGCAAGGGAGAAAAATGAAGAGGAGAAGGGGAAGCAGGAGGAAGAGAGGGGAAAAAAAGATGAAGAGAAAGGGAATAAAAGGAAAGTGGAGGGAAAAGGAAAGGAGAGAAGGGGAAGGGAGAAAAGTCCCAGTTTGTGATTACAATTGAAATTATTTCTTTTTGAAATACCCAGAATACAACTGATCTGAAAGGAATTCATAGTGCAATATTCAATTAGACCTGGACATCTGCTTCTAAATGATTATATCAAAAACTGCAATTATTCCAAATACTATATAAAGAGCAAAAAATTAAGCTCTTCTTCCAGTGACACTGGTTTAGAAACTCAAAGGTCATAATTATGAAAGGTACTAACAGTCTAAGTGATATGAGTTCCAAGTGATTAAGTTGGTTCACAAACCTCTAAGAACTATAATTATGTGGAAAAAGGAAAGTGTGAAGAAGTCACAGGCCATAAAGAGCAGATTCTCATCATTGCTAAATGGGTTTTCCTTGCTCATGAGACATGGAGGTTTAAATAAAACATCTGACAGACAAAGACAGGGAGACTGTAACTACAACTGCATATAAAGGATAGATAGAATTAAGGAAAAAAAACTACATTTACAGTATGATGTAGGATGATCAAATAACAATTGCATTAAATGCACTGAGATAAGCTAAGTCATGGTAATTATTTGAACTTGAATACCAGATGATGTCTGAAATGTGGACCCATACTGTAAAACTGCCAGAGATTATAAACCAATAGAAACATAAATCTGATTAACAATATATTTAAATACAAATTTATGATCTTTTAAAAGCACTTTTGAGTACATTGCTGTATTTGATATTTAACACATTTAAGAGAAATTAAATGGAAAAGTGTCATGTTAGCCATTTTTTTTTTCATAGAATAACATAATTGCTTGAAGGGGTTGAATCAAACAGATCTAAATTAGTGAACCACACATTAGAATTGGGTCTCCTGGGGGTGCCTGGGTGGCTCAGTCGGTTGAATGTCCAGCTTCCGTTCAGGTCATAATCTCACAGTTTGTGGGTTCCAGCTCCGTGTCAGGCTCTGTGCTGACAGCTAGTTCAGAGCCTGGAGCCTGTCTTAGGATTCTCTGTCTCCCTCTCTCTCTCTGACCCTTCCCTGCTCACGCTGTCTCTCTCTCTCTCAAAAATAAATAAAAATCATTTTAAAATATTTAGAATTGGGTCTTCTGAATCCCAGATAATGGCTCTTTTCAATGATGAAGAATTTGAACCTGTCATAATCATTCTCTGCACACTCTTCATACACAGGGGTCCATTTCCTGGTCCTTCTTGTAGAAACTGGGGTTTCTTTTGGGATTTTAGCTGTGCCACTCTATGACTAGTGCCTGCTCAGTGGGATAAAGTCTGAAAAGAAATGTAAAACTCACTCCCTTGTCAGTTGCTTCTCCAAATGTTGACTCCCCCTCACAATCTGCCTGTTTTTATTGTTCAAGTACCTAGGTAGTAGGTGTTTTGATTTTTTTAACAGATTTTCTTACTTGTAATCCACAGGAGGGGTAGGACATGGTGGGTTTACACCAGGATAGCATACTAGAACTCCCCATCATTGACTTAACAGTATAATGTCATCATTAAAAACATAAAAAACATCCAAAATAGACAAGATACATCAGGTGCCCCCCTTCCCCTGCCCACATTCTTTCAAGGCCAATGCTTCTCTTCTGTATCTGACACTCTTGACTTCACATTCCTGGAAAAGTTTGTTTTTCCAGGACTCTCTTCAACAGCTCTGATTTTTGTTTTTTTTTTTTAATTTTGTCATCTCTTTGTCAGCCTAACCCTTAAAATCCCTCATAAATTGTCTTTGACTCATGCTCTGTTGATACTAGTTCTGTCGTTCCATCAACCCTCTTACTTTTGAAAACTGCTTATATGCTAATGACTCATAAATATGTCTCTCCAGCCCAAACCATGCCTTAAGTTTACTCACTCAAGTATCACAATGTTGGCTACTTATTATCCCTTGATTATCCCATATTCATCTCAAAATCATCATGTCTAAAATGAAAACCCCACCCCAGCTGTGCCAAACTGTATAAATGGCACCATAATCTGCTTAATTGTCAAAACTAAAGACCTGCAAGTCATGCCACAGTCTCTTCCTGCCACTCCCCATACTCCAACATGCAGTATCATGTTTCAGAAGTAGTTTTCAGTCTGTGTTCTCTCTATTCCAATTATCCCTTCTTTCGGTATGTTGTCCAGATGAATTCAGCAGATCCTTCTCAGGTTTTCCTCATTCCACTCTTTGGCTCTTAAATACATCCTCCAGATGCCTGTCAGTGTCATGCATCTTTCTCAGCCAATATTCTTCAATTGCTCCACTTCACCTGCAAGATGGCATTCAGACTCCCACACGAGTTTTCTTTGTGAGCAAGTTCTCTTTAACTTTAACTCATTAATCTACTTACCCACATCTAGTTTTAGTCCTGTTCCCTTACTTTGTATTTTCATAACGCCAACCCACATGTATTTTGAAGTACTCATCATGGAGTTTCAGGCTACCATGTCTTCATTTGATTAACCCTTACAAATGTTTCAACCTCATTTAAAGTGTCAAACAGAGTTTAGACTCAAGTAGGGCTTAATCGTAAGCATCAAGGTTTAACTAAGTCTAGGTACTGAAGGGGCAACTGTAAAGGACTAGTGCTAGCTCAATTTCAAAATGCAAAATAAAATTCCAAGTGGTGAGTTTAAACTGAGGATTAAGAAGGAGTGGGGATGCTTGAAGAAACTAGCACCATACCATTAATTAACAAGGTTTAACGGATAGCTTATAATATATCTAATGGTATGTCAACATTTTGTGCATTTAAAAATCTCTACTTTGATAAGGTTAAGTAATCTACACCTTTATGGATGGTCTGTAAGTGATTTCACATATATTATTATTGATAATAAATACATAGTGAATCACTTTTTATAAGATTCAGACTTTTCCGATCTTTTCTGTTATGGAAATATATTTGGGTTGTAAAGAGAGGAGTGAATATAATCTATTTAAAATATTTATCTTACTAAAAATTCAAGTTCTAAATACTTCTGAGAAGGTCCAAAAATGATTTAATTATTTTGAAATTAGTTTTGAGCTCCTTAAAAGACACTTTCAAGTTCATATTCTTGTGTGAATATGAGAACATTTACAGCTTCCGAAGTCATTATAATTACTTATACAATTTAAGGATTATAGCTATTAAATACTAATTTCACAATTTAAACTAATCACTAACAATAAATTGTTTAAAGAATGAGCACAGAGCAGTTTATGTAGTATTGTAACAAATAAAAAAAAGGGAGGGTCCTAAAGTGAAATATAAATTTGCAAATAGACATTGCACAAAATTTCACTGGGGTTAGAAAATTAAAATGCTTTTAAAGTGCTAAGAATAGAATTAATCTCATGACAGCAGAGTAATATAAGACTATTGGTTGAAACATATCTCATTCATTCGATCAGTTATTTATTCTATAAACAGTTGTCACACCAATACAAAGTGGAAACACTGTATAGTGTGCTGACAATTAAAGGAAGTGAGGTTCTCCTGCTTCCAGAGAGCTAGTCAGTGAAACAGAAAAGGAAGCAATTAGAAAACAATGTGACAAGTGTTATAATCAAGCTAAGGACAATACATTTGGGGAACATAAAATAAAGAATGTTGCCTTAAGTCCATACTCTGGTAGTTTTTTTCTGTAGACTGAATAAGTAACATAATTTGTACCTGTATTTATGGCTATTATATATATGTATGTATATATATACATACATATATATACATATGTGTAGTCTTAATATGATAAACATCTGTAGCATTTTCATTTCATAATATTTTTGAGTAAACCTGAATGAGAATCAATGCCTGTCATAAGGATGAACCTGTATAATTACATAGATACATACACATATATACATACACATATATACATATGTAGTTAACTTAATAAGGATTACTTATAAAAATAAATTTGAGATGCATCATTATTCCTCCTGAACTATTACAATACATGTGTCTTAAATGAGAATGAGTAGCCCAGGAAGCAAGTAGATTTTAGCCATAATTGACTGCTGAAGACTATCTGAAGTTCAATGAGGGTAAGAATTCCAGAGATGTCTAGACTCAGCAGGAAAGAATGTGGCTATTGATTATATGTGCTGTGGGCACAGAAAAGGGGAATGTTGGCTCCCTGCATGCCATCCCTGGAGTGGGTTAACAACAGAGACACTAAATGAACATTAGAACAAGGAAGAAGAGGGAGTGTAGCACATTAAATTTAAATACAGCTAGGAAAATTAGGTGTGAACAGTCATTCAAAGATGAGGTACTCTGATAAGACACCTGTTACAGGCTAACAGGTGTCTTCCTCTCCTGTCTGAGGGAAGGAAGAAATGATTGAGGGACAGTGGAAGGGGGCAGTGGAACTTTGCTGCAGACCAACTCCATTTTTCTCTCATTTGTGTTCAATTTGCAAATCATGAGGAAAACAAGAGTATTTGGAATGTATTGTTTTGTTTGGTTGAAGTTGATTTTCAAGAGTCATCCTTTGCGGGGGCGGGGGAGTGGGTGGAGTTTTTCACCTGGAAACAAAAGATCTATTAATGACAATAACTTTTAAGGCACCGGAGACTTTTGGGCAACAATAGGCCACAAGATAGTGTATTATGTAGTTATATTCATGCACTTTTTAAAAAACTGTCCTAAATGACAATCACAGATTAAGAGCCTTGAAATGCTCAGCTCCAGTGAACAACAAAAGTCTTAGCTTAATAGAATAACAATCCAGATGTAATCATTGATAGACACAACATATTCCTGCTGAATATATAGTCAAATTAACACCACCAGGTTAAATAGTAGGACTTATTTTTAGAGTAAATCTTTTCCCGAAGCATAACCTATCAAGCTTGACATTTCCTGTCTCTTTGCTCCTATGTTTTCATCCCCTTCTCTCATGCATTTTTATGTATACAAAATTGAACCTGACAAGCGCATACCTCCCACTTACTTGCTTTCCATAAGTGCATGTGGTGTGTGTGCGTACATTGTAGAGGTCCTTATAAAATACAGAAAGGGAATGCATCAAGTCAAATAACAAATGTCCAATGTAAAAATATGATATCCATTTCAAAGTTTTCTTCAGTTATTGTATAGTAATCTGAAAATCAGGAATTTTTAAAAAAATTTTTTTATATTTATTTGAGAGAGAGAGAGAGGGAGGGAGGGAGAGGGAGAGAGAGGCAGAGTGTGAGTTGGGGAGGGGCAGAGAAAGATGGAGACAGAATCCGAAGTAGGATCCAGGCTCTGAGCTGTCAGCACAGAACCTGACGTGGGGTGCGAACTCCCTAGTGTGAGATCATGACCTGAGCCGAAGTCAGATGCTCAACCAAATGAACCACCCAGGTGCCCCAGGAATTTCTTATTGGATCTGAATTCATGACTAACATCCATTTTCTTGCTAGCATAGATACCTATCCATTGGTGAAGAATCATTGTACCTTCTAAGAAGGAAGACATTAAAATGTATATGTAAATTTATATGTGTGTGTGTGTGTGTATCAATGTCACATTATATATATATATATATACATATATGCATATATATATACACACGTATATGTATGTATAAATGCATGTATGAGGGTGTGCCCATTCAATCAATTGATATGTATTATATATAAAATGGAACATTGCTATTCTTTTAAATTTATATGTGGCTTACTATATTGGGGAAAAAAACTACCACTTCATTACTTTAATGATTTCTTCTTTAAATAATTTAATAATTTTAGTGGTAGAATTCAACCCAAATGGCTATTTTTTTCAAAACTATATCATTGAAGAGAAATATAAGACCCAGCTCTTCTATCCACTCTAGCAAGTGTGAGGTGAAACTCACTGATAGCAGAACATGTCATAGAAAGCCCAGAGCATTAAGGTAGTGGCAAGATGAGGGCCTGAATTTGTGAAATGGCAACAAAAACGGAGTGGAAGAACTCTATTGTGACAATATTTGACCAGTTTTGGCTACTGGTTGGGTTTGAAAGGAGATGTAGGTGTAGGATCAAAAACAAAAACAAAACACAACAAAACCCACATCACATTGAGTTCTTATATTTGAGTAACAAGAAAAAAAAGTTTTATCATTAATAAGAAAGGATAATTTTGTGGCAGATTACATTTCAATTTAGATTTAAACCATAATTGGTCCACTTAAATGTGATGTTCCATAGAAAGAAACTCAAATTTGGACCCAAAAGATTGAGAGTACTATAGACCTCTAGTCACTCAAAAAATCAGATAATGTTTGTAACAGCATCTTCACTCATCTTCTTTTGTGTCAAGCTGTTCATGAAAGTTGCTCATAAACTCAGTCCTCTCTTCTCACAAACTCCCCCCGACCCATCTTTTAGAGCATCCAGTTTAACTTGTGTTAGAATAACTCACAGTTGGATTAAAAGGAGACAAGATTGAGTAAGCCATATAGTGTTCACTAGGTCATGGGCCTTTTTCTAAACACTGCATATATTAACTCACTAACTTCTAAAACTACGGTGTAAGTTATATGCTATTATTATATCACATTTATAGATGGAAAAAACTGAGGCATAAATAAGTTGCATGCTCAAGGTAATTCAGTAAGCAGTGCAACTGGGTTCTGAGAGTCCACTTTTAGTCATTAACTGGAGCATCTCTCTAATAACTGCACTGTCTTTGCTTATTCAGTGGAGATATGAGATGATAACTTGAAGTCACACTATATTCCCATCATCTCTTATGTGGGGAGGACACAAAAAAATGGTGAAATTTCATAGTGCAAAATGTAGAAAGTTAATTGCACGTTGGTTTCTCTTCTCAGTTGTGCCCATCAGTAAGTAAAGGAGATGTCCACCAATGCCTACTGGCTTTGCTGGTCTTTTTGTTTTGTTGGACTGGGCAATCAGAGTTAAGAATTCAAGAAATAGTGCTCACTTTGTCAGCACATACACTAAAATTAGAGCAATACAGAGAAGATAACCATTGCCCATGAGCAAGGATGATACACAAATTTGTGAAGCATTCTATATTTTTTTGTGCTCAATAAATAATTTAAAGCATAAAAAAGAATCTAAGAAATAATAGAAACTGGTTTGATGTCCTCTGAATACATAGTTTACTTTGTACTTCACCTTCTCCTAAAAGAAATTGAGAGAGTGTCTTGGTTTTCTGATGCTTAAAGCTAAAGAGGAAAAACGTAGACAAATTTGAAGCAGCTGGATGTCATGGAATTAAACTTGAATCTGGAATACCTGATTCCAAGAAATATTGAATTTAATTATCAGAGCCACAGTATGCCTATAATAATAGATTAAAACAAATAAAGAGTGGCATCTTGTTCACTCCTGTACTCTAACTTCGATCTTTTTCTGTGGAGATGGAATGTCAGAGATTAGGAAAAGAAATTCCCCTAATCAGGAAGTCACAGTATCAAAGAAATAAAAAATATGGCACCACATTTATGAATCTATATTGTAGAGTGACTCTACCTACACTATGCAATTTGATCTTCATGGTCATTCTTTCAAGTAGATACAGAATACTTTTTATCATCTCTATTTTAGAAAGGAAGCATAAGAAGCTCAACAAATTTAAGAGACTTATCCAGGTTGACAAAGCTATTAAGTTGGATGTCATCCAAATCTTCGGAATCCAATATCTATGTTCTTTTGATTCTTAGGGTTTTAATTAAGATAGGCAGTAACAAAACCCCCAAATCTCAGCTTACCCCCAAAAGTTTCTCACTCTTGCTTACATGGCCCACATACTTTAGCAGGGTGTCCTCCACATGGGGACCCTGGCTATAAAGCTTCTCTATCTTGCAGCTACACCATCTGGAACTTGATGTCTCCTTAGGTGCTGAGTCTTTGGAAAGAGTACTGAAGGGTCTCACATCAACAATTAAATGCTTCATCATTTCTTCTCACAAACCATTAACCAAAAATAGTCACATGGTAGGAAGTCTCAGCCTTGTGTGAACCCAGAAGGGGAAGACAATTGGATGTGACTCAGCACTGGAAGTCTTCTGATATGGTGACCTTGGATAAGTAATATTCACAGATAGGAAAGTGAGCATTAAAAACAATTATGAAATAATTTCCCATACCAGGGTTTTCTGCAATTTCTATTTCTATAAATGACAGAATGAAAAAAATAATATCCCTTTAAATTAAATCCAAAACACATCATGTATGCTAGCTGCATTTAAAGTGCCAACAGTCTGACAGGCAGCCAGCTACAACATTCCTTACACTCTGTGAAAACAACAGCCTGTATTGTCCTGAGATTACTGTCAATTCTTATTTAGGAACTTTGATTTTATGGGGATCCAACCTAATGTCAAAATGAGAGAAGCAATAAATACAGCAGCAGATTTGCTTAATAATTAATTTCTTTTTTCTTGGTAGCAAGGCATTAAAAACTCCTAAGATCTGCTGTATTACTTCAGAGAGGTAGAGCTATGATATGTTTTCGTAGCTAGAGGTCTCTGACAATTATAGGGAAGCATAATCATTCAATATTGCTCTGAAGTCAGGAAGCCTGAGAGAATAGCCAGGTAAATGACCAGAGCAATTTTATCTTAGAAATAAAAGAAACAACATGATTTAATGGAAAAAGAGTGAGCTGCAGAGTCAAATGTCCTTACTTTGGTTTTTGATTATACCATTCATTCAGCTTCAAGCTTGTTGAATGTAAAAATGATACAAATATTAACACCAGCCTTACTGGATAATTACCAGGAACCAATGGTATAGCTTTTTATGACAGCAGTCTCTGGAGTGTAAAGCACTGAAATCAAGCTTAGTTGTTACTGAAAATTTGTTGGGTTGATACAGAGGGAATGAAAGATCAAGTTCTCTGACACCAAAGAACCAGGGTTGGGCCATTGAAAATGTAGCCAGAGGAACTTTCTTATCTTAAGTTTCTTCCTTTGCTAGCTCTTCTTGCTGATGATCTAAGCATGGTATACTCTATTTTTCCTTCCCCTATGCAGGTACAAGAAACTTAGATCTCATTTTATGGTTAGACACTGATCATTTTTAGAAACTTTTTTTTTCTAAATCCATTTTACATGATCAGTGAAAAAGTATGTGTGTAGAAAAAAAAAACAAAGAAGGCTTAAATTTTCAAGCATGCTGGAAAGATAAATTTTTTTTCCTAAAATATTTGCCTATTAAGATATTCCATATGATCAGTATAATGAGACTTAATCCACTTTAAGGAAGATTGCATATTTGTCTCCAAGTAACATATGCCCCCTTACACAAAATGTATGTGGGTGAAATGCTACAATTTAAACTGTAGAGGTGAACTTGATCAAATAAATGAATACCTTAAATAAATGAAGAAACTAATCATTAAAATTCAATTTCTACTGGATAAAATGTGTGCCCAATTTTGCAAAGCAATATGGTTATGCTACCATGGTACTAGTATTTTAGTTCAAGCTAGCAAGTTAAAGAACTGATGTTGAAAACAGTGCTTTTTGGTTATAAACACTACTTCATATGAACTAATTTCTTCTGAAATATAATCATCATCTTTACATTTTTTTTCTAGTGCCCGAGTTTTAACCTGTGTCACTTTAAACTGTCTAAATAACCAGAGGATTAGAAATCTCCTGGAAAGTGCTTGAAGGGGTGCCTGGGTGGCTGTGTCCAACTCTTGATTTCATCTCAGATCATGGTTCTAGGGTTGCAGGATCAGCTCTGATCAGACTCTGCTTAATGTGGAGCCTGCTTGAGATTCTCTCCCTCCCTCCCTCCCTCCCTCTCTCTCTCTCTCTCTCTCTCTCTCCCCCCCTTCCCTCCCTTCCTCCCTCCCTCCATCCATCCTTCCCTTCCTCCCTCTGTCCCCACCCCTGCTTGCACATGTAGTCTCTTCTCTCTCTAAAATAAAATTTAAAAATTTTTCACAAGCAGGTAATTCCTCACATCTCTAATACACTTATGAATATTTTCATATTAACAGCCTACTATGGACAAAAACCCAATCTTGCTATATTGCAAGATTCTTTTGTTTATTTAACATATATTTGCTTGGATTTATTATTGACAGGCACTCTTCCAGGTGCCTGTAATATAAATACCGAGTAGAAGACATAGAAGGTGAGTGTGAGTGTGGGGTGCTCTTTAGAGATGGTCTCTCTGAGGAGTTGAGAGTAAGCATAGACCTAAATCAGTTAGCCATTCCTAAATTTGGAAGTACAAATTGTATTCATGTATGGAAAGAGAGCACTGCACACAAAAGCACTGCATACAAAAGTTAGAGTGCCATTGGTGTTCTTTCAATTTGGGAAAGAAGCAAATGTGGCTACCTTGGCATGAGGAATTAAAAGAAAGGTTCTTGAAGCTAGATCCTGGAGGATTTCATAAGTCAGAATGAGAATTGTAGATTTGCTTTTGGCAAAATGGCAGCTATTGGAGACTCTGGGTTAGAACAGAGGGACCTGACTCAGTTTGTGTTTTAAGGACTTCCCTGGCCACAGTCTGGAGACCAGTCTGCAAATGGTTAGTGTTCAAGCAGGAAAACCACTTAGGACATCTACAGGAAGCCAGAAACTCACCTCCATGTGCCAAATACATGTCATGACTGCTGTTTAAGGAGCAGATTAACATACAAAGTTAAAGACTGGAAGTCCAGTTCTGATATGGCTGAATTTTGTGACTGTTTGGTGACTGGTTTAACACTCCTTATTGAAGTTGACAACTTCTGAAATCTTTAAAGTCTCAGTTCCACTTATCTGTAAAATAGAATGATATCTGACTTCCCCTCCATGCAGTGGGGGCAGGATCAAAGGAGATAATGTGTCCTGAAAGCCCTGAGAAAACCAAGAACTTCAAAGCGTGGTACTCTACCAATGCTGGGAATTGTTATGAATAATAATTGTTGGTCCTGATTTGATTTCAGGAAAGGACTGTTTGTTTTCTCTAAGTTGGTAAAAGAGGAACCACACATCATTCTCAACTACAGCTAAATCTAGTTGTACCCCAAGTAGATTCAGTGGAATCTAAAGATGATCATTTAACATTTCCTTTTTAGAAGTGGAATTTTTCCTTGAAATTTGAGTGACATAAAATTGACCAACTTGAAGTACTTAAAGCTGGTAGGATCACTTAAAAAATATCTCCAGCTTCCTGGGTGGCTGAGTCAGTTAAGTATCTCACTTTGGCTCGGGTCATGATCACACAGTTCGTGGGTTCAAGCCCTGCGTGGGGCTATGTGCTGACAGCTCAGGGCCTGGAACCTGCTTCAGGTTCTGTGTCTCCCTCTCTCTGCCCTTCCCATGCTCACACTCTGTCTCTTTCTCTGTCTTTGTCTCTCTCTCAAAAATAAATAAACATTAAAAGAGAATTTAAAAAGTATATCTCTGTGAAGGGGCGCCTGGGTATCTCAGTTAAGCAGCTGACTTGGTTTCAGCTCAGGTGATGATCTCCCGGTTCGTAAGTTCGAGCCCTAGGTTGGGCTCTGCACTGTCAGTGCAGAGCCTGCTTGGGATTCACCCTCTCTCTGCCCCTCTTCTTCTCCCTCCCTCATGCTCTCACATGCGCTCTCTCTCTCTCTCTCTCTCTCTCAGAATAAATAAATAAACTTAAAAAATAAAAATAAAAATATCTCTGTGAAATGTCATTGTTATCATTATGAAAATGAGTCATGGTGGTTAATCAACTGTATTGAAGTTTATAGCTGTATCTCAGGACACTGAGACACCTGTCTATGCCTGGGGAAGTTAACCTCTTATTCAGACAAACCACAAAGCATAATGAAGTAGTACTCCTGATTTTTGTAGATTTAATCTAACTCTTTTTGAGTGACAAGAGAAGCAACAGGATGTCTTCCCCAAATCTCTCCATCCTTTCATCCATCTTACCTGTCAATTCTTTTTTTTTTTTTTTTTTTTTGGTCATTATATTGAAAATATTAAGGCCTATGAAAAAGTTGCCATGTCTGGTTAAGGAGTTCGAGCTTGTTTTTGAAAAGTTTTCATTCTCATTCTAAACTCCATCATTTGTCTAACTTGACATTTGACTAATTTCTCCCTCCTGCTTCATTTCAGTCCTTTGTCTAAGCCCCTCACTCAGATCATCTTGTGACCATTTTCTGGGACAAGATTTCATATTCAAAAGCCTTTCTTTTCAGGAAGAGAGGGGATAGAGGTGGGGAAAAGAAAAAAGGGAAAAGAATTTTTTAAAATGTTGTCTTTCCTTCCCATCAAGTCTTTTTTCGATAACATTGAAACACATTATTTGTGATCACAACTAGTATTTATAGAAATCTAGATTTTACAAAATGCTTTTTATATATTAAGTGTTAAAAAAAATGGGCACACACAGACACACATACTGTAAGAGAGCTATCATCACTTTATGGGGCAGAAACTGAAGCACATATGCAAAAGCATGTTATGGAGCAAAGGAATTGACTGATGTCTTTCAATTTTAATTTTACTTTTCTCAATTCAGAGTTGCCTAGAAAAAGTATGTGAATGTAGTTTTGCTAATATATACTCACAAGGAATCTGATATGTTAAATCAGATATAAATGTATCTGTCCTGACAGGGGTTAAGAGCACAGAGGAAAGGAGGGTTTTAGGAGATGGACCCTTGCAGGTTGCATTTATTACTAGTGTCTTAATAAGTGCCCATTTAGTCAGCAAGTATTTATTGATATCTTATCAAGTGATGGGCACTGTGACAGAAATATGAGAAAACCAGAAAAGAGAAGGAAATGACCTACATTTACAAAGTGAATGTGGGAGAAAGAAGTACTCCTGAATTCCAGTTTAATTCTCTACACATTATGTCATACTGTGCTCCACTTGCTAATAAATATACTGATTTTGTTTAAAGAATATGACTTTTATGAAAACTATTTTTGAAGAAGAGGTTTTTGTTTCTCTAAAGGAAGATAATTCAAATGGATGAAATAGCATATAAGATGTTTGGATCAAGCTGTTGGATGTTTAAAAAGCTGTATTATTGGGGCACCTGGGTGGCTTAGTCGGCTAAGCATCAGACTTCAGCTCAGGTCATGATCTCACCGTCTGCAAGTGCAAGCTCCACATTGGGCTCTGAGCTGTCAGCTCAGAACCTGGAGCCTGCTTCAGATTTTGTGTTTCCCTCTCTTTCTGCCCCTCCTCCATTTGCACTCTGTCTCTCTCTTTCTCAAAAATATATGAACATTAAAGCAATTTTTAATATAAAAAATATAAAATTCTATAATACCTATTCCTAAACAGCCACTAGTAGACTGAAATTGAAAAAATACATCAGGAAATAAAAAAAGATTTTAACAGATAACAAATTAGTGGTAACTATAAACTAATACATACATCTTTAGAACATGGCAAATATGAAATATGTACAAAGAAACTATTGCCAAAAACAAGAGTAAAGGCTATCAAAAAACATATAAAATACAAGAATTTTTCTTCGTAACTTGTAAGGAATAAAATAATAGGGAAATATATTGTAAAATCATGTCATTGAAATGTTTCACATTATAATCATCAAAGAAAGGAAAGAAAAATCCAGTGTGGTTAACTAAAAGAGTAAGTAGATGTAAAAACAATACATAAAGAAAGTAGATTTATTTTCATTAAATTTCAAATAATTTAACAAAGAGAATTAGTTAAATAATCTTTAAGAGAAATGACGGCATGTATTAGAGTACATTTCAGTTCACTAATTTTTTTTCAGTGACATGAATGGCATATTCATTTTCTTGAACAAAGCCTGTGTGTCAAGGACTTTTAAAAACATCAATATATAAGTAGTTGATGGAGGATGAATGTCATTTTTTTCTTGTTTTTTTTGCAGCATAATTCTCTAGGTATTAGATTTTACATTTTTTTTAAATAAAGAAGTAGCACTGAGCTAAAATGGACACACTGAGATTTAATAATTATATTTTTCCAGCTGTGTATATTACCAGACCCATAATTCTGAGTCATCCCAATTATTCCTATTCAAGGAAGCACCTATGATTCAAGCCCATTAAAAATGGTCAACATAAAGAGTATTTTGAGGTATGGAGATGCTATTTTGAAATGCACATCTATTCCTATAACATCTCACAACCTGGCATAATTTATAAATAAATAGAGGCAGATGATAGAGAAGTATCATCTATGATAGGAAGGTAGGTAAGTGGATAGATGAATAAAGAGATCCCTGCATTATATGTAAAATGTTACATATGAAAAACTCTTAGGCAAAATGTGCCACTTTAAAATACTTTTTTAAGTTAGTAAACTAGCAATTTCTAGTACTTATTAATTACCGTCTAATTAAAAGATGTGCTAAATAGCTTGAAAGCTGATCTCTCAAATTCTCTTAAAAAACAGCTTTATTGAGGTACTATTGATTACAAAAACTGTACATATCTAAGGTGTACAACCCGATGATTTCTTGACTTATAATATGTAGAGGACATTTGGTCTTTTAATTTAGATTCTCTGCCATTTTTATCTACCAAGGCTTCTTCAGCATTTTTCCTTAGAAGTCAGAATTAAATTCTCTCATCCAGTTTCTGTAATTATTTCAGAAGGTACAAACTCACCATTTGGGCCCTGCTATTGACACTGCTGTCCCAGATATTTCTGCCTCTCCTAATTAAAACAAAAATAATAATTAGTTCAAAAGAAGGGTTTGCCAGAAACTTACTGACTTGCTTAACAAATGCTTTCTTTCTGTTTTCTTGTTTTGTTTTGTTTTGTTTTGTTTTGTTTTGTTTTTTGTCTTGTCCAGAATTGTATGTTTGAGTAATACCACCTTGGGAGATCTTAGCCAAACTAAAGAACTTTTTGTTTATGATAACAGCTAACAGTTATTTAACGCATATGTTTTGTGCCAGCTCTTTTTTAATGTTTGGCATTTAGCATCTCATTTAATCCACACAATAATTGTATGGGGGTTGGGAAGCAATGATATCCATTTAACATGGGAAAAGGGGTCATACAAAGAGGTAGGTTCTGCACTCAGGATCACTTATGCAGACTGGGTAGAGCCAAGCCAAGAATGCAGGTAGCCAATCTTCTCGCCTAATGGCCTCACTCTATCCATCCTTTGATGTGGATTAAAGCCAAGCTTAAGCAGCACCTAAGTCATTAACAATTGAATCAGTCTTTAACAGTTTTTGTTTTACCTAGATTCTTGTATGGGATTTAAGTAATTATCAGTCCCTTCAGAAAGCAATAAAACTCACATGAGTCATGTATTATGTTGGGAAAACTGAACAGCTTAAAAAACAAAACATTTCATTTCTGATTTTATTCATTTGAGTTCTCTTTTTTTGGTGAGACTGTCAAAATAGAATTACTCTATTTTGTTTATCTTTAAAAAAAACATATCTTAGTTTCAGTGATCTTTTCTATTATCTTTTAGTCTCTAATTTATTTTTACTCTGATCTTTAATTCTTTCCAATAACTTTGGGTTTACTTTGTTCTTTTTGTCCTAGTTCCTTGTGGTTGTTTATCTGAGATCTTTCTTCTTAATGTGGGCATTTATCACTATGAAGTTCCCTCTTAAAACTGATTTTTCTGCATCCCATAAGTTTTAGTATATTTCCATTTTCATTCATCTCAAGATAGTATTAAATTTATCTTTTAATTTATTTTTCAACTCATTGGTTGCTCATTAGTATGTTTGATTTCTTTAATTTGTAAATTTTCCAGTTTTCTTCTCATGATTGACTTTTTATTTCGTACCATTGTGGTTGGAAAAGATGCCTGGTATGATTTCAACCTTCTTAAATTTATTAAGCCTTGTTTTGTGACCTAACATATATCCTGGCAAGAGTTTCATGTGTACTTGAGAAACATATGCATTCTGCTTCTTTTGGATAAAGTACTACAAATGTCTGTCAGGTCCATCTGGTTTAATGTGTCAATTAAGTCAGTTGTTTCTTTATTGATTTTCTGTCTGGATGATGTATCCATTGATGAAAATGGGGGTACTAAATTTCCCTACTATTACTGTCTTGCTGTCTATTTCTCCTTTTTAGGTCTGTTCATATTTGACTTATATAAACCCAGTTTCAAGATGAATAACATATGGTATTAGTTGTACAGACTTTATAAAAACTTCCCGTGTAAAATGTTTTGCTACATAGTAGATGAACAGCAAATATCGCCAAGCTAATAAATGATTGAAGGGTAGAGAATAATTATGAAATTTGCTTGGAATTGAAAAATATTCAATATTTATCTTAGAAAGCAACAATATACAATGTAAGATATCTAGTGTGAATGCCATACAACCTGAAAAAAGGATACCTGCATTAATTTAAAGCAATAATTTATTCACATAATAGCAAAAGTATCACATTGTTATAAAATTCTTATTACTACACTGAAAAAGACTTTCAGACATCAATTTTCACAATACAGATCTGTAACAAAACTGACATTTCAAGGTCAAAAATGCTAATTGAGTCTTGGGCAAATGTAAGATGGCTTATTGGAAAGAAGTTGGAATAATTAATCTTGCAGATAAAGTACCTGACATTTGATTAATAAAATCAGAATATCAGGTTAGGTTAAAGGTTATTTTAAAAAAATGAAGACTTTTCTTTTCTCTTAACATTGCTTTACAGACAATTTTGACACCAATAATTTTGCCTATACTGTTTTCTACATATATTATTCTGCGCAGGTATTTTGTTCAATTTATCTTTTAAATTTCAAACAGTATCTTTCAAATTTCAGCATGCATATGAGTCACCTAGAGATATTGGCAATAATATAGGCTCAGATGAAGTGGGTCTGGGGTAAGGCCTATGCTTCTGCAATTCTAGAAACCTCCCTGGTGATTTCCGTGCTGCTGGTCAGAGGACTACACTTTGAGTAGACAGTATTTATGGCAGTGTCTCAAAATTTTGTTGACAGTGGTATTATCAGGAGACCACTGATCATCAGAGAAATACAAATACAAAACTACAATGAGATATCACCTCACACCTGTCAGAATGGATAAAATCAACAGCACTAGATACAACAGGTGTTGGTGAGGATGCGGAAAAAGGGGAACCCTCTGGCACTGTTGGCGGAAATACAAACTGGTGCAGCCACTCTGGAAAACAGTACGGAGGTTGCTCAAAAAATAGAACTACCCTATGATCCAGCAATTACAGTACTAGGTATTTATACAGAGAAAACACAACACTAAATCAAAGGGATACACGCACTCCAATGTTTATAGCAGCAGCATCTACAATAGCCTAATTATGGAAACAGTCCAAGTGTCCATTGATTGATAAAGGAATAATGAAGATGTGGTATATTTATATCATGGGATATTACTTGGCCATAAAAAAAAAAAGAATGAAATCTTACCATTTGTAACAATGTGGATGAAGCTAGAGAGTACTATGCTAAGTGAAATACATCAGAGAAAGGCAAATACCATATGCTTTCACTCATATGTGGAACTTAAGAAGCAAAACAAATGAGCAAAGGAAAAATAAAAGAGGCAAACCAAAGAGAACATCAAAATGACCAACAAGCACATGAAAAGATGCTCAACATCACTAATCATCAAGGAAATGCAAATAATAACCTTAATGACATATCACCTCTCACCTATTAGAAAAATTATCACCAAGAAAACAAGAGAAAATAGGAACTGGGGGTGATATGGTGAAAAATTTATACATTATTGGTGGGGATGTATATTGGTCCAAGAAATATGGAAAATAATATGAAGATTGCTTAGAAAGTTAAAGATAAAACAACCAAGCAATCCAGCAATTTCTCTATTGGGTACAGGCATATATTGCTTTTCTGGGTTTACTTTACTGAACTTTGAAGATATTGTGTTGTTTACAAATCCAAGGTTTGTGGCAATCCTCAGTCGAGCACATCTGTCATCATCATTTTTCCAAAAACACTTGTCCACTTTGTATCTTTGTGTCACATTTTGGTGATTTTTGCAATATTTCAAACTTTATCAGCATTATCATATATGTTATGGTGATCTATGATCAGTGCTCTTTGTTACTATTGTAATTATTTTGGGGTGCCACAAACCACACCCGTATAAGATGGTAAACTTAATCCATAAATGTTATATGTTTTATGACCGTTCCGCCAAGCGTCATTGCCTCATCTTTGTCCATTTCCTCAGGCCCCCCTATAACCTGAGAGAGGTAATTAGGCCAATTAATAATTCTAGAATGGCCTTTAAGTATTCAGGTGAAAGGAAGGGTTTAAATCAAAATTTAAATCAAAAGCTGGAAGTGATTAAGCTTAGTGAGGAAGGCATGTCGAAGCCAAGATAGGATGAAAACTAGGCCTCTTATATCAAGTTTGAATGAATGCAACGGAAAAGTTCTTGAAGGAAATTAAAAGTGCTACTCCAGTGAACACATGCATGGTAAAGCAAATAGTCTTGTTGCTGATATAAAGTAACTTTTTATAGTCTGACCAGAAGATCAAACCAGTCACAACATTCCTTTAAACCTAAGTCTAATCCAGAGCTAAGTCCTAATTCTGTTCAGTTGTATGAAGACTGAGAGAGGTGAGGAAGCTTCAGAAGAAAAGTTTGAAGCCAGCAGAGGTTAGTTAATGAGGTTTTAGGAAAGAAGCCATCTTCATCACATAAAAGCACAAGGTGAAGCAGCAGGTGCTGATATAGAAGCTGCAGCAAGTTACCCAGAAGATATAGCTAAGAGAATTATTGAAGGTCTAGACTAAGTAGCAGATTTTCATTGTAGACAAAACTGCCTTATATTGGAAGGAGATGCCATCTGGGACTTTCATAGCTAGAGAGGAGAAGTCAGTGCCTCGACTCAAAGCTTCCAAGGATAGGCTGACCCTCTTGTTAAGAGCTAATGCAGCTGGTGAGTTTAAGTTGAAGCCAATGTTCGTTTACCCTTTCAAAATTCCTAGGGCCCTTAAGAATTATGTGAAATTGACTTTACGTGTTCTCTATAAATAAAACTACAAAGCCTGGATGACAGCACATGTGTTTACAACATGGTTTACTGCATCTTTGAAACCCACAGGAGGCCTACTGATTTAAAAAAAATTCCTTGAAAATATTACTGCTCATTGACAGTGCACCTGGTCCCCCAAGAGCACTGATGGAGATGGACAAGGTTAATATTTTTTTCATGTCCGCTAATACAGCATCCATTCCTTAGCCCATGGATCAAGGAGTAACTTTGACTTATGAGTCTTACTTATTATGTAAGAAATACATTTCCTAAGGTTATGACTGCCATAAAGAGTGATTCCTCCAATGGAACTGGCTAAAGTTACAAACCTTCTGGAAAGGTTTCACTGTTCTGGATGTCATTCAGAATATCTGTGATTTATGGGAAGAGGTCAAAATATCAACATTAACAGAAGTTTGAAAGAAGTTGAATTTAAGCTTCATGGATAACTTTGAGAGGTCCAAGGCTTAATGGAGGCAAGATGTAGAAATAGTGAGAGATTTAGAATTAGAAGTAGAGCCTGAAGATGTGACTGAATTGCTGCAATCTCATGATCAAACTTACAGGAATGAGGAGTTGCTTCTTACGGATGAGCACATAACGTGGTTTCTTGAGATGAGTCTACTCCTGGTGAAGATGCTGGGAAGATTGCTGAAATGACAACAAAAGATGTAGAATATTACATAACTTAGTTGAGAAAACGGTGGCAGGATTTGAGAGCATTGACTCCATTTTGGAAAGAAGTTCTACTGTGGGTAAAGTGCTATCAAATAGCATCACATGCTATGAATTGTTCATGAAGGATAGAACCAATTGTCATGGCAAACTTCAGTGTTATTCATTTAAAGAAATTGCCACAGCCATCTCAGCCTTCAGCAACTGCCACCTTGATCAGTCAGCCAGCATCAGTATCAAGGCAAGACCCTTCACTGGCCAGAAGATTATGACCTTCTGAAAGCTCAGATAATGCTTAGCATTAAACATTTTTAATTAAGGTATGCACAGTTTTTTTTTAAGAATTAATGTTTGGGTATGAGTATACTGTAATCAACCACCTAGTCTTTTAATTGCCCATCCAGTAAGCTTATATTTCATGAAGCATTTGTTTCTCAGATGAGGACCTACTTAGAACCTACAGCAGTTGCTGATGGCTCTCTGTGAAAAGAATTTTTTTTTTTTAACTTGAAGCATGTTTTCTAAAATAGGCATCCTCATCTGAGTATCCAGAACCTCTCTCATTGTCATGTGTACCACAAGTTGCATTTTGGAAAACTTGCTGTATTAAAATTCTGTCAGGACATAGTTCTTTGAATACGGATGTCCTCTCCCAAGCACTGGTTAATGCAACAGCATTTATCATGTATAAAAGAAGAAAAGCCACTAAGGCCTAAGATTTTTAAAAATTCACAAAGCTTAGTTTAATTTGACATACTGTTTTCTCTTCAATATGTGATGGCACAGAAATGTCGCTAAATGAAGGGGTAGTAGTACAGGGGAGTATTTAAATTGAAGAAGTAAAAAAGTTATATTTATAATTTTGATGAGTTTATTTTTATAGGGAATATTTTTCTTCCCTACAATTATTTCTGAAATGTCAAATCTCTTCCATTATTAAAAAGTTGAAATTGTTACTTAAAAAAAACCTTAATGCTCTTGCACACTTAATTAAAAGACTATATTAGGTAATATGACCAGAACTTTTACATGTACTAGAAAACTGAAGAATTTACTCGATTTATTTTATTGCAATATTTGCTATCTTGCAGTGATCTAGAATCAAGCCCACAATATCTCTGAGGTACTCCTGTACCATATTCATGTAGAAAATGAGGGAAAGTGATAGCATTGGGGCACCTGGATGGCTCAGTCAGTTAAGCATCTGACTCTTGATTTCAGCTCAGGTCATGATCTCATGGTTTGTGAGTTCAGGCCCTGTGTTGGGGTCTGTGCTGACAGCGCAGAGCCTGCTTGGGATTCTCCTTCCCTCCCTTTCTCTCTGTCCCTCTCCTGCTCATCCTTTCTCTGTTTCTCAAAGTAAATAAAAAAAAAATAGTATCTTCATTGTGATGTAATGAGG
The DNA here is from genome assembly GCA_028646485.1 of Cryptoprocta ferox. Lineage (NCBI taxonomy): Eukaryota > Metazoa > Chordata > Mammalia > Carnivora > Eupleridae > Cryptoprocta > Cryptoprocta ferox. Next base: position 93,597,379 of record CM053577.1, on the reverse strand, counting down.
AGTAAGTAAGTTAATAAAAATCAGGCAATATGCATTCAATGTGTACACTATTAGTAATATATCATTTTATCATTATAGTTATATTATTAATATTACAAGTGTAGTTATAACACAAACAGAATAAGTATAACTTATTTTATGGATTCTGTGATGAAAATCAATAGAACTAATCAGTATATAATCCTAGTTAAACTACATATGTTTCTAGTTCTACCCTTCCACTCACTGCTGTTTTTCTTAAACAACAGTTTCTACACCAACACTTCTTATACAATTTGTATTCTTACAGTATTTATATTGTCATTAACAGTTTACAAAGAACACATAATAAGCTCATTTAACTCTCATAACAATTTTTGTGGAGTTATTATGAACCCAGAGATGAGGATTCTAAAGCTTTAAGTTGTTTAGCAACTACCTCAGTTTCAAACAGCTAGTCAGCAGTAAAACTGAAGTCAAAACCAGAGTCTCTCTGAGGCTGATACTACTCTGATATCCAGACAAAAATATCACAAGAAAGAAAACTAGAGACCAATATCTATTGTGAATGTAGATGCAAAAATCCTCAAGAAAATGTCAGCAATTTATTAAGAGTATTATATACTGTGAACAAGTGAGGTTTATGCCATGAACACAAGATAGGCTAAACTTAATCAACCAATACAGTATACCATAGTAATAGCATAAAGGGAAAACAAAACAAAACAAAAACATGACACATGATTATCTCAATACATGTAGAGAAAAGTTGGCAAAATCTGACATATTTTCATGATAAAAATACTCTGTGATCTAGGAATAGAAGGGAATTTCCTCAATTTGACAAAGAACATCTTTGAAAAACCACAGCTAACATACTTAATGGTGAAAAACTAAAAGCTTTCCAAGGTCAGGAAAAAGACAAGGAGGTAGACCCTCACTTATTCCACACACGCAACACTACCAGAGTTAAAAAAACGTTCTGAAAAGTTTTAGGCTATAAGTCAATATGCAAAAAGCTGATTTCTATAGAGTAGCAATGAAAAATCCAAACATGGAATTAACAAAACAATTTTTGGTATTATTTACAATAACACCAGAAAGAATAAAATGCTTAAGAATGACTTTAACCAAGTAATTGCAAATTTTATACACTGAAAAAATAAAATATTATTGAAACCAATTCAACCTAAACAAGTTGAAAGACATGCCGTGATGGTAGATTGGAAGACAATATTAAAATACCAACACTCTGCAAATTGATCTACAAATTCAATGCAGTCTCTATCAAAATTCCAAAACTGCCCCTTTTTTGGTCTTTTTTTCCAAAAATGGACAAGTTGATCCTAAAATTCACATGGAACTACAAAGAATTCTAAATAGCCGAAATAATCTCTTTAAAAAGAAGAACAGAATTTGTGGACTTACCCTTCTCAATCTCAAAACATACTTCAGAGCTACAGTAATCAAAACACTGCTATACTGCTATGAGGATAGGTTTATAAATCAACGAAAAAGAATTCTGAGCCCAAAAATGAACCCATCCATCTATAACTAATTGATTTTCAAGGGTACCTAAACCATTCAGTGGGGGAGAAAAAGTTTGTTTGTTTTTTTAACCAATCGTACAGGGACAACCAGATATGCACATTTTTAAAAAATGACTTTGAACCTCTTTCTTACACTGCATATGAAAATTAACTCAAAATAGATCAAAGACCTAAATGCTAAATGCTAAAACAATAAAAATCTTAAAAAGAAACATGGGTGTAAATCTTTGTGGCCTTCGATTCGGCAATGGCTTCTTAAATATAATACCAAAAGCAAAAATAACAAAACCTAGATATATTGAACTTCATTAAAATTAAAATATTTTTTTATTTTGCATCAAAGGACACTATTAAGAATATAAAAATACAATTGATAAAGAGTTGCAAATCAAGTGTCTGATAAAGTTCTAATGACCAGACTATATTTTTAAAAATGCTTACAAGTCAACAAAAAAAAATGCCAAAACATATTTAAAGGGTAAACAATTTGAATAGCTGTTTCTCTAAAGAAGTGACCAACAAGAATGTGAAAGGGTTTTCAGCATCATTGGTTATTAGAGGGATGTAAAGTTAACCCACAGTGAGGTATCACTTAATATCCATGAGGACAGTGACAATAATAAAAACAATGAAAATAACAAATAATGGTAAGAATGTGGAGAAATTGGAAAACTTGTACATTGCCAGTGGTACTGTACAAGGGTATAGCCATTTTGGAAAGTGGTTTGGTAGTTTCTTAAAAAAAAAAAAAAACAAGGGTTACCATATGAAACAGTAATTCTGCTAGGTATATAGCTAATATAACTGAAAACACAAGTTCACACCAAAACTTGTACATGGATGTTTATAACAGCATTATTTATACTAGCCAAAAAGTGGAAACAACCCCAAAGTCCATCAACTTCTTAATTGATAAATAAAAGTGATATATCCATATAGTAGAATATATTCAGTTATAAAAAATACTGGTATATGTTATAACATGGATGAACCTTAAAAATATTATGCTTAATACAAGAAGCCAGAAACAAAAGCCCACACATATCCTATGATTTCATTTATGGTAAATTTCCAGAATATTTAAATCCAGTTTCCAGCATGTAGGAGCCTAGATGAATGGGAAGGCATGGGGTTTTGTTTGGGGTGATAGAAATATTCTGGAATTAGGTTACATATTGTAAATAAATTTAAAACCAGAGTTACTATAAAAATTTTTAAATGGTGACCTTTATGTTATGTGAATTTTATCCCAATTAGAAAATAAGAAATAAACAATAACAACAAAGGAGATTCTCACTCAATGCGAGTTTTCACAGTGGCACTGTGCTGCCTTTTTACCTAAGTGAAAGCTTGTAGAGTTGCTTTTAACATTGGAATTCAATACATAAATATCTTTTACCATAACCATATAGAGTGCATACCATGTATGTTTGTAGAAATAGTATTCTCTACAATCTCTTTCAGAGAATAAAAACATAGAGAACATGCCCTAACTCATTCTGTGAGGCCAGCATTACCCAAATTACAAAAGGAGACAAAGATATTACTAGGAAAGAAAATGACAGACTAATGTTTCTCATGAACTTAGATACAAAAATACTAAAAAAAAAAAAAAAGTGAATTAAACCAAAAAATATTGAAAAAACTTATGCTACAAATAAGTGGGATTTGTCCCAGGTATACAAGGCTGGTTCAACTTTCCAAAATTTAATTAATGTAATCCATCAAATCAACAGTCTAAAAACAAACAAAAAGAACATGATCATATTAATAGTTGCAGAAAGAGCATTTGATAAAATCCAACATCCGTTCATGATCAAAACTCTCAGTAAACTAGGAATAGAGAAAAACTTTAATTTAAGACTGTCAAAAAAAACTTAGCAGCTAACATCATACTCAATGATGAGAAACTTGAAGCTTATTCTCTAAGGTCACATACAAGGCAAGGATGTCCCCCTCTCATCTCTCCTTTTTAACATTGCAATACACGTCCTTGCTAATGTAATTAGGCAAGGGAAGGGAATAGAATATATACAGATTGGGAAGGAAGAAATAACCTGTTATTGTTCACTAATGTTCATAGATGACTTTGTCTAGCTAGAAAATGCAAAAGAATCAATAACAACAACAAAAAAAGACTCCTGGAACTAATAAGCAACTACAGCACAGCTTTAGTATATGAGTTTAATATTCAAAAGTGATTTCTTTCCTATATGTCAACAATGAGCAAATGGAATTTGAAATTAAAAACAATTACATTAGCCCTCAAAAAATGAAATACTTAGATATAAATATAACAAAATATGTACAAGATTTATATAAGGAAAACTACAAAATGGAATCAGAGAACTAGATAAATAGACATTCCATGTTCATGGATAGGAAAGCCCAATATTGTCAAGATGCCAGTTCTACTTATTTGATCTCTACTTTCAATGCAATCCCAATTAAAATCCTGACAAATTATATTATGGATATTAAAAAACTGATTCTAAAGTTTATATAGAGAGGCATAAGGAGAAGTATAGCCAATTCAATATTGAATGAAAGAACAAAGTTGGAGGACTGACACTACCTGACTTCAAGAATTACTCTAAAGCTACAGTCATTAAGACAGTGTGCAATTGTTGAAATAATAGACAGAGTCATGGAATGAAATAGAGAGCCCAGAAACATCCTTTGATCTTTGACAGAGGAGCCAAGGTGAAGCACTGAAGTAAAGACAGTCTCTTCAACAAATGATGCTGGAACAACTGGACATTCACATGTAACACAAGACCAAAAAAAAAGGGGGGGGTGGATCTAGACACAGGCCTTACACCTTTCACTTAAAATTAACTCAGAGATATATCACATATATAAATATAAAATTTAGATCTGTTATACTTGTAGCAGATGACATAACAGAAAACCTAGATGACTTTGGTCATGTCTATGACTTTTTAGACATAGTATCAAAGACATGATCCATGAAAGAAATAGCTAATAGACTGCATTTTGTTAAAATTAGTTACTTCTACGCTGTGAAAGACAATATCAAAAGAATGAGAAGATGAGCCACAGACTGGGAAAAAATATTTGCAAAAGACATTTGATAAAGGACTATTATCCAAAATGTACAAAAAATTCCTAAAACTCAACAGGTGTAATAATGTATGAAGATAGACGGTGACTGCATTTATTGTGGTGAGTATTGAGTAATGTATAGAATTGTCAAATTACTATGCTGTGCACCTAAAACTAATATAATATCATATGTCAACTATACTTCACGAATACAATTTTAAAAAACACATAAACCTGGTGAGGGGGTGGGGGTTGCAGGAAAATAAAACAAAACTCAACAACATATAACCTGATTAAAAAATGGCCTAGACACCTTAGCAGACACTACACCAAAGAAAATACACAGATGGCAAAAAAAAAAAGTATATGAAAGGATGGTCTACATCATGTTATTAGTGAACTTCATATTAAAATAATTAAGTACCACTACACACCTATTAGAATAGCCAAATTCTAGAACACTGATAACACCTAATCCTGGTGAGGGTGTGGAACAAAGGAACTCTCATTCATTGTTTGTGGGAATACAGAATGGTATAGCCACTCTGGAAGAGAGTTTAGTGGTTTTTTGTAAAACTAAACATAGTCCTACTATATGATTCATCAATTTTTCTGCTTGGTTCTTACCTAAAGGAGTTGAAAACATATGTCTACAGAAACACCTGTGCACAGATGTTTGTAGCAACTTTATTCAAAATTGCCCAAACTTGAAAGGCAACCAAGATGTCCTTCAATAAGTAAATAGGTAAATAAACAAATAAACTGTGGTACATCTAGACAATTGAATATTTTTCAGTGCTAAAAAAAAAATAAGTTATCAAGGTATAAAAAGACATGAAGAACTTAAATGAATATTCCTAAATGAAAAAAAAGAGTATATGATTCCAACTATATGGCATTCTGAAAACCACAAAACTATGAAGAAAGAAACTGAATTAAAGAATATCCGTGCTTTCTAGGAATTAGGGGATAGAGAAGGATGAATAGGTAGAGCACAGAGGGTATTTAGGGCAGTGCAAATACTCTATATGATAGTATAATGATGGATACATGTCATTATACATTTGTCCAAACCATAGAATTTACAGTACCAAGATGAGGCCTAATGTAAGCTATGGATTTTGAGTGATTATGATATATCAATGTAGGTTTCTCAATTGTAAATAATGTACCTCTTCGGTGGAGGATATTAATAGGAGAGGATGTGTATGTGTGAGGGCAGGGAGTATGGGAAAGTTCTGTACTGTCCTTTCAGTTGTGCTGTGAACTTAAAACTACTCTCAAAAAAAATGAAGTCTTTAAAAATAATAAAATTAATTTTGTGACACAGTAAAATGGATAATGCATTTTATATAGAAAATCAGATCATGTGCCTTAATGATTATATGCCAAGTCCACTGCTTACTGAAGAGTAACTTTCCACTATTTTAGCCAAGTATTACTGTTTTTAAGGAAGAGAAACCCAGTCAAATGAGCTCAAGGAAAAAAAAAAAAAAACATTCAAGAAAGAACACAGGGGTATCGCAATGAACTCATGCCCAAAAGTATAGCAAGCTCTCACACAGCCCAGGGACTTATGTTTGGAAAGGCACATATTGCATTAGTACTCTCCTTCTTCATAGGCCATCTTTCAGAGTGGCTGAGAGTAATGTGTAGTTCTCAGTGAAGGATGCCTAGATTGGGCAAGCCCCCCAAAAGTTATAGTCTGTACTCTACTATAGGATTGCATTGAAACTCATTATCTTTTTCTACTCCCTGTTATTTTTCTATTTTATCCATTTGCTGCTATAAAGAGGAAAAAGAACCTTTACATTATTGAAAGAAGTGAATTAATAGAGTAGTACAATAGACAAAAAGATTATATCTTTTCTAAGCTAAAGATTTAGTAACAAGCAACAATATACTTATGTCTTTAGGAATTTTCATGGTTTTATATAAACCAAGAGGACACATGTATAATTTTTCATAAAAATCACTTTTTTATAAAGGACTCTCTTCTGCAGTTCAGTTCAGTCCATCAACAGGTAGTGATTGACCAATAGCTACATGCTAGTCCTAGGTTCTAGGTACAAAAAATAAATTAGACATTTATCCCTTTAAGCGTATAGTAAGAACATTATGTATAGCATTTATACCTAAGAGCACATAGAAGGATATTGATTTGCTTTGGGAAATATATCACCCTGAAGGGTATAACAATTTCCCTTCAATTCTGCTCTTCAACGCTGCTTTTAAATATAATCGGAATTTTTTAAGTATATGAACTATATATAATTTTACAAATGTGTTCTTTAAGAATCAAAATTTTATAGTATTATTACTACTAATAAAGGAAAGAGCTGGCCACACTGAAAAGTTTTTGGTTCTTTACTGTGGGAAAAAATAGAATAATGGTAAAAAAATTCATATTTCTAGAATTGGATCATGACCACTTTGCTCAAGGATTCTGCCATTTTCTAGCTGTGTGACCTTGAGAAAGTTACTTAACTAACTTCTCCATGTCTCACTTTCTTCATCTGAAAAATTGGTGTGATAACTACTAAGACCTACCTCATAGAGTTGTTAATATCACCTGAGTTAATACACACAATGTGTTTGGTACAGGGCTTATCTCATGTAAGCACTTATCAAATGTTGACTCTTCATGTTGTCTCACAAACAAGTTACCAACTCTCACAACCCGTCCACTAGAGGCTATCACTCTCCATTCTTCAGTTCTGAACTTAGATAACATCCTCCTCCATTGACCCCACTTTGACAGAGTAGATGTCTCTTCCTGCACTTTCAGACGATTTTAGATGTACATAAGGGAGTTTGCTTTACTGAATTGAATTAGTTGCTTACTCCTCTATGCTTTTCATGTGATAAAAACTGAGTAAGAGAACAGTGTTTGTGCTCAACATGGAAGAGGAATAGAGCATGACTTCCATACATTGTTGAATTAAAGAACCATGAAGGGAACGTATCAGATCTGGTCATACGGGATAGGAGGCAAGAAGGGATAGAGAGAACCTAGTCTGAAATAAGATGTAAGTAAATAAAGGTGGAAGTAAAAGAAGGATGGGTAGAAAAAGAGTCAGAAGTGCTTTGGAGTAATTTGCATCATGAAGTTTTTTTTTTTTTTTCTTTAAACTTTATAGTTTATTGTCAGGTTGGTTTCCATATAACACCCAGTGCTCTTCCCCACAATGCAGTTTTGATTATTAATGTCTGAGTCTTCAAGAGTTTCTCCTAACAGGAACAAGTTATCAGAAGTACCTTTCCCCTTTTTTCCTTTTTTTCCTGAAATATAGATTTATAGCCCCTCCCATTATTCAGAGACTTTTCCAGAAAGATTTAGCAAGTCTGTCTTATAAGAAAATGTAGTATTTGGAGCCTGGAGATGTCAGATAACTTCCTGCAAAACTAATGCATTTAGTTGGGGAATATGTAAGCTCAGTACAGTCATTACCAAGAGTACTCAGACTTGATTTTATTTTCATTCCTACAGAAAAGAATGAAGGAAAACAACTTCTTTTCAAAACCTGAAAAGTCAACAGGAGGACACCTCTCTGTTCCTTTCTTCAATTTATTCTTCAAACTACACAGCAAAACAGAGAAATAAACTTTAAACATACTATTACCATGTAGCCAGCCTTCTTTAAGAAAGTAATAAAACAAGATTGCTGCCTTCTGGATGATGTCTGTTCAAACCATCATTTTTTTTAATAGCACCCATCTCCTCTCAATCCCAGAATTACTACCTTCCTTGTGACAAAAGGATCTTTATATTAGTCTCCTACCTAGTACCCAGCCTCAGTCTTATCGTTCTGTAATCCATTTTCCACATCATTGCCAGAGAGGTTGTGAAAGCCTGACTTTGTCTACTTCACCTTTCTTTTGTCTGTGCACTCCATGTTTTCTTCTGTTTCCAAGTTCACAAAATGCTGCCCACCTCATCACCCCTGACCTGAATACCTCCCATTCCTAACCATCTAGTAATCTTCTCTTTCTCTTCAAGGAGTCAGCACAAGAGTGCCTTTCCCTGTGGGGAGCCATTCATTTTGGTTTTCTCCAGCCTGAATTAGGTGTTGTTTCATGTTCTTGTGACACTCTGCATCCTTCTACCCTAGAAACTCACACAGTGATTCTATAATCATAACACTTCTAATTCACTGGTGTGCTGTATGATCATTGGGCTAGACTATGTCTTACTGATATTTATGCCTCTAGCTCTTACTAAACTCCTGGGAACACAGGGAATACTCAGAAATATTTAATGAAATGGATTCATGAAGTTATTATAGGCTGCAAAAAGTATGGTCTGGCATCCGGTATAAGAATATAAAAACTGGGACAGCCCATGTAATCTGAGATCTCTGAGCAACTTAACTACAACTAGTTAAGTTGTAGTTAAGGAAAATCTGGTTTAGGGTTTTATTTTCCTTTTCTTTCAAATTTTTAATATTTTCAGGTTAGACGGAGAGTTAAAAGTGACAGAAAAAAACATAAGATGGGTAGTTAAATAGAATTACTTAGACTATTTAGTTACATTTCTTTTTTAAAAATATATATTAACACTTAGAGGAATTGATATGTAAAGCAAATAACATTCACACCAGGAGATCACATAGTTCTTTTACTTATTCAACAAACATTTTCAAATCTCTTCTATATACCAGACACTGTTCTAAAAATATTAATTCATTTAATTCTTATAACAATCTTAAGAGAACATCACTAGACAAATTTGGAACTTTCTATACTGTCTTGTAATATCGGGCTGACTCCTTTTCTCTCCATCCAGAAGAAAGATTCTGAATTGAAGAAAACAATATCTACAGATCTAAAAATTCTTTTCAAGTGTCCTGAAAGATATCAAAGGATCTAAGGAAAGATATCACATCAAAATGAGTACTGTAATATTTATCCTCTCTAACATGCTTGCAAAAAATAAAATAATAATTTGAAGATTTGAGTGGAATTTTTGTACGGCAATTGAGTATCACATACAAAATAAATCACCTATAAATTATGGACAGAAAGAAATGGAACACTCTTCAAGATAAATCCAGGCTTGTCATAACATAAAACACATACCAGAAAGAGATATATTCTCATTTCTCCCTATTTACACTTCTAGTAAAGAGTGATGATTAGTTGCAGGTAGAAGATTTAAAAAGAGTGGATTGAAGTGTAGGTGAGTTAAAGTGTCACACAAACAAAAACACTGAGTACTTAGAAAATAGCATCCTGGGTCCATATTTGTGTATTGTCAGTAACAAGAAATTTGAAGACATCAAAGAATATAGATTGCAACTAAAGTAGCAATAGCCTTTCCCATTTTGAAAATAATAGTACATGGAAGAGGAAAAAACAGACATTAATAAATCAGAGGGTCACATTATATCACAGGATAAGTTAGCAGATTTGTATCAGTGAAATTGAATGAAACCACAGAAGGCCTGCTTGTCAAATTTACTAATGACAAGAGATCTGGTGAAATGGCTAATACTTTGGATAATAGCATCAGCATTTAAGATCTGGTTAAACTTTAAATTAGAAAAATTAAACTAATATGTACATACATCATGGGAGTGTCCTACTTATATGTCACCTCTTCACACAGACCTTTTGATCATCTGTTTCGAACGTGGCCTTTGGGATTCTCCACTCACCATCACTCCACTGGATTTTGTTTTAAAACATAAGATTTATTCCTTCCTAATATTTTCCCTATGTATTTATTAGTTGATTTGTTTCCTGTCTTCCCTAGAAAGTAAAGTGCATAAAAGCAGTAACCTTGTTTAACTTGTATCACTGAGAGTGGAATAGAAACATTAAGTAAATATTTGTCAAAGAAATCAAATGCCTATTTATTTTTCTTCTCTTAAATGACTAGTGCAGACTGGAAAAATAGAACAATAGTATATCTTGTGAAATATGACATCTGTAGAATTATGGAAACCCCAAGCTGGGATCAGAAGAACAGAATGGTCTTGCCACAGATTAGTCACTTGACCTTTGGTAAATCGTTTAATTTCTCCAGAACCGTTTCCTCATCTGTAAAACAGGGATAATCAGTCAACCCCTCAGTGGTTCTAGAATAATGTGCATGAGAGAATTTTGCCAAATGTAAAGTACAAAACAAATGTGAATAATTATGTCTATGGTAGGGTTAGGGGGATGGACTTCACACTAAATGTGAACCAGCAGTATCTTGTGACATTTGAAGAAAGTAACTAGTTATAGGCATTGGTTGCATCCACATGATAATATACATTTTGTACCAGCAAGACCCAAACTAAATTACTGTATCTCCTAGTTTCATATTATGCAAGACAATGACAATTATCTAAAGGAAGACCAAATGAGTAAAGGTTGTGGGGATAGTGTCATTTGAAAAACAGTGGAAATAATTAGAGGAAAAGTGGAAGGGCACAAGGCTGTGATACTTATTTTGAGTATGTGAAGGATTGTCACGTGGAACATTTATTCCACTTAGCACCAAGATGCAAACTAGGAATTGAGAGTAAAAGACTAAGAAAGTTATATGTTGGTTTAAAATATTATTTTAATGTAAAGAACATTCTAAACCTTAGAAGGCAGTGGTGGAAGTAGGATATTAAGGTGGTGAATCCAAACTAGGTGGGGAGAACATCAGCAAAGTTAATAGAAGGCTTTTTAATAGTCAGCTAAAGTTCAGGCTACATGATGTCTGAGGTCCTTCCCATGTACAAAATTATAATAAAATATAATACTCCTGTCACGGTTATTGAGAGTGAAAGGATCCTGAACTCATACTATGACAAATCCCAAAATACTATTCTTATGGGCAAAATCAATTTCATTAGAGAATGGCAGGTGACATCAGTCCTGAATCAATAAGGAGAAAGACCAGTGGGGTGTGGTGTTCACCAGAGAGCACTTCTGTGTACACCACTGCAAGCTTACATGTCTCCTTTGCTTGACAACATTAACTAGGAGCACATTTATGACCCTAGTGTCCTTCAAGGAATTGCTGCTATATTTCCTATGACACTTGATAGTGCAAGTGCAATTCCAGCTAAGTCTATCCTTCAATTCAAAAAATGGTCTCATTCCCCAGTTTGGAGAAGGGGGAGAGGAGGTGCTATCCTTAAGATTCAGCAAGTACTAAGTTGGCAAAGCCAAACAAACCTTACAGTGTTTGCCTGAAATGACTTTTGCATGGTCCTGCTCGAGGAATCCAGTGGCCTCTCCTCATTACTTCTTTGTTTACATTAAAAAGAAAAAGGAATCAACAAATCCTATATTAACCAAGTGTTGACATGATTGTCATGTCCATAGACCTACACATGTCTGTGTATGGTTATGGGAACTGTACGTGAGAAATGGAGGAGAAAAGTAGAAAAGAGAGAGAAACAGGCTAAAATAATTTTCATGACCCCCCTCCACCTCACCCACCCCCACCCCCACCCCCCAGCTTCAGCTCTCCCTCGGCGCAGGCGGAGGCTGTGGGCTGCGGACTCAGTGCTGGGATGAGGAGTAATTGAGCCTGAGCCGAGCCAGAGGTAGCTTTCTCCTCCCGGTGTCATTGCTGCAGCCTCCAGTGCCCGGTCCCTAGTTCCTCAGCCGCCTCTCTTCAAAATCGTCTGCAAAGACAGCGAAGCCGCTGCAGAAGTTGCCGGGCACAAGACTCCGGAGGCATTGGCTCAGGAACTTTTCACGTCATTTTCTGCTCGGAGCCCCTTCTCGCGTCTCCGCGCCGCCTTTCCCACCGCAAATCACAGCGCTCATGGGGCAGGGGAAGAGCGGCTTGCGGCACTGAGCGGAACCGGACTCGAGCCCGTGATGTCCGGTACCAAACTGGAGGACTCTCCCCCTTGTCGCAACTGGTCATCTGTTTCAGAGCTGAATGAAACTCAAGAGCCCTTTTTAAACCCCACAGACTATGATGACGAGGAATTCCTGCGGTACCTGTGGAGGGAATACCTACATCCGAAAGAATATGAGTGGGTCCTGATCGCCGGGTACATCATCGTGTTCGTGGTGGCTCTCATTGGGAACGTCCTGGGTGAGTGTCGTCCAGGGCAGCCCTCCAGAGGGCTGTCACGTCCCCTCCGCCTCTGGCTGCAAAGGCTCAGAAGACCCCTCCCTCCCCTCGGGATGCAAACAAAGAGGTCGCTGCTCTCGGGGTGGGGTTTTCTATTAAAAAAAAAAGTTTTCAGATTTTAGGAACCAGGACCCAGCCCTGGAGTGGTAATTCCTTTTTGCATCTGCAGGGAGAAGCAGGGAAGCGCGTTTCTTTTGCAATCACCTCTGTTACAAGCGCCAAGAGAGGGGGCAGCGACAGGGTCTCAGGTGGATTTTGTTAAGTATGGGGAAATTTGTCATCCTTTTGTGTAATGTAGCAGGGTGTTGGGGGGAGGGTGCTTTCTGGAGAGGTAAAGCTGGCAAAATGCATAGCTGTGCTCCTGAGGAGCAAGCTCTCTTTGGTCATTGGAGTCACACAGCATTTGTGAGCTAGGTAGAGTGCCCTTTGGAGAGGAGCTTTAGGCTCTGTCTAGAGGTGGTAATGAAAGGGCAGTGAGTGGAGGAGACAGAGGCAAAGCACAGAGATGCACTCACGCACTGAAGCTGAATTAAACAGAAACCATGCCAGGAGCAAGCAAGAAGGAGGGGCATCTGAAAAAAAAGTACCAAAGAGGTTGCAATCATTCATCCAGCTATCCGTTCATTCATTCATCCACTCAACCAATATTTTTTTCCCAGAACATGCTTGTTGCCAGGCTTGGGAAAATTTTGTAATTTTTCCCCCTCCAAGAGGAGACCATGGGCTTAATGCTAAGCTCTATTTGTTCCTGTCTGGGTTCCTATGCAAACATAGATTTCCTCGTCCATTTCCCACCTTGGCATAATTTCTGAATGTTGGGGAGGGGGTACAGTGCCATATGAGACTGATGGTGGAGTTTATTAGGGCAGCTGGGGAATTCACTTAAAGAAAAGGAGCTTTGGAAGGGAGGGACGGACTTAACATGAATTGTGAATGGAAGGAGCATGTACCTTGATGAATGGAGAGTGGGAGGCGTTTCAAATGCAGAGGGCAGTGTGGAGGCAATCTCTGTTGAAAAGGACAGGAGGAGATGGGGGAGGTTACAAGATAGATGCTCTTGATTTTCAGTTATAAAAAGGGAAGAAGATGGGTGAGGTGAGATAGGCTGAGTGGTTTTGAAGTCCAAAGCAAAGAATTTGTAGCTGCAAGGGAGGATGATAAGGAACTTATCAGGCTTTCAGCATTAATCTGATTTTTACCTTCTCTCCCCAAGTGTGTCAGTCTGGATAGGGAGCATTCAAAGTAGTCTCATCAATTCATCAGGCAGAGTAGTTGCTAAGTATGTGACTGAGAAGCATTCTGGAGAGAATTGGTAAAATATTATTTTTGAAGAGAGATAAGAATCCTCTGAAAACTTTGTTTTTTTTAATGCTTGCTGTATTATTTTCAGGATACTTTCCTTTTGTTGATTTTTTAAAGACAGACAAAAAGGGAATCTTTGGGCGATGTAAATAAGGTGGATGAAGATGAAAATACACATGCTTAGAGTACTTTGCTATAAGCATAGTCTGTTAATAATGATCCCTTTCGTTCCCTTCTTGGCATCCATTCTTAAAGTTTACAGCTATTAAAACACATGGCCATTAGCATAGAAACCTATCACTGTATTATGCCAGCACTTAATGAGAAGTAAATAATCTAAACTGAACATCCTTTGAGTACCAGTATGCCAGACCTCTTTGCGTACACCCTCACTTAAACCTCAAAGTAACCCACATTTGACAGAAGAAACAAGACTTGGAGAAATGAAATGGCTTATTAAAGAACATGATTCAGATTCAACTCCATTTCTTCTGACCTCAGATCCACAATTCTCCATTGATATTCCACCTAGAGCTAGAAAGCATAGAGAGAATTCTTTACTCCTTGTCATCTGCAAGCCAATTAAATGTACTTCCTGTTCTCTCTTGCAGCTATGTCCACTGTTAATAAATTAACATAAAGCATTAATGGCTCTGTCATTGTCTTAAGCAAAATCCTATCCAGAGAGGAATGTTATTGCATTGCAGTAAAAATTTGACCTGTTTTGCAGGAATAGCTGCAAATCATAACTATTTCCCTTCCCTAATATTTATTTCACACTTAATCTCTGTGATAAAATTTGTTTCCCTTTGCTTTCACTTCATTCTGGCCTTACACAGGATGTTGATGCATAGTATCCATATTCTAATTGCATAGTTTAGGGATATAGGTTTGTTAGCCTGGAGAGTGTTTTAGTTTAAAAAAGGAAACACCTCTACAGTAAGGCTACATGTTTCATAATACAAGGAAGAGAGCACTGTCCACAAGCGCCAAGTGCTGAAATGGCCAATTTCATTCAGCTTAAAAAGAAAAATTTACTCAAAGCATTATGCTCTCAAGGTACTAACAGCTATTTTCTTCAGGACTAAATGACACTAAAATCCTCTCTGGATGAACGGAAACCCATTCTTTACTGAAATATTCCCTGAAAGTTGACGAAGTTTAAGTTTGACATTTAAACAAATGATCAGTGTCATTACTCACAGACAACTTCCTGCTCTTTAATGTCACTGTCAAATTTGCAAAACGGATTAGATTGAGAATTGCTTTTTTGCCCCTTTCGTATAAGTAATTTTATGCATAGAGTGGCAGGACAAGGAATCACATTATTCATGTAGGATAAAGAGGCAACATTAGGCATGAAGGTGAAAGAGCACAGTGTAGGCAGCAGATGTAATCTCTGACCCTTTGGGTCCATTCACCATTTGCACTTTTATGTAACTGACTACTTGGAAAATCTCAACCTTGTTGAACTTACAAATATAATGTGATCAGTTAGAAGTCATTTCCCCCACACTGTCATTTTGTGAAGTGATGTAACAGGATATGCCCTGAGCAGAATCACAAATTCTTGATCATATCTACATTTTTTCTTCTCTTCACAGCCTAACTCTTTCATTGTGTACCTTCTCCCATATGTATCAGATATTTCTTCCCAATTATGGAAAGCAGTTTTCTGGGAGAAAAAAATTCAACACAAGTCATTCAAACTAAGACAAAAGTTACCCTACATTAAATTTTATGAGTATATGCATTCTAATAAAAGGCATATGCATGTCTACTTATAGAATTTTAGATGTTAGGAAGAAAGATAGGACAGAGTTCTTTTTGGAAGCAGTGTTTTTCCAGTATCTTCAAAATTATGCCATTTATAACCTATTCCTAAGTATGTCTTGTACTATAGCCAAGTAGATGCATTCAATTATTTGACCAGTACATTTTGAGCAATGTTTTTAAAATTAATGTGGATTGAGGGGAGGGCTTTTGGGGACACTAAAAGTAATATATTTGATGTTATTCCTATTTCTTTTCCCTTGAGTTGAAATTGCTTAGAGTGATGGTTTCTGGTCAATTCAAACATTAAACATCTGGAGGAAATGAGTGAGTCTCTGCCTCCCTTACTTCTGCATTCAACGATATCATGATTTTTCACCTGGAATGCTTCTATTTTCCCTGTTGCTGTCTCCATGTGAAAAGTGAGGAGAACATTCAACAAATGACATCAGTTCAGCTGTTCTTCTTGCTTCTTGTGTGACCGTTAGCAAGTTATTGAACTCTCCAAATCTCTTTTCTTCTAATTGAAAATTAAGGTTAATAATACCTGCCTTGTAGAAATCTTATGAGAATATAATATATACAAGGGTATATACACACACAGATGTGTATTTTACTTGACATATAGTAGACACTTAAATGCCAATTTCTGTCTCTTCATTCCCACTATTGAAATCTCCCCCCTGATGTAGTTTGCAGCCATCTTCTGCCTGCACAGCCAGTCTGTAGCTCTGTAGCTCTTTATGACCTCTGTTCTAGCCCTTTTTAATCATTTTAGAGGTTTCCTAAAAGCTGTTAGTAAAATGGAGTTGGCACATGTTGTTCTCCTTTTCCTTACCAGCTCCACCCACTGACATGCTAACAGGTGTTTAGTGCCCTCATACTAACTACTTAACATTGCCTTCTCACCTCTCAATGAAAGACATTGCTAACTATCATGGTAATTTTCTTTTAGTATCAATTGCCTACATTGGGTCCCATTTACTGAGTTATGGGTTGTTGTTGGGTTGTTGTTTGGTCTATTAATGTTTTATATAGCATATGTGCACATGAGTGCATGCGTGCACACACACACACACACACAGGTAATATGTTGATTTAACTCAGTTGAAGCACAGTGCCTATTAAGAAATTTACCCAGTAACAATTAAGCTAAATTGGGTGAATGAGATGGAGGAATATCTGTAATGGGTTGCTTCTTATAGAGCTAATCATATGTCCCAGATATGGAACTGGTAGAGTTACAAGTTCCCAGTACTCTTAAGCCTACTACACATTTCTTTCCTGCTTCTCCTAATGCCCAGTTCACATTCATGGGTGTTTCTAAACCCACCCTTTCCTTCACAGGAGACAGAAAGAGGTTAGAGATAATACATTACTCATTTCTTCCAAAACCTGATAGAAGTCATGAATGATGCCTATAAAAGATTATATTAACCATTGAGCTTTAAACTTGTGTGCTTGCCATTACAGAATGTCAAATATGCTTATCTGAATATGAATTTAACAGATGCCACCACACTTTTACTCAACCTCAACTCATAACCTCCTAGTTTTGTTGGGTAAATCATGTTTTTAATTTGAACAAAATTTCAGTGATAACTTTTTAAATGGCTGTTTTATAGATAACAGCAACATTTATCATATACAGAAATAATGAGATAACATGTGCTACTGATGATTTAAATGTAATGAATTCTTTTTATATTTGAAAAAAATGAGGAAAATTGAGTAATGAAAATACCAACTTTCAAAAGAGGCAAAATATAACACTTAAATACAATATTCCAGTTTTTAAAATTTTATTGATTTCATTAGGACATATATATTTTACTTATTTACATTAATTTTCATCATTTTATATTCTAGAATATATTTGAAAATGGTCATGTACTACAGCTATGTTAGCATTCCAAAGTTCCTGAATTCTCACTCAGCCCCCCAGAGTATCCACTGATGGTGTTATCTTACAGGTAAAAGAAGATTTTGCCATCTTTCTTCTTAGAACATTGTGACGTAGTCCGCTCCCATAAGGATGCAGGTTCTGTTAAGTACTGGCTCACTAATAGGAGTCAGCCAGTGACCTGTGATGGGGCAAGCTGAGGATTCATCTCTAGTTCCCTCTCTCACTGCAAAGGAAAATGAAGAATATTTATTGAGTACTATATGCCAAGTCCTGGATACTAAGCTCCACAATGAATATATGTATTTTATTGATGCCTCATAACAAACTTATAAGGAGGAGATTAATGGTTTTGCTTTACAAATGGGTAAAATGAAATTCAAAAGCTATTTTAACTTGTTCCAAAGTTTAGTCAGACAATGAGTGGCAGCACTAAGTTTCAAATATGGATTGAGCAGGTCCCATGGCCCACCGGTTTCCATTACTTCATCCTGTCTCCCTTACTTCTACTCCTCACTTAGAAACACAGACGAAAAAAGAGAGGAAATGATGCTTAGATGTGCCCTCTAGACGATTTACAGAGTTGTTCTGGCATGTTGCCATGCTATATCTCTGGTAGACTACAGGTCTTCAGCTATGGGGATGAGCTCATTTGATAAGCTAATCAAGGTCAGGCTAGGGTTACTTTACAAGAGAAGATTTCAAGGTAAAATAGGTGCTGCCAAAAATGCTTTTGCCTGTTCAGGGTGTGTGTGTGTGGGGGGGGTGACTCACTGGATAAATGTTAGGTAATTGTGGCCAAGGATTATTTTTTTTATTGAATGTGCTGTCTTTAGACACAACTTAAGACTGAGAACCTAAGCATTTAATATGTCAAATATTCTAAAAATCTTTTTTCTATCTTTTTTTGGTTTTCAAACCTACTCATGTATTTTATTTTTTCTTTTTCTTATATAATAACTGTTAACTTTAAAAAAAATCTTATGTTTCTACTGATTTGACTGAGTAGGTCAATCTTTATGCCAAATAATGATGTTCCTGGAGCATAATGGTATTATAGATGTCCAAAAAATATTGCCCTTCACACCAGTCATGAAATGACCTTTAAACACAGACAATGGAACACTTTGAGATGCTATTGGATGAGATACATGACATATATGACCAGTGTTGAATTGCTGACTCTTTGGGCTGATTTTACTTTTGTTCTCAATGAGATTTATCTTTAACCAGGTAAATGGATATAGGATTTATAGTTTAAATAGCATTGTTTCCAACAGAATATGTACTTAATATTTTGAGATTATCGTCACTGTTTTTCCAGTAATTTTCTTTCAATATATAATGCATATGAACAGTGTTTAATAATTGTATAGTATTTTACTCTTCAGAAGACATTGGTACATTTATATTGTCTCCTTTAATCTCCACAACAGTATTATGAGGTAGGTCTTATTTAGTGGATAAAGTACTTGAAATGAGTTAAAATTACTTTGAAAGAAAAGTTTGAGTACAGGGAAATATCAAGGGGTTATGTGTCAGCTTGGAAAAGCTTGCCAGTCTTGTATTCCAAGAGCCCAGGATACGGGATGCTAACTACCTTTGTCTGGCCTTCAGCTATGATGTGTTTGACACCTGATTTTGTCAGTTTTCTGAGTATAGATTAACCAAATTCATGATCCTGGCACAAAAGAAAGAAAGGAAAGAATTGTGTGTTTTGATTTAAAATAAAAACTTACTTTTACAAATCTTAGAATATTTGAAGTCCTTTCAATCATCATAGTCTTTTTCAATAGTCATAGGTACAGGAAGAGCTTTATTGGCTGGAATAGCTAGGCTATGCCATAGTAGCAAATAAACCCTGAATTTTCATTGGCTTAATGTCACGCAAATTTATTTATTGTTTATTTAACATTTAATATGAATGGGAGAGATGATTTCATACCATGACTCCTGGTTGAGGGGTCCTTCATGTTTCATGTACCACCTCAACATGTGGCCTCTGTTGTGACCAGCCTCTAAAATGGTTCCCAGTGTTTCCCCATCAACTGATCAACTACAACCCTGTGTAGCTTCCTTTGATATTGTGCAAGAATCAGTCTGGGTGGCCAACAACATACAGCAGAAGTAATAGTATATCAGTTTCAAGATTACATTATAAAAGGTTTGCAGCTTCTGCCATGATTTCCTACTCTGTCTCTCATTCTTGGATATATTGCCCTGGAGAAAGTAAGCTGCCTTGTTATAAGCAATCCACATGGTGGGAAATTAAAATATCCATCCAAAAACCATACAGGAAATATGCTCTGCTAACAACCACATGTATGATCTTGGAAACAAATCCTTGAGCCAGAGTCTGAGATAACATAATAGCATCCTCCCCCAACTCCCTAGCTTGATTGAAACTTAATGGCATACTCTGAGACAGATCTCACTAAACTCCTCATAGACCCTTTAGAAGCTGTGAGATAATAAATTATCTTGTTTTAAATATTTTAATTCAGGTATGAGTTATTAGGCAGCCTATAAAGTATCAAGCATCCTCGTGGTAGGAGAAGAGTGAACTGGAAAAATATACTGGCTCTAAACTACCTTTGCCAAATATCAACACATGTTAGTTATGCCAATGATCATTTGGCCAAAACCAATCACATTTTGTCAACTTAGCTCCAAGCAGGACTGGAAGGTGTAAGGGAACACTGTCTATGTTACAGAAACCATGCAGTGGTTAAAAATATTTTTAACATTCATAGGCTGAGAATAAGGAAAGTTAGAGGAATCAAATACCTAATGGCGTAAACCTAAGAGAAGCTGATAGATATATCTATTTCACATTTTGGATCTCTTCCAATGGAAATAACATAATATTGGGAGACTTTGTGCCAATTACTGTGCTAAGAATCTAGGGTACAAAGATAATAGAAATGAAGAAACTTACGCTTCAGTTGAAGACATATTAACAATTTCAATATAATGTGGCAAGTGCTTGATAGATGGGTTACAGGATGCAGTGGATGCATACTAGAAGGACACTTAGTTCCATTTGGGGGATTAGAGAAAGATTCAGGAGGAGATGACACCCACGCTGAGTATTAATGCAGGAATTCAAGTTCCACAGGTGAGGAAAATTGGGTAAGGATGTTCTAAGCAGAGGAAACAACACAAGCGAAATCAAAGAGGCGTGAAATAGCATGGGCTATGAAGAGAATGCTAAGCAATTGAGTAACTCCAGTTTATGTGCAGAAGAGGAAAGTCTAGGGATGAAGCTGGAACAGTTGATGAAGATTGGATTAGAAAAGAAAGGCCTGTGTACCATCCTTGCTTTGACACTGCAGTTTAGAGGGAGCCCTTTGAAGATTTAAGGAAAGCACCATCATTAGTTTGTATGTTTTGTGAGAGTATTGTAGGGATAATGTAAAGAATAAAACTAAAAGGAGAAATATTTGTGAAGGTTTTCACACTGGGATTTATGTCCTCTTTGGGGCTCATTTAATCAAGCTTACTTTAATGAAAACAAAAATTGATAATAAAAGACGTAATCAATATTTTCTAGATAATTACTTCTAGGAGGCTAGAAATGTCACTTTCAATATCCCATTCCAAAATGTTACAGCTTCTGTCTTGCATTCCCATATTCTCTCTCTCACTCGAATTTCTTGCTGTTAATGTTGCATAAGAAAGGAAAAGAGAAAAGGAGAAAGTGAGAAATGAAGAAGAAACAAATTAAGGAAGGGAAAAGGAAGAAGACTAAAATATAGCAACTGTTGCTATGTTTGCTTTGTAGAATATTTCAATTTGAGAAGTAATTTCTCTTTAAAATAATTTTCACGTCTCTCTTGAAATATGTACTTATGATTCTTTTTCTTGTACTTTATGACTCTTACATGCCATAGCTCTTTTAGCATTTTCTAATATTCTGTGTAGTTTTTCACCAAAATAATTTTTGTAACAACTTAGTTTTGAGATTTTGATAGGTTGCTGTACTCCTAGCTATCCATCTTTCTAGTCTTTAATCATGTTTTGACCTCATGCTGAGGTCAAAAGATAAAAAAATTGGGAATCTAATGAAAAGTTTTTATATTTTCCAACTAAAGCCCCCAATTTTTACTCCAAATTAGTTGCATCTTTCTAAATATATTCATTTGAAATTTTGTCTTAAATGGGCATTTTTGTCATTCAAATAATCAAAGATGATAATACACTGACCCCAGGGCAGCCCTTAGGAAATTACAGGGAATATTTCTCCACAAGTTGACATGGTAACACTTCAAAATTTCTAAGACTGTGGTTAGTTTAAAACCTTTTATTTGCTCTTCCTAGCTCACAATGGTAATACAGTAGTGATTATAAATTGTAATATCCTTTCCTAGATTTTCAGTGAGTTTTTATTCTTACCCAGAGACTATAAAATGTATTTATAAAGCACATGGTTTACAAACCATGTGGGGCTTTGATTTTATCACTACA
Organism: Cryptoprocta ferox; assembly: GCA_028646485.1. Taxonomy (NCBI): domain Eukaryota; kingdom Metazoa; phylum Chordata; class Mammalia; order Carnivora; family Eupleridae; genus Cryptoprocta; species Cryptoprocta ferox. The sequence continues at coordinate 93,575,265 of CM053577.1, read as the reverse complement.
TTGCTAGAAATGGGGTCAGAAAGCCATTGTCTATAATAATTTATTTTGTCAATTTAGAATGAATTTAATGAGTCATCCACTTTGGTAGAGAACCATATTCCTCATAAATATCATTTTGAAGCCAATTTGTCTTTCTTAAAATGTGCAGATTGTGCTAATCTTTTAGAGGCAGAAGTAGAGAGATATGGTTAAGTGCTTATGAAACAGTGTTTTGTCACTGGATGAAACTAAGTCAACTTTTGGTTATAAAAGAATAGCTAAAATCTAGTCTCTCCAATGAAAATACTTACTATAAAAGTTTCCCAGTCTTAGAAAGCTCAAAAAAATGCATTAACAAATTTTACCAGCTGGTGCAGGAAAAAAGACTTCATAATTATTGGAACGTTTATGTACTTGGGCTTGATTTACATTTAGACATAGGAAAGCCTAGAAAGACCTTGTTCTTTGGAGTCATCGGAGATGGTGATGGTGACTCATAGATTCCTGAAAGTCAATAAGATTACCTAGTGTATAAATCTATGTGTTTTTTTCCCCCAGATGTAATGAACTTTGCAACTGGTCACTGACAGAAAGCAAAACTATCTCAGTGGAAAAGGGGAAAATAAGAATTTAAGAATTTAAAAATACATAAAGATAAAAACACATAAATCAAAAATTAAAACTTGTATACATACACACAGGTATTTGCATTATATGACTAATATGATTTCAATACATGCTAGTTTTTTCACGCAGGATTAAGAAGCTACCTTTGAAACTTGAAAATTTCTAAAAACTCTAATAACGCCTTGACTGTGACAAAGTTAAGAGATATTTTCAACTATCCCCTGAGTAATTGAACTAGTTTTTAGGGAAGCAAAAAGAATAAATACACAGAGATGAGTAAGTCCTGAATGAACATTCATGTAAGTAGGAAGGAGTATCCCTTGGGTCGTTGATCATTATAGCATAATTTCTTTTCCTTGAACTGATTCAGTGTATTCTTGCTTTAGAGTCTTCACAATTCCAACTCCCTATAACCCTCTCACAGCTGGCTCCTACTTAGTTCACCTGTCACATCTTCAGAGAAGGCTCTAAGAAAAACCATTCTGGATCACTCTGAATTCCTCTTCATGTATTATAATACTGTCCCCTTTTATTTTTGTCATAGAACTTACTACTATTTGAAATTATACTGTTGGTTTGTCAATTTTTCTATTGTCTCCCTCAAGTAACATGTGAGTTCCATAAGAGTGGTTTCTTTATTTTTCTTTTGCAGGTACATCCTCAGTTTATAGAACAATGCCAAGCATACAATTTTTAGCTACCAAGTTAAAGTATTAGATTTCTACCAGGAGAAATACTTTAGATATAAATGTATATATACTTTGTAAATTAAACATTACAGGCTTTAAATTTCTTTCATATAAATATTAAAACTAAAAACCTTAATAATTTGAGTTTTCAAATATCTTAAGAAGCATACACATTAAAATAAATATCATATAATTATGAAAGTAATGATTTTGAGAGACCAATGATAAAATTTCTTTCTACCACAGAGATCACCTTGATATTACCATGAAACTATTTTGCTCTTCCCATGAAAAGCAAATGAGATTTACAAACTGTGGCAGGTTTGTTCATTTTTTCTCAAGGTAGTTGTACCAGGATCCTTCCAAATAACATGCTATATTTTGCAATAAGGAGAAGGACATGTAATATACAAAATCCTTACTTAGGCTGTATTTGTTTCAAAGTAATTTTTAGTTGTTTTTATATTTAATGAAAGTCTAAGGAAACCTTTGACCATTCGTGCTCCAGATGAAGGAAGAGAGCTGTGACTGAATGTTATCTTGATTCCTTACATTCTGCAATTAAAAGGACTAAACATATCCCCATCTGAGCCCAGGTACTTCAGAAATGCTCATGAAGTCTCAGGTTTAAGAATCCTTTGTCGTTATCTTTCATTGCCAGTGATTTATGCCAGTTCTGGTACACTAGCCTGTCCAGACAATTGAAAAAATAATTTCTAGTTTCAGGTGGAGTGCAAGAATAATGTTGGGAATAGCTGGATAGTTCTAGATATTTCATTTAATGGGGAATAAGGACAACAATAAACCCTTTGGAGTAACTTAAGTCTTCAGTTTCCTGAAATATCCATCAAATTATACATTTCAAAAGATTGAAGTTCAATCATGCCCAGAGTTGGGAAGTATTGCTAATTCTAGACCCTTGACCTTTTGAACTGATTTTATTAATATTTCTCATGAATGAAGTGAATTACAGTAGAATTTACATTTTAGGCTTTTTGGAATTGTTATAGTGCCCTAGTTATGTAACTCTTCAGCAAAAGTATTTGCTGTTCATTCTCTTAGATATTCCTACAACAACCTGTGTGATAGGGTTATTATTTCTCCTTTTTCCTAGATACTGAAATTTAGTATTAGAGAGCTGCTGTCATGTTAATTGTTTGAATAGCTTTACGTATTATCACTTGGCTTAACCATTTCTGAATAGCAGGTAAATACAAATCTGTTCTCCATTTCTATTTCTCCTTTGATAGCACAGCTATGCTAGTATGCATACCAAGTTGAAAACTATGTGCATAATATAAATAAAATGCAAATTCTCATGTACATTATTTTGCAAAGTCAACTGAAGCTTCATTGTCTAATCTCCACTGCCTTAGTGATCTATAACTCATTATCAGTACCTGGTCGTAGAGACTAAAGGGGAAGAAGAGCAATAACAAGTCAAGCTTGGCATAGATTTTCTCTCCTGGTAAACAGGAGTTCATTTAGCCTCTCTCAGTGCTGAGTCACCATCAGCAACAATGGCAGTATCTACAGACTGTTAGTTTGAAGTCATGCACATTCATCTTTATGATCCAAATGGAGGTAAAAGCAATGTAGAAAACCAGTGTTCTCAGTCCAACTGTAGCTGCAAAAGGTACATACACCAAAAAATAAAGCAGCCTGAGCCAACACACTGGTTTTCTAAGGCTTATCTAATTTAAAGCTATTTCCTTTTCTTATTTCATTCAGCAAATATTTATTGAACATCCACAATGTGTAATCTGTTCTATTACATTTTGCAGAGGAAATACAGAAGTGAATGAGGCACGGTCCTTACCTACAAGGAATTCCTAATCTTATAGGAGAGACTACATGTAAGCAATAGACGATAATATGAGTATTATTGAAGAGGCATATGTTAAATGTTAGAACACAGAAACATAAAAGTTGGATCTGACTTGGGATAGGAGGTACACCTGGACTGAGGAGGTAGCATTTGGAGTGTTTTTGACATGAGACTACAATTTTAGAAAGTTCTAAAGGATGAAATGAAAGTACACCTAAGTTGATGAAGTAGGAAGAGTAAATTTATGATTGCTTGCAGATATATAAATAGCTGTGATGAAATATCATTCATGGAATTCCATTAAAACACAGGGTTTCATGAACTTTTCTGGGCGGTTTCAAAAAATAGAAACTTTAAGTCATCTCCTTTGATGCTTTACATTACTCACATGGTCTTCTTTTTTGGTGGGTATCTGCCACAGTCTTACTTACCTGCAATGTTACATCATCCTGGATTAGATTTTAAAAGTTTGAAAGCTCCAAAGTTATTTGAAAATGAGTTCTAATATGTCACAGCTTCCTGAAGGAAAACTAACCTGGACAATGGTAAGAATGGATTGAAGTTATGAGACACCAGATACTGGGAAGATAGTTAGAAGTCTTGAGACTTATCAGGAAACTGATTATGAGGGTAAAACCAAGGCAGTAGAATTGAATATGGGAAAAAAGGAAACAAATATGAAAGACATTCTGGAGATAGAAATTAGCAAGTCATCAGATGCAGAGGTTGATAGGAACAAAAAAGGATCTTCTGATTAATGGAAGTCTTTAGTTAAAGACTTAGTTAACTGAGTCACCCAGTTAGTGACTGGGGCGTCTGGGTGACTCAGTTAAGCATCCAACTTCCACTCAGGTCATGATCTCGATTTGTGGGTTCAAGCCCCATGTTGAGCTCTCTAATGACACCTCGTAGCCTGGAACCTGCTTTGGATTCTGTGTCTCCCTCTCTATCTGCCCCTCCCCCACTCACACTCAGTCTCTTTCTCTCTCTCAAAACTAAATAAACATTAAAAAAAAGTACAGTGATTGTCTTATTTGTCTTTTTCCTAACCTAGAACATGTAGAAAGAAAAAGTGTCATTAGTAGAGGGGTCATGATGAATTTGCCCAAGGCAGGTTTGAGTTTGAATTGCTGGAAGAGTATTCATGTATAGCTGTTCAGTAGGAAGTAGGGCTTCCTCCCCCACATGCCATTCACAATTAGTTTACTACTCCGAGTGATGTTTTTCTTTGCACTATGCAAGCAATGTATACAGTTTATGTGAGAATTTATTAGACATTGTCTTCTGGAATAATAAAAGTAATATACTTTAAATAAAATATGATTTTAAATAAATGCTTTTAAAAATAATAATATGCTTTTAACAAAAGCATACACAGAATATAAACTTCTCAATGGGTACATTGAGTGGTAAGATCTTTTTTGTAACACTAATTAAATTGGTTCAAAAAATATTGTGTGCCTATAGCAGCCAAAAAAATAGACAAAGATGCTTGTCTTAGAAAACTTATATTCTAATGGTGATATTTAGCATATATATTGATAATAAAATCAACAGGATTTGCTGAGGGACTGCACATGAGGGTGAGCGAAAGAGAGGAGTCAACATTTTTATATCAGGATGAATGATGGTACTATTTATTGAGATATGAGACTCTAGGGGAAAGGGCAGATTTGAAGCAGGGAAGGAGAATCAAAAGAGTGGTGCCACACATTCTAAATTTGAGGTAATAAAACTAGGTATATGATAAGCACTTGAATATGAAGTCAGCAGGCTAAGTCAAGCCAGGTGAGATAAACCTGAGATTTATAACCAATATCATTTTTATGCCGATATTTTTTACATATTCCCCATAGATATGGAAGACTATGGAAGGAACTTCATTAGGGATTAAAAAAATTTTGTCTTACAGATTATTTTACTCTTGGCTTCCTCCTATTTGAAATCATCACAGCTGTATTTTCTTAAATCTTGAAAAAGTTAACCTTGAACCATGCATCAAAAAACAAGACCAACAAACAAAAATGGGTACATGGTAAAAATCTTGATTTTAGAAACTGTGTCTGACTTATTGAGTCAGAATTTCCGGGAATGGAAACTCTAGAATCTACATTTTAAACAGTATTCCAGCACACTCAATATGAGAATCCTTGCCATTGGAAAGTGTGAAGATAAACCTCCTATTATTTGAGGCCTCCTATTTTTGGAAGCTAACTTGAAAGCCAGGTGTGTATACAATTAACACAAATATCTCAGTAAAGAGATATCAGAGGAGAGAAGATTAAAAGACCCGCTTTGAAATGGGATTAAGCAGAAAGGCAAGAAAATGTAGCTTGATGGCCAATTGGAAAAGTTAGAGGAGAAAAAGGAAGGGTTAAATTTGTCAGAGCCTTCCAAATTCTGTCAGTGATACCTTTGAAATTGTAGGGATGGAAAAAACTTCCCTTCTTCCTTTCTAAGTTCTTTAGCTGATCTAATAATTAAATTCACATAAAACATTATTTAGAGAGAAGCAAATTTAATTTCTTATGCATGAGATGAGAGCCCCAAATATACATGACCCAAGGGCATGCTGTCCTGAACTAAGGAATGGGATAGGGGCCTGGGGCTTCACAGGGGAAGAGGGTGACTCACAGGGCAATAAGAAGAGCAGATGTTTGGTAATTAGATGTTTGTGCTGCCATACAGATAGGCCTTTCAAATAAAAATTTATCTCTGGTAATAGATCTCTGTCTAAGTGAGGCCTATCCAAATTCTTTTAGGTAGTTAAGGAAGAGGTAAAATGTTTTTATGAGTCTTCTATGTCTTGATTGTGTTTAGCTCAAAATAGTCCACATACTAGGAGTATATTTTGGGGCCATATATCCTGCTCCTCCTCAAAGTGATATTTAGTTATTTAACATTTTAAGCAGAGATAGTAGTGTGTACATTGGTTTATTCTTATAGTAGTTAGTACACAATTTTTGTTATACATCCTTTCCAAAAGAGAACATTTTAGAAATAGGCCATGATAAGCAGAATTCACTACATATAGAATTAGTGTTGCAAAGTTCTGGAAAAAATCTAAAGAGAGAATCAGTAATGCAAATTCTTTTTGTACTTTCTAATTTATGATTTTTCTATATGATGTCATTGCTTCAGGATTAAAATGAAATTTATTTTCTTCTGCTGTGTGTCCCTTGAGTTATTAGACAAAATTCTCACAAATATTGTTAAATATAATAAAGGTGGTTAATCAGTTATGTCATGGAAAGTATTGGAGGGTTGCTATGAGAATAAAAGGTGTTTGACCACACAAATGCATGCCAAGAACTGGTTCTGATTTAGATCTTGTGGTGCTGATTTTTAAATAATAAATATCAGGTATTGCTGGTCACTGAATAGATACTAGGATTATGTGAAGTTCTAAAAACATCAAAAACATTTTGGCAATAATATCAAAGATATGTAAATACTGGATGGATATGGATTAAGTCAAAGGAGAAAAACTCTCCTCCAAGGACTTGTCCATACTATGGTTTTAGAAATACAGTTTTTCACTGAGGTATCCTTAATCCTCTGTATTGAGACAAGGAGGAAACATAAGATTCTAGAAAGCTCTATGTAATCTACTGTGGGCAGATGCTTATCTACATTTTCCTTCAATATACTGGAGTTTACAGAGATTCCGCCTCCAAAGGATAGGTGTCACAAAAATACTAGAAAAAATTTATAAGACTTGAGACATATTTGACTATAGTAGGTTAGAAAAGAGACATTTTTATTTTGGACTGCAATAATATGGATTTGGAATATGTAAGTCTAATATTTTTCATATAATTGCATGTATATTATATACATACGTAAAAACTTATGTATGCTAATATGTATTTTGAAAAGTTATTGATGTTAGTTACAGATAATTTTATTCTCCCTTATATTCAGCTCAAGTGACTCCAATTTAAAGCTTTCACTTTCATTTCAAGAAAAATATTTTGGATCCTTTTTTTTTAAACTATCTTGGCTTTATCAAAAAAAAGAAGAAGAAAAGAAAAAATGGGAAAAAAAAGAAAAAAGTTATTATCTTCAACTTTCCTGCAACTGGGTTCTTAGTTATTATTTTAGAGTGGTGATAAGTAAGATAAGTATAGATTGATAAAACATATTAAATTCATTCTTTACAAAATCTAGTTGTCCTCCTCTTTTGTAGGTAATCTCTAAGTACTATATATTCATCTAAATACCCTGAATATAACACAGGAACAGGATATATGTTTTAGTTTTTATACTCATTTTTCTATTTAGAATTAAGGACCAAGAGTTCTATTGTTAGCATTGTGTGAGTATAAGAAAGTATAATCTGTGCCGATATTTAAGAAGTTAAGAATTTACTGAAGGCTTCTGGATAACGATTTCAAGTTTATAGGGGCTGACTTCCTTTGAAAGGTCATGTACTACCATTTTCTCAAGAGAAAATATCAGTATCCTGCAGCCTGGATACTGATGTTCTCCAGAGATCTAATCTGGGTGGTATGCTACTGTCGAAAGGGTATAATTAAGTCTGAGTAATGAGAGAATATTCATTCATTTGTTCATGAAATAATTATTGAGCATATATTTGTTACCAGTCATTCTCCTTGGCATTAGAAGGAACAAAAATCAAAGAGATATTATTATTCCCCTCAGAGTTAATGGTCTCCTGGGAAGAACAGAAATGCAATATATTACATAAAAACACAATGTGTCATGTACTATTGAACAGATATGAATAATGCACTGAAATATAGGAGCATATGTATAAAATTAGCGGATAAGAAGGAAACAACACAAAAGATGGGGGATCAAGAAGTAAATGCCAGAGGGACAAAAGATGAAGCACAAAATGCTATAAAGACACAGCACAAACAAGCTACACTCTAGCAACATTTAGCTTTTAGTATTCTCAAAAACACCCTTGTCCTTGAGAATTTTTTAAAATTAACTTATTTATATTCAAGTTAGTTAACATACAGTGTAGTATTGGTTTCAGGAGTAGAACCCAGTGATTCATCACTTACTTATAGCACCCAGTGCTCATCCCAACAAGTGCCCTACTTAAGGCCCATCACCCATTTAGCCCATCCCCCCCACCTACCTCTCCTCTAACAACCCCCAGTTTGTTCTCTGAATTTAAGAGTCTCTTACAGTTTGCCTCCCTCTCTGTTTTTATCTTATTTTTCCTTCCCTTCCCCTATGTTCATCTGTTGTGTTTCTTAAATTCCACGAATCACGAATAAGTGAAATTATATGGTATTTATCTTTATCTGACTTTTTCATTTAACATGTTCCATACATTTTGTTGCAAATGGCAAGATTTCATTCATTTTGGAGAATTTTTTTTCTCCCTTCCACCCCAAGTAGTAAACCTTAGGGTTTAACCACCTGTCAGACAAACCAATCTATGGAGGAATTTCCACTGCCCATATCCTATCTTCCTGTTTACCTATGAAACTTGATAGAAGTATCATTATCTCCAAATTTCTCAAACTACTACTAAAATGAAATAGTTTTGTTGTTTTATTACAACTTTTTTAAAATCGATTTTTTTAAAATAAGTCCTTTAGAATTAGTAACACTAATTTTATCACTGTAGCCCTGCAGTACTGCAAAGTTAATTCCTTTTAATGGATACATTAATACCATTTGTTTTCTGACCTTTGCATGTCCCTTCCTTCTCTATTGCTATCTTAATACTGGTTCTCAGCTTGTTATCAAATCAACAATGGCGCATAAGTGAGTGATACATCTCAAATTGATAGTCTGCCCCTGTAACGCTGCCAAAGATTTACTTTTTGTCCTATATAAATTTTTTTTTCATTTCCTAAACTGCCTTTGTTTTTCATGGTCATAGAAAGTTGAGCTAAAAAGACAATATCTTCTGCGTTTCTTAGTAGTAACTTAACACTAGTTAAAGGGAGTAAAATCTCACAAATCTTAAAATGGGAGTAATGCTTAGATTTTCCTTATTTGCAGTAACTTTAGGAATCATATGATATGATTGGAGATATTGGTCATTTACAAGTTCATTTAATTAAAATTCTAATAGGAAAAATGTATTATGTTGCTAAGTTTTAAGTAACTATGTGACTTCTCTTTAAAATAAAATAATGCTTTATATTTGAACAATAATAGTAAAACAAGTAGAATTTGTTTTAAACATATACTTTTATATTTTAATGCATTCTGTTTAAAAAATAATGAGTATGTCATATGGAGACCCTACTCATGTAGTGGAATTTTGAAAATTATTCAGTATATAATTAAATACGGATGTGCATTTTCAAGTTTCAAATTAGAAAATATATCTGCGAAGCTGACTCTATGTTAGTCCTACTTTACTATCAACACTATAAATCTTAAAATATTAATATTAGAATCTAATTTTATAATAACCATGATGAACAAAGTCGTAGAAATAAACTTGAGATTTACTTTGGGAGACTCTGTTCTATTCGACTTCATAATATTCAGTTTCTGCAAGTTTGGTATTTAATTATGTGTCTGTGTCACTGAGTGGGCTGGAAATATGACTTTTGGGACACCAAAACAATGAGATATTAATGACAGTTCTTTATCATTGAATCTGGGTCCTTTTTAATGAAAGAGATGTTGGCCTCTTGAATTTCTATAAAGCTAAAAATTTTATTGCATTTAATGAAAATATAATCATCTGGGAAGACAAAATTAGATTAAAAACAAACATGGGGTGATTCATATAAAATATTTTAAAAATTAATAATGCAGTCAGAGACACATTGTTTCTAGCAGTCTTGTTTTCCAGTAAAATTATCACCAAAACCACTGTGAAAATGATAAGTTTGAAGTTATTAACATTCAGAATAAAGGGCAGGAAGAAAAAAAAATGGATGAAGAAGATACCCAGTAACAATATAGAACAGAAAGGGTAAATGAAGAGAAAACAAAAAATCAATAGGATATTGACTTAAAGAAAACAAACAGAAACATCACAATATAAAACACTTCAGGGAGGGAAACACACATACACACACACACAATGAAAGGGAAAACATGCCAAAATGACTTGAAGACTAGCTTAAAACTTTTAAAATGTATTTAGGGAACAATATCATGAGAAAAATGTTGTATCAAGTTGTTCTAGGTACCTACTGAAGATGAAACCAGAGGAAATGCCTTAAATTAAAATCAGAGAGAATGAAAGTAATGGAAATAGACCTAGAAAGAATATAGAATTTAAAAAAGGAACACAGTCCTATATATGTCAACAATGCCTAAAATGGCAAAAATTTTAAATTTCACCATATCATAGGGATCTGTAATAGATACCTGCTTTTTGTCTTCCCAATAGCCACATTTGCCCTTTTTTGACATATCAGTATTACTCCTTCATTTCAGAAACTGTCCTTCTTCTATTTCATGTAAATGTGGTGGGGAGAGGGAAGAAACTGTCAATCAAAGTACTGTCCCACCCTCAAGATTAGAGACAGAGTGGACTAATCATTTCCCCAACTACAGTGGTTGGCAAAGAAATGATAATTTGATCCAAATGGAAACAGAATTTGTCTGTTGGATTGTGCATGTCACTTATGAGAGATAAATGAACTTTTTTTTTTTTTCACCTAAGACTTTGTTACTTGGGATGATTAGACCTAGAGAGTCCTAAGATCTTCCCTTTTGCCACATAGAAAAAAAATCATCTACAGTTGGAGAGTTAGGCTGTCTTCCAAAGATACAGACCAGGAAATGGAGAGAACCCTAATGATGTTTTTGGAATTCCTAGAACTAGCAAGACCACTCCTTCCCAGGTACATGAGTTTTATTTTGTTTATATTCATTAGATTTGGATAATCAGGACTGGAACCAATCTGCATTATATTGGTAAGTGAGAAGGAAGGAGGAGAGAGAAAATGAAAGTAAATGGAGGAAAAAAAAAAGGAAAAATTGGAAAGGAAGGTGAGAAACCATGATGACCTTTATTCTGTGACATAGTTTATACTCCTCAGAGATTGTTCTTCTCTGAGTTTCTGTAGAAGGAAGAAGATGATATGTGTGCTTGCAGCCTGGGTGGTTCTCCAAGGAGTCCTGACTAAATGTGTTAAGGAGTATGTTGTTTCCTCAGGAAACACAAATCTCCCTTTAAGCCTAACCATACTGTAACACTAACAATTAACCTGATCCTTCCTATATACCTACCTGTACCGTAACATTAACAATCCTACCTCTAAGCATAACCTAACATTAAACCCCAAACTAATGCTGATTCTGATTATAGCCATAACCCCATCCTAACTGTGATGAAAAAACCACCTGTAAAATTAAATCCAACCTTATATCTAAACCTAAACCTGAAAATAACCCCAAATCTACCTCTGTACCAGTCATAAAATTGGCCCCAACCATCTCTCTTACCCAAACTCTAACACCACTCCCATACCTATCTCTGATCCTACTGCTAACCATAACCCTCATATTGACCCCAAACCTACCTAGCACAAGCTCTACCCTAACCATAATCGTAACCCCAAACTTAACTTTGATTCTAACTATAACTCAAACTCCAGCCTTAGTTATTGGCTCAAGGAACTGTAAAATTCAGGATTACATTTCACAGATGTCTGGATTCAGAGGTTCCAATGCTGCCATCAGGAACTGATCTGTTTCCAAATCCAGACTCTTTTCTCTTCTCTTTTGGCTTCATTTCCAAGTTCCCTATGTCAAGATGGCTGTCAACAACTCCAGTCCTTAACCTAGTAGGATCAATTCCAGTGGAAAAGTCTTCCTTTTCTTCTGGTTGCTCAAGCCTAAATCCCAGGATTGGTTTAGACTGAACCTAGTTGATTTTGCTTGGGTCAAGGTGCAATCCTTAATTAATGAAGACTAAATTGAAATGATGCTCTGATTGGCCAGTTCGAAATCACATGTCCACTCCCAGAGATAGGAACAGAGAGGGGAAATGCCACAGGATCCAGTTATGTGAAAAGAGAGGAGCTTGAGGGTTTCCCACAAAAGAAAAATCAGGTCACTGTTCATAGGAGAAAGGGATATGGATACTGGATGGCAAAAAGCATGAATATTCACTCCAAATTTTGAGAAAGAATTTCCCTTCATTATCATCCAGCCTAACTTTCTAGTTTTAGGAATGAGGATATTATATGTTTTACCATTTTTTTAATGCAACGTGTCACAAAATTAGGGATGGATTGGCATCTTCAAAATGTAAAGACTGTTAAGTAAAGATGTTTAGAAAGGGAAACATTGAAACATTCAGGAATGTGAAACTTCTATCTTGGCTAATAGGTGCTTGCTAGGAAAAACTGATTCATGACGTTGTTTTGTTTCTAACTCTTTAGTACAAGTTATGTTTTTTAAATCTGTAAAGTTATCTCATTTCTTGCCCTAATATATCTACCCTGACTACACATATCCAAATTAATGTATTCAATTGATTTTTCTAATAATATATTGCATCTTTCAGAAAAAAGGCAATGGGAAGAATACTACAAAATATAGTTATGCATTTAAAGATAATAGTGTTAAATGTCTCTTATGTGCACTTTAAAATAATTACATTTGTCTTATTTTGAAAAAAATAGGAAGAACTGTAATTGGGTATAATTTAAACTATGAAAAAAATTCAGTATAATTGATGTGAAAAAAATATTATATTAAAATTTCAGGTTTCTCCCATACTGTGAATGAAATGAAAAATTCATAAGGGAAGGATTTAATCAGTCAGTCAAAAATTTAAAACCATCAAAACGTTATTCACTGTGTACTCTCAATGTGTGCAGGACATGATTGAATACATTAAAAAAAATCTATATTCTGTGCCATGAATGTGAATGAGTACAGCATAATGGTTAAGGCTGGTCTTAGGTACCTGATAAACCTGGACTCTGGCACTTACTGCCCCAGGTGAACATTTCCATCCATCTGATTTTTCCACCTGGAAGAGCCACTTTGATTGCAGCAATCAAGATGAAATTGCACATAATTTAAGATCATTTTGGAAAAAATTTTAGCTTAATCTAGGTGTTCTTTTACTGTATATTTATATATACTTAAAATGTCTTTTTCCCCCAATTTTACTGTATATGTTTTTTATGCTTGTTTATTTTCTTATTTGTTTTTAAAAAAATTTTAAATGATTTTGAAAGTGGGTCTCACAAGCTTAATTCTACAATGGTTTTTTTTAAGTCTATGAATTGTTGAATTAGTAAAGGCATTCCCTGCTTTCATTCCTCTTCCCTGCTTATAATTTTTCATGATTCCACATACTTCTTTATAATTTCCTTGATCCTATTCTCAAAATTAAAATCTAAAGAGTAATTTCTGATTTTTGTCATTCATGACAAAACATTAAGTACAATTTTGATTCTTCTTGTCTGCAATTACAGGCCTACTATATTTTATACAATATTATTTTGTATTCCATAAATCTTATTTTATACAGTAGTTTTCAGTTTCTTTTAAATTCTGTGTACATTTTTACAAATTATTTGTTATTGTATGATATAATTGGTTTCAATGTTCATGTATAGTTATTCATACTTTGTTTTTCCAGGGTTGATGTCTTGATTTTGATATATGTATTAGTTTTGTGAATCCAAATTCTCCTTTCCCTACAGAGAGTATAATTTCACTAGCTTTGCAGATGAAAATAAGATTGATTGGACATAAAGTTTTTTGGTAATGAAGTTTTAAAATCTAATTGTATATACATTTTTCCAAAGGTCTTTGCATGTTAGTACTGTGGAGAAATAATTTTAGTCAAACACTATTTTTCTTTTTGAGATTTAATATGTTTTCTTCACTTCCTGGTAATCACGCATATCTGAAATTGTATGAACATATTTCCTCTGATTTGATTTTTATAGTTAGAAAACATATATAATTTCATATATTCTGTATGATTATGCCTGAATTTTCTTCAATAGTACATATAATTCCTAAACTATATATCTGTTCTATTTATTATCTTCTCTTACATAGTTTTTGTTTTTCCTTTGAATTCTGGGATGTTTCTTTGCACAGTGTTGGTTCTAGTCTCCAGTTCCTTCTGCTTTCAAAGTCTTCCACTGAATTTGAAGTTTCATTGCATTATTTTATTTTTAATTAATCTCCTTTTTGTTCAACTTCACTTCATTTGTGAGTCCTTTCTCTTCTTCCAAAGAGGCCACCATACTTTTCCACTTTTGGAAAAATTCAAGCAAAATGTTTCTGAAGATTTTTAACTGCTTCTTAGAGTAACTTTTAACTAAGCCCTGTTTTTGGTCTTCAGTCCAAATTCTTTTTTTCTTTACTCATGTATTCCCTCTGCCACATACACCCTTGTCATTCATTTTTAATTTTGAAGAGTGATATCCAGTTCCCCCCAGTGGTGAGTTCCAGAGGAGTGCTATCTCCTCTTCCTGCCCACCTGAGTGCTGGCAGCTTTTCTTTCTCAGATTTAATCTACAGTGTCAAGTTTATGAACACACTAACCATCTAAATTTATGCAATACATAATGCCAACTTTGGAGGCTACTATTGAAATATTTTCTCTACAGTCTATGACATATTCTAACTCAAGTAATGTTAGTTATAATTTTTAATTCTTGAAATAAATTTGAGCCTAAAAGATAAGAGATTAAATCACCCAGCAAACATTGATTCTATTTCACTCTTCTTTGCTCTATAGCTATTTGCAAGTTTTTACTTGCATAAATAACAATCCTATCTTCCTTCTGCTTGCTTCCATGCTGTATGCTTACATGGGCATAGAAAGAGTTGAACTGATGACAGTAGCAATTAAGGTAGGTGTTTACATGGGCATAGAAAGAGTTGAACTGATGACAGTAGCAATTAAGGTAGGTGTTTTTTAGGTTTTCCCAAATTTTAGAGGATGATCATCTTCTTTTCCTTCTTGGTCATTGAAGCTCCTTGTATATTGGAATTAGGTGTAGGCAGAACAGCCCTATCAGACTTTCCCTGTCTGTCTTGGTGCCATTTGTTCTTTGTTTCTGTTTAGGTCATGCTAATTATTGTGGAAGTCCTGAACAGAAAACATAGAGAAGGTGCATCAAAATACACATATGTCCATTTCTAAAACAAACACATGTGTGTGAAATTCTAAAAGTAAATTTCAATGACTCAATTCTAATTTACAATGGAAAAAATGAGATGATTTTTTGTGCATTTATAAACATATTATTAAATAATAGACATAATGCAGAAATTATCCTTTTTCTTTTTTAGCTACACTGATTTGTTAGTAGCAAAGAGAAAGCCATGCAAAACTAATTTTTCAAGAGAATTAATGAACCCATATATGACACATACAATGCTTAGGCGGAATTTACATAAGTCTAAGAGTTACATTTCACCTTCTACCAGCAAGAGGGTAATTTAATATTCTATACTTTAGGAAAAGTTCGGGTAGGCCTAGTGTTTTGCAGACTATTTAGATCCACCTACCACATACATATTTTATAGCAATTATTAGAAAATTAAGCTAGAAACGTCTACTAACATCTGCTCATATTGTTCAAATTTACGATATGATTACTATTTTTCTTGGTTTCAAAATGTTTCTTGACCATAGATCTAAATAATAAATTTATTCAAGAAGCAGTTTTAAGAATCAAATATTAGAAAAGAACTTGAAATAAAACAAAATTAAAGAAATTAATTGAAACCCCCTGAACTTACAGTAAAGGTGGGTTCTGGGTTATATGAAAGCCTATAAGCACTCATATTTAGAAAGAAGAGTAGAGAAAACTTTTCAAATCAAATAACATACTAATTAAATTTTAAAGAAAACCTTTGATAATCTGTATTTTTTTTTCATTTATATCTTTGCTTTTAGGTAAGAAGTGATAGCCACTAGATACATAGATTGGTTTATTTTCTTTCTACCATTGATTCTTGCTAATTCCTTTTTGCCCTTTCACAAAATTATATATCACTGGAAATATTTATTGAATACTTATAAGCAAGATACCTCTTTTTTGTGGAGGTGATAGACCTCATTAAAGGAACAGTCAATCTAAATCCCAGACTTCATGATCTTTGCCTTATATATGCCTAACTTTAGGAGCTGATCTGTATTCCTAGTCTGACTTTTTTTCTGGATATGGCCCTGTCAAAGCATGGCAAGGAAAAATAGTATGGGAGGTAACATCCCTATACACACACAAACACACACCACTTTAGCCTTAGCAGTTCAAATTTTATCTATTTAGCATTTGGTTCATCAAAGTTGTTTAAAATATGTTTGAATTGCTTTAAAATGTGAAAACAACTGGTTTCGAAGGAATAGTTACCTTTTATTTTCAGAGTTCTCCAGGTTTTATTGATATGTCAAAATCAGAACTAGGGAAAATGACATAATTAGATCAAGGTATGCTAAACCCTCCTCTAAAATTGTCTCTATAAAGAGATAAACTATGTGCCCTAAGCTTTATGAAGATAATATCTATATATGAGTGTATAATATAAAATTTTTCTAAAGGATGGAATTTTTCCCCTGTCTTTTATATATATATATATATATATATATATATATATATATATATATATATAAACTTATTTGACAAACAGCCTGCATAGTTCACACTTCAGAAATATTTTTCTTGATTATTGGCTATCTCTCTTATTAAACAATGATATTCAATGGCATTCAATATTGTAGTCATCGTTGAGGGTTTTTGTTTTTGTTTTTATTTATTTCATGGTAGATCTATTATGTGCCCAGTTGTATTTGAGGGAAGGGGAATAGAGAAATTAACTAGACAACAGTAGTTGCTGTCCTTGTGGAACTCATTTCTTTTGAGAGTTGAGAGACAATCAACAAAAGTGATAAGTAAAATATGTACATTAAAATTTTAGATGCAGTTAAGTGCTATGGAAAGAAGTAAAACGGGAGAGGGGTTAGGGAATGCAGAGGAGGGTATGGGCTCCCTTCAAGATTGGATGGTCAGTGAAGTTCTCTCTGAAAAGTAACATTTGAGCAAAGATTTTCAGAAGAGAGTGAGAACCCATGAAGATAGCCTAGGAAAAAACATTCTCAACAACAAAAAAAAACCATCTATTTTAAAAGCCCTGATGTTGAATCAGCTTAGAAGGGTTATATGAGGAAGAATGAGGAGTTAGTGGCAGGGAAAAGAGAGGTAGTTGGGGAACAGATGGAATATCTGATAAGAACTTGTAAGGCATTGTAAAGACCTAAGATTTTTTTTCTCCAGGTAGGATGGGAATCCATTAGAAGAGCTTAAGCATAAAAGTGAAAGATCTTATTTACCTTTCCCAGGATCACTCTGGCTGTGTTGAAAATATACTTTGAGGACATATAGCGCAGACTGTGTTGACTCTACTTTTATCTGTTCAATGCTTAATTCCCAGCCTGACTTTTAATTCCTATGATGTTTTGCATAAAGGTTTTTACTTTGTTCTCTCATAAGGGCTGTAGGAGCCTAATCTGCCCACATATCTAGTAGATACATGGAATCTTACTCCATGACATAATTTTTATTGATTTTCCTCTTTCTAATTCTACTTCTTTATTTCTCAACAGTGTTTCTGGGGAATACCTCCCAAATAAACTGCATTTGTTTGAATTATTTTCTTAGAATCTTTTAAAAAGAATTCTAGGGAAGTCTGAGCTATGATTAGGGCCAGGAGTGGAAGCAGAGAAATATTTTGTAGGCTATTGCAATGATATAAGAAAGAGCATGTTAGCTTAAATGAAGGTGGGAGCAATGGACATAGTGAGAATTATCATACTCTGGACATATTTAGAAAGCAGAGCCAACAATATTTGTTGACAAATGGATTGTAGAGAATGATTTAAAGAAATAGAATTAAGAATGTTACCAAAGTTATTGTCATAAGCAAGTAGAAGCTTGGATTTGGGAGAGTTCCAATCAAAAATACCAAAATTTATCTTCAGATATTTGAGTTTGAGATGTCTATTAGCTATCCAAGTGGAGAATCCAAGTAGATACTTAAATGTATGAGAATGGAATGTGGTAGACAAGTACAAGTTGAAGATATTTTTAGGGAAATATCAGCAGGTACTTGGTATATAAAGAAGTGGTGTGCTTGGATGAGATCACTAGGTGAATATAAAAAGAAAACATCTCAGGAGTGAGATATGAAATATTCCAAAAAATGTTACAAAAAAACAATGAAACATTGAGAGGAGACTGAGAAGAATAGTCAGTGAAGAAAAATCCAGGGGAGCTAAGATCTTTAACTATTTTAAGGAGAAGGTAATTGGCTGTTTTAAGTGCTGCTGTGAAGTCAAATGAGATGGGAGAAGAAAATGGACCATGAATATCATTGATGACCTTCAGTATTTTTAGTGCATTATGGGGTTAGGGGAGAACAAGTAGAGTGAATTCAAGAGAGAAGAGAAGAGAAATTAGAGATACTGATATAGAAAATTCCTTCAATAGGTTTTATAGTTAAAGAAAAGAAAAGAAATAGGAAGTGCTTACAGAGCAGAAAACGCTCAAAAGTGATTTCTTGATTTTTTTTTTGTTGGTTGGTTCATATGTTTGATTTTTTAAGTAGGAGAAATACCATCATTTGTATTCTCGTCCATGTGCTTATGCTTACTCTGGCCTTCTGGTATAACACATGTATATTGTTAATCTGTTATAGTTTACTTAGCCTGAATTTTTACATACACTTATTTTTTAAATTTATGACCTTTTCATATTTGCTAAGTTAAGTTTACTAACTTTTAAAATTATTGTTCTCTCATTTTTTGAATATTGGGGCCTAAATAAGTATTTATTAAGAATTTGAGGGGTGCCTGGGTGGCTCCATCAGTTAAGCATCTGACTTTTGATTTCAGCTCAGGTCATGATCTCATGATTTGAGAGTTCAAGCCCTGCATCAGGCGCCACGCTGTCACTGCAGAACCTGCTTAGGATTCTCTTCCTCTCCCTCTGTCTCTGCCCTTCCTTCATGTACTCACTCTCTCAAAATAAATAAACTTAAAAAAAAAGACTTTGCGGTGCCTGGGTGACTCAGTCGGTTGGGCATCTGACTTTAGCTCAGGTCATGATCTCGCAGTTTGTGGGTTTGAGCCCTGCGTCGGGCTCTGTGCTGACAGCTCAGAGCCTGGAGCCTGCTTCTGATTCTGTGTCTCCCTCTCTCTCTGTCCCTCTCTGCCCCTCAAAAATAAATAAACATTAAAAAAATAATTTAAAAAAAGGCTTTGAGAAGCACTTAATAAGACTAAGAGAAGGCCAAGTATTGGTTGAAGAAAATTTCAGATATTTTGATAGTAGAAAGGACTAAGTTATGGCTCACACAGTTTTAATACAAGGGTGGGTGTGGTTATACAAATTAATAATTAGTTTTTATTAAAAAATTTATTTGTATTTATAATATTTGAAGCAATTTGAAAATTAGACAATCATTATGAATAATTATAAAAATGGAAAATTGCAAGATAATTATACACAAGAAATGATCTCTTGACTGACGTTATATCTGAACATTTTCTTCATCTTTGAAATTAAATATTTAGTCTTCTATTTATATTTATTTTATGAGCTAAGGTAAAGTATAGTAAATGATACAGATTTTCACTCAGAAACTGCAGATTATGGAAACTGTGTGAAACTCTTAAGAATTTAATAAGCATTTGGTATATTTTAAAAGAAAAATGAGTGCAAGGAATATGCTGAAAAGTAACATCTACCTATCAGGATTTGCAAAACCGCTGATGTTTTTAAAAATAGCAACAAAATGAGAATTAAGTTTCATATCCTTGGCTCATCCTAATTATATCAAAAATAATGGTTGCAAAACTAAGATGTAACATTTATTTAAAACATAAAAAGTTTTATATGCATTATACATCAGAAAGATTTTATTATTTAATTAATTTCAGAAACTTTTAATATGACCTGTTCTTCTTAAAAAGATCAGATTGGAAAAGGCAAAAATAATTGAATGATTATTGTAAAATAAATTTTGTATGTGTGAGAATTATTGACTTGGGATAATTTTGCAAGTTCAGGATTTGTCATGTAGTAAGAAATAAAAATCTTGTTGAAAAGACAAGAGATTTCATTGTATTCCTGTCTTTACAACTAATGGATGTGCGATCATGTAAAATATGCTTAACTTTCTTGGCCTTGATTTGCTTTTCTATATAATGGGAGAACAGAAGATAACTTCCAAAGTGTCTTAAAAGTCAAATAACCCTTTCACTTAAATATAGAAATTTGTAGGAGCACCTGAGTGGCTTAGTTGGTTAAGTGCTGGA
Organism: Cryptoprocta ferox; assembly: GCA_028646485.1. Taxonomy (NCBI): domain Eukaryota; kingdom Metazoa; phylum Chordata; class Mammalia; order Carnivora; family Eupleridae; genus Cryptoprocta; species Cryptoprocta ferox. The sequence continues at coordinate 93,554,879 of CM053577.1, read as the reverse complement.
CTCTTGATTTAGGCTCAGGTCATGATCTCATAGTTCATGGATCTAGCACAGAGCCTATTTGGGATTCCCTCTTCTTCTCTCTCTGCCTTTCCACATTCTCTCTCTCTCTCAAAATAAATTTAAAATCTTTTAAATATTGAAATTTTTAGGTTATGAGATTAAGTCCTCTTATCAGATTTTATAGCAGTGTTGAAAATTAGTTCTGAATTCTCTCCAAATTGCATTCATCAATAAAGAAATACATTTCACTAGTAAGGTAAGGACAGATGATTTTACAAGTGTGTGCTCCTAGTTTGTAAAATAAAAACACTCAATTTCAAAGCATTTGTTGGCATTCTAAATGAAATATATAACATCTATAACAAAACGTTTTCTTTGCCGTGAGCTCAGTTAAATGTAGAAATTAATAAGTTAAGGATTTGATTTTCCATGAATTTAATGATTCTCTCTTTCTTTATAATGTTTTCCATATGAAGTCTAAAAAATAAGCATGTGATTTCTTTTAAACTTGACCTTTCAAATAAACCTGAAAGTCTTATTAGATTATGAGATGTAGGAAACAAGGACCAAATTGATACTCTTATGGAATTGTATTACAACAAAAGGGAGAAAATTTTAGCTTACCATAGAAAAGAATGTGCAAGAATTAATTGATAGAGTCAGGTGAAATGATGGCATCATTTCCTAAACACTTTAAATGTTTAAACAATTCACTGTAATAGGGCTAGATTTTTGCCTTGAGTGGAAGGTCAGATCAGGTGACATCAATTTTCTTGTAACAGTAAAATAGCACAACTCACTTTTTTTTTCCTATCCTCTAAAAGTATCTACTATTAAGAGGGGGCATGCAATAAACTATTGCTGAATGTCTGTCTGTATTCATTTAAAAAATATGCTACAACTCCGGGTATTAAACAGTTTGTAATCTGTGTGACCCTAGAACAAATATAGCTTTTAAAATCATGCCACCCTTTCTTGTTTTAATGTATGTTCCTTGAATCTAGGTGAGCTTTAATGGCATCATCATGGGATATGGCTTGAGATTTATATTTGGAAAACCTGTGAACAACCATAGATTGTTACCTTAATGAGGTGACATTCAATCTGTTTAACAAGAGGTATTTTTTGTTTAACAACCCCCATTTAAGGATGTATTACTCATAAATTTTCCTCATTGCTGATTAGATCTAATCCTGCAGAGATATGTATTTTGATGGAAACAGGAAGGTTATTCCAGGGTGTTATCCATGTCATCTCTTGATTTCTGCTCTGATTCATATGGATGAAGTTGCACCTCACATTTCAAGCTGCTATCATTCTTGCCCTTTTCTGCTGTGATGTGCATTTCAGGACCTCCAGTTTAAATCTGTAATGGAATTCAGCCATGATAAATATGTATAGGTGTATTTAGATGGACTCAATGATGAGCTATGTTTTAATCAACATCAGACTTAGTGAACTACTTAAATGAAAGAATCATGCATTAAATTGTCATTTGTGCAAAAGCATTACTTGCTAGGGTTCTCAATGAGCTAAGCAGAGTACTTAGAATATAAGGACTATGTTGAATTACACTGTCATTTTAATCATGTCTTTTGGGACTTAACTGAAGGCTCAAAAACAGGTACTGCTACTGAAGCATCTCTCAGCAAGATAATGTGAAGTACTGAAAAATGTTTGCAAATTGAGAAATTATTTTTATGTTACTTACAATGATTCTGTTATTATAGATGTATTCTTGAAGTTAACTCTGCATATTAAGGTTTGTGCTGTGCTAACATAATCATAGCATAAATCAGACGGTTTTCTAAATCTATTACAGTAGAGCCCCCTAAGAGAGTTCTAAACAATATTCTTCAATATGTTATTGGCATGCTTCATGAGATAATGATTTAATCTCTGGGCTACCTTAATTCACGTACTAATGAGTCAGATAATAAAGGACACTTCATCATGCTATCTAACTACCAGTGAAAAAGGTTTAGCGATCAAGAAAATTGACTTAGAGAAAGATTATAGAATACGTCATTGAATGGAGCAGCTCTCCCACAAATGTTCTTTGGTTTATTTTCAGCATGGCAACATTGAAAACTATCTAACTCAGGGTAGCTTCTCTTATTTTAACACGTAAAATACATAGATACAGAGGATAATTAGAAACATATTGTATCTTAGGCATGTATTATCATAGCCATAGTATAGCTAAATAATTTAAATTATTTTAATTAATAACACAATTATTAGAATATGAGAAGTCTTTAGTCTCTTAGTCCTATAAGAGAATTTTGGACGTTTATTTCCTAATTCAAAATGACATCTTTTCTTGGGACCTGTTCCCCCAAAACTGTGGGCCCAGATGCCAGCAGATATCAATTCTGTAGCCCTATAATTCTGATCTTCACTGAATAGACCAGGGTGAACATCTGCCATGGGGCCACTCAGATGGTTTCTTCTTAAAATTTATCATATAAACTAAGAAGCTGTAGCTCATCTCTGACATCACTTATATTAGAATAAGACAGGTACTCATGTTCCATTGTTGCAGGGGGAATCTGGGAAACCTAGTCCACAGATAGAACAAAGAGAAGAGTAAAATAGTTAAGCAAGAACAGGATAGAGTACAAGACACGCAGAGATGGCCTTATGGTTTTCTGTTTCCTGAATACACCCATTTCAGTGGACAGATATGAACATATCTCTGGATTCTGTAAGATGTGCTTGCCTTCTAATGACACATCTCTACTTCTTTTCATATGCTAGAGTTGGTTTCTTTTACTTACAACAGAAAGACCTTGACTGGTAAGCCCTGATTTTGCCCCCTTCTTCTGGATTTAAGAGACTTTTTGAACATCAATTGCCATTGTTTTTTTACTTCTTAAGAGTATTATTGTCTATTTTATTTTATAGAATTTGATCATGATGTCACAAAAATAAATAAAAATTTTGAAGATACTTTAAATTTCAAGCTATGAATATCCTGGACCTTCAATTTCACAAATATTTTACAAATGATTATAATTCATACCACTGCTAAAATGCCTGCAACTAATTCCCTGCTTGTTTCTGGAAAAGACATATTGTCTAAATACTGATAGAAGAAGATGGACCCTTTTTTCCTATTCCTACATACTCCATTTGGCTCAGTGTTTCATTTAATTCAAGGTCTAGGTGTTGCCTGTCCCTTTCTGTTGTAGGTGGGGACAAATTATAAGTGCCTTGTTATTTTTGAAAGCCCTTCATGATCTAGTCCCATCTTTTATGACTTTCCTTTTCAACTCTGCCATACATCTTTATCTGATTTCCCTCAGATCCTTGAATGCACCATTCTTCCCTGACCTTAAGCCTTTGCACCTACAGCGTTCTTGATGTGGAGCTGCTTGGCCAACTCCTACTTCTCCTTTAAGTCTCAACTTGAATATCACTTCCTCTGGGAAGCTTTTGATAACCTCGAAGATACTGGGATGTGTACTCTCACATCATGCTGGACTGTGTACCACGACAACACCTACCTTATTTTAGTTATTATTTGTTCAGTGATATCACCTGACCCATGAATACTGTAAGAGTAGAAACCATAGCTATCTTATCCCCTGTTTAGTACAAGCTATCTCTATAAGTGCTTGACAACAACAACAACATGTTAAATTAATCCCTGACACAGAGAATTACCTGTCTTTACAGGTATCTCTTTGCTGAATGTCCAGCATTTGATCATAAATTCCTATGCCAGGACTGAGGAAGCAAGATGAATATGACATGTACTAAGAATTTCTCAATGGCTGCAGTTCTGTCTTGGGTATGGGGTTTGCTTCTAGTGTGAATGAAGAAAATTTGAGCCCTCAAAGCAATACATATTTGGAAATGACACTGAGGTAGACTTGGGTAGATACCTACTCATGTCATTCCCCATTTTTCCTTACTTTAGGAATCCCAACTTTGTTCAAGTAGGTATACATTCTGGTTTGATGATGAATCACGATTTTTCTAAAGCAACCATATACATCCTGTTTCTCTTTCCCAATGATAGGTATGGAGGTAGACATGCCAATAAATTTCAGCTAATGGAATTTAAATTTTGGAGATTCTAATAAAGGTTTTGCTGTTTAACAAAAAACAAAAGCAGCACCAGGAGATGATCCTTTTGTTTTAATGCTCTTCTCTTTGGCTTGGATGCAGTTATAAGAGAATATGATACCAATATTTGAGGTAGATATTTTATAATTTTTTAAATGTTTTTATTTATTTTTTAGAGAGAGAGAGAGAGAGAGAGAGAGAGAGAGACAGCGTGAGCAGGGGAGAATCAGAGAGAGAGGGAGACACAGAATCTGAAGACAGGCTCCAGGCTCTGAGCTAGCTGTCAGCACAGAGCCTAATGCGGGGCTTGAACCCACGAATCGTGAGATCATGACCTGAGCTTAAGTCAGATGCTTATCCAACTGAGCCACCCCAGATATTTTATAATTATCTGATGATTTAGTTTAGGATAAAAGCCATATGCTGAAATGGTAGAGTGAAAGAATAGAAAGAGACTGGGTCCATTTTACTTCACAAAGTGTTGGCCCAACTTTGAGACAGAATTTGTCTGGATCCTTGTTAAATAATAAGTGTCCTTTTGGTTTAAGCTATTCTCTGCTAACAAACACATTGTAACTGATGCCATATTTCCTTGGCCTAATAAAAATCACCTGATGATGGATTGCCTAGTTTAAAAGTTCTACAATTTAGGCATCCTAAATAAAGTCAGTTCCTCAAAAAGATACTACAAACATGTTCATTTGTTCAATGGGGATAACTTATCATGCTCTTTCATTGTTATTATAACTGTGAATCTTGGTTTTTATTACAGTCTGGATCAGATTATGGCTAGGTGATTCTCAGGGGAGAGAAGAAAATTAAAGTACAAGAAAGGAAAGAGAGGTAGGAGGAGAGAGGGCAGACAAGAGAAAAGAACAGAAGAACAAAGTCAAACCCTGGGTAGGAACAAAAAGGTGCCAGTACAGAGCACAAAGTCCTGCCTGATGTATTGGAGAACTTGAGAAGGTAGAATAGAAGAAAGAAGAAAGAACATGAAATGGCAACATGTAGAGTCTTGAGGGATACAAAGGGTACTGGCTATTTATTAAAGGTCAGGTTTCAATAAAGTGATAGTCTTATGAAATCTTAAGATTTTTAATGTAGAAAGCAAACAGTGGTGATTATTTGCCAAGTTTTGCTACTTATTAAAAATTTGGGGATACTTTAAAATGAATGAGTAACTGTATGGTGACATCAGCAAGATGTAACATAGAAAGCCCCTGGGGCACCTGGGTAGCTCAGTCACTTTAGTGTCAATATTGAATTATTCATTTTTTTCTATTTATAGCCCCAACAGACAAACCAACCCAACAACACATGGACCAATTCCCTTTGTGAGAAATTCAGAGACCCGTTAGAAGACTCTTGCATCCCAGGCAATCATGAAATGAGTCATATCAGTACTTGTAGGAAAATCTGTGCCACTCACTCACCATAGCCCATCTTCACAGTATGCCACAGAGCAACTGGAAAAGAAATTTCTTGCTCCAGGCTTTTCTTTGGGAGAAAGAGGAGACTAAAATATATGCATAACGTTCAGACTTCAGGGGCCTGCTGAAGGGACTTGTTTCTGTCTTGCCTAAATCTAAGCACTGACAGGGAATGGCACCAGGTTGAGGGCCACTGAGAAAATAAGCAATGATTGGACTAGAATCAACTTACTCACCAGAGTCCCTCCCCCTGGTTTAGTGTGGAATGAACAGGAGAAAATGTCAGATGCCCAGTTTTTCTCTGAGGAAGGAAAGAATTGGGGCATGTGTATAAAGTTTGAGATTCTCTGGTGACTGCTAGAGGCACTAGTTTTTGACTTACCTGTCTCAGAGAACTGATGGAAGCTCACATACTCTAGATGCCTAGGGACCACTGAGAACTAACGAGAGGTTGGTAGCTTGCTATTCCTCCAAAATATCCAAGGTACCATAGATAGACCCCGGAAGGAATAAGAGATTACAATTTCCTGAAATAAAAGCCGGGAGGTGGGAGGCAACTATCTCTAATTAGGAATTTATGCACAAAGTCCAGAGAAGACTCATCGATATATGAGGTTTGAGAGGTCCCCAGAATCTCTAGTTGGGCTGATGGGTGAAGGCCATTCCTTGTACAGAGCCAGTCTATAAAAATTTGACAAGATTGCTTGTTTTTTGTTTGGTTTTGGTTTTGGTTTGTTTTAATGTGTGGATGCCAACACGAATTTACAAGACAACATGAAGAAACATGGAAACTTCGCCCAAACTAGGGTATTAAATAAATCTCCAGACTGACCCTAAAGAAACAGAGGTATATGATTTATCAGAAAAATAATTCAAAATAAACATCAGAAAGATTCTCAATGAGCTCAGAAAAACTATGCATAAAAAAATGATAATATAAAAAAATAAAACTTTTAGAAGAACCAAACAGAAATTTCAGAGATGAAGAAACAATAATTGAATTAAAAAATTGTTAGAGGTGTTCACTAATGAACTCAAGCAGAAGAAAAAGTCAATGAACTTGAAGACAGGTCATTTGAAATTATCCAATCAGAAGAGCAAAAAGAAACAATAATGAAAAAAGTAAAGAAAGCCTAAGAGATTTATAGGGCACCATCAAACAGATCAATATACGCAAGTGGAAGTTTTGAAGGGAGCAGAGAAAGAGGCAGAGAGCTAATTTAAAAAAATGATGGCTTCCAACTTTCCAAACTTCACTTTCCTCTGGGAAGGAAAATGAAAATCCATATTCATTATGCCTAAAGGATTCTAAATAGGAAAACCCAAAAAAGACAATACTGAGAAACATTAAATTGTCAAGACAAAGACAAAGAATTTCAAAAGGATCAAGAGAAAAGTAACTTATCATGTACAAGAAAGCCCCCATAAGACCATTAGTGGATTTCTCAGGAGAAATCTTGCAGACCAGAAGAGTGTGATAATGCATTCAAAGTATAGAAAGAAAGAAACTACCAAGAAGAAATATCATACCTGGCAAAACTGTTCTCCAAAAATGAAGGAGAGTTAAAGTCTCCCAGAAAAACAAAGACTGAGGGAGTTCGTCACCACTAGACCTACCTTACAAGAAATGCTAAGAGAAGTTCTGCAACTTGAAAGAGCACTAAACAACATTACAAAGTATGTGTAAATATAAAACTCACTAGTAAAGATAAATAAATAGAAAAAAATGAATAATTCAATATTGCAATGGTAGATTGTAAATCATATTAATTCTAAGTTAAAAGACAAAACTATTAAGAATAAATATAACAATGAAATATGTTAATGCATATATAATGTAAAAAAGATGGAAAGTGTAATATCAATAACATACAGTGTGTATTGGAGGGGAGAAGTAAAAGTGTAGAGTTTTTGCATTCAGTTGAAGTTGTTATCAGCTTAAGGTGGACTTTAATAACCATAAGTTGTTTTATGTAAGCCTTATAGTAATTACAAAGAAAATATCCAAAGAAGATAGACAAAAGAAAAACAGAAAGGAATAAAAATATTACTACAAAAAAATCAACAAATCAAAAAGGAAGTCAGCAAGAGAGAAAAAGAGGGACAAAAACAGATAAACCCTCTAAGATAGAAAAATGATCATATTATAAAATAGTAAGTCCTTCCGTATAGCAGTTACTTTAAGTATAAATGGGTTAAACTCCCCACAAAAAGACTAGCTGAATGGATTAAGAAAAAAACAAGGTGTCTACAAAAGACTCAATTTAGATTCATGGATATACATAGCCTGAAAGTAAAGGATGGGAAAAGATATTACATACAAAGGTTAATGAAGGGAGGCTGTGTAGCCATACTTTTATCAGACAAGAGGCTTTCAATCAAAAACTATCACAAAAGACAAAGGACAGTATATAATGATAAAAGGGTGAATTCAGCAGGAATATATAACAATTATAAATATGTATAAACTCAATGTCAGAAACAAAAATGTATGAAGCAAACATTGACAGAAATAAAAGGGGAAATAGATAGCAACATGATAATAGGGTATTTCAGTACCTCATTTCAACAGAGATAGAACATGAATAGAACATCCATACAGAAGATCAAATAATAAAACAGAAGACTTGAACAACACCATAGGTCAAATGCACCTAACAGACATATACAAACCATTTCACTCAGCATAGCAGATCACATAGTCTTCTCAAACACAATTTGGAACATTCTCCAGGAGAGAGCACATGTTAGACCACAAAACATGTCTTAACAAATATGAGATTGAAATCATATCAAGTATCTTTTCTGACCATGATGGAATAAAGCACAAGATCTAGAAGAGATATTTGTGCTCATATGTTTATTGCAGGATTATTCTCAATATTTTCAGCATTATTCTCAATAGCCAAGAGATGAAAAACACCTAAGTGTCCATTGATAGATAAATGAATAAAGAAAAGATAAATGAATTATATATACATTCATTTGTTTAACAATGTTCAAGTAGCTGGTATGTTATGACTCCATAATGCATATATTTTTCAGATAAATGAAGAATGATGCTGTAATTAATAAACTGTAAGTGCATTTAAACATTTTACTATAATTAAATTGAAATTATAATTAGTTTTTAATCAGCAGAAACTAAAATATAATTTCTGTTAAGTATAATGACTTAATCATAACTGCGATTAAATTCTTTTGACATTCTTTGCCTTATATAAGATTTTTATATTTATTTATTTTTCTTTTATAGTTGATTGTCAAGCTGGTTTCCATGTAACACCCAGTGCTCATCCTGACAAGTGCCCTCCTCCATGCCCATCACCCCACTTCCCCTCTCCCCTTCTCCCACTAGCCCTCAGTTTCTCAGTATTCAAGGATCTCTCATGGTTTACCTCCCTCCCTCTCCCCAACTATTTTCCCCCTTCCTTTCCTCCATAGTCCTCTGCTAAGTTTCTCCTGTTACACTTATGAGTGAAAACATATGGTATCTGTCCTTCTCTGCCTGACTTATTTCACTTAGCATGACACCCTCGAGTTCCATCCACGTTGCTAAAAATGGCCAGATTTCATTCTTATTGCCATGTAGTATTCCGTTGTGTATATAAACCACATCTTGATTCATTCATCAGTTGATGGACATTTAGGCTCGTTCCATGTTTTGGCAATTGTTGAAAGTGCTGCTATAAACATTGGGGTACATTTGCGCCTATGCATCAGCACTTCTGTATCACTTGGGTATATCCCTAGCAGTGCTATTGCTGGGTCATAGGGGAGTTCTATTGTTAATTTTTTGAGGAAACTCCACACTGTTTTCCAGAGTGGCTGCACGTGTTTACATTCCCACCAAGAGTGTAGGAGGGTGCCCGTTTCTCCACATCCTTGGCCAGCATCTATAGTCTCCTGATTTGTTCATTTTAGCCACTCTGACTGGCGTGAGGTGGTATCTCAGTGTGGTTTTGATTTGTATTTCCCTAATGATGAGTGACGCTGAGCATCGTTTCATGTGTCTGTTGGCCATCTGATATCCTCTTTGGAGAAGTGTCTATTCATGTCTTATGCCCATTTCTTCACTGGATTATTTGTTTTTTGGGTGTGGAGTTTGGTGAGTTCCTTGTAGATTTTGGATACTAGCCCTTTATCCGATATGCCGTTTGCAATTATCTTTTCCCATTCCGTTGGTTGCCTATTAGTTTTATTGATTGTTTCCTGAGTTTTTATATATAAAACGCTTGGTGATCCCTACTTCATCTTCCTGTCATTAGCAAAACATTTTCATTTCGTTCCTACCACACCGAGAAAGAGACAGGCCAGACTGTTTTGTCATTACTTACTTAATTGGGCATCAATGTGTAATGGAAGGAGTACACAAGATGATTTTAAGTTCAGGGACACTGGATTATGGGATCCTTGAGGGATTTATAAGAGCAGCAGTTATCAAATGTCACTATGCATATATCTTTAGAGACTGCCAATCCTTATGCCTCCTCCCTTCATCTAGATTTTCTCCTTTCTTATTCTCCTTCTTTTTCTTTTTACCTCTGTGGCTTCATAAGTGTCATTAAGCCCATATTACAATATAAGATGAATTAAAGTCCTCTAAAATGCTTTCTATTTGTTCAGGATGGAGTCAGAAAGAAAAAAAAAAGAAAAGATCGATATGCATAAGGGAAGTTTGAGGACACCTAAACTCATTGTACTTACGTTTAGTCTCTGAGCTCTATGAGCTTACTGGGTGATATCAACTCCCAGAAGACTGTGTGCAGTATCAAAAAACTCATGAAAACAGGATCTTGATATTAATGAAGGATTTTTTCATTAAAAAATTAGCTCTTCTTATTTCACATTTAATGTGTCTATTTTGTAAACGTGATAGAATTTAGATATTAATTATAGATGAAGTAAAACAAATATCATAATCTAATAATAATTATAAATGATGTTTATATAGTATTTCTTTTAGATACCAGGCATTGTTCTGTTATTTGGATTTCCTCATGTAGCCCTTACAGCATTCTATGAGGTCAGTCCTATTTTTAATCCCACGGTTACCTTTAGGGTTTAAGAGATTTAAATGATATGGTAAGATTGTACACTAGTAATAAGTGATTAATACCCACTCAGCTGGCAAATATTTATTGTCTGTTTACTGGGAGTCAAGCCCATGGAGATATCAACAGGTGTTATATCCATTAATTTTTATATAATTCCATGTAATTGGAATTGGTAGACTCATTAGTTTTAGATCTTTGAAATATGTTGATCGAAGTCACAAAGCTTACGTATTGGAATCAGAATTGGAATTCAGTTCTCTCTGATTCCAGTTTCATTCCCCCATTTCTTGAGTGTGTATGTATGTGTGTGCATTCACACACATAAAACCCAGCCTAATTTTCTGTAACATAAAAGGGATAAATGTTCTAAGATGTGTGTTTGGATTGGGAATTTGGTAATGGAAAGCTATTCTTGTACAATATATTTAGCCAGTTACACAGAATTAACTATTTGAATAATGATTGTCTTTGTATATTTCTGTAATTGTTTTCTATCCCTATGGAAACTGGGTTATTCTGAGGACAGGTACTACGTCATGTGCATCTCTAGTTTCTCCCATGGTGCATTGTACTTGGTTCAAAAACCATGCTTTTAGTTATACTTGGTGACAAAAAATGGAGGAATTAAAAATGGAGAGTGAATTTCTATTGTGAACAAGGAAAGGAAAAAAAAGAAAGATTAACAGAATTAAAATGAAATTGAGATTTAGGAGGATAGATAAATCTGTCTAATAAAGATATCAATGTCCTGAGACCGTGAGTTCAGAGAAGATATATAAAGATGGACATAACAATTATTATTTATCTAAATAAGTAATAACTTTTCAATTGGAAGACAGAAGCTTAGTTTGGCACTGGTTAGAGTCTGAAAGATGTTTCATTAGGTTAGTTTGTTTGGGCCTAAGACACTGTGGTGCAAACAGACAATGAGGGAGGAGTCAGTTAAGACTTAGAACAAATGGAGAAGTCATGGTTGAAATAGTGAGAGGATTACCAGGACAGTGATGAATAACGGAATTATAGCAGACAGAGCATGTGGATGTATAGCATAACATGAGTAATGATAGACGAGAAGAAGATAAGACAAGCAGAATGGGGGCAAAGACATGGTTTGAAATTAGTATGTAAGATTCAAAGAAGTTAAAGACTGGAAAATGAAAATTTTTTACTTACAATTTGGAAAGAAAAGAGAATTTAATTAGCAGAAATAAAAATATGAGCATTCAGCACATGTGATATTGTAGGGTTTGGCCACCCTTAGCTTGTGAATTCAGTTCGTGACTCTGTTTAAAGCATCTTTAGATTGAGATGTAGATTGAAATGTAAGACTTCCCACGTTGTATAGTCTGTGACTGTTGACAAGTCAGGGCCATATACTGATGACATCCATTATTTTTTCACTGAAACCTCAATGATTTCTTCAGTATACTACTAGTTATAATGTTTATAGACGTTATAAGTGAACCAAAAATCTTTCAATAACATGTCCTGATATTCTCCCACAAACAAATGATCCCTGAGATCTCATCTGCATTCCACTTTTCTGTTGAGATCTCATTCAGTTGGTTGTATCAAGTAAAAATGTCTTACACACTAAGTTCACTTGTATCCTTAAACCTTTTTATATTTAACAATTTAAATTTTTTTGTCTTTATTCTGAAATGATACCTTTAACAACAAAACGACTGAAACTTTTTCAACATCTCTCCATTCAATTTTAAATTCTGTAGTATAGATCTAGATATAACAAACAACTCAGATTTGACCAATGACCATAAATTTCATAAATTTTATAATTTATAAATAATATATTAGTGCAATATTATTGTAATAATAACAACAATGTAATAACAACAACAAGGAAGAGTTTGTGATAACGGGATCCTCAGAGCTTCACTACCCACAGTCTTCGTCATAGATCAGCAGCAGTCATGACTTAATTCAGAAAACTTCAAGAAATTTTTAAAAATTCATAAAATAAATTAAAGAAAAGATGAGTTTATGCATGAATTTAAGGGAATCCATTTAAATGAACTAAAATGAATTTAACATGTACAAGATGGATTACAGAGATGAGTTAGGGAAATTAGTTTTTCTGAATTGATCTATCCCAGCAAGGGAAGGGGGAAGTATTGAAGGAATGGCATCAGAACATTTTCACCATCATCCATCATAGTGACTGACATATATTAGTTACTATATAAATCTCCACTTAATATGAATGTATACACAAATACTTGAAAACAGATGAAAAGAATTCAAACCACAGTACATGGTTTTGTGTTTTCCACAAAATGAATGATCATATGACAAAACATGCATGAACTATTTTTGCAAACTGAAATATTATCTTTAATAAATATATGTTGAAATAGTGAATTAATGAATAAGAATTCAGGCAAAAACTCCAGTGTAGCACAATCATCTGAATGTTATTACCCAGGGAAGTAGTTCTAAGTCTTCCTTTCTTGTTCATTTTTAGCCAACAAGACCAAGGCCCATACCACATATTAGCCTCTGTATCTTTCCCTGTTTCAGAACCAATCACTCCCTATTACTCTACCCTATGTCTGGAATGGCAGAGAATTTGCTTTAGTCGTGTACATATCCTGTACTGGGGGCCATGAGTTGGTGAGAAAGATCAGGTAATTTCATATTTCCATTTTTAGTTCAGGAAATTTCTACTTCCCATAACTACTATGCATCTAGGCTCTTTCCCATGTCACTTCTAGAATATAGTGTCATTCAGAGATGAGGTATGGGTAAGCACTGAGAAAAGGACATAATTTTGTTGAAAAACATAGTTCCATCAATGTTCTACTTATAGTGTCTACACACATTTCAATAACTAAGCAAAATGCATGAAATTATAAATAGCACTCACTTATAATAATTGGCATAGACTTAGATGTTCTATAAAAGTACATTTTAATCCTTGACCATCAGAAATTTCAATATCCATTTTCATTTTTTAAAGTTACTATATGAAAACCAACCTGACAATAAACTATAAAGTTTAAAAAAATAAATAAATAAAAATAAAACAAATTAAAAAAAAAAAGAATGAAGAGCAGCAGAAATGGTATCTTCCCTGGAAAATATAAGGGTTTTTTCCTTATTATTTAAATCTCTTTAAAAGATAATTGACTGGCATACAAAAATAATAATGTATTATGTTGATTATAAAATAAGTATAAGTAAAAGGCTCCTGGGTGGCTCAGTCAGTTAAGCGTCTGACTCTTGATTTCAGCTCAGGTCATGGTCTCACAATTCGTGGGATGGAACCTTGCGTCGGGCTCTGCACTGACAGCACAGAGGCTGCTTAGGATTCTGTCTCTCTCTCCTTCTCTCTCTGCCTCTTTCTCTCT